>CM029404.1:24034560-25234560 GCA_017139565.1 Luffa aegyptiaca
CTGGAATTCACCCGATGTCCTGTTTCGCCCCTGAAATGGTGGATACGGAAGCAAAGAAGACAAAGGAGGTTCATCTTGGCCTCAGAGATGACATCCAGAGGGTTGTTGGAGCCCTTGGCCCAACGGACTAGGCAGCGGCCCTTCGAGCGGCCACCTTTATGGGAATGCCAACTGTAAACCCGAGACTTTCCTTGGATTATTTGCTCTTGTCAACAAATTATGGGAAGTTGGATTAAAGTTGTTGTTGTCCATTGTTGAAGAAAAGTGGCAAAGATTTGTGGCTTCATTGTGGTTTCATTGTGGATTAAAGTTGTTGGAAATTATTAATTTAAGGAAAAATAAAAGAAAATAAAAGAAAATAGGAAAAGTAAAAACAAAAAAAAAGCGAAAAGAAAGAAAATGGGAAAAAAAAACCCATTTGGTGCTTTAAAGAGTCCACCACCGCTTAATTTTATTCCAGCCCATTTCTTCATCATTTTCCATCAAATTCCAGAGCATTTCGAGAGAGAGAGTGAAGGAAGAGGAAGAAGAAGCTTGCTGGAGGTTTGAGGTTGAAGAAGAGAGGAAAAGTTCATGCAAGGGCAACCATGGCAGAATCTGGGTTCAACCTGCCTATCTCTCGTTTTTAATTCGGTTTGAGCTACACAAGAAGAACTAAGAGGTGACATCTGACTTTCTTGAAAGTTAATCCATTTTCTAACAAATTTCATGAAGGAAGTTTCGAGCAAATCTGAAGGGTCTCTGCTTTTCTCTGGTTTTTCGAATGTTCTAGGGTGTACAGGTTGAATTAGAAGCTCAATTTGGTATGGTTGGAAAGCTTCTTCAATTTCCTATAACTTTCATGAAGAATTTATGCGCCAAAAATGACTAGAAGTAGGTTTATTTTCAGGAGAAAAGTATAGGGTAGCAGAGAAGCACGAATCTGGATTTGCTGTGTTCGGGGGATTTCTAGACAAATCCGTTGGGAATCTCATTTTCAATCCTTCAACTACGTTGTAGAGGGTTCCAAAATGAAGAGTTTGGTATATAGTAAATTAATTGTTGTCAATTATGGAGGAAGTTATGAGTGTTTGAAGTTAGGGTATTGAATCAGGAAAATTCTGGGAAAAACGTGAAATGTGATTTTATTTCTAGAGCTTTGAATTTATGAGCATGGAAAGACAAGACTATTATAGTTCTGACGCTCGATTTTGGTTTGTTTGACAGGCCAAGAGGAAATAGGCTGAGTCTACAGATCAGGGAACTAGCCAAGACTGTGAGTGACAAAACGAATTTTGAAAATGACTTTTAAACTTTTATTTATGCTTAAATGGTTTACATGCTTGAATATGAACTTATGAATGATACATGATTTCTATGAATGGTTTGAAGCATAAGTTTTGAGCTTAGATTTTCTAATGAGATTTGTGTACAAGCACGTGATTATTGACTTTCTGAAAAGTAGGTGAAACGATATCATTTTAAGCAAAGTATGTATTAGTGAGTATTGTTTAAAGATTTTCAGTTTTTCACAAGCAAGCTGAGTAAGCTTGAGTTTTACGGAAGATAAAGATAATTAGGCATGTTTTAATGTTTTCATGTGGTTTTCTAAGACTTTTATTGACTACATGACTGAGATATTGAGTCCGAGGCTATATGGTACGGTGTGCACACAGGTTATATTACGTTGTTGACATTAAGTGTACTCCGTGACAACGATGCTGTCGTGAGTGCTGGGTGGGCCCCACTAAGACAAAGACATCGTAGAACTAGTAAACGTTGGTTGTACTGGGCGTGCCCTACACAACGTAGATCATTCATGTTAGTTAAAATGTTTGATATACTTGATATGTCTTGCTAGATTTTAATGACGTACTTGCGGAGTATTTAAGAAAGCTTTTATCATTACATTTATATGTTTAACGATTTGATTAAACAGATTTATATGTTTAAAAGTTTATCACGTGTTCTGATTTGCGGATTAACAGTTTTAATTCAGTCACTCACTGGGCTTCATAGCTCACTCTTGCAAAATGTTTTCCCACTTTCCAGGTAGAGATTGAGCTCCCGGTGCCTGATAAACTGCCAAAGTGTGCTAAAAGCTTCCCTATCAAGCTCCAGTACGTGGGTGGAGTTGTACATTGTGTCTGTTTGTGTTGTAAATGTATTTGTAAGAATTGGATAGTTTATGGTTGTGTAAGCACTAGATGTCGTGGTTGTGTAAACCCTAGTTGGATCTGTTTTGGTTGTGATGTCCCTATCAGGTTATTTCCCAAACTGAGTTATGTCAGGGCTGCACTTCATGTATGTCGAAAGGTTTTCAAGGATTCCACTGTGTTGTGTTGCATGTAAAGTATTCCATATCTAAGATAAGCATGTTTATCAAGTTCAATGGTTCAGTAGGGTCAACAGGTATCATTAGAGGAGGACGATATCCGTTAGCTTCACGCCATCTCTCGGACTAAGCTAACAAGTAGTTCAGGAGGGGGTGTGACAACTTGGTATCAGAGTCACTTAGTATCAAAGTGGCTAGCTCCATGGGAAATGAGAGAGAGCAGTTAGCGCTTAGAAGAACCTAGGAAGTAAATAGTTAGACATTGAGTCAGTTCAGATAGAACTGGCAGAGTATGGTCCAAGTATGGATAAGAGTGAGTCCAGTCAGGAGTAGAATGTGGGTAGAAGTTTAGTATCATGCATCTGAGTTAAGTATCTATAGCATGTCTGATGTGTTGATATGTTATAGGAGTCATGCCATCACGTACCAACAAACGACGCAGGCAGAATCAGGACGGGACACAAGATCCTACCCAGGGTCAATCTGAAAGGGGATCCAGTAGCCCGAGAGTTTAGAATGGGGCCTAGTGATCTGCACAGGAGGTAGGTAGGCTAGAGAGAGTAGGGCCTAGTGATCTGGAAAAGATGTACGGAATAGAATGGCTAAAGAAATTAGGAGCCACAGTGTTTGAGGGTTCCACAGATCCGGCTGTCACTGAGGTTTGGTTAAATATGCTTGAGAAATGCTTTGATGTGATGACCTGTCCTGAGGAAGCGAAAGTCAGATTGGCCACATTCCTACTGCAGAAAGAGGTAGAGGGATGGTGGAAATCCATATTAGCCAGGTGCAGTGATGCACGTACCTTAGACTAGCAGACTTTCGGAGGCATATTCGAAGACAAATATTATCCTAGCACATACAGTGAGGCAAAGAGGGATGAGTTTCTAGGGTTGAAGCAAGGGTCACTTTCAGTGGCCGAGTACGAGAGAAAGTATATCGAGCGTTCACTGTATGCTGATGTGATTGTGGCATCTGAGAGTGACAGGTGTCGAAGGTTTGAAAGAGGGCTGCGTTTTGAGATACGTACCTTGGTTACAGCTATTGCTAAGTGGACAGATTTTTCTCAGTTAGTATAGACTGCCCTATGTGTGGAGCAGAGTATAACAGAGGAGAAGTCAGCAATGGAGCCTAGTCGTGGGGCTTCAACAACTAACAGTTTTCGAGGTCGTGAGCAGCGGAGATTCACACCTGGAGTGAATGTTTCAGGCCGTCAAGACTTTAAGCGTCGGTCTGGTGGCCAGTCATCGAGGCAGATGAGTTCAGGTAGTGCTTATCAGAGGCAGAGCCAGAGAGCACCCAGTCAGTCTGCTAGTTCAATAGCAAGACCGCAGACGAGCCAGGAGTCCGTTGCTAGTGTAACCTGACGAACCCCATGTGCGAGTTTTGGCAGGAATCATCGAGGTCAGTGTCTTATTGGTGCTGGTGTGTGTTACCAGTGCGGACAGCCAGGGCATTTCAAGAGAGATTGTCCACAACTGAGAGCAGTAGTTAAGAGGGACCAGGAATTGAGTCCCACACAGTTGAGCAGCCGAGAGCCTCCTTAGCCGCAGGAGAGGGCATTAGTGGTGCAAGGCAGAAGGGAGTTGTGGGGAGATCTAGGCAGCAGGGAAAAGTTTGAGCTAGCAGTAGTTGTTTTAGCACTGAAGATCTGGAGACATTATTTATTCGGTGAGAAGTGCCACATTTTCACAGATCATAAGAGTCTGAAGTATATCTTTGATCAGAAAGAGTTGAATCTGAGATAGAGGCGATGACTAGAACTGATTAAAGACTATGACTGTACCATTGAATACCATCTGGGTAAAGCTAACGTAGTGCCAGATGCATTAAGTAGGAAGTTGATAACTCTCCAAAAGGGAGTTATTTAGACCTTATTTCTATATTGATTTGTGTGTCTTTTGTGCTGAATAGGGTTGCTTTTAGATAGATATTATGTGTTTTAACCCATTTGGAAGAATGGAAGCTTTGGAAGATATTTTGTGCAGAATATGTTGTTGGGCGACTTAAGGGAGCAAAATCTGTGCTGGAGCAAAGCTGGGAGCAAAAACTGCCATGTCACAGCTCGTTAGCCATTTTTAACAAACCGAATTCTGTTAAGCTATTCTCGGATTTATGGAGCAAGGAGAGCCATCCACGTGTCTAGGTGAACCTAATTCAAGCCTCCTATCACTCTATAAAAGGAGATAGCCGCCCAAGTCAAATTCATTCCACTTTTGGGGAAGAGATCGTACTCATTTCCACTTTTAAAAGCCGAATAGAGGAGAGAGATTGGAGACTATCAAGGAAACCATCATTTGCAAGCTGATCAAGGGAATTAATATTTTCTTGTATTGTTTTGTAAATATGGATATGCTTACTCAGATTGTAACGTGTGTTTCCATGCATTTTATGAACTAAGTAGCTTTAGGCATTGGTTAGGGAACATGTAGTTGTCGTGCTTAATCTCTAGTAATAAATATTGATTTGATGCATCTTGATTAATTGTTGTGTTCATTTCTATTTTGTGCCCGCCTGGCCAGCCGGTATGAATACCTCTCTCTAGTGTCAGGGATGATTTAGGGAGTGTGTGGCGGTTAATCACACTAGACCATTGTGTATTGGTGAACGCCAGTGACTGAGCTAGGGATAGCCAGTTGCCTAGTGCTTGATTCGGTAGTGCTTCATTGGAGTTGAAACATATTCTAAACAATCCAGAGTTCCGGGAGGAATCTACTAATAAGACTGCGAGAGTTTTGCTTAATCAATAATATCGCTAGAGCATCTTTTAAAACAATTACTAAATCCTGACCAGTGCCTGTTTCTAATCTGTCTGCCTATTTGTTTACTTTTTGTTCTGTCATTTCTTTTGCTTCAGCATTCTATAAAAACCAATCATTTTAACCACCTTTGAAACCATTAAAAATATAAACAAAATAGATAAAGTGAAAGCTCATTCAGACCTTGGATTCGATAAATACTTATTACTTGCTGCGGATTGTGTATACTTGCACAAAGTTCTAAAGTCTTTTTATATCTCATTTTTACTCACTCTGGAAACCCAACAAGCTTTTGGCGCCGTTGCCGGGGACTTGAATAAGTTTTTATCTGATCTGTTTTGTGTATGTGTTTTAGTGGTTTGGTGCTAGAACTTTTTGATTGTTTCTTTTGTTTTTACAGGTGTGAGTTTGGTGCATGAGCGATCCGCCTAGGGTAAGGTTCGAGCTTGATCCAGAAATTGAGAGGACATTCAGGAGAAGAAGGAGAGAGCAACGTAGAAACCAGAATTCAATGGCTGACGTGTTGCGTCTTCCGCAAGGTCCTGAAGACCCAGCGAACCCACCCAGCAGAATCGTGTGCTGCAACAAAACAAACCGCTGGAGCGAAATGAACAGAAAAATAATCAGGCTGAGAATCCTATCTTGGTAGCAAACGATAGGGCCAGAGCCATTCGAGCGTATGCTTTTCCAATGTTTGATGAGTTAAATCCAGGGATTGCACGTCCTCACATTGAGGCGGCAAATTTTGAAATGAAACCGGTAATGTTTCAGATGTTGCAAACCGTGGGTCAATTCCATGGTTTGTCATCTGAAGACCCCCATTTACATCTTAAGTCTTTTCTAGGAGTTAGTGATTCTTTTGTAATTCAAGGAGTGCCTAGGGATGCCCTTAGATTAACTTTGTTCCCGTATTCTCTTAGAGATGGAGCAAAGGCATGGTTAAATTCTTTTGCTTCAGGATCAATTAGAACATGGAATGCGTTAGCAGAAAAATTTTTGAGTAAGTATTTCCCACCAAATAGAAATGCTAAATTGAGGAGTGAAATAGTAGGGTTTAGGCAACTTGAGGATGAGACTTTTAGTGAGGCTTGGGAGAGATTTAAGGAGCTTTTGCGAAAGTGTCCCCACCATGGTTTACCACATTGTATCCAAATGGAAACATTTTACAATGGGTTAAATGGAGCAACCCAAGGTATGGTTGATGCTTCGGCTGGAGGGGCCCTTTTGGCAAAAACTTTTAATGAAGCCCATTAAATTTTAGAAAGAATATCAACTAATGGTTGTCAGTGGTCAGATGTTAGAGGCACAAATAAAAAAGTTAAGAGTGTGTTAGAGGTTGATGGTGTGTCCCCATTAGGGCTGATATTGCAATGTTAGCTAACGCTCTTAAAAATGTGACAGTGGTTAGTCATCAGCAGCCGCCAGCTGTGGAGCCTGCTGCAGTGGTGAACCAAGTTGCAGAAGAAGCATGTGTCTATTGTGGTGAAGATCACAACTACGAGTTTTGCCCCAGCAATCCAGCTTCTGTGTTTTTTGTATGTAATCAGAGGAATAACCCTTACTCTAACTTTTATAATCCAGGTTGGCGCAACCACCACAACTTCTCGTGGGGAGGACAAGGAAGCAATGTGCAAGCACATCAAAAGGTGAACCAATCGGGATTTGCTAAAACGCAGGTAATGCCCCAGCAAAATAAGCAGGCTATGCCCCAGTAAATTTCGGAGAGTTCTCTTGAGGCAATGATGAAAGAATCTATGGCTTGTACAGATGCCGCTATTCAAAGTAATCAAGCTTCAATGAGATCCCTGGAATTACAAATGGGCCAGCTAGCTAATGAGCTAAAGGCAAGGCCTCAAGGGAAACTTCCTTCAGATACTGAACACCCTAAAAGGGAAGGTAAGGAGCAGGTAAAAGCAGTGACTCTTAGGAGTGGTAAGCCACTAGAGGAAAGAAAAGAGCCTAGTAAACCCCAGGATTTAGAAAATAATTGTGATAAAAATGTCGTTGTTGAGAAAGAGTTGGAGTCTGGTCAGGGTGCTAGAGGCAGCAATAATGATGCTGGAGCAACTGGTTCTGTTCCAGATGTGGAACCACCTTATGTGCCACCCCCACCTTATGTACCACCTCTACCTTTTCCACAAAGGCAAATGCCTAAAAATCAGGATGGTCAATTTAAGAAGTTTTTAGAGATTTTTAAGCAGTTGCATATAAATATCCCTTAAGTAGAAGCCATAGAGCAAATGCCTAATTATGCTAAATTTCTTAAGGATATTTTAACTAAAAAGAATAGGTTAGGTGAGTTTGAAACTGTATCTCTTACTGAGGAATGTAGTGTTATTCTTAAGAATGGGCTACCAACCAAGGCTAAGGATCCAGGGTCATTTACTATACCTGTGTCAATAGGTGGAAAAGAGTTAGGTAGAGCACTTTGTGATTTAGGTGCAAGCATTAACCTTATGCCTCTTTCGGTCTATCGAAAGCTAGGTATTGGTGAAGCTAGACCTACCACAGTCACACTCCAACTAGCTGATAGGTCTATCACATATCCAGAGGGTAAAATTGAGGATGTCTTAGTGAAAGTAGATAAATTCATATTTCCTGTTGATTTTATTATCTTAGACTATGAGGCTGATAAAGATGTCCTAATTATCTTAGGTCGTCCATTTTTGGCTACTGGTAGGGCGTTGATAGATGTTCAAAAAGGGGAATTAACAATGCGGGTTTATAATGAGGAAGTAAAATTTAATGTGTTTAAGGCCATGAAGTATCCAGACGAAATGGAAGATTGCTCTTTCATTAGGATTCTGGAGAACACAATTGTTGAGACAGCAATGCAGGATTCAGCTGACAAACATTTGGAAGATCATGGAGAGGTTAGTGTAGATGATTTAGAAGTTTGTTCTTTAGAAAGAAAAAATGAAAAAGAAGTGTTTAGGTGTGAGGATGTTTTTGAGTCTTTAGATTTAGATCAAAGGAAGGCTCCTCCTATTAAACCATCCTTGATTGAGGCATCCACTTTAGATTTAAAGCCCTTGCCGGATCATCTAAAGTATGTGTATCTTGGGGAGGGTGAGACGTTGCCCATTATTGTTGCATTAGATTTAATGCCAGAGCATGAAGAGACCTTAATAAAGTTGCCTTTGTGTATTCTTCTCAAATCAGTGTTCCAAGTGTGCTTCATTGATGAGCGGTTATTTACAGTAGCTCATATTAAGGCAGTGAAAACACCTTGGTATGATGACTTTTCCAATTACCGTGATTTTGGAAATTTGCCTCCTGGTTTATCAAAAGAACAGATGAAAGAATTTTTCCATGGGGTGAAGTTTTATATATCAAATGATGCATCTATGGTTAGACAATGTGTTGATGATGGGAGAGTGTACAAAATTAATGGACAGCGTGTGAAACATTATTGGGGAGAGGAGTTCCAGATGAAATATCTTTCCCTAAAGTTGGTTGATGAATAAGAGAGCGAGATTTTTGCGGGAGCATTTCACAGAGCAATATTTTGAGCTCCCAATGGTTGTTTTGATTTTATTTCTCGCTGATTTGATTTGATTTTAATTCAAGTTATTTTGTTTGTTTAAATTTTGTCTGATTTATTTTAAGTCGTTTTTAATTCTGTAGATTTTATTTTTGAGTATTTTTATTATTTTCGGCAGTTTAATTTTTATTTACTCCTATTAGATTTTATTCGATTTAAATTTAGATTTTATTTTCGGTTATTGGAATTTCTGTTTAGATTAGGTTTAATAAAGATTTTTCCTGATTTATTCGGCTTCAAATAAAAATAAAAGATAAGATTTGATTTGAGCGGTTAATTTATATTTGAATTTTCGGATTTGATTTTTCTATTTTAAATTTGAATTCCGTATCCAAGATTCTTCAGGTAATCTTTTGTTCAGAAGGTTGTTGCGGCAAAGTTATGGCTAAAGCAAATCGTCCGAATAGGAAGGGATTTCTTACGAGATAATTGCTTTTACCGTTTTGATTTTTGAATTTTCTGTGGGCAGGTAAAATTGTATGAGTCATCTGATGAAGCCACGTGTCACACAGGGAAGATCCAAGGGCTTTGCTGTTGGACAACGAATAATTATTTACAAGGGGCGATTGGAATTCAAGATTTTACCGTTGATGGTTTTAATTATTCAGATTGCATGTGGTTTTGAATGGTAAAATCAATTAATGAAGCAAAATCTTTTCGGTTGGGATTTTCGTTGCTGAAGCCCTATTTATTCACAGGCCTACGATGAGTTCTTTTTCACTTCATCTTCTTGTTTACCTCTTGTCGTTTATATTCTTCTTCTTTCTCTGTGTACGATAAACTTCCTTTGAGTCTCCAATGGCGAAAACGAGAGCAAGAAAAGAGAGGGATAATGAGGAAGAAGAGGTACCTGTTACCCCCGAAGTACAGAAAGTGAAAGCGAAGAAAAAGAAGACGCCGGAGGAAAAAGAAGCCAAAAGAAGGAGAAGGCAGCAGAGGGCTGAGGTTCAAGAAGCTGTTCAGAAGGCACCAGAGGACGTTGCTGCCACTGAAGAAGGCAATCCGAGGGAACCTGGAGTACAAAACCCAGAGCAGACTAAGCCGAGAGTTGCGAATACAGAGGAAGTTCGAGAAGAAAATACAGAGGAAGTTCGAGAAGAAAATGCAGAGGAGGTTCAAGAAAAGCAGACTGAGGATGTGCGAGAAGAACAGGCAGAGGTTGCACCTGAAAAAGGTAATGAGCCTGTACAGGAGGCTCGAGTAGAGGTGATCATGTCGGAAGTACCCAAACGTCGCCGCGTGAAGCGCAAGGCAGGACGTGTCAAGGTAGTCCGAACTGATACCCCCTCGCCTCCAACCACTGATTCTGAAAGAGAAAATGAAGAGAGAGAGGAGCAGGAGAAGAAAGAAGCCGAGGAAAAAGCAATAGAGGAAGCAGAGAAGAAGGCTGAAGAAGAACGGTTGCTCAAGCAAAGGGCAGATAGGGGCAAGAGTGTTGCTGCAGCATCGGAGGAACCTGACGAAGTAGAAGAGCCACAGTTGCCGTATGTTCGCTTCGTCAACAATCTTGCTAGAGCAAAATATACTGAGTTGCTGAAAAGAGACTTCCTGTTTGAGAGAGGATTCAGTGGTGATCTTCCACATTTTCTGAGGGTCGGTATTACGAACCAAGGTTGGGAGCGATTTTGTTTAAAGCCTGAATCTGTGAACGCGCAGGTAGTGCGCGAATTTTATGCAAATATTGACAAAGAAGACGGTTTCCAAGTGATCGTTCGAGGTATTGAGGTCGACTAGAGTCCTGGTGCTATTAACGCACTGTACAATCTTCAAGATTTCCCCCACGCAGCATATAATGAGATGGTTGTGGCGCCATCTAATGAGCAGCTGAGTGACGCTGTGAGGGAAGTTGGTATTGAAGGGGCGCAGTGGAGGCTTTCAAAAACAGAGAAGAGGACGTTTCAGTCAGCCTATCTGAAGAGGGAAGCAAATACATGGATGGGATTCATCAAACAGAGATTATTTCCGACAACTCATGACTCGACGGTTTCTAGGGAACGGGTTCTTCTGGCTTTCGCGATTTTGAGGTCTCTCAGCATTATTGTAGGGAAGATTATTGTTATTGAAATATCTGGATGTTGAAAGAAGAAAGTGGGGAAGCTGTTTTTCCCGAATACAATGACAATGCTTTGCAAGCGAACAGGGGTTCCGAAGAATGAAGATGATGTTATTTTATTTGATAAGGGAATTATCGATACACCTAACTTTGCACGGCTTCAGCGTACGCAAGAGGCACGTCAGGGTGGGCTTGTCTATGGCATCAACACGATCTTAGAACAACTTGCACTGTCGGCCAGCAGGCAGGAGTTTGCCGAGAGGCAAGCTTTAACCTTCTGGAACTATGTTGAAAGTCGTGATGCCAATCTGAAGAAGGCGCTGCAGGAGATTTTTTTCAAACCGTATCCAGCCCTTCCAGCATTCCCTGAAGATTTATTGAACCCCTGGATTCCGCCCCCACCGATTGAAAGAGAACAAGAGGACTGACGAATGAAGTGGCCCTGAGCGAGCATGATTTTTGTTATGGAATTTTTGTTTGATCGCGCATTTTCTAACCTCCTTATCTGTTGATGTTTTGTTTGCTTCTTTTTAATTTTTCTGTTTCTGAAAAAATATATCTACTTTTGTAATTTCTTTCTATGTTTTTAATGAAATTTCCAAGTTGTTTCTATTCTATGGCACTGAGTAATTCTAACTTAACTAATTTCTTCTGAATTTTTGAAGCTTGGACTGGCTAAGCATAATTAGATCAAGGTATTCTGATCTCCAAAAACCTTTTGCTTGAGCATTTCTTCTAGCCTGGTCACAGCTGCGGCAAAGAAGATTCTGAAGTAGTGTTGATTTATTTGATCCACTTTAAGCTTAGTCCTAGTCCCACGCTTAGGTTGAAAATTCAGATAGAAAAATTTAAGTTTGGGGGTATACTTCAAAAAATTAATGATTCATTGGGGACAATGAATAATTCAAGTTTTGGGGACTTTTTGCTACTCCAATTGTTTTGCTGGAGCATTCCTCTCCTTCATTAATAATTTGCTAGGTTGTTGAGTAACCAGGGACATTTGTGACACCCACAATTTGTCTTTGCGTCAAAAGGTAACCTAGGGAAAATGAAAAAATGATTATTTGCTGAAAAAAGTTGATTATTGAAAATTTTGCTGAGAAAATTTATGGAGCAAAAGTTTTGAAGGATGAATGATAATCCAGCAGTTTTCTGTCTCCCAGAACTTAGGTGAGCTTCATCACAAAATGTCACCATTCTAAGGGGCAAGAGATAGAATAACTAAGGATTTTTTAGCTTTACAATGAGTATTTAGCCTAGTTGGTGATGAGTTTGAGACAAGGGTATACTGCACCGTAAAGTGGGTCATCCCATGCTTAAGAGCTTATGACTGTAGGGCTGCTTAAGGTCTGAAAAACAAAAATATAAACCCCTTGAAAATGTGTTTTAAAATGTCTGATAATAGAGTTAGGTTGTGGCAAGTTCTTAGAATTGAGTTAAAAGTGGTGATTATTTGTCCATGCCGGAAGAATTATTTTGCTGCAGCAGAGCTTAGTTTTGCATAATGCTCAGGTAGAGGTTGAAGGTAGTGTTGGATTATCTATTCTGATTAAGCTATGCCTTTCTAACGTTTTGAATTCTTAAGGGAAGGTTGGTTAGTATTGCTCGGGACGAGCAACAGTTCAAGTTTGGGGGTGTGATAACTCTCCAAAAGGGAGTTATTTAGACCTTATTTCTATATTGATTTGTGTCTTTTGTGCTAAATAGGGTTGCTTTTAGATAGATATTATGAGTTTTAACCCATTTGGAAGAATGGAAGCTTTGGAAGATATTTTGTGCAGAATATGTTGCTGGGCGACTTAAGGGAGCAAAATCTGTGCTGGAGCAAAGCTGGGAGCAAAAACTGCCATGTCACAGCTCGTTAGCCATTTTTAACAAACCGAATTCTGTTAAGCTATTCTCGAATTTATGGAGCAAGGAGAGCCATCCACGTCTCTAGGTCAACCTAATTCAAGCCTCCTATCACTCTATAAAAGGAGATAGCCGCCCAAGTAAAATTCATTCCACTTTTGGGGAAGAGATCGTACTCATTTCCACTTTTGGGAGCAGAATAGAGGAGAGAGATTGGAGACCATCAAGGAAACCATCATTTGCAAGCTGATCAAGGGAATTAATATTTTCTTGTATTGTTGTATAAATATGGATATGCTTACTCAGATTGTAACGTGTGTTTCCATGCATTTTATGAACTAAGTAGCTTTAGGCGTTGGTTAGGGAACATGTAGTTGTCGTGCTTAATCTCTAGTAATAAATATTGATTTGATGCATCTTTATTAATTGTTGTGTTCATTTCTGTTTTGTGCCCGTCTGGCCAGCCGGTATGAATACCTCTCTCTAGTTTCAGGGATGATTTAGGGAGTGTGTGGCCAGCCTGGCCAGCCGGTATGAATACCTCTCTCTAGTTTCCGGGAGGAATCCGCTAATACGACCGCGAGAGTTTTGCATAATCAATAATATTGCTAGAGCATCTTTTAAAACAATGACTAAATCCTGACCAGCGCCTGTTTCTAATCTATCTGCCTATTTGTTTACTTTCTGTTCTGTCATTTCTTTTGCTTCAGCATTCTATAAAAACCAATCATTTTAACCACCTTTGAAACCATTAAACAGATCAACAAAATAGATAAAGTGAAATCTCATTCAGACCTTGGATTCGATAAATACTTATTACTTGCTGCGGATTGTGTATACTTGCACAGAGTTCTAGAGTCTTTTTATATCTCATTTTTATTCACTCTGGAAACCCAACAGAAGTCGAGACTTCCGAAGAGTGTCTTGTGTGGTATTCGAGCAACCATGCTAAGTGAGTTAAGAGGTTTCAGGGCGGTTGTGACTGCAAAGAGTTCAGGGAGTCTTTCAGCTCAATTTCAGGTTAGGTCTTCTCTAGTAGCAGAGATTGTGAGAAGATTGATGGATTGGAATTCCGTAATTCCGTAAAGCGGAAGCGTGATTGGGACCGATTCGTAATTAATTTTGTTTAATCTAAAATATCAATACATTAGCAATAATTTTAGAACTATTCTAAATTTATATTAAGGCTACGCATACAAAAATTAGATCTAAATCTAATTTATATAGTAACAAATTACTTACTCTCGTTGACGACTCAGATTAAATCACCAACTGCTTGTGAAATAATCACGAACTAGTGTGAACACCACCACTATGGCTACACCAGTATGACTCTGAGACTTCTAGAGGCAGGAGATTAGTGGGAGTCCAGAGGAAGCCTTGAGGGGAATTCTCTGAGAGTAGGAGAATGAATGGGATGCCTTTCACCCCACCCCAGGGGTTCTATTTATAGGTAAAGGCCAAGACCTTTTTCCTAATAGGAAAAGGAAGACCTTTTCCTACTAGGAAAAGGAAGACCTTTTCCTACTAGGAAAAGGAACTAGGAAAAGGTCTCTAATAAATAATTAATTAATTTTCCTAATTAAATATCATATATTTAATCTTAGGGATTATATTAAAATTAAAATTAATATGAATCCAATTCATATTAAATTTATTTGAACTCTTTCAAATATTTTCTTTCCTAATAGGAAAAAGGTCTCTAATTTTAATAAATAAATAATTAATTCCATAATTAATTAATTACCCAATTAAATATCATATATTTAATCTTAGGGATTTTATTAAAATTAAAATTAATATGAATCCAATTCATATTAAATTTATTTGAACTCTTTCAAATATTTTCTCTCAAGAATTAATTTTTTTGAAATTAATTCAAAAATTATATTATAAAGTTTCATAAACTTTATATTATAATGCATCAATATACATTATACGATTCCCCAAATAAATTGAACACTTTCAATTTACAATTTATACTTAATTGCCTCAAGTCTCTTTACGAGCTACTAGTGGGACCTAATGGACCTATAGATCAGAAGCTTCAACGAAATACGAGACTAATTGGCTAAACTCATTAACCATGTTAGTCAACATTCGTTAACTATGGGTTACTCCACTAAAGACCCACAGCTGCACTCTTCTCACTGTAGAATATTCATGTGTCCACGGATATCGACCAATGCAGTAAGTCAATCCTTCACGTGTGTTCGTAACACCAGCTGGGTCAAATTACCATTTTACCTCTGGGTTACCTCTGGTTCCTTAAGTACCACTGATTCCTCTAATGAACAAGTTGTTTAGGTCCAACCACTAAACAGGAGTTCCTCTCGGGCCAAGAGAGGATGACGCGCCTTTGTTCAAGCCCCAATAGGGGAAGGAGTGAATTTCATCTTGTACTGTTATGTTCCCAACCCCCATTCGGTCTTGCCCCTGAAATGGTAGGATTATTGAGTCGGCGAACTGGCCACTCTCACCCATACAAATCTAAATACAATCCCTCCTGAAAGGGGTTCATAACAGACTCAGGATTGAGATTGAGCTACCTAGGTCATCCTATTGAAATAGAAACCTAAACTAGTTAACGGCGTTGCATCTAGTGGTTACTATTTCGCGGTCCGGTCTTATGCAAACTCATTGCATAGGATACCCCCACCCGCATGTCTCCTACATGGATGCTTTGGATCATTGCATCTGTATCGAATACAAGGTGGGTCGTATCACATAGTGTCACCAGGATAAGGTACCCATCCTTATCCCTATACTATAGACCTTTTAGGTTGTTACTTGGACACTGATCCCCGTATGTCCCCACATACTAGTCCAAGTTTCATTTAAACAACCTTAGGATCTTAGTTTATTAGATTTAGGGTTTATTAATGCAAACTCGATTATTCAATAGCCAAATTACTGAATTACTCAAATAACACTTTATTGAGATCGATTAATTTGTTTCATTTACTCTCTACGAGTTTTAGGGCATAAAACCCAACAAAGACAGCCAGAGGATAGTAATTTACAGAAGATGCTTGAAAAGTCCAAGCAAGGCCCAGAGGCAAAATTTGAGTTGAGAGCAGACGGAGCCATAGTTAAGCAGGGAAGACTATGCGTTTCGAGTATTAGTGAGCTTAAGGATGCTATACTAGAGGAAGCTCACAGTTCAGCTTACGCTATGCATCCAGGAAGCACCAAGATGTACAGAACGCTGAAGAAGACTTATTGGTGGCCTGGTATGAAGCGAAAGATAATCGAATATGTTGACAAATGTTTGATCTGCCAATAGGTTAAACCAGTGAGATAGAGGCAAGGAGAACTCCTTAATCCACTGCCAGTGCTGGAGTGGAAGTGGGAGCATATCACTATGGATTTTCTGTTTGGATTACCTCGTACTACTGGTGGACATGATGGTATATGGGTAATAGTAGACAGACTCACCAAGACAGCGCGGTTTATACCAATTAAAGTGACGTCTACACTAGATCAGTAAGTTAAGCTATATGTCGACAGGATTGTGAGTCAACATGGATTGCTGATAGCGAGCAGAAATGTCGCTATTTTAGTCCCAATTTATTAGGCTTTTTTGTGCTTTAATTGTGATTTTATTGAAAATATTTAATGTATTTTGTTAAATGGTCTTTAGGATCAAATTATGGATTTTGGTGATAAAAGTGCCCAAAATGAAGCCATTCAAGCCCAATTTCCATACTTGGGTCAAGGAGAGTCAAAAGAGGTCAGCTATGAAGAAAAAGGTCCAAAAAGAAATGTGGAGAGGCCGAAATTGAAGCCCAAATCCGTAGCTGAAAGATCTGAAAAACGCCTAGCGTCGAGACGCTGTCAATTTCTTGGCCGGCAAGTCGATGACGTCACAGCGTCGCGGCGCTGTGACGTATAGCGTCGCGACGCTACCCCCTTTCCGAGCCTATATAAGGCGCCCCTTGGTGCCTCATTTTACCATCAATCATCATTTCCTCATTCCTTCCTTTCTTTCTTTGGCTCCTTTGGAGCCTCTCTCAAGGCTTTCTAGCCTTTTGAGAGCTTTCTTAGTGGGAAAATTTTGGGGAATTTTGGGGAGCATCCTAGGAGGCTCGAGGACTTTTCGGAGGGACTCCAAACGTAGCGAAGGGGTCTTATACGGTCAATTCCTTCCCTTTTATTATGCTCATTATTATGCTTTCCGTTGTAAATGTTGTGAATATTTTAGCTATGAATAGCTAAACCCCAATTTGGGGTCTTGAAATGAAATTATAGTTTAAATGTTGTTATAATTGCCTATCTCTAGCCCTTTTGTCCTAATTATTTGTATGTATGTGCTTAATGCTTTATGCAATCTGGCCAATTGTGTACTGATCTGATTCTTAATGGAAACTCGACGAAGAGAAGTTAGGATAGATCATAATCCATGCAACTAGTTTAATTGCCCGTCGTGACAACGGGATTAGTTGATTAAACTTAGATTCCTAAAATGAATCAGAGCGTAATAATTAATGATTTTTAATGGCGCTAAGGACACTTAGGTTGTTAAAATGAATTAATTACAATTAGGGGAGACCGACAGGAGAACCTATGTTATTAACGGAGATTCTAGGAGTATAATTAGTTGGGCAATGAGATAGGACAATTGTAGCAATTGTTTAGCTAATAATTGATTTTCAAAACCCCTCTTCCCATTAGAAAACTCTTTCTTCGTATTTTATTTTTATCGATTGATCAAATTTTCTCTTTAATTGTTTTGATTTTTAATTTTCTTTGATTGCATGATCTGGTCCTTAAATATTATTTCGCCCAAGTATTTTTAGTGCTCAAAGAATCTTTGCTTGCTTAAATTTCGCTTCGCCTCCCTGTGAATTCGATACTCGGTATTACCTACGGTTTTATATTACTTGTGACGACCCGTGCGCTTGCGGTGTGAAAGTCGTAAAACGACTAGAAGTCCCAACAAGTGCCCGTGTCCATAGTTTTAGATAAGGATCCGAGGTTTACTTCTAAGTTTTGGTCTAGTGTGTAGAATGCAATGGGAACAAAATTGAAGTTCAGTACAGCGTTCCATCCCCAGACAGATGGTCAGTCAGAGAGGACCATCCAGACCTTAAGGGAAGTTGGGATACCCATTTATAACTTATGGAGTTCGCTTATAATAACAGCTATCAGTCTAGTATCGACATGGCACCATTCGAGGCTTTGTATGGCAGACCATGCAGAACTCCTGTGTGCTGGAACGAAGTGGGAGAGCGGAAGCTAGATGGTCCTGAGTTGGTACAAGTTACGTCAGACAGTATTAAGTCGATTAGAGAGAACCTGAAAATAGTTCAAGATCGACAGAAGAGCTATGCAGATAAGCAACAAAGAGACTTAGAATTCCAGGTTGGAGATCAAGTTTTCTTAAAGTTATCTCAGTGGAGAGGTGTTCTTCACTCTGGGAGGAAAGGTAAGCTGAGTAATAGATATATTGGTCATAACCAGATAACAGAATGAGTTCGGCTAGCAGCCTATAGACTTGAGTTGTCAGTAAAACTTGCTCGAATACATGATGTTTTTCATGTGTCCATGTTAAGGAAATATATTCCAGATCCATCACATGTGTTGCAAGTGCAACCGGTTGAGCTAAAAGAAGACTTGAGTTATGAAGAGGAAGCGGTTCAAATCGTCGACAAAAAAGAGCAAGTTTTGAGGAACAAGACGATCCCACTCGTGAAGGTCCTTCGGAGACATCACGGAGTGGAGGAGGCAACCTGGGAGTCAGAAGACCAGGTGAGGAGGAGTTACCCGAGACTCTTCACCTAAGAACTTCTAAATTTCGAGGACATAATTTCATAAGGGGGAGGTAAGTTGTAAACCCGAGACTTTCCTTGGATTATTTGCTCTTGTCACAAAGTATGGGAAGTTGGATTAAAGTTGTTGTTGTTCATTGTTGAAGAAAAGTGGCAAAGATTTGTGGTTTCATTGTGGTTTCATTGTTGGATTAAAGTTGTTGGAAATTATTAATTTAAGGAAAAAGAAAAGAAAAGAAAAGAAAAATAGGAAAAGTAAAAACAAAAAAAAAAAAAAAGAGAGAGAAAAGAAAGAAAATGGGAAAAAAACCCATTTGGTGCTTCAAAGAGTCCACCACCGCTTAATTTTATTCCAACCCATTTTCTTCATCTTTTTCCATCCAATTCCAGAGCATTTTGAGAGAGTGTGTGAAGGAAGAGGAAGAAGAAGCTTGTTGGAGGTTTGAGGTTGAAGAAGAGAGGAAAAGTTCATGCAAGTGCAACCATGGCAGAATCTGGGTTCAGCCTGCCTATCTTTGGTTTTTAATTCGGTTTGAGCTACACAAGAAGAACTAAGAGGTGAGACCTGACTTTCTTGAAAGTTAATCCATTTTCTAACAAATTTCATGAAGGAAGCTTGAGCTAATTCTGATGTTAAGTTAATGGTTTTTGAAGAGGAAAACAGAGCACATAAGTTTCGTGCAAATTTGAATGGTCTCTGCTTTTCTCTGGTTTTCGAATGTTCTAGGGTGTACAAGTTGAATTAGAATCTCAATTTGGTATGGTTGGAAAGCTTCTTCAATTTCATATAACGTTCATGAAGAATTTGTGCGCAAAAAATGACTAGAAGTAGGTTTAATTTCAGGAGAAAAGTAGAGGGTAGCAGAGAAGCACGAATCTGGAATTGCTGTGTTCGAGGGATTTCTGGACACATCCATTGGGAATCTCATTTTCATTCCTTGAAGTAAGTTGTAGAGGGTTCCAAAATGAAGAGTTTGGTATATAGTACATTAATTATGGTCAATTATGAAGGAAGTTATGAGTGTTTGAAGTTAGGGTATTTAATCAGGAAAATTCTGGGAAAAACGTGAAATGTGATTTTATTTCTAGAGCTTTGAATTCACGAGCATGGAAAAACAAGACTATTATAGTTATGATGCTCGATATTGGTTTGTTTGACAGGCCAAGAGGAAATAGGCCGAGTCTACAGACCAGGGAACTAGCCAAGACTGTGAGTGACAAAACGAATTTTGAAAATGAATTTTAAGTTGTTATTTATGCTTAAATGGTTTACATGCTTGAATATGAATTTATGAATGATACTGTTGGGTTTTATGCCCTAAAACTCTTAGTTAGTGAATGTAACCATTGACCGGATATTAATGAAATAATATTGATATATTTTTCCATTAAATATTATTAGTTATTTTATATTCGTCTTTGCCTAAAATAACCCTAATCCAATAAACTAGACATCCTAGGCTGTAATATGAGTCTTGAACTATATGTAGCGACATATGGGGATCACTGTTCAAGAAACAACCTAAAAGGGTCTATAGTATAGGGATAAGACTGGGTGCCTTATCCTGGTGACACTATGGATACGACCCACTTTGTATTTGATACAAACGCTATGATCCAACGCGTTCGTGTAGGAGACATGCGAGTGGGGGTATCCTATACAACGAGTTTGCATAAGACCGGACCGCGAAATAGTAACCACTTGTTATAACACCGTTAACTAGTTGGTTTTCTATTCCACTAGGACGACCTAGACAACTTGGTCTTAATCCTGAGTTGATTATGGACTCCTGCTCATGAGGGATTGTCCTTTGATTCGTATGGGTGAGAGTGGCCAATACGCCGACTCAATAAGCCTACCATTTTGGGGACAAGACCGAGTGGGGAGCTGGGAACATAATCGTACAAGATGGAATTCAGTCTTTCCAGACTTTAGGGAAGCTGATGAGTGTTCCCTTAAGTGGTGACTCCGAGTCTTGAACAAAGGGCCTTACCCTCTCAATGGCACGAGAGGGTTTTCTGTTTGATGGTTGGACCACAAACAGGTTGTTCATTAGAGGAGAACTGGTACTTAAGGAAATAGAAGTAACCCAGGATAAAACGGTAATTTGACACAGTTGGTGTTACGGACACTCGTGAAGGACTAACTAGTCGATATTGGTCTATATCCGTGGACACAGAAAATATGTCTGTAGTGAGAAGAGTGCAACTGTGAGTCTATAGTGGAATGACACACAGTTAATGAATATTGATTAATTTGGTTAATGAGTTTGACCAATTAATCTCACATCATTGGAGCTTCTGATCTGCAGGTCCATTAGGTCCCACTGGTAGCTCATAAAGTAATTTCAGGCAACTAAGTAGTAAATGTAAATTGAAAATGTTCAATTTACTAAGGGAAACAATATAATATATATTGATATATTATTATGAGAGAAATTAATATTTGAAGAAATTCAAATATTAATATAAATTTGAGTCGCATTAAATTTATAGAAGTTTGAAAGAGTTCAAATATGAATTAATTAATTTTAAGGCCTAAAATCTATTTGGGCAAATTAATTAATTCAAGGCCGAAAATTAAATATGTGATATTTAATTGGTGGTTCATTAATTAAGGAATTCATTAATCGAGAATTAATCAATTATGGAAATATTTAATCACTTAAGAAAGTGATTAATCATTTATGGAAATGATCTAATCACTTATGGAAGTAATTAGTCATTTCTGGAAAAGATTAATCAATTATTGATTGATCTTGGATTGATTAAATAAGGAATAAGATTGAATCAATTTTGGAAAAGATTTATTTAATTGAATATTGGGAAAAATACACTTTTGGTTCCTGAGGTTTGGGTTAAGTTACACTTTGGTTTTGAGCTTTCAAACTCAACAAAAATACCCCTGAGGTTTGAGATAAGGAGCACTTTGGTCCCTGCCGTCTATGTTTCTGTTAAATACTAACGGTGGCTGACGTGGCACTATTATTTTAATAACATTTTTTTAAATTTTTTTAAATAAAAAATATTAAAATAATAAAATATTATTATTTAAATATTTTTTTTATTTTTCTCTCCCTTTTCTTTCTTCCCCTCTTTCTTCCACTCCTCCTTCTTCTTCTTCTTCTTCATCTCATTCCTCTCAACTCCAGTGGCCGGCGCCGGAAAGTTAAGTTTTTTTTTTTGTCTTTCTCCCCTTTTCTTCTCTCCTTTGTTCTCTCTTTCCTTCATTTCTTTTTTTTTTTAATAAAAAGAAGGGAGAGGCCTCCCTCCTCCCGTCGCCGGCGCTGGAGAGCTCCTCCCTCTCCCTTCTTTTTATTAATAAAAAATAAAAAAAAGAAATGAAGGAAAGAGAGAAGAAATGAGAGAAGAAAAGGGGAGAAAGACAAAAAAAAAATTGAACTTTCTGGTGCCGGCCACCGGAGTTGAGAGGAAGGAGATGAAGAAGAAGGAGGAGTGGAAGAAAGAGGGGAAGAAAGAAAAGGGGGAGAGAAATAAAAAAATATATTTAAATGATAATATTTTATTATTTTAATATTTTTTATTTAAAATTTTTAAAAAGTAATTTTTTTTATTCAAATAATAGTGTCACGTCAGCCACCGTTAGTATTTAACAGAAAAATAGACGGCAGGGACCAAAGTGCTCCTTATCTCAAACCTCAGGGATATTTTTGTTTAGTTTGAAAACTCAGGGACCAAAGTGTAACTTAACCCAAACCTCAGGGACCAAAAGTGTATTTTTCCCTTTAATATTTTATTCATGGCCACTCTTCTATAAATAGAGCACTAGACCTAATTGGTTTAGTAGCCCTCTTGCTCTTAGACTCACAAGACAAGACCCTAGAATTCTATCTAGCCTCCCTCTTAGAGAAGGACTCCCACAAGTCTTTTGCCTCCTAGACTTAGAAACATACCGGTGTAACCTTTGTGGTTATTGTGTCTTTGAAGAAGAAATTTCCACCGAAGAAACTACAAGAAGGTTGCTGCGTTTTTGTTCGTTGAAGCGTCGTTGGCGAAGAACGGTCAAGTCTACAACGAAGGTTTGTAACGGTTCTTTCCCGTTTCTTTAGAAAAACATGAAAATAAATTTAGATTTAATTTTCCAGCATGTTTACAGCAATTTCCAGCAACTTTAAAGTATGTTTAAAGTTTATTTTGCCTTTTCGTAACAGTATTTTAATGTTAATTAATATACGGCGTAAGGTCCTTTCGATGCGCTTCCGCAGCGTGGGGACTTTCATTTCCTTCAATAGGCATCAGAGCCATCGCTGTCCCTATTAATTGATATTAAAATTTGCGATAGGCTCTAATAGGTGGGATTTATGCATAATGTATGTTCGGTTTGCATTGAACTGTTTGGGTTAATTTTATGGCCATGGATTTTATTTTTATGTGATTTTGATCATGTAAGGGCCCAGTGTTAGGGTATTTTATGTAAAATCGAGTCCTATGTAAGTCCGGGTCTAGAATAGGTTTTTATGAGATAAAAATCGAAGTAATCGCCGCTGAAATCGGAGGAAAAATCGAAGACATCTTGTTGTTCTGCCCAGATTCTGCCTCCAGACCCAACAGCGTCGGGGACGCTGCTCCAAAAGTGTCTCGACGCTTCTCGATACCGCAGGCGCTTAGGTAAGGAAATTGCACAGCGTCGGGACGCTGCGTTGCAAGCGTCTCAACGGTGTCATGATGGCGGTGCGAATTAGGGCTTCCACAAGACACGGTTCAACTGGTGGGCGGTCCGGTTCACTCCGGTTCGGCTGGGCTGGGACCTATTTGGTCCGGTTTAGCTGAATTTCAGCTTGGTTCGTGATTTTGAAGGCCGGTTCGAGGTTGTTCGTGCTGTCTTGACCAATTTTTGGAGTTGCAGAAGGATTTTAGGATAGAATTTAGCTAAAATTAATGTAATTTAATGCTTTATTTTATCATAGGGGCCAAAATTAACCGGTTCAATTGTTATTTATATGCTTTATGGATGTCATATAGAATTTTTAATCCCACCTTAGGTTATAAACATGCTCATGCATTTATTTATATATTATAAATTGTTATAATGTATGTTTTAAATGCATGGAATTGTTTTCATATTGTTTAATATAAGCGTATATTAATTATATGAAAAATAATAAAGCATGAAGCATGTTATTACTTAGATTAAATATAAATAGTTATGTTTAATGTGATGAATGTAGCATACTTGATTGATTTTCTTGATTGGCTTATAATTGTTATATTAAAAGAAAATCAATATTGCGTGGAACATGAAACATCCATAGTTATTGATATAATTGTTATATTATTCATGCGATTCAATTAGTATGGTTTAATTATTTAATTTGAATGAGATTGTTGAATGAATTAAACCCTAGATTCTTGATTATAGGATTAATCATTAAAATTTGAAATAGTTCTTTAATATTAATGATTAGAAACCGTCAATCTATAATCAAGAATTGAATGCAAACATAAGATCATAGGATAAATTGGATTAATTTTAAATCGTTTAAAATTAATTAGACCTAGATCAGTTTCTAATAGGATTAGAATTATTTCTTACTTAGAATTAAAAATAGTTTTAATTGACTAAGTAGGAAAAACATTGCTATGATTATAAGGGCACGTCTGTTCGGGAACATGTCCTGGATATGATGGTCCAATTTAATGTGGCATAAGCAAACGGGGCGGTCATAGATGAGCGAAGTCAGGTTGCATTCATCTTATAATCTCTTCCGAAGAGTTTTCTACAGTTTCGAAGCAATGCAATGATGAATAAAATTGTATTCAACCTGACTAGCCTCCTGAATGATCTACAACTCTATCAATCTCTTCTCAAGAACACAGGACAAGTAGAAGGAGAGGCAAATGTTGTTTACTCTAAAAGAAAGTTTGAGAAGGGTTCATCCTCTAAAACTAAATCTGTAGCCACTTTTTCGAAGAAAATTCAGAAGAAGAAAGGAAACAAGGGGAAGGCTCCCGCTACTGCTGCTAAAAACAAGGGAAAAGCCAAAGTTGTGGCAGACAAGGGCAAGTGTTTCCACTGCAATGTAGATGGACACTGGAAGAGAAACTGCCCAAAGTACCTTGCTGAGAAAAAGAAGGAAAAGGAAGGAAAATAATTCCTTTCGGCAGTTGAACGATGGGGAAAGGACACTCAGGGTCGGAACTGGAGAAGTCATTTCAGCTAAAGTAGTGGGAGCTACGATGTTATTTTCTAGAAATAGATTCTTACTTTTAGAAAGTTTGTTAATCGTTCCCAAGATTAAGAGGAACTTAGTTTCTATTTCATGTTTGATTGAACAATCGTATACAGTTACTTTTAATATGAATGATCCGTTCATTTATAAGAATGGTGTACTTATTTGTTCAGCCAAATTAGAAAATAACTTGTATGTCTTAAGACCAACTGAAAACAAAGCACTTTTAAATCACGGATTATTTAAAACTGCTGAAACTCAAAGAAAAAGGCAAAGGATTTCTCCAACAAGTAACAATACACATCTTTGGCATCTTAGACTTGGTCATATAAACATCGATAAAATCAGTCGTTTGGTAAAGAATGGACTTCTAAGCAAGTTAGAAGATGATTCACTACCACCTTGTGAATCTTGTCTCGAGGGCAAAATGACGAAAAAACCCTTTTCTGGAAAAGGTTACAGAGACAAAGAACCCTTAGAGTTAATACATTCGGATCTCTGTGGTCCAATGAATGTAAAAGCTCGAGGAGGGTACGAATATTTCATCTCATTTATAGATGATTATTCAAGATATGGTTACTTGTACCTAATGGGACATAAGTCTGAAGCCCTTGAAAAGTTTAAGGAGTTTAAGGCTGAAGTTGAAAACCTATTAGGTAAATCAATTAAAGTACTTCGATCTGATCGAGGAGGGGAGTATATGGATCAAAGATTCCAAGATTATATGATAGAACATGGAATCCAATCCCAACTCTCAGCCCCTGGTACACCTCAACAAAATGGTGTATCAGAAAGGAGAAATAGAACCTTGTTTGACTTGGTTCGATCAATGATGAACTATGCTCAATTGCCTAGCTCGTTTTGGGAGTATGCAGTAGAGACTGCAGTACACATCTTGAACAATGTTCCCTCGAAAAGTGTTTCTGAAACGCCTTTCGAATTATGGAACGGGCGTAAACCTAGTTTGCATCACTTTCGCATCTGGGGTTGTCTAGCACACGTGCTTGTGACAAATCCTAAGAAACTGGAACCTCGTTCAAAATTGTGCCAATTTGTTGGTTATCCTAAAGAAACGAGAGGTGGTTATTTCTACAACCCACAAGAAAATAAGGTGATTGTATCGACAAACGCCACCTTTTTGGAGGAAGACCACACGAGGGATCATAAACCACGTAGCAAAATAATATTAGGAGAAGCTACTGAAGAATCACCTAGAGTTGTTGACGAAGCTGGACCTTCAACAAGAGTTGATGAAGGAACTAGTTCTTCAGATCCATCCCGTCCATCTCAAACGTTGAGAATGCCTCGACGTAGTGGGAGGGTTGTATTACAACCTGATCGCTACTTGGGTTTAACTGAAACTCAGGTTGTCATACCTAATGATGGCATTGAGGATCCATTGTCTTATCGATAGGCAATGAATGACGAAGATAAGGATGAATGGGTCAAAGCCATGAACCTAGAAATGGAGTCAATGCACTCCAATTCTGTATGGGAACTCACAGATCTACCAAATGGGGTAAAACCCATAGGGTGTAAGTGGATCTATAAGAGAAAAAGAGATGCAGCTGGGAAGGTACAGACCTTCAAAGCTAGACTGGTGGCAAATGGTTATACCCAAAAGGAAGGGGTTGACTATGAGGAAACCTTTTCTCCTGTAGCCATGTTAAAGTCCATAAGAATTCTCTTGTCCATGGCCACATATTATGACTATGAAATATGGCAAATGGACATCAAGACTGCCTTCCTGAATGGTAATCTTGAAGAGAATATCTTCATGTCTCAACCCGAAGGGTTCATAGCCCAAGGTCAGGAACAAAAGGTTTGTAAGCTCAATCGATCCATTTATGGATTGAAACAAACGTCCAGATCATGGAACATTAGATTTGATACTGCGATGAAATCTTTTGGTTTTGACCAAAACGTTGATGATCCTTGTGTGTACAAGAAAATCAACAAAAAGAAAGTAGCTTTTCTAATACTTTATGTAGACGATATCCTACTCATTAGGGAATGATGTATGATACCTCACTGACATTAAGAAATGGCTGGCAGCCCAATTCCAAATGAAAGGTCTGGGAGATGCTCAATATGTTCTTGGAATCCAAATCATTAGGGATCGTAAGAACAAAACGCTAGCACTGTCTCAAGCAACGTATATTGACAAAATGTTGTCTCGATATTCGATGCAAAACTCCAAGAAGGGATCATTACCCTTCAGACATGGGGTAGACTTGTCTAAGGAACAGTCTCCTAAGACACCTCAAGTAACTGAGAACATGAGAGACATTCCCTATGCCTCAGCTGTGGGCAACTTAATGTATGTTATGTTCTGCACTAGGCCTGACATATGTTATGCAGTGGGAGTAGTGAGTAGGTATCAGTCTAATCTAGGGATGGACCACTGGGGAGCGGTTAAGAATGTCCTCAAGTATCTTCGGAGAATGAGGGACTACATGCTTTTGTATGGAGCTCAGGATTTGATTCTTACTGGATACACTGACTCTGACTTTCAAGCTGATAAGGATTCAAGAAAATCAACATCAGGGTCAGTATTCACCCTCAATGGAGGAGCAGTAGTTTGGAGAAGCATCAAACAAGGATGCATAGCAGACTCAACCATGGAGGCTGAGTATGTAGCAGCTTGCGAAGCAGCTAAGGAGGTTGATTTGCTTAGAAAGTTCTTGACTGATTTAGAAGTTGTTCTGAATATGAACGTGCCCATAACACTATAATGTGACAACAGTGGGGCTGTAGCCAACTTAAAAGAACCTCGAAGCCACAAACGAGGTAAACACATCGAGAGGAAGTATCACCTGATACGGGAGATTGTGCAACGAGGAGATGTGATCGTCACTAAGATCACTTCAGAGCACAACATCGCTGGTCCATTTACAAAGGCTCTCACGGCTAAAGTGTTTGAGGGTCATCTAGAGGGTCTAGGTCTATGAGATATGTATGCCATCTAATCTTGGGCAAGTGGGAGAAATGTATAATGGGTATAAGGATGCCCTAGTTCATTGTATTATTTTAGCATGACATTTCCAGCTTTAGATTATTGCATTTACATCCCACTAACTAGTGTTTTAGTTCAAGTGGGAGTTTGTTGGGTTTTATGCCCTAAAACTCGTAGATAGTGAATGTAACCGTTGACCGGATATTAATGAAATAATATTGATATATTTTTCCATTAAATATTATTAGTTATTTTATATTCGTCTTTGCCTAAAATAACCCTAATCCAATAAACTAGACATCGTAGGCTGTAATATGAGTCTTGAACTATATGTAGCGACATATGTGAATCACTGTTCAAGAAACAGCCTAAAAGGGTCTATAGTATAGGGATAGGACTGGGTGCCTTATCCTGGTGACACTATGGATACGACCCACTTTGTATTTGATACAAACGCTATGATCCAACGCGTTCGTGTAGGAGACATGCGAGTGGGGGTATCCTATGCAATGAGTTTGCATAAGACCGGACTACGAAATAGTAACCACTTCTTATAACACCGTTAACTAGTTGGTTTTCTATTTCACTAGGACGACCTAGACAACTTGGTCTTAATCCTGAGTTGATTATGGACTCCTGCTCATGAGGGATTGTCCTTTGATTTGTATGGGTGAGAGTGGCCAATACACCGACTCAATAAGCCTACCATTTTGGGGACAAGACCGAGGGGGAGCTGGGAACATAATCGTACCAGATGGAATTAAGTCCTTCCCGACTTTAGGGAAGCAGATGAGTGTTCCCTTAAGTGGTGACTCCGAGTCTTGAACAAAGGGCCCTACCCTCTCAATGGCACGAGAGAGTTTTCTGTTTGATGGTTGGACCACAAATAGGTTGTTCATTAGAGGAGGACTGGTACTTAAGGAAATAGAAGTAACCCAGGGGTAAAACGATAATTTGACCCAGCTGGTGTTACGGACACTCGTGAAGGACTAACTAGTCGATATTGATCTATATCCGTGGACACAGAAAATATGTCTGCAGTGAGAAGAGTGCAACTATGAGTCTATAGTGGAATGTACACACAGTTAATGAATATTGATTAATTTTGTTAATGAGTTTGACCAAATAATCTCACATCATTGGAGCTTCTGATCTGCAGGTCTATTACGCCCCACTGGTAGCTCATAAAGTAATTTGAGGCAACTAAGTAATAAATGTAAATTGAAAATGTTCAATTTACTAAGGGAAACAATATAATATATATTGATATATTATTATGAGAGAAATTAGTATTTGAAGAAATTCAAATATTAATATAAATTTGAGTCACATTAAATATATGGAAGTTTGAAATAGTTCAAATATGAATTAATTAATTTTATGACCTAAAATCTATTTGGGAAAATTAATTAATTCAAGGCCGGAAATTAAATATGTGATATTTAATTGGTGGTTAATTAATTATGGAATTCATTAATCGGGAATTAATCAATTATGGAAATAATTAATCACTTAAGGAAGTGAATAATCATTTATGGAAATGATCTAATCACTTATGGAAGTAATTAGTCATTTGTGGAAAAGATTAATCAATTATGGAATTGATTGATCTTAGATTGTTTAAATAAGGAATAAGATTGAATCAATTTTGGAAAAGATTGATTTAATTCAATATTTTATTTATGGCCACTCTGCTATAAATAGAACACTAGACCTAATTGGTTTAGTAGCCCTCTTGCTCTTAGACTCACAAGACAAGACCCTAGAATTCTCTCTAGCCTCCCTCATAGAGAAAGACTCCCACAAGTCTTTTGCCTCCTAGACTTGGAGACATACCAGTGTAACCTTTGTGGTTATTGTGTCTTTGAAGAAGAAATTTCAAGCGAAGAAACTACAGGAAGGCTGCTGCATTTTTGTTCGTTGAAGCGTCGTTGCCGAAGAACGGTCAAGTCTACAACGAAGGTTTGTAACGGTTCTTTCCCGTTTCTTTAGAAAAGCATGAAAATAAATTGAGATTTAATTTTCCAGCAGGTTTATAGCAATTTCCAGTAACGGTATTTTAATGTTAATTAATATACAGCGTAAGGTCCTTTCGATGCGCTTCCGCTGCGTGGGGAATTTCATTCCCTTCATATACATGATTTTTATGAATGGTTTGAAGCATAAGTTTTGAGCTTAGATTTTCTAATGAGATTTGTGTACGAGCACGTGATTATTGACTTTCTGAAAAGTAATTGAAACGATATCATTTTAAGCAAAGTATGTATTAGCGGGTACTGTTTAAAGATTTTCTGTTTTTCACAAGCAAGCTGAGTAAGCTTGAGTTTTACGAAAGATAAAGATAATTAGGCATGTTTTAATGTTTTCATGTGATTTTCTGAGACTTTTATTGACTACATGACTTAGATATTGAGCCCGAGGCTATATGGTACCGTGTGCACACAGGTTATATTCTGTTGTTGATGTTGAGTGTACTCCGTGACAACGATGCTGTCGTGAGTGCTGGGCGGGCCCCACTACGACAAAGATGATGGGAGTGCTGGGTGAGCCCCACTACATCGTAGAGCTAGTAAACGTTGGTTGTACTGGGCGTGCCCTACACAACGTAGATCAGTCATGTTAGTTAAAATGTTTGATATACTTGATATTTTTGGGTTTTATGCCCTAAAACTCGTAGATAGTAAATGAAACAAATTAATCGATCTCAATAAGTCGTTATTTGAGTGATTCAGTAATTTGGTTATTAAATAAATCGAGTTTGCATTAATAAACCCTAAATCCAATAAACTAAGATCCAAGGTTGTTTAAATGAAACTTGGACTAGTATGTAGGGACATACGGGGATCAGTGTTCAAGTAACAACCTAAATGGTCTATAGTATAGGGATAAGGCTGGGTACCTTATCCTGGTGACACTATGTGATACGGCCCACCTTGTATCCGATACAGATGCAATGATCCAAAGCATCCATGTAGCAGACATGCGGGTGGGGGTATCCTATGCAATGAGTTTGCATAAGACCGGACCGCGAAATAGTAACCACTAGATGTAACGCCGTTAACTAGTCTAGGTTTCTATTTCAATTGGATGACCTAGGTAACTCAATCTCAATCCTGAGTCTGTTATGAACTCCTTTTCAGGAGGGATTGTCCTTAGATTTGTATGGGTAAGAGTGGCCAGTTCGCCGACTCAATATTCCTACCATTTCAGGGGCAAGACCGAATGGGGGCTGGGAACATAACAGTACAAGATGGAATTCACTCCTTCCCCTATTGGGGCAAGTAGATGTGTGTTCCCTTAAGGGCTGATTCCGGGGCTTGAACAAAAGCGCGCTGTCCTCTCCTGGCCCGAGAGGAATTTCTGTTTAGTGGTTGGACCCTAAACAGGTTGTTCATTAGAGGGATCAGTGGTACTTAAGGATCCAATGGTAACCCAGGGGTAAAACGGTAATTTGACCCAGCTGGAGTTACGAACACTCGTGAAGGATTGACTTACTGTATTGGTCGATATCCGTGGACACAGAAATATTCTACAGTGAGAAGAGTGCAGCTGTGGGTCTTTAGTGGAGTGACCCATAGTTAACGAATGTTGATTAACTTGGTTAATGAGTTTAGCCAGTTAATCTCGTATCGTTGGAGCTTCAGATCTGTAGGTCCATTAGGTCCACCTGCTAGCTCGTAACAGGTATTGAGATTAATTAGTCTTGAATGCTAAAGGAAATTTTTAGTTAATTGTATATGATACAATTAATATAATGTATGGAGATACATTATGGTATGAGTTTAATTAGTGAATTAAACTTTGTAATAAAATTAATTTTGGATGTGATTCAAAATTAATTAATGAGAGAATTATATATTTGAAGGAGTTCAAATATTAAATATGAATTAGATTCATATTGAACTATAGGTTTAAATAAATGTGAATTGGATTCATATTTACTATAGACTAAATGAGAGAGATGTACATTTGAATATGATTCAAATTTGAACCAAATTAAATATGAGATATTTAATTTATAGATTAATTAATTAGTTAATTCAATTTGATTCAATATGATTTAATCAAGTTAAATTAACACTATAGATTATGTGAAATAAATAATTAAATATGATTTAATTTTAATTTAATTAATTATAGTAATTAATTAAATTTAATTTTGATTTTTGTTAATTAAAATTAAAAATTAATTTTAATTTAAACTCCCAGCAGTTGCTGGGAGTTGAAGGGTGATGGGGAGTTACTACGTGGAACTTCCCCATAACTTATCTCTCTCACTAGTGGAAAGAAGGAGGTGGTTCTCTGCAACTTTTGAAGAAGGGTGTTCTTCTCTCCAAAAATCTTCCTCTCTCATACACAAAAAGAAACAACACCATTCTTGCTGTTTTTTCTTCTTGAATTCCCTTCAAGACACATTAGGATCCCACAATCCAAATCTCAACAATCCAGAGCATAGTGGGTGATCACTTTTGGTACTGTTCTTGGAACAAAAGTCAGTGCGTGAGTTTCCAAATTGGAGCATTGTGCTGAGGTGTTTGGCCACTACAACTCACGTAAGTTTTCTCTTCAAGTCTAAAGGGTTTAGATCTGAAAAACATGCTTAATCTGTAAGATTAGATCTGTAGAAATTGTTTCTAAATTGTTGACCCAATGTACCGGTATTCTGTGATATTGAAGTTGGTTTACAAACGATGAAAATCGCTTCCGCTTCGGATTCAATTCCTTCAATTGGTATCAGAGCCAGGTTGTAAACTCAATTTCAATTCTAGAATTTGCATTGTGGTTTTTGGTGGGTAATTTTGCATTGTGGATGTAGAATTTTGCTAATAGGCTGTTTACGTACTTTTGGCCCTAGATTTACAATTTTGTACTGATTTGATCATGTAAAGGCCCATGTTTTTGGGGCAAAATGTTGTAAATCGAGTCATGTAAGTCCGGGTCTAGTGAATTTGTATCAATTTTGTGGATTGCTGCTTCAATCGGGAGAAGAATTGATGAAGAACGGTGCTGAAACGACGAAGAAAACCCAGAAAAACAGAGCAGAACAGAGGAATCGGAGTTTCTGGTCTTTTTCCCGACCAAGATCCCGGTCAGGATTCAGACCGAGATTCCGACCAGGATTCAGACCAAGATCCCGGCCAAGATTCAGATTAAGATCCCGACCGAGATTCAGACCAGGATCCAGACAGATTGTGCGATTCGGTCCGGTTTTGTGTTTTATGGTCCGGTTTTGGCTCGATTTGGTCCGGTTCATGCAATTTTGGTCCAGTTGGTGAAATGTTGGCCCGGTTGGAGGATTTTTGGGTCCGGTTCGGGACGTTTTCAATCCGTTTCGAAGGCGGTTCATGGCGTCTAAGGGCTAGTTTTTGATAAATTAATGTAATTTTTCAATTTTTTGCCTTAGGGTGCCAAAAATACCGGTCTATTTAGCTATTTAATGCTTTATGATTGTCATATAGATTAAAATCCCACCATAGGTTAAGCATGAATCATGCATAATAGTATATTATAAGAGTTATAATGTATGGTAATTATGTATGATTATTAATTTCATGAGTTATTTAATGTAATTGTTATATTAAATATATGAAATTGGAAAAGCATTCAGTATGTCATTACTTTAGTAAATATAAGAGTTATATTTAAACTAATGTCATATGTATGCTTAGTATTATTTCCATGAGTAATAAATATAATAGTTATATTATAGATGGTAATAAATGTCAATGCTTGTTTTCATGTATATTTTAATATAAAGGGTTATATTAATTAAATGAAAATGGAATAGCATTGAGCATGACATTAATTAGATTAATATAAGAGTTATATTATATTAATGTCTAATTTCATGTGATTTAATTTCGTTGAGGATTAATTAATATAATCGATATTAATTAAATGAAATTGAAATTGCATGAAGCATGACACCACCTTAGATTAATATAATCGTTATATTATCGGCGTCATGAGCGTTATGGTGTTTAATAATTTGAATTAGATTGTTATTAGAAAACACCATAGAAGCATGTTATAGGGCTAATTATTAAAATTTTATAATAGTTATAAAATTGATTAGAAACCGTCAACCTATAACAAAGAGTTGCATGCAAACATAGGACCTTAGGTTAAATTAAATTAATTTTAAAATGTTTAAAATTAATTAGACCTAAGCTCATGTAATTCTAATAGGATTAGAATTATTTTCTTACTTAGTATTAAAATAGTTTTAATGAACTAAGTAGGAAAAGCATTACTATGGTTATAAGGAAACTCTCCCGGTGAAGTTCTGTCTAGGCTGGGGGTATTTAAGTTGACGGTTTACGGAACACCTCCTACCTGGGAACTGACCCGGAACCTGAGTTGAATTAATCATAGTTTAATGTTAGCATGCAATGTCACTAGGTAATTAAAAGGGTTTAATTCACCTAGACATTAGTGTAAAGACCTCTATATAAGAGTTATATACAGGCATAGACTTGGATAGATTCACTTAGCCGGAATTTACCTAAGTAATAGACCCTTTAATTATAAAAATACTTAGTGGGAGGAAATAAATCAAAACAAGATTTTCATAAATCAATGTTTTGCTCTCACGTCCTCAAGAGTTCACAACGTGAGGTTCATGCTTGGCCTCGAGTCACCCGGGGAGTGACCCCCTACGGATGGTGTTTGCATGGATCAATATCAAGGTGAATGAGGGAGTATTTTATAGTAAGTGGGAGCAGGACACGTGTCAACGTATCCTACGGTCTCTTCTATTAGGTTGCACCGTGAGATCCCCATGATCTGCCTGCGAGTCACCCTGGGAGCGATCACCCTACGGAGGGCTTGATCATGGGAGTCGGAACAACGCAAACTCCAGAAATGGATAGGGTTTCTTAGGTCCATTTCCAACTTTGACTTTCCCTACGGTAGCATTGTTGGGGCCGACCTCTGAAATCTGAAAATGGAGGGTTACACTTACGGGGAATTGTTAAGGTGTTAATAATTTCCTGACCGAAAAACGGTAGCTAAGAACTATTGGAATATGAGTTATTCTGGTAATAGGGATTGGCTGAGATTGTCTCAATTCAGGGGAGGAGTAGCTGACTGCCCTACGGTAGCTGTTGCTCTAAACCTCTGAAGTATCGTTGCAAAATGAATGTCTTTTCTATGGGTCGATCATTACTTTTGCTAAATTGATTGGATTAAAATAATGATATTATTTTGTGTAATGGGTTAATGCAACAATACTAATTAAATTAATTTGTTTGTTTCAGCATGAATCGTTCTTTGTATGCCTCTAATCACGCCGTATGTAATAAAACTGGTATCGTTAATACAACTAAGGAAATGCATTTAAACACTAATTGCGTGGATTTGGTCTTAACTGAGGATTGTCCTCAGGCCCACATGTCTAATTCATCTGAAATTGTTCATGATGAATGTGACATAGACTGCTTAGCAAACCTCAATGAAAATAAATGTGATTTATTGGTCATGGAAACGTGTATAGTGGAAAATGATGATACAGCCTGGATCCTTGATTCAGGTGCCACTCATCACGTATGCTCTTCCTTTGAGGGAATGAGCTCTTGGCAACAATTAGATGCTGGGGAAATGACTCTCAGAGTTGGAACTGGAGAGTTCATTTCAGCTAAAGCAGTGGGAGACATTAAAATGTTCTTCTCCAGGGAACGTTATATGTTATTAGATAATTTATATATAGTTCCTAAAATAAAAAGAAATTTGATTTCTGTTTCTTGTTTGCTTGAACAAGGATATTCAGTGTCTTTTTCTGTAAATGATGCTCTCATTACTAAAGGGGTGCTGATATCTGTTCTGCAAACTTAGAGAACAATTTATATGTTTTAAGACCAATAGAGTCGAGAGCTATTTTGAACAATGAGATGTTTAAAACAGCTGAGACTCAACCTAAAAGGCAAAGAGTTTCTCAAAGCACCTATCTTTGGCACTTGAGACTTGGCCACATAAATCTCAATAGGATTGGGAGATTGGTTAAGAATGGACTTCTAAGCCAGTTAGAAGATGGTACTTTACCTCCGTGTGAGTCTTGTCTCGAAGGTAAGATGACCAAACGACCTTTTACTGGAAAAGGTTATCGTGCCAAGGAGCCCTTAGAGCTCGTACATACGGATCTCTGTGGTCCAATGAATGTAAGGGCTCGAGGAGGGTATGAATATTTCATCTCTTTCATAGATGATTATTCAAGGTATGGTTATTTATACCTAATGAGTCATAAGTCTGAAGCCCTTGAAAAGTTCAAGGAGTATAAGGCTGAAGTTGAGAACTTATTAGGTAAGACCATTAAAACACTTCGATCTGATCGAGGTGGAGAGTATTTGGACTTAGAATTCCAGAACTATTTGATGGAACATGGAATCACGTCCCAACTCTCAGCTCCAGGTACACCTCAGCAGAATGGTGTATCTGAAAGGAGAAACAGAACCTTGTTAGACATGGTTCGATCTATGATGAGCTACGCTCAGTTGCCTAATTCTTTTTGGGGTTATGCAGTAGAGACTGCAGTTTATATTTTGAATGTTGTTCCCTCAAAGAGTATTTCTGAAACACCATTTGAGCTCTGGAGAGGGCGTAAAGCTAGTTTACGTCATTTTAGAATTTGGGGGCGCCCTGCACATGTGCTAGTGGCAAACCCAAAGAAATTGGATTCACGTTCAAAATTATGCCTATTTGTAGGCTACCCAAAAGAAACAAGAGGTGGATACTTCTTCGATCCACAAGAAAATAAAGTGTTTGTATCGACAAATGCTACTTTCTTAGAAGAAGACCACGTTCGAGAACATAAGCCACGCAGTAAGATAGTGTTGAGTGAACTTTCCGGTGAAGCTACAAATTCATCACCAAGAGTTGTTGATGAGGCTGGACCTTCAACAAGAGTTGTTGATGAGCCTAGTTCAGATGCTGGACCATCAACAAGAGTTGTCGATGAACCCAGTACATCTGGTCAAGCCCATCCTTCTCAAGAGTTGAGAATGCCTCGACGTAGTGGGAGGGTTGTTATTCAACCTGAACGCTATCTGGGTTTAGCAGAAACTCCAGCTGTCATACCTGATGATGGAGTTGAGGATCCATTGACCTTTAGACAGGCAATGAATGATGTGGATCATGACCAGTGGGTCAAAGCTATGGACCTAGAGATGGAGTCTATGTACTTCAATCAAGTCTGGGATCTTGTAGACCAACCTGAAGGGGTAAAACCCATAGGATGCAAATGGATCTACAAGAGAAAACGAGACGCAGCTGGGAAAGTACGGACTTTCAAAGCTCGACTTGTGGCAAAGGGTTATACCCAAAAGGAAGGGGTGGACTATGAAGAAACCTTCTCCCCAGTTGCCATGTTAAAGTCGATAAGGATACTCTTGTCCATTGCCACGTTTTATGATTATGAGATTTGGCAAATGGATGTCAAGACTGCTTTTCTGAATGGCAATCTTGAAGAGAGCATCTTTATGTCTCAGCCAGAAGGGTTCATTGCTCAAGGTCAGGAGCAAAAAGTTTGCAAGCTTAAACGATCCATTTATGGGTTGAAACAAGCTTCCAGATCTTGGAATATAAGGTTTGACACTGCTGTCAAATCTTATGGCTTTGACCAGAACGTTGATGAGCCTTGTGTTTACAAAAGGATTATCGGCGGTTCAGTAGCTTTTCTAGTGTTGTATGTAGATGATATTCTGCTTATTGGGAATAATATAGAATATCTAGCTGAAATTAAAACTTGGCTATCAACTGAGTTCCAAATGAAAGATTTGGGTGAAGCTCAGTATGTTCTAGGGATTCAAATTATCAGGAATCGTAAGAACAGAACGTTAGCCCTGTCTCAAGCATCCTATATAGACAAGATGTTGTCTAAATATAAGATGCAGAATTCCAAGAGGGGTTTACTACCCTTCAGGCATGGAGTTCATCTGTCTAAGGAACAGTGTCCTAAGACACCTCAAGAAATTGAGGATATGAGACGGATCCCTTATGCTTCAGCAGTGGGCAGCCTAATATATGTCATGTTGTGTACTAGGCCTGACATATGCTATGCAGTTGGGATAGTGAGTAGATACCAGTCCAATCCAGGGTTAGACCACTGGACTGCAGTTAAAAACATCCTCAAGTATCTTCGGAGAACGAGGGCTATCAGCTTGTGTATGGCTCTAAGGATTTGATCCTTACAGGATACACAGACTCTGACGTTCAGACTGATAAGGATTCTAGGAAATCCACATCAGGGTCAGTGTTTACCCTGAACGGGGGAGCTGTAGTCTGGCGTAGCATCAAACAAGGATGCATTGCAGACTCCACCATGGAGGCCGAATATGTCGCTGCTTGTGAAGCAGCAAAGGAGGCTGTATGGCTTAGGAAGTTCTTGATGGATTTGGAAGTTGTTCCAAATTTGAACTTGCCAATCACCCTTTATTGTGATAATAGTGGTGCAGTGACAAATTCTAAAGAACCTCGCAGTCACAAGAGAGGCAAGCATATAGAGCGCAAATATCATCTCATCAGAGAGATCGTGCAACGAGGTGATGTGATCGTCACGAAAATAGCTTCGGAGCACAACATTGCTGATCCATTTACGAAGGCTCTCACGGCTAAAGTGTTCGAGGGTCATCTAGAGGGTCTAGGTCTGCGAGATATGTACATAGAATAATCTAGGGCAAGTGGGAGAAGTGTAATGGGTATTCAAATGCCCTAGTTTATTGTATTTATCTGTATTTGTACTTTTCATGTATTATACAGTATTAATACAAACCATTATTCCTACTTCTATGATTGTTCAATTAATGATGATTAATGATGTACATTACCCACTAGAGTTTTAGTTCAAGTGGGAGTTGTTGGGTTTTATGCCCTAAAACTCGTAGATAGTAAATGAAACAAATTAATCGATCTCAATAAGTCGTTATTTGAGTGATTCAGTAATTTGGTTATTGAATAAATCGAGTTTGCATTAATAAACCCTAAATCCAATAAACTAAGATCCAAGGTTGTTTAAATGAAACTTGGACTAGTATGTAGGGACATACGGGGATCAGTGTTCAAGTAACAACCTAAATGGTCTATAGTATAGGGATAAGGCTGGGTACCTTATCCTGGTGACACTATGTGATACGGCCCACCTTGTATCCGATACAGATGCAATGATCCAAAGCATCCATGTAGGAGACATGCGGGTGGGGGTATCCTATGCAATGAGTTTGCATAAGACCGGACCGCGAAATAGTAACCACTAGATGTAACGCCGTTAACTAGTCTAGGTTTCTATTTCAATTGGATGACCTAGGTAACTCAATCTCAATCCTGAGTCTGTTATGAACTCCTTTTCAGGAGGGATTGTCCTTAGATTTGTATGGGTAAGAGTGGCCAGTTCGCCGACTCAATATTCCTACCATTTCAGGGGCAAGACCGAATGGGGGCTGGGAACATAACAGTACAAGATGGAATTCACTCCTTCCCCTATTGGGGCAAGTAGATGTGTGTTCCCTTAAGGGCTGATTCCGGGGCTTGAACAAAAGCGCGCTGTCCTCTCCTGGCCCGAGAGGAATTTCTGTTTAGTGGTTGGACCCTAAACAGGTTGTTCATTAGAGGGATCAGTGGTACTTAAGGATCCAGAGGTAACCCAGGGGTAAAACGGTAATTTGACCCAGCTGGAGTTACGAACACTCGTGAAGGATTGACTTACTGTATTGGTCGATATCCGTGGACACAGAAATATTCTACAGTGAGAAGAGTGCAGCTGTGGGTCTTTAGTGGAGTGACCCATATTTAACGAATGTTGATTAACTTGGTTAATGAGTTTAGCAAGTTAAACTCGTATCGTTGGAGCTTCAGATCTGTAGGTCCATTAGGTCCACCTGCTAGTTCGTAACGGGTATTGAGATTAATTAGTCTTGAATGTTAAAGGAAATTTTTAGTTAATTGTATATGATACAATTAATATAATGTATGAAGATACATTATGGTATGAGTTTAATTAGTGAATTAAACTTTGTAATAAAATTAATTTTGGATGTGATTCAAAATTAATTAATGAGAGAATTATATATTTGAAGGAGTTCAAATATTAAATATGAATTAGATTCATATTAAACTATAGGTTTAAATAAATGTGAATTGGATTCATATTTACTATAGACTAAATGAGAGAGATGTACATTTGAATATGATTCAAATTTGAACCAAATTAAATATGAGATATTAAATTTATAGATTAATTAATTTTGAATTAATTAATTAGTTAATTCAATTTGATTCAATATGATTTAATCAAGTTAAATTAACACTATAGGTTATGTGAAATAAATAATTAAATATGATTTAATTTTAATTTAATTAATTATAGTAATTAATTAAATTTAATTAATTTTTAATCTTGATTTTTGTTTATTAAAATTAAAAATTAATTTTAATTTAAACTCCCAGCAGTTGCTGGGAGTTGAAGGGTGATGGGGAGTTACTACGTGGAACTTGAAGGATTGGAATTCCATAATTCCGTAAAGCGGAAGCGTGATTGGGACCGATTCGTAATTAATTTTGTTTAATCTAAAATACCAATACATTGGCAATAATATTAGAAATATTCTAAATATATATTAAGGCTAAGCATACAAAAATATTAAATCTAAATCTAATTTATAAAGTAACAAATTACTTACTCTCGTTGACGACTCAGATTAAATTCACCAACTGCTTGTGAATTAATCACGAACTAGTGTGAACACCACCACTATGGCTACACCGGTGGGACCTAATGGACCTACAGATCAGAAGCTCCAACGATACGAGACTAATTGGCCAAACTCATTGACCAAGTTTAGTCAACATTCGTTAACTGTGGGTCACTCCACTAAAGACCCACAGCTGCACTCTTCTCACTATAGAATATTTCTGTGTCCACGGATATCGACCAAGCATTAAGTCAATCCTTCACGTCTGTTCGTAACACCAGCTGGGTCAAATTACCGTTTTACCCCTGGGTTACCTCAGGTTCCTTAAGTACCACTGATTCCTCTAATGAACAAGTTGTTTAGGGTCCAACCACTAAACAGGAGTTCCTCTCAGGCTAGGAGAGGACGGCGCGCCTTTGTTCAAGCCCTAGAATCAGCCCTTAAGGGAACACACATCTACTTACCCCAATAGGGGAAGGAGTGAATTCCATCTTGTACTGTTATGTTCCCAGCCCCCATTCGGTCTTGCCCCTGAAATGGTAGGCTTATTGAGCCGGCGAACTGGCCACACTCACCCATACAAATCTAAGGACAGTCCCTCCTGAAAGGGGTTCATAACAGACTCAGGATTGAGATTGAGTTACCTAGGTCATCCTATTGAAATAGAAACCTAAACTAGTTAACGGCGTTACATCTAGTGGTTACTATTTCGCGGTCCGGTCTTATGCAAACTCATTGCATAGGATACCCCCACCCGCATGTCTCCTACATGGATGCTTTGGATCATTGCATCTGTATCGAATACAAGGTGGGCTGTATCACATAGTGTCACCAGGATAAGGTACCCAACCTTATCCCTATACTATAGACCATTTAGGTTGTTACTTGGACACTGATCCCCGTATGTCCCCACATACTAGTCCAAGTTTCATTTAAACAACCTTGGATCTTAGTTTATTGGATTTAGGGTTTATTAATGCAAACTCGATTATTCAATAACCAAATTACTGAATTACTCAAATAACACTTTATTGAGATCGATTAATTTGTTTCATTTACTATCTACGAGTTTTAGGGCATAAAACCCAACAGAACTTCCCCATAACTTATCTCTCTCACTAGTGGAAAGAAGGAGGTGGTTCTCTGCAACTTTTGAAGAAGGGTGTTCTTCTCTCCAAAAATCTTCCTCTCTCATACACAAAAAGAAACAGCACCATTCTTGCTGTTTTTTCTTCTTGAATTCCCTTCAAGACACATTAGGATCCCACAATCCAAATCTCAACAATCCAGAGCATAGTGGGTGATCACTTTTGGTAGTGTTCTTGGAACAAAAGTCAGTTTGTGAGTTTCCAAATTGGAGCATTGTGCTGAGGTGTTTGGCCACTACAACTCACGTAAGTTTTCTCTTCAAGTCTAAAGGGTTTAGATCTGAAAAACATGCTTAATCTGTAAGATTAGATCTGTAGAAATTGTTTCTAAATTGTTGACCCAATGTATCGGTATTCTGTGATATTGAAGTTGGTTTACAAACGATGAAAATCGCTTCCGCTTCGGATTCAATTCCTTCAGATATGCCATGCTAGATTTTAATGACGTACTTGCGGAGTATTTGAGAAAGCTTTTATCATTACACGTTTATGTTTAATGATTATATTAAACAGATTTATATGTTTAAAAGTTTATCACGTGTTCTGATCTGTGGATTAACAGTTTTAATTCAGTCGCTCACTGGGCTTCATAGCTCACTCTTTCAAAATGTTTTCCCACTTTCCAGGTAGAGATCGAGCTCCCGGTGCCTGATAAACTGCCAAAGTGTGCTAAAAGCTTCCCGATCAAGCTCCAATACGTGGGTGGAGTTGTACATTGTGTCTGTTTGTGTTGTAAATGTATTTGTAAGAATTGGATAGTTTATGGTTGTGTAAGCACTAGATGTCGTGGTTGTGTAAACCCTAGTTGGATATGTTTTGGTTGTGATGTCTCTATCAGGTTATTTCCCAAACTGAGTTATGTCAGGGCTGCACTTCATGTATGTCTAAAGGTTTTCAAGGATTCCACTGTATTGTGTTGCATGTAAAGTATTCCATATCTAAGATTAGCATGTTTATTAGGTTCAACGGTTCAGTAGGGTCAACAGGTATCGTTAGAGGAGGACGATGTTCGTTAGCTTCACGCCATCTCCCAGACTAAGCTAGAAAGTAGTTCGGGAGGGGGTGTGACACCAACTGTCAATACAACTTCAGTAGCCAAGGAGTCGGAGCCCAATGTAGGGCAGAAGAGGAAACACGAGCATACAACTACTAACTTCCAGCGATCTCAACACTCTTCTGATGGTTCAAGATAGAAAACTTAGCATGGCAAACAAGAGGGTGATGACAACGACAAACCGAAGGGTAACTCTTGTGGAAGACATCATTGGGATCAGTGCATGGCAGGGAAAGGTGTGTGTTTCAAATGTCACCAGGAAGGGCATATGGCAAATAACTACACTCAGAAGAAAGCAGGAGGCTCGTGAAGAAACACCTTTGAAGAAAGACCTTAGTAGTTACTTTTGTTTTGTTCGCTTTGTTTGTTAAAATGAGACTCTAGTTATTTGTTTTCATTCTCTTAGCTTGTTTGGACTTCGTCGTTTTAAGTATTAAGTTGAACCTTGAGGTAGCGGATCATTTCCCTACTCTCCATCGCATTTGAATTAATAGTAATGAGGTGATTAAAGTATGTTTGAATTGATGTTTCTTTTTTTCTTCTAGCAGTAGCTTGTGATTTATGTCATTATGCTCCCAAAATTTCGGAGCATTCGGTTAATATTAATATAAAAGTTTGAGTAATGTCGATAAGTTGGGAATAGAACTTGGAGCATTACATTTACCCAGTTTAGCACATTCCTTCGGAGTATGCATGCTTGCTTTTCTAATAAGTGGGCTTAGTTTTAAGGGGATAAGAATCAAGTGTCTAGAGCCCTTCCACGACCAACAACTTTCGAGGAAGAAAGTTCTTAAGGGGGGAAGATTGTAACACCCGTAATTTAATGAGAATTCAAATTTATTTAGTTTGGGTGTTATTTTGACTTAAGAGGGAATTCAAAAATTTGAAATTTGGGTGTAATATTTAAAAATTAGGGTTGAATGGCATTTTTGTAAATACGCTGAAATTAAAGCCAAGCCCAAGCCCATTAGGTTTTAATTAGCCATTCACGCAGCCCTAGGTCATCATTTTCTCTTCATCCCATTCTTTCTCCTCCATGAGTAGCAGCCGACCAGCCCTCTCTTTTTTTTTTCGATTTTCTTCTCCAAATAGTGGGGTTCACTGTCTTCTCCAGCGAGCATCCATCTTCGGCGTCATCTTCGTTCTCCGTCCGGCAACTGTTCCCTTCGGCGAGTCCCGACGGTGCAGCGGCGTTCACAGACAGCGTTGGTGCGAGCTTCAGAGGCAGTTTGGCCGTGGGTTTTGCAACAAAGGTTGGCGGATCTCCTTCTTCAGCGAGCGGAGTCGCTGGCGGACGTTCGTGGTGGCTGTTCGGCGAAAAAGAAGAAGACTTCGGCCTGCAATTGTTCCTTCACAGATTTGGGGCGGCTCTAGCATTTTTCCGGAGTAACTTCGCGGTTTCCGACGGCAGTAAGCGGCAGCGACGAGTTCTAGAGTGGATAAGTGAGATTTAGTGTGTATTTGGCTTATTTACCAATTATTCAAGTATACCCACTAGTTGTGGCTTTCGATTTCAAGGTTCCCTTGACATTTCGAAGATTGATTATCGAATTGGAGCGGATTTGAAGACCCCGAACAACAAGCACCGTTCTGTTTTGGCGTGATTGAAGGCTTGGAAGCTAAGGGATTAAGTCAGTTTGCAAAAGTGGTTAAGTCATTGTAAGTGAACTTACTATTGAACCCTTTTAATTGGGTGCGCATATTTGATTTTCTAAAATTATCGTGTTTATGAGTTGTTCTTGAAGTTTATTATGATTGTTAAAAACATGAGAATTTAGCATGACAAATTTATTATTTTTAATTATGTATGAGTTTATGAAAATTGTTGAAAGCTTGAACTTTATTATTATTGCTTGTTGGTGGTCTCTCAAAATTCCATTAAAGGAATGAGATTAAATCATTTATAAGTTTTATAAGTGTGTACATGAAATTGATGTACATTCAGAGATGCCTACACAGGACTTAGGGACATGAAATTGATTTACCTAAGTCGAGGTTTGTGAAATTGACGACCTCGAGGTTTCGTGAAATTGACGGCCTCCGTAGGAGACACATGAAATTGATGTATATCCTCTCTAATTAATAAGTTTTAAAAATAAAGCTTAGAGCCACCAAAAGATATTTGTTGTTGATTTTTAAAATGTTTTTAAAGCGTGACCCAACCTCAACAGTAGGGTCACTTACTGAGTATTTTAAAATACTCATTATTTTCAAAAATATTTTTTCAGGTAAAGGCAAGGGCAAATGAAGGGTGATTGATGAGAATCCGTTAGGCAGCCATGGGAGGACTTGAGTTTCATATTTTATTTTTCTTCCACTTTAAGAACTTCTGTTTTACTTTATTTGAATTGTAAATTTGTTTAGATATTTCCTAGAGGCCATGTACATTTATATTTTAGAAATTATTTAAGCATATTTAAAACCTTTAAAATTAGGGATCCCGAATAAAAGTTTTGTTTTGAAGTTTTTACTCAAATTAGTGTTTATGTTTTAAAATATTTTTTTAAAAAGACCTCCAAAGCATGCATTGTCGTAACGGTCCCTTAAAGGCTTTTTAAGAAGTCGAGTCATTTGGACAATTAACCAGCCTGTCACATGCTTACCAACTCACTGGAGGTGCACAAGTGGGAATCGCGAGAGATCTCTACTCCTACTGATTGTAGAAGGCACCTAGTTAGTAAAGCCAAGTCTCACCCATGAAGGCACCTATGTGTGCATAGCACATTAACTACCAACTCACTGGTGGGGCATCCATGGGTTTTTAGTCGGAACTTTACTCCCACAGATAGTAGATGGCACCTAGTCTGCGAAGCCGAGTCCCGCCCATTTAGCTCCTCATCTCAGTCTATAAACATCTAAATCCTAGGTGTTTAATTGCCGGCCCCTACTGGGATAAGTAACCTATCCTCATTTCGTATTAGAGCCCCTGTTAACAGAGTCTGATTTAACTTGCAACCTAACCATCAAGTTTCTTTCCCATAAAGGTTTCTGAAGGGCTAATTTCACATGTACTAACTACCTCACCTTTCATCTCATTCAAGCACATATATTATAACTAACATCCAAAACACTAAATAGAAAAAGGCATATGTATAGTTTAAACAACCAACGACCAAAATCAGCATATCATAATCAAAGTGACATTACTAAACTTAGCCTTTTTATTCACTGTAATGCTACCGAAAATTCGGCAGCAAAACGACATATGTATAGTTGACCCCAAATTTTCTTATCACCTGCAAACAAGAGAATACGATTCTATATTCAAACTGCCCAACTACAAACTTCCACAACACTTCTGATCAATAGAATAGACTCGAAACTTCCACAAAACAAAGCGAGTCAGGTCTCGCATCCACAACTCAACCATATAGAACATCCTATCTTCCCCAACATAGAGCATACAAAACTTATCCAACAAGAGCATTCTAAACATAAAGCAGACAAAGTATTCAACACAACTGGAACATTCCTCATATTCTAAGCATTTGATACTTTTGAACCAACACTATATTCAGAGTATACCATTCAGACAAATGCACATAATCAGGATGTTCAGTAACACCAGAACACACATAATCCAACATCTCATAACTCAAACCATACATGAACAACAATTCATATAAGTACTCCCAGCCTAGTCAAGACTATCAAATTAGTAAGGTTACTTACCTTGTATAATTTGGATCTTTAACTTGGGCCGCCTAAACAGTCCAACAACGAGCTGATTTCGACCTTAATTAACAATACGTTCTACAACACAAAACTTTATCAGAATTAGGAGAAACGTTTCTACTAACTTTCCCTTAGCATACAACCGCTAACGAGACAAATTCAGAGAAAGAAACACACCTAAACAGCACTTTAATCTTGTTGGTTTGGTCCTAATTCAGTCCCAAATTTGACGGCTCGAGCTCCAATCTCAATCGGTACTATAGATTAAGATCCAAACATTAATGGGTATCAATTAAATGCTATACACAATCCGAAAATGCTTTAATTCTTGCTTACCCAAAGTTGAACTCGCTTAAAATCATCGAAAAATGAAGACCCACCTACTACACCATAACCAACGAATCGAAACTGTCGATAACGGGAAGAAAGTGTTGTTGTCTGCACCAATCTATTCGCTGAAAAATGTCCAAGCCACTCGACGATAGCAACTGGCACAAAGGAGGAGATCACGTGGAACAGAATGAAGGAAGACCCACGCGAATTCCTCTGCAGACAACGTTGCAATCTACTGTCGTGAGTCACATCTGACGCAGACGGCTTGCAGCCGCGTGGGTCTAAGCAACGACGCCAGATCTAGGCACAACGGAGGCGACAACGGAATGATTGGAGGAATGGACAGCGGCGACTTGTTCGGCTGCAGACGAGAGAGCGAGCGAGTGAGAGAAAGAGGGCGTGAGTGATGAGAAAGAGAGAGATCGAGAGTGAGGGGGAGAGACAATGGAAGAGATCGAAGAAGGGAGAGGGGGAAACCGGCGGCTGTGGTTAATCAAGAAAGAAATAGGGATTAGAGAGATGGGGAAATCGAGGGAGAGGAAAAGATCGTGATTTTCTTTTTTTTTTCGTTTTGTTCTGTTTTTTTAGGGTTGTTACATCATGAATGTACGTATAAGCATTTCAACAAATTTTCAACTCTTTTTGTATTTAAATCCAAACAATCTACTGTTTTAGGGTTATCGCTTTACCTAGGAAGAAAACAATAATTAAAACCAAAAAATGGAATACAAAAAATAAAGAACAAAATAGGCTTATATTAATGAAATTGCGTACGAAAAGCATTAGAGAACCATAAGTGTAAGGTTCAGATAAACTAATCGATGCTGAAAATATAGTTCACATAGATAAAACACTAGTTCCAATAGTCGGCTCAAGTTCTAAAATGTTGGTCACAATAATAGAGTAAGAACTAGACCACAAGTTGAGAATACAATAAGAAATTCTTTTGTGGAAGAACAAGTATCGATCATACCGCACCGGCAAAGAGCAATGCAAAGTTATATTGTTCACTAAATTTTGACACTATCTTTTCTTCCATCAGTTTTATGCCATGAATTTCTTTACTTTTTCATTTGTCTATTTATGAGGGCTTCGTTGCGCCCATCAAAGAAAGTGATATGGTGGTGAATTAAACATTCTCGAGGTTCCATGTGTTCTCGCTTGGCCATGGGAACCTGTGTAAAACATATCGATGTAGTGCACATTTTTCAAATTTCAAACCAAAATGTATATACGATATGTCAGATTAAAAAATGATAAGAGTTTAATTAAACAGTAATTTTTATATTCGAAAACATGTCGTTACGTAATTATTAATTATCACGTGCGAAAACAACATCATGTCTACTTCTTAAATTGCAATTCGAAACTTTTTGTATCTACCAACGACGATAAATGGTGAACTGCGAAAAAAAACTTTTCAGTGGTTGTTCTTCTGTCTAGAGGCGTAACAACACAGCTGTTAGAATTAGAAAGTTGTAACGTTTTATCTGACCCAAAATTTAATAAATATATCGCGAACTTCAAAACAAATAAAAATAATAAATCAAAGATTCATAAATCTTGTCCACATTAAAAATTTTATTTTAATAGTTTTCTTTCTTTTTTATTAATTTTTGTATATTTACTTATGTATTTGCAATTATTATTTGTTTCTTCCACTTTTGTACATTTGGTTGCAATATGACTTAACTAAGTTAGTTAGATTGTCGGTTGTACCAAAATCATAGGTTGGTTAATTTATTATTATCTTCATTGTTAATGTTATTTGTTTATCCTTGTTATTGTAATTTTCATCAAAATTTAAATGAATTTCTTAGCCACTAAAATTCATGTATCAATCATACTCTCTTATAGTTCTTAAAAAGGCGTTATTTGATGGTTTGTCTCTATCGACATTCCAAAGCGTACGACAGCAACATTGCTTTGGTTTTAAAATTATATAGAATAGTATGTACCCTCAATGTTTTTCTATTTTAGACACGATCTCGACGGATGTGTTAGTTTGTTGAAACTAAATTTATACGATTGTTTTTGCATTGTGATGACCTTGACAATCCAATCATCTATGAGTTGGCAACCACAAACCCTATAAATAAGTACATTTCATATTTATTTTCAACTCACTAATCTCCATTGACAATCTCGAAGAACAATGAGCCACGAATTCAAGAAGCATGGCAACTCAGAAGCTTTTTACCGTGTTCATTGTCATCATGGCGATATTTGCATGTTTTGTTTCATCGAGTATGCTCTTACCTCACATTCCTTATAATATAAATCAATAACGTTTTGTTGTTTTTGCTTAACGAATATTATTAACAACGTTAAACATTTGTCACATGGGCAGCGAAAGGTGACCTGTTGTCAATGAATTGTGTTCGACCTTGTTCTGGCACATTTGACGATGTTACATGTAATAATGAATGCATGCAACAAAACAAAGGCGGTGGGTTTTGTTTTCCCAAGCTACCAGGCGTTTCTAATGAAAAAGATTGTTGCTGCAATAATTGAGCGAGATAGAAAAAGATTGTCTATTTTCGTCCACGTTGTATGAACTTTATTTGAAAATATAAATAAAATTATAAAACATTGTCTCTTATATTTGACTGGGTATGTTTGTACCCTTGGCATCTCTACTCACTCAAGCACCAATCTCTTTGAATCGCTCTTTAAGACATCATGAATGTACGTATGAGCATTTAAAAAAATTTTCAACTCTTTTTGTATTTAAATCCAAACAATCTACTGTTCTAGGGTTGTCGTTGTTACCTAGAAATAAAACAATAATTAAAACCAATAAATGGAATACAAAAAATAAAGAACACAATAGGAATTCATTAATGAATTAAATTGTGTACGAAAAGCATTAGAGCACCGCAAGTGTAAGGTTCAGAGAAACTAATCGATGCTGAAAATATAGTTCACATAGATAAAAACACTAGTTCCAATAGTCGACTCAAGTTCTAAAATGTTGGTCACAATAATGGAGTAAGAGCTAGACCACAAGGTGAGAATACAATAAGAAATTTTTTTGTGGAAGAAGAAGTATCGATCATACCGCACCGGCAAAGAGCAATGCAAAGTTATATTGTTCACTAAATTTTGACACTATCTTTTCTTCCATCAGTTTTATGCCATTAATTTCTTTACCTTTTCATTTGTCTATTTATGAGGGCTTCGTTGGGCCCATTGATGGAAGAGATTATCGCGGTCTCTTGTTAAATAAATTTATAATCCACAACCTCTAAAGCTAACTTGTAGCAGTAGTGGCCGAGGTGGAACATAGGGAGCACGATTATAACGTGTTTATCTTAGATTTATTGTGATGACCGGACTAATGGGTGGTTTTTATACTTGGAAAAGAAATAATAATGGAAAGTAAGCTAATTATGGAAAATATTGAAAAAAGAAAGTAAGAGAAAGAAATCAATACCTTAAAGATCATGTAACCGGGTTAGTCATGGTAAGTTTAATTCAATTCAATCATTAATTGCACTAATAAGTCAAAACACGTTTAAGTCCGGCATATTCCGGCAACAAACCGAGAACCATGATCCAACTATCACATACATGCAAACGCTAAGTTTGATTCTAGTTTAAATTAATTAATATGTCTATTAACTAATCTAAACTGCATTGGGATCTAGCCGAATTAATTCACATGCAACGGGCAACAAACCACAATTACAATTGATTAAATCATTTAGTTCTAGGAACGCATGCGTATAATCATAACGTTAACCTATTTGCTACTTAGATTTAGCAAGTAAATTTAGAGAGGGCGCGGTCAAGGTTGTCAATCTTTCCTACCACAATCTAAACTTATATAAAAAGAACTAAAATCACATAAACATGCTTTGATAATTCAAACAAGAAATTTCATTAAAAGAATATGAACTTACTCTTGACACTCTGTTTACATGAATGAAGAACTTAGCCTCTTATGGAGCAAGAACAAGCTTGATACATAAAGAAAAGCAAGAACGACTAAAAACTAAGAAGAATGGTGGAAAGGGGGAGAGAGATGGCTACAATGTTGTAGTGAATTACATGTTGAGGGATGATTCTAAACCTACACCAAAGGCCTCTATTTATAGGGATTCTTGGCCTTCAATTCGTGGTAAATTGGTGCTGGGGCTTCCAAATTTGGGAAAAACGTCAGCCAAAATAGGAAAAAATAAAATCTGGAAAACTGCCTAGCGACGCGACGCTGTCCCTTCTGATAAGGAAATTATTCTTCGAATCAACATAGTGTCGCGACGCTATGGCTGTAGCGTCACGACGCTCTGGCTTCAGTTTCGCGCCCATGTTTTTTTCCTTATTTGAGCAGCGTCCCGACGCCTGGGTTGAAGGGTCATGACGCTGTGACGTCTCCAGGGGCAGAATGGTCATTTTACGCTCCGGTTTTGCTCGTTTAAGCCCCGAATCGTTTCCAAAGCTCCGTTGAGGACCTATAGACATATTATACTCATTTTAAAGAATTTTCCGCAAGGAACTCAACTAAGATAAGCAAATTGAGAGATTCTATGTGTATAATAAATTGGACTTATCACCCATCAAAGAAAGTGTTATGGTGGTGAATTAAACATTCTCGAGGTTCCATGTGTTCTCGCTTGGCCATGAGAACCTGTGTAAAACATATCGATGTAGTGAACATTTTTCAAATTTCAAACCAAAATGTATATAAGATATGTCAGATTAAAAAATGATAAGAGTTTAATTAAGCAGTAATTTTGATATTCAAAAACATGTCGTTACGTAATTATTAATTATCACATGCGAAAACAACATCATGTCTACTTCTTAAATTGCATTTCGAAACTTTTTGTATCTACCAACGACGATAAACGGTGAACTACGAAAACAAACTTTTCAGTGATTGTTCTTCTATCGAGAGGCGAAACAACTCAGCTGTTAGATATAGAAAGTTGTAACGTTTTATCTAACCCAAAATTTAATAAAAAATCAACGAACTTCAAACCAAATCAAAATAATAAATCAATGATTCACAAATCTTGTACGCATTGAAAATATTATTTTAACACTTTTCCTTCTTTTTTATTAGTTTTTGTATATTTACTTATGTATTTGCAATTACTATTTGTTTCTTCCACTTTTGTACAGTTGGTTTGCAATATGACTTAACTAAGTTAGTTAGATTGTCGGTTGTATGAAAATCATAGGTTGGTTAATTTATTATTATCTTCGTTGTTAATGTTATTTGTTTATCCTTGTTATTGTAATTTTCATCAATATTTAAATGAATTTCTTAGCAACTAAAATTCATGTATCAATCATACTCTCTTATAGTTCTTAAAAAGGCGTTATTTGATGTTTTGTTTCTATCGACATTCCAAAGTGTACGATAGCAACATTGCGTTGGTTTTAAAATTCTATATAATAGTATCTACCCTAAATGTTTTTCGATTATAGACACGATCTCGACAGATGTGATAGTTTGTTGAAACTAAATTTATACGATTGTTTTTGCATTGTGATGGCCTTGACAATCCAATCATCTATGAGTTGGCAACCACAAACCGTATAAATAAGTACATTTCATATTTATTTTCAACTCACTAATTTCCATTGACAATCTCAAAGAACAATAAGCCACGAATTCAAGAAACATGGCAACTCAGAAGCTTTTTACCGTGTCCATTGTCATGTTTTGTTTCATCGAGTATGCTCTTACCTCACATTCCTTATAATATAAATCAATAACGTTTTGTTGTTTTTGCTTAACGAATATTATTAACAACGTTAAACATTTGTCACATGGCAGCGAAAGGTGACCTGTTGTCAATGAATTGTGTTCGACCTTGTTCTGGCACATTTGACGATGTTTCATGTAATAATGAATGCATGCAACAAAACAAAGGCGGTGGGTTTTGTTTTCCAAAGCTACCGGGCGTTTCTAATGAAAAAGATTGTTGCTGCAATAACTGAGCGAGCATAGAAAAAAATTATCTATTTTCGTTTACGTTGTATGAACTTTATTTGAAAATTATAAATAAAATTATAAAACAATGTCTCTTATATTTGACTGGGTATGTTTGTACCCTTGGCATCTCTACTCACTCAAGCACCAATCTCTTTGAATCGCTCTTTAAGACATCATGAATGTACATATAAGTATTTCAACAAATTTTCAACTCTTTTTGTATTTAAATCCAAACAATCTACTGTTCTAGGGTTATCGTTGTTACCTAGAAAGAAAACAATAATTAAAACCAATAAATGGAATACAAAAAATAAAGAACAAAATAGGCTTTCATTAATGAATTAAATTGTGTACGAAAAGCATTAGAGCACCGTAAGTGTAAGGTTCAGAGAAACTAATCGATGCTGGAAATATAGTTCACATAGATAAAACACTAGTTCCAATAGTCGACTCAAGTTCTAAAATGTTAGTCCCAATAATGGAGTAAGAACTAGACCACAAGTTGAGAATACAATAAGAAATTTTTTTGTGGAAGAAGAAGTATCGATCATACCGCACCGGCAAAGAGCAATTCAAAGTTATATTGTTCACTAAATTTTGACACTATCTTTTCTTCCATCAGTTTTATGCCATTAATTTCTTTACTTTTTCATTTGTCTGTTTATGAGGGCTTCGTTGGGCCCATCAAAGAAAGTGTTATGGTGGTGAATTAAACATTTTCGAGGTTCCATGTGTTCTCGCTTGGCCATAGGAACCTGTGTAAAACATATCGATGTAGTGCACATTTTTCAAATTTCTAACCAAAATGTATATTAGAAAGTTGTAACGTTTGATCGCTGGACTAAAGGTCGATTAATATAAATGGAATTTGTTGCAGATATGTATTAACCCAAGTATAAATTAATACAATAAAGTAGTACCTAGAGAGTTCTAGGGTCGAATCCACAGGGAAGGACGATTAATAAGTTCTAGTATCTAAATGGCTAAACTCATGTACGCTTGGTATCATAGTTGAGAGAAAAAGATGTTGTATGGGTTGGATGATAAAATACTGCAGCAAACATAGACTATGTGACGAGATGTAGGGAAAGTATCAGATAACAAGGATATCAAGGCTTTTGCTTTGGCGACCACATGCGTTTGCAAGTAATCTTGTAGCACAGACTCTGACTAATTGATCCATTAATGCCTAAGTGAGAAATAATCATAAGATTCCCTTCCAGTACTACCTATGCGTTTGGCGTAGAACCAACAACTGGTTTGTTTAATTAGTTCATGCGTTAGGTTAGTTCTCTAATGACTTGCAAGTGACTGCGTAGTCCTACAACAGTCTAAGTTCATTCATGCATTATCTTATTGCGGTGGTATTATTTTTAATACTACCAAGACTACATGTAATGCGCTAGCTTGCTCCACTTAGATATTTCCACATGCGTTACCTGTCAGGGATTTATCATGCTGCTACCGCATCCGGATGGCCAGGCGGGAGTTAGTAATGAAAATATTATCGCATCAAAGTAGAAGGCATTAACTTTTCATTCAATCAAAGTGTACGCATACAACAATAACTTGTCACCGCATGGGTGCCCATGCTAAGCCTTGATAAAAGAGAGTTAGCTCATGCTGGAATGAGAATACATTAAGCAATACATGCTATCACAATACAAGTCTACCCTACGACGATATCTTCTCTTCTCTGTCTTCGTGCTCTAAATTCTTTCTCCGCTCCTCGTCTCCATCCCTTTTGGACAGATGGATGCTTTTTATAGGCTGAGGAGACTGACTACTCCAAGAAATTGGCATACGTGCCAAAGTTATCTTTCGCGAGCTTGCACGTCACATACATGTCAGCACGATCTTTTCATCCAGCTTTCCTTGTACGAATACTCTGGAATCTGCGCCTGCGCTGAAAGGAAACTTGGGCAACAAAACAACTATACTTTTTATGCGTTAGAGCCGTAAAACAATTAATTTCTTATCGCATTAGAAAATATTGCATTCCGTAGAATACTATCGCAATTCCTGTATCTTTATGCGCCTGATTGGCGCAACTATGTTTTTTCTACCTTATTTAGCTTGAATTTGAAGGAGAAATAACTTGATTTTTGAAAGTTATCAAACCTCCTAACTTAAACTATTGCTTGTCCTCAAGCAATGCCTGCGCTGAACTTTACGAAGATGACTTAGCTCAACAGCTTTGCCCTAACATCCTATTTCCTATTTCTAATTGTAACGCAATATCGGTAGGATTTGGCCTTTACTAAAATTTTCCTGACTGGCTAACGAAAATTCCTAGCTTAGGAATTAATCCTGCGATGACTCAGCCCATACTCGGCTTTAAGCGTTTTTTTTTTTAAGTAGAAGGCATTATTTATCGACATCAAAATGCATGCTTTCGCTTTGGCTTACCCACATTTGTGATGAAGGGCATCCAACTACGGCCATTACATTTTTTTACTGCCCTAAACGTTCATGGAATGTGGATTTGTCTTTGCATGTCTTGGACCAGTGGAACGCATATAGTACTTGTGCTAGCTTTCGCACCCCCCAACTTGAAATGGACAATGTCCCCATTGTCCCCCAAACTTACGAGGGAGCGTGATGGCTGAATCGCGACAAGGCTTTTCCTATGCTACATTTTCCTAAGGTTGGGAGGAAATAAGAACGAAGGGAAATCCTACGAATATCTGCGGCCAAAGAAAAGAACTAAGAAAGCGGATGCGCGAGGCAAAATTGTCGGGCTAACGCAAAGGGTTTAATGAACTCAGGCATTAAATTAAGGCATAAAGGAATTGCGAATAGAATTCAGCTAATAGCAATGCTCATTAATGCATCAAGAAACATGTATACAAAGAAGAATCGACGCATTATATCAATATATAAAATTGAGAGAACAATAAGAAATCCCAAAACATAAATTTTATATCTACTGCGGCTGGTGGCGGTGGAGGCGGATTGCGCGGAGGCGGCGGGTGCATGGGTGCTCGGACCTACGAGGAGCCAGCGCCATCAGCTCTGGGTGGGCGCAAAAACAGATCCGGCGCGACATGGATCCTTCAAAATTGGCCTGTCCAGCGAACCAAGAATACCATCATTGAATTTACCTGCTGGGACAGCTCCTCCTGTTTTTGGCGCAAAGGCTCTATTCGTGCATCTATCATCTGCCCAAGCTTTGCACAAATTTGCGCTGTGTCCACATCTAGAGTTGGGACAGACGCATCTTTAGTGGTGTTGGCAGATGGATTCTCTTGCGGCTGTGATCTCGGCGCGGCTGCATTGTTTTCCTGACGTGGAGGATCTGGTAAAGGAGTCTCGTGGACTTCAACTTGGCTCACACTCTCTATGCGCGAGCTAGCTTGGATTGGTCGGCGGTCAGACGATGATGGCGACGACAAGGATTCTTGATTTAGGGTGCAGACAGTATTTTACTGCACCGGAGGAGTTTGCTGGGCATTCCTTGTCGCTGCAGGAGGGTTGAGACCTGCAGTTTGCTTGCGCCGCTTCTTTGGTAGTGCTTCGGGCGTCGGAGGAGCTTGGGCTGTCGTGGGTGCAAGGTCTTGGCGTTGAGCCTCCGCTTGCAATCGCAGATTATGCGTGCGCGTGATGCGCACCATCCATTGTTCATCAAAGGTCTGCCGCATGTGACGAATTTCTTCATGAGGAGAGGGCAGTAGACCTGCGGTGCGGCAGAGGCGAGTGACCAGACCAGGCAGGAATTTACGCCTTTGAATTTTGAAGCATTTTGGCACAAGGACTCTGATAGGATGCGGCCCAGGTCCAAAGGGATGCTGAGGGTAGAATCATGCGTTGTGGGCATGACGCGATTTTTGATCCAGTGCATCCAAGCGGATGCTTCGATGTCTAATGCCTGTGAGCGCAAGATCCTTGTCGTGTCGAGCTCTTCCCAGTGAGCGCCTGACCGAGCTACCGCAGCTAGAACTGTGTTAGAAAATCCTCGTCTTGGGAGGATACCAACGCATTGCCTTCCACGTCAGGCATATCAGATAGTTCAAAAATGGAGTTTATGAACGCGGGGGCGAATGCGATTGTGTGGCCTCGCATCGTTACCTCATCTGTTTCTTCGGGCCACTCTGCCTTGTAGAATTCGAGAACCAGCACAGGGGCATATTCAGCGAGGTTCTCGCAGACTAGCTCCCATTTGCGGCTGGAGATTTGATCAGTCATTGTCTGTAGGAGCTTGCAACTGAAGCCCCGTTCTTCTGTGAAGTTCACTTTATCTTCACCAGCCTTCTCTTTGCCCTTGGCTGCCGCAGAGGCCCTTTTTCTCTTGTGGCTGGGGCCAGCCGCATTGCCTTCAGACGACTTTCTAATAGTCAGCCCTAACTCCTGCGGTGGGGAGCTGCGGGCCGCTGCGATTTCTGCCAAACTGGTTGCGGCTACCTCTTCCGCAGCCCTAATTTGCGCTTCTTTTTCTGCTCGCTCCTTTTCTTTTGCCGCTTCTTCTTCTGCGGCCTTTACTTCTTCTTCTTTTTGGCGCAAGGCTTCACCTTCCGTGCCTAACTCTCACAGCAGGGAGTTCTACACTCCCTCTTCATGCTCAGAGAACTGCAGTGAAGGAGGATTTGTAGAGGATGATGGTGGAAACGGGTTAGAAACAGCCACGGGAGTGGAGGAAGAAGAGGGAGATGGGTCGGAGGCGAGGGTGGCTGAGGAATCGGGCGGTGGTAAGAGAAGTAGAGAGGGAAATGGTGTTAGGTTTCGTGGAGGTATGAGGTTTGGAGTGGGCGAAAGGGTTACGGGTTGGATGTGGAAGGAAGAGGTATCGAGAGGGGCTAGGTTTAGCACCTCCGTGGTTTCGGTGTTGGTGGTGGATGGTGTGATTGTTGGGGTAGTTTGGCCGCTTTCAGTGGGTCGTTCACTACCAAGAGATGCCGGTTCTTCGTCTTCACGGCTTGCCGACCCTTCGTCTTGGGTACGCATGTCATTTTCATCGGGGATGATGACGATATTGCGGATAGGGCCTTCAACTTCAGGCGAGGAGGGTGCTTCGTTATTTGCATGGCTCGCGACAGTTGGATTTTTCGAGTCGGACATGGCTGCTAATAGTATGCGAGAGAGAGAATGCAAAGGGATACTACTTTTGGAACGAGGAAGGTGAAGTAAAAATGGAAAAGAAACGTGCCCTTTCAGTGTGGTTTATACTAGCGCGGAGGAATTTCGAAAGTTTGAGCAATGATGCCCTTTCACATCCCACGCATACGGAACAGTTATGATGAGTGTGGGAGAATGCGGGAGTTGCCTTGGGCAGCGTGCAACAGTCATAATCTTTGGGGGCTCATTAATGGTGAAATGATATGCTCGCATTCCCCAACGCAGATATCTTGAGGAAGGAATGGGGCATGCGCTAAATTCTATTTTTCAAAGCTTTAACCTACTAAAACTCAATAGCAATAAAACTAAAAAAATGCGGAAGGGAAATAAACAAGAAAATGCTGACCTGCGAGTGCTCTTGTTCTGCACTAGGTCTTGCCGCAAATTAGAGCATTCTCTTTTCGGACGTAAATCTTCTTTGCAAGTCATGGAGGGTCAGTTAGAAGGACGATCTCAACAACCTCATCACGGGTCCCATCAATGTATGGTTTAATCCGTTGTACGTTGACCTTGAAAATTCTTTTTCCGTCAGCAGAATGCAAGTCCACGGCCCCGTTCGGATATATTCTGTGAATAACGTAGGGTCCCGACCATCTTGATCTCAGTTTACCTGGAAAAAGACGTAGACGATAGTTAAATAACAATACCTTCATTCCTTCTTTCAGTGTCTTTTGTGCAGATTCTTTTATCATGTCAATGCTTTTGTTTTTCTTTATTTATTTTGACATTTTCGTAGGCACTTCTTCTGAATTCTTCTAGCTCGGAAAGCCTGCGCAACCTCGCTTGTCCTGCCGCAGATAGATCGAAATTTAGGCATTTCAGTGCCCAATGCGCTCTATACTCAAGCTCCAGCGGCAAGTGTCATGCCTTTCCAAACACCAATGCATAGGGTGACATCCCCATAGGCGTTTTAAAAGCCGTGCGATAAGCCCAGAGCGCATCGTCCAAATGTTGCGCCCAGCTTTTCTTCCTACGCTGACTACCTTCTCGAGAATTCTTTTAATTTCTCTGTTGGATACCTTAGGTTGACCATTGATTTGGGGGTGATAAGTTGTTGTGATGTGATGTTTGACATTGTATTTTTGCAATAGCTTGCTCATTATCCTGTTCACAAAATGTGTTCCTTCATCACTAATGAGTCTGCATGGCACTCCATACCTTGTGAAAATATTTCTTTAAAGAAATCTTGCCACGGTTGCCGCATCATTTATGACGCAGGCAATTGCTTCTACCCACTTGGTAACGTAGTCCACTGTGAGGAGGATGTATTGGCAACCTTGCGATGAAGGGAATGGTCCCGTAAAATCGATTCCCCAAACATCGAATGGTTTTATCTCTAGCATGTAGTTCTGAGGCAGTTCATTCCTTGCGCTAATGTTTCCTGTGCGATGACATTTGTCGCACTGATCAGCGTGCTTCTTTGCTTCTTGAAACAATGTTGGCCACCAATAGCCACTTTGTAGTACTTTGGCCGCAGTGCGTTGTCCTCCAAAATGGCCGCCATAAGGGGACTCATGACATGCTTCTAAAATCTTTTGCGGCTCTCTCTGGTCAACGCATCTTCGAATTATTTGATCAGGTCTTCTGCGGTATAAAAAGGGGTCATCCCATAAATAAAATTTTACTTTCGTGAAGGAATTTCTTACGCTGCTGCGCGGAGTATTCTTCGGGCATGACTCCTGCGGCAAGGTAGTTTGCCACATCAGCAAACCAAGGTACTTCTTCTTCAATTTTCAACAGCTTTTCGTCTGGGAATTCTTCTGCAATGGGAGTGTCAGGTGCATCCACCTTTTCAGGGTTGTCAAGCCGCGATAGATGGTCAGCTACTTGGTTTCACTTCCCTTTTTGTCCTTGATTTCCAAATCGAATTCTTGTAGCAGCAGAATCCATCTAATCAGTCGTGGTTTTGCGTCCTTCTTTGTGATTAGGTACTTGATGGCCACATGATCAGTGTACACAGTAACCTTGGAACCGATCAAGTACGCACGAAATTTATCGAACGCATAAACGACAGCTAATAATTCCTTCTCGGTAGTCGTGTAATTACTCTGTGCCTCATTTAATGTTTTGTTGGCGTAATAGATGAGATGAATTGACTTCTCCTTCTTTTGTGCTAGTACTGCGTCGATTGCCACATTGCTTGCGTCACACATTAGGACAAACTGTTATGTCCAATTTGGTGTGGTAAGGATGGGCGCGGTTACTAACGCGTGTTTTAGGTCACAAAAGGCTTGCACGCATTCTTTCGAAAATTCAAATTTTCTGTTTGCCTCCAATAATGCGCACAAGGGCTTTGTTATGTGCGAGAAGTTTTTAATGAAACGGCGATAAAAACCCGCGTGTCCTAGGAAACTGCAAATTCCTTTGACAAATGTCGGCGGTGGGAGTTTTTCAATCACATCAATCTTTGCCTTGTTAACTTCTATTCCTGCCTTTGATATGCGGTGACCCAACACTATTCCTTCTTCTACCATGAAATGACATTTTTCCCAATTGAGAACTAAGTTTGTCTCTTCGCAGCGCATGAGGACACGCTCTAATTGCGTTAAGCAATTTGCGAAAGAATGTCCATAGACAGAGAAATCATCCATGAAGAATTCCACTGATTTCTCCAATAAATCTGAGAAAATAGTCATCATGCATCTTTGAAAAGTTCCTGGCACATTGCATAATCCGAAGGGCATTCTCCTGAACGCAAATGTTCCATAGGGGCAAGTAAAGGTCGTCTTCTCCTGATCTTCTGGCGTAATAGATATTTGATTGTATCCGGAGTATCCATCTAGAAAGCAATAGTCGCTCGTCCTGCAAGTCTGTCTAGCATCTAGTCGATGAATGGAAGAGGGAAATGATCCTTTTTAGTGATTGTGTTGAGCTTGCAGTAGTCCATGCACACGTGCCAACCAGTTATGGTGCGCGATGGGATTAACTCATTCTTTGTGTTAGTGACTACCGTTATTCCACCTTTCTTTGGCACACATTGCACAGGGCTTACCCATCTACTGTCTGCGATAGGATAAATGACTCATGCGTCTAACCATTTGATGATTTCTTTGCACACTACCTCCATCATCGTGGGATTCAGCCGTCTCTGACACTCAACAAACTCGTCGGATTCATCAAATAATCTGATTTTGTGCAAGCAGTATGAAGGGCTTATTCCTTTGATGTCTGCAAGACTCCACCCAATCGCACCTTTGTGCCTGGATAACACCTGCATTAATAAGCTTTCTTGAGATAGATTCAATTTTGAAGAGATAATCACTGGCAGAGATTCTCCTTCGCCCAAAAATTTGTATTTTAGGTGCGCGTGAAGGGATTGAATCCCAAGCGGAAGCGATTTTCACCGTTCGTGATTTAATTTCAATTAAACAAAACCAATACGTTGGGCAGAGAAAATTCAGAAACGATTTCTATAAATTTGCAGATTAAGCATGCTAGAAGTTAAATCTAAAAACCTTTTAGATGCCGGAAACTTACTTGAATTTGGAGCAAACTGCACTATGCTCCCAAATGATGTTCTTGATCTTCCAATGGACACCACCACACGAATTCACCCACTATATCTCATGGATATATGAGGTTGGCTTGTGGGAACCCAAAATTCGTCTTGGAAGGGAAAAATTCCAGCAAGTTACTTGCTGTTTTTCTTTTTGGTAGAGAGAATCTGAGAGTTCAGAGAGAGTAAAACTTCTATGTGTTCTAGTGTGAATTGAGAGAATGGGAGGTTAGTTGGTTACCCCTCTCCACTTCACGATAAGTGGGGAGCGAGTTAAAACCCTACAAGATCTCAACCATTGGATCTAAGCCAAATGATCTGGACCCTTTAATTATTATCAAATAATAATTAATAAATTAAATAATTAATAATTATTTAAATAATAATTAATTATCTAATTAATTTAATTAAACCAACTTTAATTAAATCAATTATAACATATAGTTTTAATTCAATTAAATCATATTCAATTGAATTAAATAGGTCATTCAATTAATTTAAATTAATTGATCCCACATTAAATAAATATCAAATATCTAATTAATTTTATAATTGAATCATATTCAATTTTATCTCTCTCATTTAACCTATAGTTCTAATGTGCATCATAATGTATATTAATATAAACTATAGTATTAATTTGATTAAATCACATTTAACCAAATTAAAATTAATTATATCCCCAATTAATTAATTCATGAATTAATCAAATATCACATATTTAATTAAATTCATAATTCTCTCATTAATTAATTTTGAATCATATCCAAAATTAATTTTATTATAAAGTTTAATTCATTAATTAAACTTATGCTATAATGTATCTCCATACATTATATTAATTGCATCAAAATACAATTAACTTAAATTCCCTTTTAATATTCAAGACTATATTACCTCAGAACCCGTTATGAGCTAGCAGGTGGACCTAATGGACCTACAGATCAGAAGCTCCAACGATACGAGATTGATCTGCTAAACTCATTAACCGAGTCAATCAACATTCGTTAACTGTGGGTCACTCCACTAAAGACTCACAGTTGCACTCTTCTCACTGTAGAATATTTCTATGTCCACGGATATCGACCAATGCAGTAAGTCAATCCTTCACGTGTGTTTGTAACACCAGCTGGGTCAAATTACCGTTTTTCCCCTGGGTTACCTCTGGTTCCTTAAGTACCACTGATCCCTCTAATGAACAATTTGTTTAGGGTCCAACCTCTAAACAAGAGTTCCTCTCAGGCCAGGAGAGGACGGCGCGCCTTTGTTTAAGCCCCGGAATCAGCCCTTAAGGGAACACACATCTACTTGCCCCAATAGGGGAAAGAGTGAATTCCATCTTGTATTGTCATGTCCCCAGCCCCCCACTCGGTCTTGTCCCCAAGAAGGTAGGCTTATTGAGTCGGCGTGCAGGCCACTCTCATCCGTACTAGTCAAAGGACAATTCCTCGTGAGAAGGAGTTCATGACACACTCAGGATTAAGATTGAGTTAACTAGGTCATCCTATTGAAACAGTAACCTAACTAGTTAACTGGTGTTACATCTAGTGGTTTACTATTTCGTGGTCCGGTCTTATGCAAACTCATTGCATAGGATACCCCCGCTCGCATGTCTCCTACATGGACGCCTTGGATCAATACGTCTGTATCGAATACAAAGCGGGTCGTATCACATAGTGTTACTAGGATAAGGTACCCAACCTTATCCCTGTACTATAGACCTTTTAGGTTGTTACTTAAACACTGATCCCCGTATGTCCCCACATACTAGTCCAAGTCTCATGTAAACAACCTTGGATCTTAGTTTATTGGATTTAGGTCATATTGTGCAATTCTAGACTTAATATGACAATAACACTTTATTGCATAAACCTCAATAACACTTTATTGATACAATTGAAGGTGTTCATATAACACATGCGGAAGCAATTGAAGATCGAAAGCACTTAAGACATTCAATTTTGCTCCTAAAGCATGCATGTTCTATAAAAGACAGAAAAGAGAGTTTAGAGAACACCAACCTTTGTAGCTCACAAATGAGGAACTCCTTGTGGTGTTTTCCTTCTCCGACTTCTCTTGGACAACCTTTAGAGTCTTCCATACTATTCTCCGGGCCGAGAACGACTTGTGGGAGTCTATAGTGATAGGGAATGGGAAGGGAATGCTTGAAGGTTCAAGCTCTATGGAGATATGAGATGAGAGAGTGATTGAGGAAGAAATTCAGCAGCATAACATTAAGGTAAATGTTGTTCTATTCCACAATCTGATTCTTCCTCTATATATAGAGAGAATCCATGCAAGAAGGACCTTCAAAATGCAAGACACTTGGTGGTCTTGATGGTGAAAGTGGAAGCTAGGTGTTCAAGCAACACAACATGCACTATTGCATGAATGTGGTGTAATTCCACTTTGAGTCTTCATGCAATAGTGGATTTCCAAGTTTTTCCACTTACTTTTGATTCAAAATCAATTATATTTTCAGCATGAATGATATTAATTTCAATTCTTAATTGAAATTAATCACAAATTCAATTTTGAAGCTTGCCTCACAAATTGTAAATGATTAATCAAATTAATCATCCTTTTATTGTGTATTCTTTATATATGAATCTCAATTCATGTATATTGTATTTAAACCCTTTTAAATACCTTATCTCTCATTTTCTAATTTAATTCATAATTAAATTATTGTGTCGAACACAATTTTACGATAATTCCCTATTTCCCGATTTTGAACAATTCAGAGATTCCTATCAATATGTTCTAGGCTTTAATCCGATATGAGCTAGTAGAGGGACCTAATGGACCTATAGATCATGGGCTCCAACGATTCGAGGCTAGCCGACTAATCTCATTATCTAAGCTTGCCAACATTCGTTAACTACCGGGACACTCCACTATAGCTCGATAGTTGCACTCCCCTCACTATAGATATATTTTCGTCCACTTGATTTAACCATGTTCAGTAAGTCGTTCCTTCACAGGTTGTTCGTAGCTATAACTAGGTCAAATAACCGTTTTACCCCTATAGTACTTCTTGTTCCTCAAGCTCCACTAATCCTCTAATGAACAATCGGTTTGTGGTCCAACCATCAAACCTAAGTCCCTCTCGATCCAACGAGAGGGTGGGGCCCCTTGTTCAAGTCCTGGAGTTAGTACTTAAGAGAACAACCTCTCTGCTATCCCTGAATTGGGTAGGAGTGAATTCCGTCTTGCAAAACTATGTCCCCAACTATCTATTCGATCTCATCCCCAAAATGGTAGGCTTGTTGAGTCGGCGATGCTGGCCACTCTCACCCATGCAGATCAAAGCATAATCTCGTATAGACAGGAGTTCATAGTTAGCTCAGGATTAAGAACGAGTTACCTAGGTCATCTATGAGAAATAGTCAGTTTTTTCAGTAAACGGCGTTATAAAGAGAAAGTGACTTATTTCGTGGTCCTGTCTTATGCAAACTCATTGCATAGGACGCCCCCACTCGCATGTCTCCACATGAACGACTTAGGATCTCATCGTTTGTACTTAATACAAAGTGGGCCGCGTCCATAGTGTCACCAGGATAAGGCACCCAACCGTATCCTTATACTATAGACTATTTTGACTATAAACTTGAACTTGATCCTACGTTATGTCCCTACATATAGTTCGAGTATTCATTTTATAGTCAAGGATATTAGTTTATTGGATTTAGGTTAACCATTCGCAATGTACATATTCAATAACATCTTTTACTGAATAACCTCAATAACGTCTTTATTGAAAATAGAATATGTTTAATGATTTACAAACTACGAGTTTATAGGACATTAAACCCAACACCACATGCGTTTGCAAGTAATCTTGTAGCACATACTCTGACTAATTGATCCATTAATGCCTAAGTGAGAAATAATCATAAGATTCCCTTCCGGTACTACCTATGCGTTTGGCGTAGAACCAACAACTGGTTTGTTTAATTAGTTCATGCGTTAGGTTAGTTCTCTAATGACTTGCAAGTGACTGCGTAGTCCTACAACAGTCTAAGTTCATTCATGCATTATCCTATTGCGGTGGTATTATTTTTAATACTACCAAGACTACATGTAATGCGTTAGCTTGCTCCACTTAGATATTTCCACATGTGTTACCTGTTAGGGAGTTATCATGCTGCTACTGCATCCGGCTGGCCAGGCGGGAGTTAGTAATGAAAATATTATCTCATCTAAGTAGAAGGCATTAATTTTTCATTCAATCAAAGTGTACGCATACAACAATAACTTGTCACCGCATGGGTGCCTATGCTAAGCCTTGATAAAAGAGAGTTAGCTCATGCTGGAATGAGAATACATAAAGCAATAAATGCTATCACAATACAAGTCTACCCTGCAACGATATCTTCTCTTCTCTGTCTTCGTGCTCTAAATTCTTTCTCCGCTCCTCGTCTCCGTCCCTTTTGGACAGATGGATGCTTTTTATAGGTTGAGGAGACTGACTACTCCAAGAAATTGGCATACGTGCCCAAGTTATCTTTCGCCAGCTTGCATGTCACATACATGTCAGCATAATCTTTTCATCCAGCTTTCCTTGTACGAATGCTCTGGAATCTGCTCCTGCGCTGAAAGGAAACTTGGGCAACAAAACAACTATACTTTTTATGCATTAGAGTCGTAAAACAATTAATTTCTTATCGCATCAGAAAATATTGCCTTCCGCAGAATACTATCGCAATTCCTTTATCTTTATGCGCCTGATTGAAGGAGAAATAACTTGCTTTTTGCAAGTTATCAACTTTTTATCTGACCCACAATTTAATAAATATACCGCGAACTTCAAAACAAATCAAAATAATAAATCAACGATTAACAAATCTTGTACGCATTAAAAATATTATTTTAACAGTTTTATTTCTTTTTTATTAATTTTTGTATATTTACTTCTGTATTTTCAATTATTATTTGTTTCTTCCATTTTTTACACTTGGTTTGCAATATGACTTAACTAAGTTAGTTGTATGAAAATCATAGGTTGGATAATTAATTATTATCTTCGTTGTTAATGTTATTTGTTTATCCTTGTTATTGTAATTTTCATCAAAATTTAAATGAATTTCTTAGGCACTAAAATTCATGTATCAATCCTACTCTCTCGTAGGTCTTAAAAAGGCGTTATTTGATGTTTTGTTTCTATCGACATTCCAAAGCGTACGACAGTAACATTGCGTTGGTTTTAAAATTCTATAGAATAGTATCTACCCTCAATGCATTTCTATTTTAGACACGATATCGACGGATGTGTTAGTTTGATGAAACTAAATTTATACGATTTCTTTTGCATTGTGATGACCTTGACAATCCAATCATCTTGTAGTTGGCAACCACAAACCCTATAAATAAGTACATTTCATATTTATTTTCAACTCACTAATCTCCATTGACAATCTCAAAGAACAATAAGCCACAAATTCAAGAAGCATGGCAACTCAGAAGCTTTATATCATGTCCATTGTCATCATGGCGATATTTACATGTTTTGTTTCATCGAGTATGCTCTTACCTCACATTCCTTATAATATAAATCAATAACGTTTTGTTGTTTTTTCTTAACGAATATTATTAACAACGTTAAACATTTGTCACATGGCAGCGAAAGGTGACTTGTTATCGATGAATTGTGTTCAACCTTGTTCTGGCACATTTGATGATGTTTCATGTAATAATTAATGCATGCAACAAAACAAAGGCGGTGGGTTTTGTTTTCCCAAGCTACCAGGCGTTTCTAGTGAAAAAGATTGTTGTTCCAATAACTGAGCGAGCATAGAAAAAGATTATCTATTTTTGTTTACGTTGTATGAACTTTATTTGAAAATTATAAATAAAATTATAAAACATTGTCTCTTATATTTGACTGGGTATGTTTGTACCCTTGGCATCTCTACTCACTCAAGCACCAAACTCTTTGAATCGCTCTTTAAGACATCATGAATGTACGTATAAGCATTTTAATAAATTTTGAACTCTTTTTGTAGTTAATTCCAAACAAACGACTGTTCTAGGTTTATCGTTGTTACCTAGAAAGAAAACAATAATTAAAACCAATAAATGGAATACAAAAAATGAAGAACAAAATAGACTTTCATTAATGAAATTGCGTACGAAAAGCATTAGAGCACCGTAAGTGTAAGGTTCAGAGAAACTAATCGATGCTGAAAATATAGTTCACATAGATAAAACACTTGTCCCAATAGTCGACTCAAGTTCTAAAATGTTGGTCACAATAAAGGAGTAAGAACTAGACCAAAAGTTGAGAATACAATAAGAAATTTTTTTGTGGAAGAAGAAGTATCAGATCATACCGCACCGACAAAAAGCAATGCAAAGTAATATTGTTCACTAAATTTTGACATTATCATTTCTTCCATCAGTTTTATGCCATGAATTTCTTTACTTTTTCATTTGTCTATTTATGAGGGCTTCGTTGGACCCATCAAAGATAGTTTTATGGTGGCGAATTAAACATTCTCGAGGTTCCATGTGTTCTCGCTTGGCCATGGGAACCAGTGTAAAACATATCGATGTAGTGCACATTTTTCAAATTTCAAACCAAAATGTATATAAGATATGTTAGATTAAAAAATGATAAAAGTTTAATTAAGCAGTAATTTTGATATTTGAAACCATGTCGTTACGTAATTATTAACTATCACTTGCGAAAACAACATCATGTCTACTTCTTAAATTACAATTTGAAACTTTTTGTATCTACCAGCGACGATAAACGGTGAACTGCGAAGACAAACTTTTCAGTGGTTGTTCTTCTATCTAGAGGCGAAACAACTCATCTGTTAGAATTAGAAAGTTCTATCGCTTTATCTGACCCAAAATTTAATAAATATACCGCAAACTTCAAAACAAATCAAAATAATAAATCAACGATTCACAAATCTTGTACGCATTAAAAATATTATTTTAACAGTGTTCTTTCGTTTTTATTAATTTTTGTATATTTACTTATGTATTTGCAATTATTATTTGTTTCTTCCATTTTTGTACAGATGGTTTGCGATATGACTTAACTAAGTTAGTTAGATTTTCAGTTGTATGAAAATCATAGGTTGGTTAATTTATTATTATCTTCGTTGTTAATGTTATTTGTTTATCCTTGTTATTGTAATTTTCATCATAATTTAAATGAATTTCTTAGGCACTAAAATTCATGTATCAATCCTACTGCCTTATAGTTCTTAAAAAGGCGTTATTTGATGTTTTGTTTCTATCGACATTCCAAAGCGTACGACAGTAACATTGCATTTGTTTTAAAATTCTATAGAATAGTATCTACCCTCAATGTTTTTATATTTTAGACACGATCTCGACGGATGTGTTAGTTTGTTGAAACTAAATTTATATGATTGTTTTTGCATTGTGATGGCCTTGACAATCCAATCATCTATGAGTTGGCAACCAAAAACCCTATAAATAAGTACATTTCATATTTATTTTCAACTCACTAATCTCCATTGACAGTCTCGAAGAACAATAAGCCACGAATTCAAGAAGCATGGCAACTCATAAGTTTTTTACCGTGTCCATTGTCATCATGGCGATATTTGCATGTTTTGTTTCATCGTGTATGCTCTTACCTCGCATTCCTTATAATGTAAATCAATAACATTTTGTTGTTTTTGTTTAACAAATATTATTAACAACGTTAAACATTTGTCACATGGCAGCGAAAGGTGACCTGTTGTTAATGAATTGTGTTCGACCTTGTTCTGGCACATTTGACGATGTTTCATGTAATAATGAATGCATGCAACAAAACAAAATTATAAAACATTGTCTCTTATATTTGACTGGGTATGTTTTTACCCTTGGCATGTAACAACCTGATATTTTTTGAATGAAAAAAAAGAAAAAAGAAAAGAGAGATATTTTTTTGGAGGTCTTCACGTTGTCGGTCAAGGAGGAAGAGGGGGGAATTTTTCCCCCAAGATTTTTCGGTCAAATGACCATTAAAAAAACATTATCAGATATTTTTTTTACCTTCTGCCCTCACGTTCTCTCTCTTCTGTCTACACGCACGCCGCCGCACGCCGCCGTCGATTCCTGTCACGATGTCGCTGTCGTAGTCTCTCACGCCGCCGTCGGTAACACCCTCATCTGCCTCTCAAATTTCTATCTCTCTCTCGTCTCTTTCTTCCTCTCACTCTCTATTTCTCTCTTTATTGTGTACAGCCTCCGCGCGCCACCGTCTGCCCGCCGTCACCGCCGTGAGTTCCTTTGGTAAGGTGATTTCGTTCCCCTCTCTCTCGTCTCTTTATTTCTCGGTCTTTCGCTCGCTGATCACCAACTCTCTCTGTTTCTGTCCCTCTCGACTGCAGCAACCAAGCAGCCGCACACCGCTGCCGTCTTCAGCCAAACAGTTGCACGCCGCCTCGAGCCGATTTAGATCTTGAGCGTTCGACGATTCGACTAATAAAACAGTGGATAAGGAGGTTGTAAGTTTCAGATCTATTTGGTCTTTTGTCCTTTAATGGAATACCCAATAGATGTTTAATCTTAATCCAAGATATCCGTAGTAAGTGGTGGTCGAATCCTTAAAGGTGGAGCAAAATTTGGAAACTGGACAACAAGCATTAGTTTCGTTTGGGTGAGTTTTCGACCATCTCAAGTCTTGTGTCTTTAGGAAAAATTATTGAGGTTGGAATGCCTCTGTTGTGTGAACCTTATATGTGTGTTATTAGGTTACTTTTTCGCATAACGAGGTTGACGCTATATCAAACTATTTGGTGTTTTCAACCAAGCTTTAGTTACCTCAAGGTATGTTAACTTGCTGAATTAAACTCTAATTAAGCATTGTTATGACTGTTGTGCTCCTGGCATGAGATTGTGTATATGTTGTTTGGGTTGAAACTGAGATGATATGATGTTTTTGTTTTCAAGAATATGGTTGCTGCGTATTTGTACTGTGTGATGGATGCGAGTGCATGACTGTTATATATTTTGGTTGACTGGCAGTGTATTTAGACACTGAGAAGTGGTGGTTTCTTTGTTCTGAAGTGTGGTATGCCTGTTACATTTTCTATAAATGACTGAGTTGGGATGGTATATACTGGTCTAGTCTGTTAGTAAATTTTGAGAGAATGAATTCCATTGGTTAGGTGGTAGTTAGGATTAACCTGCGTGCTAAGAGCTCTTAAAGGGAAAAGGAGTAAGAAAGGGAAAAGAATAGTCTGTTAGTAAATTTTGAGAGAATGAATTTCATTGGTTAGGTGGTAGTTGGGATTAACCTGCGTGCTAAGAGCTCTTAAAGGGAAAAGGAGTAAGAAAGGGAAAAGAATAGGCTAGTTACTCTAGTAGGGGGTCGTGTCAATTAAACACCTAGGATTGAGATGTATTCGACTGAAACGAGGAGCTAAATGGGCGGAACTTGGCTTCGCAGACTAGGTACAATTTACTATATGTGGAAGTTAATTTATGACTTAAAACCCATGGACGCCCCACCAGTGAAATGGTAGATAGAGCGTTATGCGCACATTAGTGCCTTGATGTGTGAGACTTAGCTCCACTGACTGGGTGCCTTCTACTATCAGTAGGAGTAGGGATCTCCCAAAATACCCACTTGTGCACCTTCAGTGAGTTGGCAAACTTATGTAGGTAAATTAATTGATCAAGAGACCCATACTACAAGATGAATGAAATGAAATGAAATGGAATGAGATGACACAACCTTTAGGCCCTTAGCCCAAATAATCTTTTGAAACCTTGGTTGTTGCATGTCTAGCAGTATTGTTACTTATCGAGTATTTTGAAATACTCATTCTTTTCCCTAACATGTAAATGCAGGTAAAGGCAAGGCTGTACAGAATGCGTGACGGAACGTTGCTGGATGAGCCATGGAATCTCGTAGGATAGTCTTGCGCTTTTTCATGTTTTTGAACTCGTTTTTATTTGCATTTTGTTATGTTTTGTTTTGGAGTTGGTTCCGCTTTTGAGATGTTCAATTGAAATGGTTAAAATTTTAATTGTTTTTGTTTTAACTGGGATCCCAGGCTGAAAAGTATCGATGAATTTTCCAAGCTTGTTTTTACTCTAAATGTCACTTCATCGATATTCTTAAAAGTAAAATGAAATGCATGTGGTAATAGCCCTAGGATCTAGACATGATATGTACGGTCATTACAGTTGGTATCAGAGCTCTAGGTTATAGGTTCTGTAGACTGGTTTACATCGTAAACCTTAGGTATGTCCATGGCTTATCAGCAAGCATCCGGTCACGCCAGGTACACATTTGTTTAACTTCGTAGCCTATAAACGTTATGTATGTATATTTGAAAAGTTCATGTTATGGAAAGTTATGAATGATGTTTTGTAATTGTGAATTGTTTAAAGGAATCGAGCTCGTTTAGTAAGTGGATCAAAATTTTGTGTAATAGATCATGCCTCCCCGTGAACGAGGTCGTGGAAGAGGTCGAGGAAGAGGTCGTGGTAGGGGTCGTACAGTCCCTGAACCAGTTGTGCCACCTATGGGGCATGGAGATAATCTACGAGGAAATCCGCAAGTTGAACAGCCAGGTGAGGAGCCGAGGCCTATGGTAGAACCTGTCATAGTGGATGCCATCCAGGCAATTGTTCAGTCAGCAGTTGCCGGGGCAGTTCAGTCTGCAGTTCAGGCGGCAGTTGCAAGCGTGATTGCGGGACAGCAGGCCCAGGCGCCTCAAAACAACGAAGCCTTATCGCGAGAGGCAAGGTGTTTAAGAGATTTTAGAAAGTGGGACCCCCGCCCGTTTGATGGAGCCTCAAGGGACCCCACAATGGCAGAGTTGTGGTTGTCCTCCATCGAGACTATCTTCCGCCACATGAATTGTCCGGAAGACCAGAAAGTTTACTGTGCCGTGTTCCTGTTGCAAGACAACGCCTTAATTTGGTGGCAATCGATCGAGAGGACTATAGATGTCAGCAACGGACCTGTTACATGGGCTCAGTTCAGGGAGGAATTCTTTAGAAAGTATTACCCTGCAGCCTCCTGATTCAAGAAACAAGCAGAGTTTGTGGCTCTTAAGCAGGGAAGTCGAACCATAGAGGAATACGAGACAGAGTTTGCTAGACTGTCTCGATTTGCTCCTGCCCTGGTAGCTGCAAAGGCTGATAAGGTAGAACGATTTATCACGGGCTTAAAGGAAGAGATACAAGGCAGTGTGGCAGCCCATCAACCACAAGACTATGCCACAACAGTCAGGGTGGCAGAGCTTGTTCACACGTAAATTCAAATGAATGAGACACGTGGAATAAACTTTGATTTGTATTACTGTTGTATGCGTGTGAGTATACAATCTCTAGTACATAATCCTCTGATTCTCTCTCTTGTGTGTGAATGTGTTTCACTCGAGGGCTGGAACGCTTGATCTCGAGTCTGAAGCTTCGATGGATTCTTGGAGCTTGAAGTCCTCTAAGTTTGAAAGAGTCTTCAGTCTTCAAGAAGTGTTCAGTGCTTGGAAACTTGTAGATTTCAGAGAGTCTTCAGTCTTCCGTTTTGGGGGAATTTCTCTGAATTCTCTAAGTCTGGTTGAGAGCTCCAAAAATCTAAACCCCTGAAATGGTGGTGAACTCTTCTATTTATAGAGTTCCCGCAGGATGGGCCCTGGTGACTTTTGGGCCTAACACCTTGGGCTTGGGCTTTATTGGTCTTGGGCTCAACCATTTAATCTTGGGTTTGGTTCATATTTGACCCAAAACCCTATGACCCAAATTTGATCCAAATAATTATATATATTTTTTTAATTAATTGGTCAAATTAATTAATTTGATCAAAATAATTTAATTTTACTTAATTGATCAAATATAAATTTGGCTCTATAAATTTATAATTGGCCAACTTTGTCTTCAAATTAAATTTGGGACACATGTCAATTTATAATTGGTCCCAAATTTAATTAATTTTAATTTCGTCGTCAATTTTATGTAACGACGTGGCAATTCGTGATTGGTCAAAATTTCTCCATCAACAGAGCTGATTGATCGACAACCGTCAATTGTCTCTCTAGAAAATTCTGGGAAAAATGTGAAATGTGATTTTATTTCTAGAGCTTTGAATTCATGAGCATGGAAAGACAAGACTATTATAGTTCTGATGCTCGATTTTGGTTTGTTTGACAGGCCAAGAGGAAATAGGCTGAGTCTACAGACCAGGGAACTAGCCAAGACTGTGAGTGACAAAATGAATTTTGAAAATGATTTTTAAACTGTTATTTATGCTTAAATGGTTTACATGCCTAAATATGAACTTATGAATGATACATGATTTCTATGAATGGTTTGAAGCATAAGTTTTGAGCTTAGATTTTCTAATGAGATTTGTGTACGAGCACATGATTATTGACTTTCTGAAAAGTAGTTGAAAGGATATCATTTTAAGCAAAGTATGTATTAGCGAGTACTGTTTAAAGATTTTTAGTTTTTCACAAGCAAGCTGAGTATGCTTGAGTTTTACGAAAGATAAAGATAATTAGGCATGTTTTAATGTTTCATGTGATTTTCTGATACTTTTATTGACTACATGACTGAGATATTGAGCCCGAGGCTATATGGTACTGTGTGCACACAGGTTATATTCCGTTGTTGACGATGAGTGTACTTCGTGACAACGATGCTGTCGTGAGTGCTGGGTGGGCCCCACTACGACAAAGACGATGGGAGTGCTGGGCGAGCCCCACTACATCGTAGAGCTAGTAAACGTTGGTTGTACTGGGCGTGCCCTACACAACGTAGATTAGTCATGTTAGTTAAAATGTTTGATATACTTGATATGCCTTGCTAGATTTTAATGACGTACTAGCGGAGTATTTGAGAAAGCTTTTATCATTACACTTTTATGTTTAACGCTTTGATTAAACAGATTTATATGCTTAAAAGTTTATCACGTGTTCTGATTTGCGGATTAATAGTTTTAGTTCAGTCACTCATTGGGCTTCATAGCTCACTCTTTCAAAATGTTTTCCCACTTTCCAGGTAGAGATCGAGCTCCCGGTGCATGATAAACTGCCAAAGTGTGCTAAAAGCTTCCCGATCAAGCTCCAGTACGTGGTTGGAGTTGTACATTGTGTCTGTTTGTGTTGTAAATGTCTTTGTAAGAATTGGATAGTTTATGGTTGTGTAAGCACTAGATGTTGTGGTTGTGTAAACCCTAGTTGGATATGTTTTGGTTGTGATGTCTCTATCAGGTTATTTCCCAAATTGAGTTATGTCAGGGCTGCACTTCATGTATGTCTAAAGGTTTTCAAGTATTCCGTTGTGTTGTGTTGCATGTAAAATATTCCATATCGAAGATTAGCATGTTTATCAGGTTCAACGGTTCAGTAGGGTCAACAGGTATCGTTAGAGGAGGACGATGTCCGTTAGCTTCACGCCATCTCTCGGACTAAGCTAGCAAGTAGTTCGGGAGGGGGTGTGACAACTTGGTATCAGAGTGGTTAGCTCCATGGGAAATGAGAGAGAGCAGTTAGCGCTTAAAGAATCTTGGAAGTAAATAGTTAGACGTTGAGTAAGTTGAGATAGAACTGGCAGAGTATGGTCCAAGTATGGATAAGAGTGAGTCTAGTCAGGACTAGAATGTGGGTAGAAGTTTAGTATCATGCATCTGAGTTAAGTATCTATAGCATGTCTGCTGTGTTGATATGTTATATGAGTCATGTCATCACGTACCAACAAACGACGCAGGCAGAATCAGGACGGGACACAAGATCCTACCCAGAGTCAATCTGAAAGTGGATCCAGTACCCCGAAAGTTCAGACTGGGGCAGGAAACGAGCAGTTTGCTAGATCTGCACAGGAGGTAGGTAGGCCAGAAAGAGTAGGGCCTAGTGATCCGGAAAAGATGTACGGAATAGAACGGCTAAAGAAATTAGGAGCCGCAGTGTTTGAGGGTTCCACAGATCCGGCTGACGCTGAGGTTTGGTTAAATATGCTTGAGAAATGTTTTGATGTGATGAGCTGTCTTGAGGAAGCGAAAGTCAGATTGGCCACATTCCTACTGCAGAAAGAGGCAGAGGGATGGTGGAAATCCATATTAGCCAGGTGCAATGATGCACATACCTTAGACTAGCAAACTTTCAGAGGCATATTCGAAGACAAATATTGTCCTAGCACATACAGTGAGGCAAAGAAGGAAGAGTTTCTGGGGTTGAAGCAAGGGTCACTTTCAGTGGCTGAGTACGAGAGAAAGTATCTCGAGCATTCACGGTATGCTGATGTGATTGTGGCATCTGAGAGTGACAAGTGTCGAAGGTTTGAAAGAGGGCTGCGTTTTGAGATACGTACCCCGGTTACAGCTATTGCTAAGTTGACAGATTTTTCTCAGTTAGTAGAGACTGCCCTACATGTGGAGTAGAGTATAACAGAGGAGAAGTCAGCAGTGGAGCCTAGTCGTGGGGCTTGAACAGCTAGCGGTTTTCGAGGTCGAGAGCAGTAGAGATTCACACCTGGAGTGAATGTTTCAGGCCGTCAAGACTTTAAGCGTCGGTCTGGTGGCCAGTCATCGAGGCAGATAAGTTCAGGTAGTGCCTATCAGAGGCAGAGCCAGAGAGCACACAGTCAGTCTGCTAGTTCAATAGCAAGACCGCAGATGGGCCATGAGTCCGTTGCTACTGTAACCTGGCGAACCCCATGTGCGAGTTTTGGCAGGAATCATCACGGTCAGTGTCTTGCTGGTGCTGGTGTGTGTTACCAGTGTGGACAACCAGGGCATTGCAAGAGAGATTGTCCACAGCTGAGAGCAGTAGTTTAGAGGGACTAGGGAGTTGAGTGCTACACAGTTGAGCAGCCGAGAGTCTTAGTAGTCGCAGGAGAGAGCACCAGCGGTGCAAGGTAGAAGGGAGTTGTGAGGAGACCTAGGCAGTAGGGAAAAGTCTACGCTATGACTCAACAGCAAGCGGAGGATGCACTAGACGTGATTACTGGTACGATTTTGATTTGTAATGTACCTTCACGTGTTTTAGTAGATCCAGGTGCTACACATTCCTTTGTTTCTAGTATGTTTCTAACTAAGTTGAATAGGATGCTAGAGCCTTTATCTGAGGGTTAGTTATATACACTCCAGTTGGTGACGTTTTACTAGTCAATGAAGTGTTGCGTGATTGTGAGGTTTTAGTAGAGGGTCTCAGTATGTTAGTGGATCTTCTTCCACTAGAGTTGCAGGCGTTGGATGTAATTTTGGGAATGAATTTCTTATTCACTCACTATGCTTCTAGGGATTACCATAGGAAGGAAGTGACTTTTAGGAAACCAGGTTTGGCTGAAGTCGTTTTCACGGGTGAGAGGAAGATTATTCCTACGAGTTTGATTTCAGCTATGAAAGCTGAGAAGTTGCTGAGAAAGGGTTGCACAGCGTTTCTTGCACACGTAGTAGAGGTGCTGGAAGAAAAGCTGAAACCAGAAGATGTTCTTGTAGTGAACGAATTTCTTGATGTTTTTCCAACAGATATATCAGGTTTGCCACCTGATAGAGAGGTGGAGTTCACTATTGAATTGTTACCAGGAACAACACCTATTTCACAAGCGCCGTACAGAATGGCTCTGAGCGAGCTTAAGGAGCTGAAGGTGTAGTTACAAGAACTAGTTGACAAGGGATACATCAGGCCTAGTGTATCGCCTTGGTGAGCCCCATTCTTATTCATTAAGAAGAAAGATGGTACCCTCAGATTATGCATTGATTACAGGCAGTTAAACAAGGTCACGATACATAACAAGTATCCTCTACCACGCATTGATGACTTGTTTGACCAATTAAGGGGAGCAGCAGTGTTCTCTAAGATTGATTTGAGGTCAGGATACCACCAGTTAAAGGTTAGGGAATCAGATATTCCTAAGACGACATTCAGGACGAGGTATGGGCACTATGAGTTTTTAGTGATGTCATTCGGTTTAACGAATGCGCCAGCAGTTTTCATGGACCTCATGAACAGGATCTTCCATCAGTACTTAGATCAATTTGTGATAGTGTTCATTGATGACATACTAGTTTACTCAATTGATAGGAAAGCCCATGAGGAACATCTAAGGATTGTTCTATAGACACTACGTGATAAACAGTTGTACGCTAAGTTCAGCAAATGTGAGTTCTGGTCGAAACAGGTAGTGTTCTTAAGTCATGTAGTTTCATCGGACGGAGTTAGTGTTGATCCGCAGAAAGTGGAAGTTGTTGTCAACTGGGAGAGACCAGCTAGTGTGATAGAGGTACGTAGTTTACTAGGCCAGGCAGGATACTACAGACGTTTTGTTGAGGATTTCTCACGATTATCATTACCTTGACAGCTTTAACAAGGAAGAATGCTAAGTTTGAGTGGTCGGATAAATGCCAACGGAGTTTCCAGGAGTTGAAGAAGAGATTAGTGACAGCACCTATTCTGACACTTCCTGTAACAGGGAAGGAGTATGTGATCTATTGTGACACTTTGAGGCAAGGATTAGGTTGTGTGCTTATTGATAACGAGCAGAAATGTCGCTATTTTAGTCCCAATTTATTTGGCTTTTTTGTGCTTTAATTGTGTTTTTATTGAAAATATTTAATGTATTTTGTTAATTGGTCTTTAGGAGCAAATTATGGATTTTGGTGATAAAAGTGCCCAAAATGAAGCCATTCAAGCCCGATTTTGGTGATAAAAGTGCCCAAAAGAGGTCAACTATGAAGAAAAAGGTCCAAAAAGAAATGTGGAGAGGCCCAAATTTAAGCCCAAATACGTAGCTGAAAGATCTGGAAAAGGCCTAGCGTCGAGATGCTGTAAGGACAGCGTCGTGACGCTGTCCATTTCTTGGCCGGCAAGTCGATGACGTCACAGCGTCGTGACGCTGTGCCATATAGCGTCGCGACGCTACCCACTTTCCGAGCCTATATAAGGCGCCCCTTTGTGTCTCATTTTACCATCAATCATCATATTCTTCCATTCCTTTCTTGCTTTCTTGGCTCCTTTGGGAGCCTCTCTCAAGGCTTTCAAGCCTTTTTGAGAGTTTCTTTAGTGGGAAACTTTTGGGGAATTTTGGGGAGCAATCTAGGAGGCTCAAGGAGTGTTCAGAGGGACTCCAAGCGTCAGCGAAGGGGTCTTCAACGGTCAATTCCTTCCCTTTTATTATGCTCTTAATTATGCTTTCCATTGTAAATTTTGTGGATATTTTAGCTATGTATAGCTAAACCCCAATTTGGGGTCTTGAAATGAAATTATAGTCAAAATGTTGTTATAATTACCTGTCTCTTGCCCTTTTTCCTAATTATTTGTATGGATGTGCTTAATGATTTATGCAATCTGGCCAATTGTGTATTGATCTGATTCTTAATGGAGACTCGACGGAGAGAAATTAGGATAGATCGTAATCCATGCAACTAGTTTAATTGCCCGTCGTGACAACGGGATTAGTTGATTAAACTTAGATTCCTAAAATGAATCAGAGCGTAATAATTAATTATTTCTAATGGTGCTAAAGACACTTAGGTTGTTAAAATGGATTAATTACAATTAGGGGAAACCGACAGGAGAACTTATGTGATTAACGGAGATTTTAGGATTATAATTAGTTGGGCAATGAGATAGGATAATTATAATAAATGTTTAGCTAATAATTGATTTTCGAAGACCCCACTTCCCATTAAAAACTCTTTCTCCATATTTTATTCTTCTTGATTGATCAAATTGATTTCTTTAATTGCTTTAATTTTTTTTATTCTCTTTAATTTCATGTTTTGGTCCCTGAATATTATTTATCCCAAGTCTTTTTAGTGCTCTAGGAATCTTTGCTTGCTTAAATTTCGCTTCACCTCCCTGTGGATTCGATACTCGGTATTACCTACCGTTTTATATTACTTGTGACGACCCGTGCGCTTGAGGTGTGAAAGTCGTAAAACGGCGAATCGTTCGAACACTTATGCAGGAAGGAAAGGTAATAGCTTATGCTTCAAGGAAGTTGAAGAAGCATGAGTGTAATTACCCTACCAATGATCTTGAGCTAGCAGCAGTTGTTTTAGCACTGAAGATCTGGAGACATTATTAATTCGGTGAGAAGTGCCACATTTTCACAGATCATAAGAGTCTGAAGTATATCTTTGATCAGAAAGAGCTGAATCTGAGACAGAGGCGATGACTAGAACTGATTAAAGACTGTGACTGTACTATTGAATACCATCTGGGTAAGGCTAACGTAGTGGCAGATGCATTAAGTAGGAAGTCGAGACTTCTGAATAGTGCCTTGTGTGGTATTCGAGCAACCTTGCTAAGTGAGTTAAGAGGTTTTAGGGCGGTTGTGACTGCAGAGAGTTCAGGGAGTCTTTCAGCTCAATTTCAGGTTAGGTCTTCTCTAGTAGCAGATATTGTGAGAAGACAGCCAGAGGATAGTAATTTACAGAAGATGCTTGGAACGTCCAAGAAAGGCCCAAAGGCAAAATTTGAGTTGAGAGCAGACGGAGCCATAGTTATTCAGGGAAGACTATGCGTTCTGAGTATTAGTGAGCTTAAGGGTGCTATACTAGAGGAAGTTCACAGTTCAGCTTACGCTATGCATCCAGGAAGCACCAAGATGTACAGAACTCTGAAGAAGACTTATTGGTGGCCTGGTATGAAGCGGAAGATAGCCGAATATGTTGACAAATGTTTGATCTGCCAACAGGTTAAACCAATGAGATAGAGGCCAGGAGGACTCCTTAATCCACTGTCAGTGCCGGAGTGGAAGTGGGAGCATATCACTATGGATTTTATGTTTGGATTACCTCGTACTACTGGTGGACATGATGGTATATGGGTAATAGTAGACAGACTCACCAAGACAGCACGGTTTATACCGATTAAAGCGATGTCTACACTAGATCAGTAAGCTAAGCTATATGTCGACAGGATTGTGAGTCAACATGGAGTGCCCGTGTCCATAGTTTCAGATAAGGATCTGAGGTTTACTTCTAAGTTTTGGCCTAGTGTGTAGAAAGCAATGGGAACAAAATTGAAGTTCAGTACAGCGTTCCATCCCCAGACAGATTGTCAGTCAGAGAGGACCATCCTGACCTTAGAGGACATGTTGAGAGCATGTGTCCTTCAGTTTAAGGGAAGTTGGGATACCCATTTATAACTTATGGAGTTCGCTTATAATAACAGCTATCAGTCTAGTATCGACATGGCACCATGCAGAACATCTGTGTGCTGGAACGAAGTGGGAGAGTGGAAGCTAGTTGGTCCTGAGTAGGTACAAGTTACGTCAGACAGTATTAAGTCGATTAGAGAGAACCTGAAAATAGTTCAAGATCGACAGAAGAGCTATACAGATAAGCAACGAAGAGACTTAGAATTCCAGGTTGGAGATCAAGATTTCTTAAAGTTATCTTAGTGGAGAGGTGTTCTTCGCTTTGGGAGGAAAGGTAAGTTGAGTAATAGATATATTGGTCCTTACCAGATAACAGAACGAGTTGGGCTAGTGATAAGGGTAAAAAATATACCTATTTTACCCTTATATTTAGCTCATTTCTTGGTCAAATATTGAGTGTTTACGTCAATTTACTGTTCCCGAGCTCAAAATATGCTTAGTTTGATAAGTTAGGGTGTTGAGAATTACTTTTGTTGAATTTAACTCATTTGTGCTTAAAAAGACTTGTTTTTAAGAGAATTTGACTTAGTTTGCTGTTGTGCAGAAAAACAAAGGAAAAGTTGGAATTCTTCAGAAATGCGACCGCATTTCTAGGATGGCAAAAATGAAATGCGACCGCATTTCTGGAAAAACAGAGGCCATTCCGAGTCGCACACGGGTCGTTGTTGACGAGTCTTCTTCGCACCTAACCGGTTGTTTTGACCCCGAAACTGACTGGGCAACCTTCCACAACCTATTTCCCAGCTCCTCAACCACTTTCTACACTATATAAGCTCGAGATTCGAAGTCAAATCCAAGCAGAACTCACTTGGAAGAAAATGGTGGTGACCGAACCCTGGCTCGACGCCAATGAGTAGGAATGCCCGAGGTCCTTCTTAGATGACAAAATTCTAACCCGAGAGAGAGTTAGACATCAAACCCTGTGGTTTGTAGAGAGTTTCACAAATTCCCATCTTGTCAAACTGAGAGAGTGGAGTGTCTTATCGAACTCTAGAAGGATTGTGTAAACAAAAAACCCATAATATTTAGCTATCTCCTTTATTTCCAGCTCTTGAATCTCTTCATTATTCTGTATTATTTACATTATTATTTCAATGAAAATGTGTTACTTGCTTTTTATCCCATCATGAGTAGCTAAATCCCGTTGAGGGGTTCAATGTGGTGAATTCCCTTAGTGTTTAATGGCTTGAAAGTGTTTTATTTGCTTAAGTTGTGTCTAAAGCATGTCATTCTTTATTGAATATCATTTTGATCTTGTTGAGTTTAATTTGATCACTTAGACTTTGCATGCTATGTGAGTTTGATCTCGAAAGGGACAAACGATATCGGTTCTCATAAAGGTGATATAGGAGAAAAAGCTCGAAAGAGATTGTTCGGCGGCATAGGGCAAGCTTCCTAAGGCACCCTATATCGACTATAGGGTTATAGGTTGCATTCGTGAATTATCTATGTCGGAGTCGAGTCCCATAAATGGGCATAACGGTACTCGCTTAGCCTTCTAATGATTTTTGGAAACAAAGGCCAAATGGAAGTTAAATCTGACCCAATGCATTAAATACACTTAAGTTAGATATTGCATGAGTATGGTTGTTACCTTAGGGATGAATCCATGTTGAATACCTCGTTTTATCTTATTATTATTCTGTATTATTTCATTGCTTATTTTGTTTATCTTTTCAAAAACCCAATCAATCAACTTATTTTCTTTGGTTAGTTTTTTCAAAAGCAATCATTTCAGCAGTTTCTTCATCAAATCTGAATTTCCAATTTAGTCCTTGTGGGATCGATACCCTTCGAATACTTTCTAAGGTTTTTTTTATTACTTTGTGCGACAGTGTATACTTGCACTTAAGTGTTGGCTGAATATTTCTTTCTTATTATTATTCATCTTATCTCACATTCCATCCATTTAGTTCACACATGCACCAGCTAACAGCCTATAGACTTGAGTTGTCAGTAAAACTTGCTCGAATACATGATGTTTTTCATGTGTCCATGTTAAGGAAATATATTCCAGATCCATCACATGTGTTGCAAGTGCAACCGGTTGAGCTGAAAAAAGACTTGAGTTATGAAGAGGAAGCGGATCAAATAGTCGACAGAAAAGAGCAAGTTTTGAGGAATAAGACGATCCCACTCGTGAAGGTCCTTTGGAGACATCACGGAGTGGAGGAGGCAACCTGGGAGTCAGAAGACCAGATGAGGAGGAGTTACCCGACACTCTTCACCTAAGAACTTCTAAATTTCGAGGACGAAATTTGATAAGGGGGAGGTAAGTTGTAAACCCGAGACTTTCCTTAGATTATTTTCTCTTGTCACAAATTATGGGAAGTTGGATTAAAGTTGTTGTTGTTCATTGTTGAAGAAAAGTGGCAAAGATTTGTGGTTTCATTGTGGTTTCATTGTTGGATTAAAGTTCTTGGAAATTATTAATTTAAGGAAAAAGAAAAGAAAAGGAAAAAAATAGGGAAAGTAAAAACAAAAAAAAAAAAAAAAAAAAAAGAGAGAGAAAAGAAAGAAAATGGGAAAAAAAACCCATTTGGTGCTTTAAAGAGTCCACCACCGCTTAATTTTATTCCAGCCCATTTTCTTCATCTTTGTCCATCAAATTCCAGAGCATTTCGAGAGAGAGAGGGAAGGAAGAGGAAGAAGAAGCTTGCTGGAGGTTTGAGGTTGAAGAAGAGAGGAAAATTTCATGCAAGTGCAACCATGGCAGAATCTGGGTTCAACCTGACTATCTTTGGTTTTTAATTCGGTTTGAGCTACACAAGAAGAACTAAGAGGTGACACCTGACTTTCTTGAAAGTTAATCCATTTTCTAACAAATTTCATGAAGGAAGCTTGAGCTAATTCGGATGTTAAGTTAATGGTTTTTGAAGAGGAAAACAAAGCACGTAATTTTCGTGCAAATCTGAAGGGTCTCTGCTTTTCTCTGGTTTTCGAATGTTCTAGGGTGTTCAGGTTGAATCAGAAGCTCAATTTGGTATGGTTGGAAAGCTTCTTCAATTTCATATAACGATCATGAAGAATTCGTGCGCAAAAAATGACTAGAAGTAGGTTTAATTTCAGGAGAAAAGTAGAGGGTAGCAGAGAAGCACGAATCTGGATTTGCTGTGTTCGAGAGATTTCTGGACACATCCGTTGGGAATCTCATTTTCATTCCTTGAAGTAAGTTGTAGAGGGTTCCAAAATGAAGAGTTTGGTGTATAGTACATTAATTGTGGTCAATTATGGAGGAAGTTATGAGTGTTTGAAGTTAGGTATTTAATCAGGAAAATTCTGGGAAAAACGTGAAATGTGATTTTATTTCTAGAGCTTTGAATTCATGAGCAAGGAAAGACAAGACTATTATAGTTATGATGCTCGATTTTTGTTTGTTTGACAAGCCAAGAGGAAATAGGCCGTGATATGAACCAAGATGTCTTGTGTTATGCAAAAAACATATTCAAAATTACGTTGCATTAAATGAAGTCAAATGTCAATAAAGTTGAAGTCAACTACCATTGAAGGAACTTAAGTTGTATCGAATGAGCTCAACTACATGTCAAGTTCATTTAGTGCAAGCCAAGCATCAATGATGGAACCATACTTCAAGCTACTTCAAACTACATCAAGTAGAGCTTCATTTATACTTTGGGAGGTTACAAGACATAGTTTGTTGATGGGATTTTCAATTCTCGGATTTAAGGGAGTTTCCATGTAATTTTCAGTTTTTAAGTTTTGTTATCAATGTTTTAGGTTACATTTAGTTAATGGCTGATTATGGTCATAAACTTGGAATGTTACAACTCTTGAAATGCCTCATGGAAGGTCTATAGTTCAATTTTAAGGCTATATAATGCCATGTAATTCCATTGCAAAAGAAAGACTTGGAAATGTAGTCAAATGAGCCTTTGTGCTTTTCCTTTAGCCTTAGAGCTAAGTTTCTTTGCAATTCTATGTAGTTTAGGTTGCATGTTGAGAATCATTCAAGCTTGACTTGATCAATCATGCTTGTGGAGTGATTCGAATCTCAAACAATGTTTCTTGCCTTGAGATATTTGATCGACAAGGTAATCCGATTTTTACTTTCCTTGGGTTGATTTTCAAATCGGTTTTGGGGTTTTCAGATTTGAGATCTAAAGGTCTTGTTTTTCAGCAAGGTTGTTAGATTCATTTCTTGGGAGTTTCATAACATTTGGTATCAGAGCTACTTTGATTCATAACATTTGGTATCAGAGCTACTTTGATTCACAACATTTGGTATCAGAGCTTTAGGCTCAAGATCAGATATATGTTTCCTTTGCGTTTCTCTTGAATTTGTTTCTCTTTCTTTAGTTATTTTTTTAATCTGTCCAGTTTCGTAGTCTGCCTAAATGCTCCAAGAACTCATATTTCTGAAGGGTATTTCATCTTAATGTCTTCTATGATATTTTAGATATTTGTTTAAGCTACAACTTTTCCTTCTTCATAAATTTCTACTTCAAATGTCTTGAGGGTGAAACGTCTGAACTTTTGCAATCTGTTCTAGAAAACTACTATACCCGAGAAAGTGTGTTCTTGTTTTGTTCATGTTATGTTTTTCCTCCAAAGCCTTATAGATCCGAATTGCATTGTTATAAATTCATCAATTGTGTCTTAATATGGCTTTTCACTTGCTGATTTTATCAATTACATATTCAATTTAAGCAAGAGTTGGCTGTTATGCATTAAATATGGACAGTTACATTTTTCTTCTCATGGAATTTTCCAGCCATTAGTTTCAGATTGTAACTCCTTTGTTTAAAGTCTAGCCAATGGTCTTAAATTCGGTCTTCCACTTTCCAAAGTGTTATAAATCAACCATACACTTGCATTCAATATTGACAGAATTCCATCCTCCATATCCTCACATTCTGTCCAATTATTTCTCTCATTTCATAATTATAATTTTGAATCCTTCTAGGTTTAGCTTGTTTGATATATGCTTTCAATTACAAGAATTGCAAATTATCTTGGCTTTTCCACTTCCAATATTGAGAGATGAGAATGCGAGTTCATACCGAGTGATTTGTGAAAACGAGTGCAAACACAAGTGGCCTAAAATTTCATGACTGTGAGCACATAAAAGAGTGTTGTGAGGTCCTTTGTGTTTTCTTTTCTTAACATATTTTTACAGCAATGTCTCACAACAAGATTCGAGGACGGATCCTCTTGAAGAAGGGGAGGATGATATGAACCAAGATGTCTTGTGTTATGCCAAAAACATATTCAAAATTACGTTGCATTAAATGAAGTCAAATGTCAATAAAGTTGAAGTCAACTAGCATTGAAGGAACTAAAGTTGTATCGAATGAACTCAACTACATGTCAAGTTCATTTAGTGCAAGTCAAGCATCAATGATGGAACCATACTTCAAGCTACTTCAAACTACATCAAGTAGAGCTTCATTTATGCTTTGGGAGGTTACAAGACATAGTTTGTTGATGGGATTTTCAATTCTCGGATTTAAGGGAGTTTCCATGTAATTTTCAGTTTTTAAGTTTTGTTATCAATGTTTTAGGTTACATGTAGTTAATGGCTGATTATGGTCATAAAGTTGGAATGTTACAACTCTTGAAATGCCTCATGGAAGGTCTAGAGTTCAATTTTAAGGCTATATAATGCCATGTAATTCCATTGTAAAAGAAAGACTTGGAAATGTAGTAAAATGAGCATTTGTGCTTTTCCTTTAGCCTTAGAGCTAAGTTTCTTTGCAATTCTATGTAGTTTAGGTTGCATGTTGAGAATCATTCAAGCTTGACTTGATCAATCATGCTTGTGGAGTGATTCGAATCTCAAACAAGGTTTCTTGTCTTGAGATATTTGATCGACAAGGTAATCCGATTTTTACTTTCCTTGGGTTGATTTTCAAATCGGTTTTGGGGTTTTCAGATTTGAGATCTAAAGGTATTGTTTTTCAGCAAGGTTGTTAGATACATTTCCTGGTGTTATGGACACTCGTGAAGGACTAACTAGTCGATATTGGTCTATATCCGTGGACACAGAAAATATGTCTGCAGTGAGAAGAGTGCAACTGTGAGTCTATAGTGGAATGTACACACAGTTAATGAATATTGATTAATTTGGTTAATGAGTTTGACCAATTAATCTCACATCATTGGAGCTTCTGATCTGCAGGTCCATTAGGTCCCACTAGTAGCTCATAAAGTAATTTGAGGCAACTAAGTAATATAAATGTAAATTGAAAATGTTCAATTTACTAAGGGAAACAATATAATATATATTGATATTTTATTTGTTGGGATTGGTGCCCTAAAACTCGTAGATAGTGAATGTTAAACAAATATTATATACTTGTTCGATAAAGTTGTTATCGAGATTAATTCAGTAAAGTCATTACTAAATAAGTAAATAGCACATTAGATAACCCAAATCCAATAAACTAAGATCCATGGCTATAAGATGAACACTTGAGCTTTATGTAGAGACATAAAAGTTGATCAAGCTCGAGTTATAGCCTAAACGATCTATAGTATAGGAATAGGGTTGGGTACCTTATTCTGGGGACACTATGAGACGCGGCCCACTTTATAGATGGTATAGACGATGTGATCCTAAATCGTCCATATAGAGACATGCGAGTGGGGGCGTCCTATGCAATGAGTTTGCATAAGACCAGGACCGAGAAATAAGTCGCTCTCGCTTTATAACACCGTTTACTGACGAGACTGACTATTTCATGTGATGACCTAGGTAACTCGATCTTAATCCTGAGCTAACTATGAACTCCTGTTTATTCGGGCTTATCCTTAGATCTGCATATGTGAGAGTGGCTCAGTATCGCCGACTCAATAAGCCTCCCATTTCAGGGATAGGAATGGGTAGATAGCTGTGGACATAGTCGTGCAAGAAAGAATTCACTCCTACCCAAATTAGGGATAGTAGAGAGGTTGTTCCCTTAAGTGTTGACTCCAGGGCTTGAACAAAGGGATCCCGCCCTCTCATTGGCCCGAGAGGGACTCGGTTTATTGGTTGGACCATAAACCAATTGTTCATTAGAGGATCAGTGGGACTTAAGGAACTAGAAGTACTATAGGGGTAAAACGGTCATTTAACCTAGCTATAGCTACGAACAACCTGTGAAGGATCGACTTACTTATCATGGTTAAATCAAGTGGACGGAAATACATCTATAGTGAGGGGAGTGCAACTATCGAATGTTGGCTAGCTTAGATAATGAGATTAGTCGGTTACCCTCGAATCGTTGGAGCCCATGATATATAGGTCAATTAGGTTCCCCTACTAGCTCATATCGAAATAAAGCATAGAACAAAAAGATAGGAAGCTTTGAATCGTTCAAAATCGGGAAAAAGGGTATTATCGTAAATTGTGTTTGACACAATAATTTAATTATGAATTAAATTAGAAAATGAGAGATGGAGTATTTAAAAGTGTTTTGAATACCATATATATGTATTAGGAATCATATATGATTAATTGCACGGGATTAGTATGATTAATTGGATTAATCATAAGAAATCATTTTGAAATGTCTCAAAATCAATTACCTAATGTTAAATTCAATTTGGAATTAAAATCAACATTAAATTGCAAGCTTGAAATCAGATTTCAAAGGTGTAATTAGTGGATTAAGTTGGATTCCCACTCTTGCATGAAGATACAAAGTGGAAAACAACTCACCTCATGCAATAGTTGCATGTCTTGTAAAATGGACACTTAGAATCCACTTTGGCTTGCAAGACTACCATGTGTCTTGTGTCTTGAGGCTACTCCTTGCATGGAGAATGTCTTTATAAGGGTTTTGAATCATATTCAAAAGAGAGAGAGCCTTTTTCCTTACTGTTATGCTGCTGGAATTCGGACTCAAGCTCTCTCATCTCTCATACTTCTCCATAGCTTGATCCTTCAAGCATTCCCTTCCCATTCCCTATCTTATATAGACTCCCACAAGTCGTTCTTGGCCCGGAGGATAGTAGGAAAGACTCTAGAGGTTGTCCAAGAAAGGTTGGAGAAGAAGACACAACAAGGAGCATCACAAAGTTGAGCTACAAAAAGGTTGGTGTTTCTTTCTCTCTGTTCTATTTTTCCTAGAACAAGCATGCTTTAGGACCAAAATTGATGTGGTTAGGTGCTTCCGATCTTCAATTGCTTCCGCATGTGTTATATGAACACCTTCAATTGGTATCAGAGCATGATTAGAGCACTTAACTCGTTTTAATTTTGCTGTGGTGGGTACCATTTTGAAATTGAATTTTCTGTGTGCTAAAATGGAACTGTTCTGGTTTGGCAATTTTTTGAGCTTTCAAATCTTCATGAAATTGTAATTGCTCGGAAATGTAAGAGCGTTAATGTGTGTACTAGAGTCTGTAATTTTTATAGAGTCATTAGAGTCCATATAGGCTGTAAAATCGAAGAAAAACTGGAGAAGACGTAGCAGCAAACAGCAGCAGGAGGCTGCCGTTCGTGATAGCGTCGGGACGCTCTTCAAGTAGCGTCCAGACGCTGATGAACAAAAATTCCAGCAGCAGCATTTTTCCAGCCCGGTTCGGTTCAGCTGCTTCTGTTGGGGTCCGGTTCGGTCTGCTGCTACTTTACACACATTTGAAGGTCGGTTCACTCCATGGAGGGTTGGTTCGGGATGGTTCGTGAAGCTCGGGATCGCTTCAAGCATTTATTTATTAATTATTATTGTAATAATTAGTTAAATTGCTTCTTTTGAATTGCCAAACCAATGTATTTTAGCTTTAATTTAATTTCCTTATGCATTGTGAATGTGTATTATATTAAATGATTGTATGTGCATTATGAGTATGCCATATAGTTTAAGATCCCACCATAGGAAAGCATGTTCAAGCCCGCTCCTCAACATCACCAACTCGTAGTATTCCTCATCACCTGCAAGAATCTGGTGGTGGATCAGTACAAAATAACGGTACTGAGTAAGTGGCTCACACCTAAAGAACCATCAACAACGTGCAGCATACAAGGCAAACATCATGCTTTTCAATCACAATAACATGCCTTATATACAAGGTGAGCAATCAACACATAGAACATACTCGACTAATACAATCGTGCAACAACAATGCACCTAACACATGAATTCCGCACCATGCTGATGACCGCAAAGTGCACGGGCCGCAAGTAATATAAAACGGAAAGTATTCCGAGTATCGAATCCTCAGGGAATTTGAATTATTTCCATTAAGCACCAAGAACCATCATGTTTTAATTTTATTTAGAATTTCAACTTGAATTGGTAAAGCGAACATAAAAAAAACTAACAAAAAGAAACATGCAAGTAAAAAGGAATTTTCCTATCAAAGGGGGCTCGACCTAGGGTGTTAACTAGCTTTCTTGGATTTGTAGCTCCATCACATGGATGTATGTAACTAATAATCTTCAATTTCATAAATCTAGAAGTGATTATAAGCGGATTTCTCTTTCAAGCTCCTCCGCATCTCATACTAACATAACTAATTTATGTGTCCATCTCCTTAGTTAATCATAGTATGGCATTAAGCAACTTCATTATCAATTTCTAACAATTCTCTTTCACTCTCGTGTTCCAAGCAATTATTAGCCATGCAATTTGCATGTCATCACACCCCCAAACTTACAGTTTTGCTAGTCCCGAGCAAAATAAAGTAATGCATATGAATCATAACATGCATGCTATCAACTCTATCCTCAATGCTTCTAGCCATGAATGAAAACTATTGGAACAAATAAGTAAGCATGAACAATCATCAAGAAGTTTAAAATCTAATCCTATCCTCCCTTGCAAAAACGAATCGTCAATTGCCTTATCACAATTTTTACTAGCCCGGAATCATTTATACACTCCTTCATTCATCTTCCCCCTACACTGGCACTAAAGCTCGCCCTTTTAGCCATCTCACTTATCTAGCAAGCATTACCTTACTGAGGTGCCCATAATTCTTGGGGCGTCCCCCAAACTTGCTTTTTTTTTTTATTATTATTTTTTTTTGGATGGTCCTTTTAGATGTAGCGCCTTCGTTCTGGCTTGCCAACATTGGCGATGAAAGCATCCAACTACGAGCGCCTCATCTTTCAGGTTGCCGAAGCATGCTCATTTATTTCCAGCGCTTTCATGCAAAGGCAAACGATGGGTGTCATGAATGCCCCTGGTTACTAACGCTTTCAAGAAAGTGGAGCATTTTTTTTTTTTTTTTTGGCAAATCAAAGCATTTCTTTTTCCCCAAAGCTCAGTATTACTAACTATTACGCAAGAAAGCTATCTAGACAATCTTTACACCTATCGGAGTGACAACGAAATTCTAAAGCATATAACTTTCATCTAGGCTTTCAAAATCATAATAAAACAAGCGAATCATCATACTTTGCAAGGGATTTCAAAGAAAAAAATTTTAAATTTTCTTGAATTTAGACATGCTTTCAAATTTGCAACAATAAGAGAGAATCATGGCTAAAAGCAAATCATCAAACGTCATCATCATCAACATGCATTTGATTAATCATAAGCATTACTTATGCAAAACCTAAGTAGAGCAAATCTCCCCCCCAAACTTAAAATATACATTGTCCCCAATGTATGAACATTTAATCAGATAAAGAGAGATCGATACTGCCCTGAAAAAGCGAGAGAATCTGAAACGTCTCGAATTTTCGTCCGAAGAGAGCTAGGCACGAATTCACGAGCGTCCTGCATAAGGATCGATCTCAAAGGAGCATAAGGATCAATGCAAAACTAAAATGAAATCTTCAAAAAAAACTTTAAAAGCTTGGGTTGCCTCCCAAGAAGCGCTTGTTTAACGTCCTGAGCTAGACGGGGCTCGGTCACCCTGGATCGATTAATATTACTTTTTCTACCTTCCGCTCTTCGAATCCACAATAGTGCTTTACTCTTTGAGCATTGACCTTAAAAGTTAACCCACTGCTGTCCATCAATTCAATTGGTCCAAATGGGGATACTTCCTTGACTATGAACGGACCAGACCATCGTGACTTTAATTTTCCTGGGAATAATCGTAATCGAGAATTGAACAGAAGAACCTGCTGCCCTGGCTCAAAGGAACGTTTCTGAACTATACGATCATGCCATCTTGTCGTTCTTTCCTTGTAGAGCTTAGCGTTTTCGTACGCCTTGTTCCTGAATTCTTCTAATTCGTTAAGCTGCAGTAGTCGATGTTCCCCAGCCCTCTCTGCATCCAAGTTCAACTTCTTGATAGCCCAATATGCTTTGTGCTCGAGCTCCACAGGCAGGTGACAGGCCTTACCAAACACTAATCGATACGGGGATGTACCGATCGGAGTTTTGAAAGCCGTCCTATAGGCCCACAAAGCATCGTCTAGTTTATATGCCCAGTCTTTCCTGTTGATGCGGACTGTCTTCTCCAAGATTTGCTTTATCTCCCTGTTAGAAATCTCAGCTTGACCGTTAGTTTGAGGATGATAAGCAAGAGAAGTCTTATGCTTGACACCATATTTTTTAAGTAATGATTCAAACAATTTATTGCAAAAATGGGACCCTTCATCACTAATTATAGCCCGTGGCGTGCCAAATCTAGTGAAAATATTTTTATGCAGAAAACGTAACACGACACGTGCATCATTAGTCTTAGTGGCTACTGCCTCTACCCATTTAGAAATATAATCAACTGCAACCAAAATGTACAAGTATCCATTGGAAGAGGGAAAAGGGCCCATAAAATCCATGCCCCATACATCAAAAAGTTCTACTTCTAGAATAGGGGTTAGGGGCATTTCATGGCGTCTAGAAATATTACCTGTCCTTTGGCATCTATCACATGTTTTTACAAAAGTATAACAATCTTTAAACAAAGTAGGCCAATAAAAACCAGATTGAAGTACCTTTGCTGCCGTACGAGTTGGTCCAAAATGACCACCATAAGGAGAGGCATGGCAATCATGTATAATCTTACCTACTTCTTCTGCTGGAATGCACCTTCGAATTATTTGGTCAGAACATACCTTAAAGAGAAATGGGTCATTCCACAGGTAGGATTTCACATCGTGGAAAAATTTCTTTCTTTTCTGAGCATTCAAGTTTGGTGGTATTTCTTTTCCTGCAAGAAAGTTTACAAAATCGGCGTACCAAGGAAGAGAAGTTTTAACAGCGTATAATCTTTCATCTGGAAAAACTTCTTTAATAGGAAAGGTTGCGATATTCTTTTCATGCTCTATCCTTGACAAATGGTCTGCTACCACATTTTCACAACCTTTTCTATCCTTGATCTCATAGTCAAACTCTTGCAATAACAGAATCCATCTTATGAGTCTGGGCTTGGAATCCTTTTTACTGCTCAGATAACGGATAGCAGCGTGGTCAGTGTGCACTATCACCTTCGTACCAAGCAAATAGGGCCTAAACTTATCGAAAGCAAACACAACTGCAAGCATCTCTTTTTCTGTAGTGGTGTAATTCTGCTGAGCATTATCTAGAGTTCTACTTGCGTAATATATAGCCCTAAAGAACTTATCTCGACGTTGCCCCAAGACAGCTCCTAAAGCATAGTCACTAGCATTGCACATGATTTCAAATGGTTGACTCCAGTCAGGCACAACAATGATAGGTGCGGAAATCAATTTTTCTTTTAAAAGATTAAAAGCTAGCAAACAATCCTTTGAAAACACAAATGGAGCATCCTTTTCAAGCAAATGGCACAGGGGTTTAGCAATTTTTGAAAAATCTTTTATAAAACGCCTATAAAACCCTGCATGGCCTAAGAAACTACGAACTCCTTTGACATTGATGGGCGGTGGAAGTTGTTCAATAGCGGAAATTTTGGCTTTATCAACCTCCAAACCTCTTTCAGACACCTTGTGGCCTAAAACTATCCCTTCTTTTACCATAAAATGGCATTTTTCCCAATTTAAAACAAGGTTAGTCTATTGGCATCTTTGTAAAACACGAGAGAGATTATGTAAACAGTTATCAAATGACGAACCGAAAACAGAAAAATCATCCATAAATACCTCCATAATCTCTTCTACAAAGTTTGAAAATATGGCCATCATACAACGCTGAAAGGTAGCTGGAGCATTACACAGTCCAAATGGCATACGCCGGAAAGCATAAGTACCATAGGGACACGTGAATGTTGTTTTCTCTTGGTCCTCAGGTGCAATCGCAACTTGATTGTAGCCCGAATAACCGTCCAGAAAACAATAATACGGATACCCAGCTAGCCTATCAAGCATTTGATCAATAAAAGGGAGAGGGAAATGATCTTTTCTTGTGGCTTTGTTTAACTTCCTATAATCAATACACACACGCCAACCGGTGACTGTCCTAGTAGAAATGGATTCATCTTTCTCATTCTTAATAACAGTCATTCCCCCTTTCTTAGGCACAACTTGAACAGGACTCACCCAAGGGCTGTCAGATATAGCATATATAATTCCTGCATTTAATAATTTTAACACCTCGGCTTTTACCACTTCCTTCATTGCTGGATTTAATCTCCTTTGGTGCTCTACTGTAGGATTAAAGGCATCTTCCATTAAGATTTTATGCATGACAATTGAAGGACTAATACCCTTAATATCACTAATAGACCATCCTAAGGAAGATTTATGCTTTTTCAAAACATCCAACAATTTTTCCTCTCCTACTTTACTTAAATCAGCAGAAATGATAACGGGAAAAGTAGAAGAGTCTCCTAAGAAAGCATAACGTAGGTGGGCAGGCAATTGTTTTAATTCAGGGGAAGGGACATCAGCTTGAGCACAAATATCTAATGATAAAGTTTATTCCCTTCCTAAAGATCTATCAATAAAAGCATTTTCCTGATCAACATCTAATAATTCATCTCCAAACACGTCAGGCATGCTTATTTCATAATGATCAACAGGAGACTCTGACTCTACACATGCATTGATAATAGTGTCAACTGAATCAATCGAAAAGCAGGAACTAACCTCTTCTGGATGTTTTAATGCATTAAAGAGGTTGAACACTACCTCGTCGTCTTCTACTCTGAGAGTCAGGGTTCCTTTCTGTACCTCAATTAGAGCACGAGCGGTTGCCAAAAATGGTCTCCCAAGAATGATTGGGACTTCAGGGTCTTCTTCAATGTCTAACACTACGAAGTCTGCAGGGAATATGAATTTGTCAACGTTGACCAAAACATCCTCTAACACACCTTTAGGGTATGTCATTGAACGATCTGCCAATTGCAGAGCAATTGTAGTTGATTTTAATTCCCCCAAACCGAGTTTCCTGTAAACACTGAAAGGCATTAGGTTAATACTTGCCCCCAAGTCACATAAAGCTTTTTTAATAAACAAACTACCGACAGTACAAGGAAGAGTGAAACTCCCTGGATCTTTTAATTTTGGTTGTAGATGTTTTTGGATGATGGCACTACACTCTGCTGTCATATTTACTGTCTCATGGTTCTCGAATTTCTTTTTCTTTGACAATATTTCCTTCATAAACTTGGCATAGTGTGGCATCTGTTCCAAAGCATCAGCAAAAGGAATGTTAATATGGAGCTGTTTAAAAATATCAAGGAACTTTGAAAATTCATCATCCAACTTTTTCTTTTGAAATCTCTGAGGATAAGGAATCTGATTAAGAACAAAAGGAATAGAATCAGAAGACTTATCTGACACTGATGGTGCTGACTCTTCCTCTGGTTTGTCTTCATCTTCCTCATCCACTATCCTTCTAGTGATGGGCTTTGTTTCTTCTTTTCTTTCCATTTCTCTTAACTGTTTCCCCTTCTGAGAGATATGGCGGGGCATTGTTCTTGTGAGTCCATGGTGACGATATTGGATGAATTTCCTTGCTGGATTTCCTTCATAAATATTGTCATTTGATCCATTTTTGCTTCCATCTTATTAATAACAATATCTACTTTGGCTTGAACATTTTCATTCAAATTTCTAGTCTCATTCATGAAGTTTCTTAGCATTTCTTCCAAAGGGCTTTTCTTTTCTTCAGGTTTAAACTCCTTTTTTAATTCAGCTTTAGGCGAACTTGGAATTTCTGATCCTGTGAGCTTGTTTAGAGCCTTGGTTAGAGCTTCGACTTGCAACCTTAAAGCACTCACTTCTTCATTCTCACATGGTTTCTCCTTAATTTTGGACTCTGGTTGCCATTGGTAACTTGTCAAAGCCAACTTTTCTACTATGGTTCGTGCCTCCTTGACAGTTTTGGCTAAAAGGTTTCCTCCAGCCGTGGTGTCAAGAATTGTCTTTAAATTCCTATTTAACCCACTGTAGAAAAGTTGAATTTGAAGCCAATCAGGGTATCCATGTTGTGGGCATTTCCTTAACAAATCCTTATATCTCTCCCATGCTTCATATAATTGCTCTTCCTCTGATTGTTGAAACTTTCCAATTTCAGCTCTAAGCTTGGTAATCTTTTCTAATGGGAAAATTTTTGCTAGGAAAGCTTTGACTAAATCATTCCAACCAAGGATGCTGTTTGAGGTTAACGAGTCTAACCAATCTCTAGCCTTGTCTTGTAAAGAAAATGGGAATAACTGCAAACGAATTGAGTCAGGGCTAACTCCTCCCATCTTTACCGTTCCACAGATATTCAAAAAATGATCTTAGGTGATTGTGTGGATCTTCTGATGGATGGCCTTTGAAAGCATTCTCTCTCACCATTTGAATGAGACTAGCTTTGAGCTCAAAATTATCGATAGTGACTGGCTCGTAAGCTATTCCAGAATAGTTTAATGGAAATTCAGGCAAGAAATAATCTCGGATTGCTTTGTCTTCTGCCATGATTAAATCTCAAAAGAACAGATTATCCACCTTATAACTCCTCAAATTTTGCCACAACTTCTTAAACTAAAAATTTAAAATGCAAAAATAAAATTTCTAAATTAAAATCAAACACTTAATTCTCAATATTAACGGAAAAATTACAAAGTCCCCGGCAACGGCGCCAAAAACTTGATGACCGCAAAGTGCACGGGCCGCAAGTAATATAAAATGGAAAGTATTCCGAGTATCGAATCCTCGGGGAATTTGAATTATTTCCATTAAGCACCAAGAACCATCATGTTTTAATTTTATTTAGAATTTCAACTTGAATTGGTAAAGCGAACATAAAAAAAACTAACAAAAAGAAACATGCAAGTAAAAAGGAATTTTCCTATCAAAGGGGGCTCGACCTAGGGTGTTAACTAGCTTTCTTGGATTTGTAGCTCCATCACATGGATGTATGTAACTAATAATCTTCAATTTCATAAATCTAGAAGTGATTATAAGCGGATTTCTCTTTCAAGCTCCTCCGCATCTCATACTAACATAACTAATTTATGTGTCCATCTCCTTAGTTAATCATAGTATGGCATTAAGCAACTTCATTGTCAATTTCTAACAATTCTCTTTCACTCTCGTGTTCCAAGAAATTATTAGCCATGCAATTTGGATCTAATCTAATTTCTCTCTGTCGAGTATCAATTTAGACCAACAAATCAATTAATCCGTGATCAAGAGATTAAAAGCATTAAGAATGAATTACATAGATGAAATATGAAGAAATTCATTACATAATCCAAGTAATTGCGCTACAATATCCAATTAGCTAGAGTAACGACCCTAGGTCTCAAGATCTACTCACAATTGGAAATAATTTTGCCAAAATGATCTTGATCCATGGGCCTAACTCAAATTAAAATAAGAAATTACAAAGAAGTAAGGAAGAAATAACCGATAAGTTGATCCCACGCTCCTGCTACGAACATCTCGAATCTGAGCCTTGGAATCTTGCTCAATTCCTCATTTTTCCTCACAACTCTTCTCTCTTTTCTTCTCTATTGAGCTAGGGGAGAGCTCCCCAAAAAATGGGATGATTTTCACCTTGGGAGAGGGGGCTTTTTATAGGGAAAGGGGCTGGACATTTCTTGCTGAACAAGTCGGTAGCGTCGAGACGCTACGTCACAGCGTTGAGACGCTGTGACGTCAGGTTGACTTGGGGCAGAAGTTGTCGTAGCGTCGCGACGCTACGCAGACAGCGTCGCGACGCTACCGCGATTCTGGATTTTTCCTCGCTGATCACCTAGCGTCGAGACGCTAGGCCTTCTAGAAGCCAATTTTGCGGATTTTTTGCCTCCTTTCTTCAAACTTTTGGGCTTTTTGGGCCTCCCACTTCAATTGTTTTCTTTTCTTGGAGCTTAGGGCTTGGATCTTCCATGATTATTCTTCAAATTGCCCAAAAAGTCTCCAAATTTACCCAAATTCTCTTAAAATCTCCGTTTTGCTCCTCGAACTCGGTTTTCTATAAAATCAACATAAAAATACATTAAAGCTCACAATTCATGCACAAAACTAGATAAAATTAATAGGAAAATGATGACATTTTTGCATGTCATCACATGCCATGCATACTCAAATCACATGAATTCTGCATCATGCCATGCAACTCAATCTTATCTCAAGCTCCACGAGCTCGCTCAACACTGGTAGCTCCACGAGACTGACTCCTTTGAGTCACGCCGACCCCTGACCATATTACTCAGGGCCTCGACGTTTCTTTACGGTGCTCAGCATTTGACCCTTGACCATATTACCCAAGGCCTCGAACTGTGCATCGCCCCTTGGCCATATTACCCAAGGCACCCGATGACTTCACAATCAAACTGTACATCGCCCCTTGGCCATATTACCCACGGCACCCAATGACTTTCACAACGTATAGACTCATCACATCGCCCTTTAGCCATATTACCCAAGGCACCCAATGTTCCTCTTAATCCATTGGTGACATACCACTGCTCGACCATTTTTACCCGAGGCACCTGGTATTCACCTAACTTTCCTTTTCAACACACAAGGTCCTTGACCTCACAATCTCTCTAAAATGCATGAATCCTACTCATCATGCTTCTAGACCATGTTTTATGCCAATGACATGCAACCCATAATGCACATACCAAACATGCTTTCTAAACCATGAGTTAGGGACCGATCTAAAGCACTTAAAGAACTTTGAAACGACTCAAACAAAGCTAAAACTAACTAAACCTTACCAAATGAGATTGAACACTTGCATGGAAGGAGTTTAAATCTACAAACGATGAATACCCAATGATTCGAGGCTCGCCTAAACTAATATAAGCGAGGCCGAAAGAATTTAAACTACTTTAGAACACTTCAAACGAGTGTGAGAGGGTTGAAACTTACTGAACCAACCTAAACAAGCTTGAACCCATGCTGGTTGGTGCACGCTAGAGTCGAGACCGTTAAACTAGAGCTATCGGTCCACGGGTAATCTGAATCAAAGTTGTTCAACCTGAGGGTACTTTTCGAGCACTAAATTCAAGCCCAAGACTACAAACAGCAACTTCTAAGAGTTAGGGACAGAACTAAACCAAATTAATCGAGGTCGAAAGGGTCTAAAAATGGTATTTACATATCGGACCTTAGCCAAGAGAGCTCAAAAGTTTGCTGGAATGTGGTTGAACAGGTTTGAACATTCAACTACGAACTCCTTAAGCTATGGGTATGTCGAATCGAGGCTGCATAGGTTGTAGGCAATCACCAACCACAATCAAGAAGCACAAAACTCCGTTGCTCGAGCGAATTCGTTGCTGAAAAGACGTGGGAAAAGTTACTTTAAGCATAACGTAACTTGTGAGTGGCCAAAACGACGAAAATGAATGATTAAAGAAAAAGGAAACTTACCCACGGCTACAAGCTGCGTGATAGTCGTAGTACTCACGGTTTGGGTGCGCCCAAAGCCGAAAACGAGAGAGAGCCAATGCGAGAGGAAGGAGAAAACGCCTGCGGGCTGAAGTCATGCGCAATCGAGGCCGAGATTGGAACTTGTCGCTAGTACACATGAAGAAGCGTTGCCGCCGCCGCGAGGAGCTCATCGCCAAAATTGCAACCTAAATGCTTATGCTCGCGAAGGACAGCGTGAGAGAGAGAAAGTTGATGTCGACCGCTCGCGCACGAGGAAGGCTAACTGGAGAAGAATCGCTCGTCGGACTTACTGCTCGCGTGGGTCTCGTCGGAGGAAGAGAAAACGGGTGAGAGAGAGAGAGAGAGAGAGAGAGAGGCTGAGAGATGCTTTGGGCGGCTCTGCTCGAAGAAGACAAACACGCTGGAGGGTTGGAGTGGCAGCTACACACGACAAAGAGAGGGAAAAAGATGGGCTCTAGGGTTTTCTTTTGTTTTTCTCTTAATTTAACCCAATCTTTAAAACTCCAATTAAGACCCTAATATCCTTTCTAAAATGAGTAAATCATTGGGCAATCGAATTTTCTTATAAACAGAATTGAATTCAAGAATTTGATTCCTAAACCAAAATTCCATCACTTAAAAAGGATTGATTTGATTCCATGAACGTAATTCAAATTTGAACTCGATAATTGATCCAAGATATCCCAAAAAGGCTAAATTTTGAAACGCAGGGCGTTACCATGACTCCCACAAGTCTTTTGCCTCCTAGACTTAGAGACATACCGGTGTAACCTTTGTGGTTATTGTGTCTTTGAAGAAGAAATTTCCAGCGAAGAAACTACAAGAAGGCTGCTGCGCTTTTGTTCGTTGAAGCGTCGTTGGCGAAGAACGGTCAAGTCTACAACGAAGGTATTTTAATGTTAATGTTAAGAAATTTCCCGTTTCTTTAGAAAAGCATGAAAATAAATTTAGATTTAATTTTCCAGCATGTTTATAGAAATTACCAGCAACTTTAAAGTATGTTTAAAGTTTATTTTTCCTTTTCGTAATGGTATTTTAATGTTAATTAATATACGACATAAGGTCCTTTCGATGCACTTCCGCTGCGTGGGGACTTTCATTCCCTTCAGATACATGATTTCTATGAATGGTTTGAAGCATAAGTTTTGATCTTAGATTTTATAATGAGATTTATGTACGAGCACGTAATTATTGACTTTTTGAAATGTAGTTGAAACGATATCATTTTAAGCAAAGTATGTATTAGCGAGTATTGTTTAAAGATTTTCAGTTTTTCACAAGCAAGCTGAGTAAGCTTGAGTTTTAAGAAAGATAAAGATAATAAGGCATGTTTTAATGTTTTCATGTGATTTTCTGAGACTTTTATTGACTACATGACTAAGATATTGAGCCCAAGGCTATATGGTACCGTGTGCACACAGGTTATATTCTGTTGTTGACGTTGAGTGTACTCCGTGACAACGATGCTGTCGTGAGTGCTGGGCGGGCCCCACTACGACAAAGACGATGGGAGTGCTGGGCGAGCCCCACTACATCGTAGAGCTAGTAAACGTTGGTTGTACTGGGCGTGCCCTACACAACATAGATCTGTCATGTTAGTTAAAATGTTTATTATACTTGATATGCCATGCTAGATTTTAATGACGTACTGGCGGAGTATTTGAGAAAGTAGTGCGTGTGTGAACTGAATGGATGGATGTGAGTTAAGATGATAAATGTAATAATAAAGAATAATTCAGCCAACACTTAAGTGCAAGTATACACTGTCGCACATTGTAATAAAAAAACCTCAGAAAGTATTCCAAGGGTATCGATCCCACGAGGACTAAATTGGAAATGCAGAGTTGAATAAGAAACTGCTCAAATGATCGCTTTTGAAAAAGGTAACCAAAGAAGATAAGTTGATTGATTGGGATTTTGAAAAGATAAATAAAACAAGCAATAAAATAATAAAGAATAACAATAGGATAAAACGAGGTATTCAACATGGATTCATCCCTAAGGTAACAACCATACTTATGAAATATCTAACTTAAGTGTATGTAATGCATTGGGTCAGATTTAACTTCCATTTGGCCTTTGTTTCCAAAAACCATAAGAAGGCTAAGCGAGTACCGTTATGCCCATTTTTGGGACTCGACTCCGACATAGATAATTCACGAATGCAACCTATAACCCTATAGTCGATATGGGGGTGCTTTAGGCAGCTTGCCCTATGCCGCCGAAAAATCTCTTTCGATCTTTTTCTCCTATATCACCTTTATGAGAACCGATATCCTTTGTCCCTTTCGAGATCAAACTCACATGCATGCAAAGTCTAAGTCATCAAATAAAACTCAGCAAGATTGGAGTGATAATCAATAAAGAATGACATGCATTAAACACTACTTAAGCAAATAGAGTACTTTCAAGCCATTAAACCCTAAGGGAATTCACCACATTGAACCCCTCAACGGGATTTAGCTACTCATGATGGGATAAAAAGCAAATGCACACATTTTCATTGAAATAATAATGTAAAGAATACAGAATAATGAAAAGTAATCACAAGCTGGAAATAAAGGAGATAGCTAAATATTATGGGTTTTTTGTTTACACAACCCTTCTAGAGTTTGCTAAGACACTCCACTCTCTCACTTTTACAAGATGGGAAGGGGTGAAACTCTCTACAAACCACAAGGTTTGATGTCTAACTCTCTATCGGGTTAGAATTTGGTCATCTAAGAAGGACCTCGGGCATCCCTACTCATTGGCGTCGAGCCAGGGTTCTATCACCACCCTTTTCTTCCAAGTGAGTTATGCTTGGATTTGACTTCGAATCTCGAGCTTATATAGTGTATCTATTGGTTGAGGTACTGCGAAATAGGTGATGGAAGGTTGCCCAGTCAGTTTTGGGGTCAAAACAGCTAGTTAGGTGCGAAGAAGACTCGTCAACAACGACCCGCGTGCGACTCGGAACTTCTTCTGTTTTTTCAGAAATGTGGTCGCATTTCATTTCTGCCTTCCCAGAAATGCGGTCGCATTTATGGGGAATTCCAACTTTTCATCTGTTTTTCTACACCACAGCAAACTAAGTCAAATTCTCTTAAAATCAAGTCTTTTAAAGCACAAATTAGTTAAATTCAACAAAAGTAATTCTCAACACCCTAACTTATCAAACTAAGAATATTTTGAACTCGGGAATAGTAAATTGACCTAAGGGTAAAATAGGTATATTTTTTACCCTTATCAGAAAGCTTTTATCATTACACGTTTATGTTTAATGATTTGATTAAACAGATTTATATGTTTAAAAGTTTATCACATGTTCAGATATGTGGATTAACAGTTTTAATTCAGTCACTCACTGTGCTTCATTGCTCACTCTTTCAAAATGTTTTCCCACCTTCCAGGTAGAGATCGAGCTCCCGGTGCCTGATAAACTGCCAAAGTGTGCTAAAAGCTTCCCGATCAAGCTCCAGTACGTGGGTGGAGTTGTACATTGTGTATGTTTGTGTTGTAAATGTCTTTGTAAGAATTGGATAGTTTATGGTTGTGTAAGCACTAGATGTCGTGGTTGTGTAAACCCTAGTTGGATATGTTTTGGTTGTGATGTCTCTATCAGGTTATTTTCCAAATGAGTTAAATTCAACAAAAGTAATTCTCAACACCCTAACTTATCAAACTAAGCATATTTTGAGCTTGGGAGCAGTAAATTGACCTAAACACTCAATATTTGACCAAGAAATGAGCTAAATATGAGGGTAAAATAGGTATATTTTTTACCCTTATCATACCCCCAAACTTAACTCATTGCTTGTCCTCAAGCAATTGCCAATCAAAATGTTAGAGATCAACTCTTTAATTGCCAATCAAAACGTTCAAGCTCAATATTAATTGCGAATCAAAATGTTAGAGTTCATGCATAGTAATGAATCATGGTACTAGTATCATCTTTCAATTTCAAATCAAGTGACATGGAATAAGTAAACATGTTTTTCAAGATCGTTTTGTCAAAAGTTTGCCTTTTAGGAGAGGGTTCTACTCTAGTGCCAGTCACAACGTCTGAGTTTTCTAGGCATGAAGATTTCTATTGTTCTTTTTCAAAGAAAAACTCTCTCTAATCCATCCTAACCAACATGCTTAAACTACCTACTTTCTACTCATAGAGCCTAGTGTAGTCCTTTTAGTCTAAGAAAACAATCTTTAGGAAAAACAAAAGCATATATGAATTACTAGACCTTTTCCATCTCCCCCAAACTTATGTGACTGTTGGTGCTCCTTTTATTCAACTTCTTTTTCTCCCAAGAGCATCTTTGCTGTCATCTTTACCTTCGTTCTAGCTTATCAACACTTTGTGGTGAAGATATCTAGCTACGAGCAAAGTTCACAAACTCGGACTAATACTCACTTCCCTAGGTAAACCTTTCATGCAGTGGCAAACCATGGGTGTCATGAATGCCCCTGGTTACTCAGTAAACCCTAGGCAGGAGGAGTAACTCTCGGTTTTTCTCTCTTTTTTTTTTCACATACTTTTTTTTCACACTGAGCACATATATTTTCTAGCAGTGCAAATTTAAAAAAATATTTACATAGTAAAGCATAAAGCACCCCCCAAACTTAAATATTGACAATGTCCTCATTGGCTTGTTTTTGAGGCATGGGCTTAACATGAGACTTTTTGTTTTCAAAACATCAAGGTTGAACTCTCCTAGAGTGTTAGAAAGGTTAAACACGAGGAAGTTTAGACTCTAAGACAATATTGTAAAGAAAAAAGACTAATGGAAAGCCTGTGACTAGAAAACAACTCAGTTGTGACGGTGGCACTTTTGAGGTAGAACAAAGCTCTAGTTTTCATCATCGAGGGCTTAAAAGAAAACTCCTTTGGAAACATGCTTTTTCTTCCAAAACATTTTTAAAGCACTTTTTCTCTAAAGTTGATTTTTTTCCAAAAAGTTCATAGGTAAAGCTCAAAAAACAACAAGCAGATTTTTCAGGAAAGAATCTAAAAACCCAAGTTTATCTAACCTAAACTATCCACAAGCTAACTAAACTACCCTATGATCAAAGCTATTAACAACTAAACATTTAAAACAATCAAAACAGCAACTAAACTACTAAAAACAGAATTTAAAATATGCTAAAACTAAAAAAACAGCAAGCAACAAAAAAACTAAATAGTAATTATTCACAAAAATAAATTTCAGTCAAAGGGGATCAGAAAACTCCCCTTTTCCTCTTTCGAGGAACTGTCTTTCTCTTCGTTCTCTTCATCTTCCTCTTCATCAGAATCCTTTTCTTCTTGGGGCAGCTGCGACTGAGGGAAATTTGGAAAGACGGAGCGATACTAGGGGCGATAGAGAGATAGAACTCTCTAATAGCTTCATCCCTCTTCTTGGCATATGTCCAATATGTCTTCAGGTTCTCCCTAATTTGATCTAACTGGCGGTGGACCATACCTAGGGCTTCCGATGCTGGTGAAGGCCCTGTAAAAGGAGTGTGTTGGGATGGAGAGGCTACATTCGACCCTGATTGAGGAGTGGCCTGTGATGTGGAGGCTTTATCCTTCCTCTGGATGTTGTTCTGTTGAAGCTTCCCTATCAAGGACAAGTCAATGGTTGGTTTAAAGAAATGGCGCTCCTCGTCCTTGCGTGGCACAATCTTCACCCTCTGACAGAGTTGGGTGATAAGTGAGCCAAAGAAAAGCTTGCCTGCCCTTTTCCGTCCACAGGCTAAGATCTCATCCCTAATTATGCTCCCGACGTTGATCTCCAACCCCTTCATAAGACAATAGAGTAGCATCACTCTATCCACTGAAATTGTGCTGTCGTGGGTGGTTGGCATCAAACAGTTCTTGATGAAGTGAAGCCAAACTGTCGATTCTTGCTTTAAGTCGCTTGGCACTAGAGACTTCACTTTCGTCTGCAATTCTTTCCATTGGACCCCCTTATTGGCCACAAGTTTCAAAGCTTCCTTCATTTGCTTGGTCGAAGGGTTCCTTATAACGTCATTCCCTCTTGGGTTCAAGGGCACCTTGATCCTGTACACCCTATCGATGTCGACTGAGGAGAAACTGACCATCTTCCCCCTCACCACCGCCATGCTAATACTCTCCTCCCTTAGGCCAGCGTAAAACTCTCGCACTAAAGGCACAACAACCTCCTGAGGGTGAGCACAGAAGTCCTGCCACTTGTACTGAGATATGATCCTGTTCTCGAACTCTGGCAGTGCTTCTGCTCTATTAGAGAATCCCTTCTCTTTGAGAAAATCTCTTTTCTTCATGATCTCCATCCTTTCCTGAAAATTAACATCTTTAAATACCTCAGGGAACAGATTTTTAGGAGATGCGACCTTCGGTCACTTGCCCTTAGGCTTGGCGGGTGAGGTAGTCGGAGGAACTGCAGGAGAGGCGTCCATGGACCTTGTCCTCGGCCTCTTGGCAAATATTGGCTGGTTCTTGTTCTTTGTCCTCATCTCAGCCTTAATCTCTCTCTTCCTCTTTCTTCTCAATGCTGCAGAGATAGGGACTTGGTTGCCATCTAGCTCCCTTACCTCTGAATCAGATTCTGTGTCAGAATCAGAATCACTGGAGGTCTCGGCCTCCTCCTCTTCTTTTTCCTCTTCAACCTTCTTCTCTCCCGAAGAGGTGCTATCAGCAGCTGGTGGGTCATATGTGAATAGAGGTTCAAGGACCTCTTCAGCTGGCTGATCAACGGTGGCCTCGGCTAGGCCTTCCTCAAACTGCGGCCCAAATGCGGTCGCATTCTGGCGTTCATTCTCCACTTCTCTTTCTTTTTCTGTTTCTAAATTTTCTTCTGTTGGCCCCTGTTGGGCCTTTTCTTCTACCCTTCCTTGCAGAGTTTCAGCCTCACTTTGAGCCTTGTGGAGTGGCTCAAAGGCTGCAAGGAAGTCTTCAACTTCCTTCTTTCTCTTTTCATTTTCTTTTATTTCTTCTCTTCTCTTTTTCTCTTCCTCAAGGAGTTGCAAGTCCATAGCTGCCTTCTTGAGGTTTTCCTCATACTTTCTCTCTTCCTCGGCTTCTAAGGCCCTCTCGGCCTCATGCTCTTCTTCTCTCCTTCTTTTTTCTTCTTTCTCATCTTTTTCCTTCGCAAGCTCGTCTTCCTCAGCCATTTTCTGATTTTCCATCTTTCTATCCGCTTCAACTTCTTTTAATGCATCCTGTTCAGCCTTGTATCCCTCAACAATCTCAAGGGCCTTTGCCACTGCTTGGCGAATTATTCCTTCGAATACATTGGGAGGCATCCTTGTGGTTTTGAGGGGCTGAATTTCAAGCGGCTTTTCAGACACATTTTTCTTTGGGCTTCTCTTTCTTGCGCTGTAAGTAACAACGAGCTTGGTCCTACAAGAGAGAGAAGGGTTAGATGAAGGTTCAGAAACCTTACCCATTGAAGCTTCTCCTTGCCGAGAGCTTTCAGCTGCCTTGGTGACTTTTTGTTCTTTTGTCGATTCCCTTATTCTTCAAGGGCAACACGTCTCTTGGCACCCATCTCACGGATCATCTCAAGCCACTCCCGCGAGCGTTTTCTATATTGTTGAGTGACGGGTTTTTGGGTTTGGCGGACAGCAGTGGCGCGCGTGAACCGTCTTGGTGTAGATGAACTCGACATCTCCCTCGAACTAGCCAGCATTGTCGAAGAGGATGGAGTTGGAGCGTTGGGCGCTTGGTTCACGACCGCCGGCCAGAATCCCATGGGTCTCGTCCTTCGTGTGCCTTGCATGGGCGCTTCGGGGTTCTCTTCTTGCCGTCGGTTGCTTGCTTCAGCTTCGTGGGTCACTCGAACACTCTGAGATCGAGTGTTCTTCATCTTCTTTGAGCGTGGGTCTTTCGGTTTCACGATGGAGAATATGGAGAGTTGAGGGTTTGACTTAAATGCAAAGGCTTGGTGTTTGGTGAAGAGAAAAATAGCTTAAGTCAAGCTATTTATACTTTTCTAATTAGGTCACGTGCAGGTCAAACGATTTTCGTCTCCCTTTTTATTCGAGAAAATGTGATCACATTCCCAAATACACTGGAGAGAAATGCGATCGCATTTCACTCAGTTTTTCTGCTTTCACTTTTTTCTTCCTTTTCTCTTTTCCTTTGCTTTCTCCTTTTCTCTGAAACACTCATAAATAAGTTAGAAAGCTCATACGCTTAATCATGATTTATTAGATATATTTTTTTTCATTTTTCTTAATTTAAAAAGAATTAAGGAAATGTTTTGATCAATTCAACTTCCAGGTAAGTCCTCAGGTAGAGGTGTTCCCTACGGTCAGCATAAATACCTCAGCCTATAGCAGGACTTGCCTTTAGACAAAGTTCCCTTTGATCAAAAATCATTTATTCAAAACAAACTTACACCTTTTCATTTTCCTAATCTTATTTTAAACACAAGACAGAGCTCAAAATATTATTGACTTTTCAAAACTCCCAGGTAAATCCCTAGGAAAAGGTGTTCCCAATGGTCATCTTAAATACCCTTTCCTAGACAGGATTTTCCTACACAGAGTTTTTACTCTTGTCCGGATATTTTGGAACTCTAGTCTAGATTATTATTTATAAACCCAGATAATATACAAAAATTTATTCAAGACGCAAAAATCATACCAAATCAATCAGGGAGACATGGGCTTCCTCATCCTCGAAGCCTCTTCCCCAATATGGTTTTATCCTTTGTCGCTTCATGGTTTGGCTGATTTCTTCCATTTCAATCTTTTTCCCACCTTTTCCGTCCAATTCTTCATCTCCAAGTACATCCTCCAAAGTTTCTCTCTTCATTATTTCCTGCAAAGTAAATTGAGAGAGTTCATCAATTTCATCGATCATTGAATATTCCTCGAAATCTCCAGGGTACTTCATTGCACTCATCACGTTAAACGTGATTTGTTGATCGTTGACCCTCATGGTCAATTCTCCCTTCTGGACATCTATTAAAGTTCTGCCTGTGGCTAGGAACGGTCATCCTAAGATGATCGAAACGTCCTTGTCAGCTTCGCAGTCTAATATGATGAAATCTGTAGGGAAAACAAACTTGTCAACTTTAACCAATATGTCTTCAATCTTTCCAATGGGGTGTGGAAGTGATCGGTCTGCCAATTGCAAGGTCAAAGTTGTTGGTCGTGCATCACCTATTCCTAACTGTTTAAAAACCGAATATGGCATTAAGTTGATGCTTGCGCCTGAGTCGAACAATGCTCTGCCTACGTCTCTGCCTCCTATAGAGCATGGAATTGTAAAGCTTCCTGGATCTTTAAGTTTGGGAGGAATCTCGTTCTTTACTAGTGCACTGGAACATTCCGTGAGTTCAACCGTTTCATACTCCCCCAACCTTTTCTTTTTCGACAAAATATCTTTTAGGAACTTTACGTATGTAGGAATTTGTTCAAGTGCCTCCACTAAGTGTATGTTAATGTGCAACTGCTTCAATACATCTAAAAACTTCTTGAACTGTACATCTTGTGAGGCATGTTTGAATCTCTGTGGGTACGGAGGAGGTGGTCTGTAGTCTGGGTCTATCACAAACTTTTGAGGTTTTGCGGTCGCATTACCTTGCTTTTTCTCGAACTTTGATTTTTCTTCTTTTTCTACCAAGGCTTCAAGCTCCTTGATTTTTTCTACTTTTTCTTCTTTATTCTCTGAAATATCTGAGACAATGTCTGACTTCTTTTCACAAATATTTTCTCGAGCTTCAACTGGGATCTCTGGTTCTGAATTTCGTGGATACTTTGGTCCATCGAATTCTAAACCGCTTCTTAGGCTCACTGCCTTGCATTGTTCCTTGCCTTCTCTGTGTGGGGTCTTGGTTTTGCTAGGCAACGTCCCTTGAGGTCTATTCTTAATCTCCTGAGCAATTTTTCCAAGCTGCACTTCCAAATTTCTGACTGCAGCATCGTTCCTTGCCATGTACTCCTTCATAAGAGTCTCTAGATTGGACTCTTGGCTCTTAAGTGGAACTTGTTGGAAGTTTTTATGCGGCTGTTGTTGTGTAGGTTGCCCTTCCAAACTGATGATTATTGGAATTACTCGACCCTGCTTGTCCTCCCCAAGAAAAGTTCGGATGTTGTCTCCATCCCGGGTTGAATGTAGCCGAATAAGGATTCCATCTATTTTGGTTCTGATTTCCTTGTGGACCTACATAAAAAACAGAAGCAGGGTTTAGTGGACAACTATCAACGATGTGTTCCTCACCACATATCTCACAACAGATAGAAGAAACAGCGTTAGCAGGGTCTATGTTGGCTTGATTATTCATCGACATGCCCATCATCATGCTATGAATGGCTTTGACCTGGGCTTGCATCGTAGAGTTAGCCTCTATTTCCACTGCTTTCACTGGATTTTTCAAAATGGTTGTTGGTTCATTTTCTCCCCAATGTCGATTGTTGGTGGCTATGGTATCTAGAATAGCGTGCGCCTCATTAGCAGACTTCTTCATAAAAGATCCGTTTGCAGATGCGTTTACTAGTGCCTTTGAAGCTTGATCTAACCCACTGTAAAAATGCTCCAAAATAATGCAAGCAGGCAGTCCATGGTGTGGACACTTTTGAACCAGCCTTTGGAATCTTTCCCAAGCTGCATCCAACGGTTCATTGTAAGACTGTCTAAAAGCAAAGATTTCTGCTCTGTACTTGGCATTTTTATTGGAGGGAAAAAACTTCTCCAAGAACTTCTCCGCCAAATCATTCCAAGAGGTGATGGAGTTAGGAGGAAATGAATCCAACCAAGCTTCAACATCTCCCTGTAAAGAAAACGGTAAAAGTTTTAACTTTAAAGTATCTTCTGGCACTCCTGTTACTTTAAAAGAATTGCAAACTCTCAAGAATAGCTTAATATGCTTGTGTGGATCTTCATTTGAAAGTCCTGAGAATTGGCCCATAGTATCTAACATCTGGAACATCACAGGTTTAAGTTCAAATTGTGGAGCATCAATCGGTGGCTCCAATATTCCTGGATTCAGTGTCTGGAAAACTGGTAAAGCGTAATCCCTTATTGCTCGGTTTCGATCTTTTGCAATGTAGATCGGGTTTTCTTGTTGTGGCACCGGTGGAATTGGAGGAACATGAGGAATTCTCCCGCCATTCTACTCCCTTCCACGAACTTGTGGATCAACATGAGGCTCGACTCTAGGAGGATATCCATTGGAAACTCTTGAATGTAAGATGCTTCCTCTAGAAATTCCCGTGCGCTCAACTCTTGTTGCTCCTTCTTTCGTCTCTGTTCCTTCCTTCGATGACGAAAGGTTCTTTCTATCTCTGGATCAATGTCAACGAGTGGATACCCCTTGGTCATGCACTAACTCCAACCTACAAAAGAAAAACAAATGCAAACCAAAGTCAATTTCCCTTTGAGACAGAAATGCGGTCGCAATCTGATCGCAATTCCAAAAACAAATCTGGTTTCACTTTTGGTCCCCGGCAACGGCGCCAAAAACTTAATGCGTGTGTGAACTGAATGGATGGATGTGAGTTAAGATGATAAATGTAATAATAAAGAATAATTCAGCCAACACTTAAGTGCAAGTATACACTGTCGCACGTAGTAATAAAAAAAACCTCAGAAAGTATTCCAAGGGTATCGATCCCACGAGGACTAAATTGGAAATGCAGATTTGAATAAGAAACTGCTCAAATGATCGCTTTTTAAAAAGGTAACCAAAGAAGATAAGTTGATTGATTGGGTTTTTGAAAAGATAAATAAAACAAGCAATAAAATAATAAAGAATAACAGTAAGATAAAATGAGGTATTCAACATGGATTCATCCCTAAGGTAACAACCATACTTATGCAATATCTAACTTAAGTGTATTTAATGCATTGGGTCAGATTTAACTTCCATTTGGCCTTTGTTTCCAAAAACCGTAAGAAGGCTAAGCGAGTACCGTTATGCCCATTTCTAGGACTCGACTCCGACATAGATAATTCACGAATGCAACCTATAACCCTATAGTCGATATAGGGTGCCTTAGGCAGCTTGCCCTATACCGCCGAACAATCTCTTTCGAGCTTTTTCTCCTATATCACCTTTATGAGAACCGATATCGTTTGTCCCTTTCAAGATCAAACTCACATAGCATGCAAAGTCTAAGTGATCAAATTAAACTCAGCAAGATTGGAGTGATAATCAATAAAGAATGACATGCATTCAACACTACTTACGCAAATAGAGTACTTTCAAGCCATTAAACCCTAAGGGAATTCACCACATTGAACCCCTCAACGGGATTTAGCTACTCATCATGGGATAAAAAGCAAATGAACACATTTTCATTGAAATAATAATGTAAAGAATACAGAATAATGAAAAGTAATCACAAGCTGGAAATAAAGGAGATAGCTAAATATTATGGGTTTTTTTTTACACAATCCTTCTAGAGTTCGATAAGACACTCCACTCTCTCACTTTTACAAGATGGGAATGGGTGAAACTATCTACAAACCACAAGGTTTGATGTCTAACTGTCTCTCAGGTTAGAATTTGGTCATCTAAGAAGGACCTCGGGCATCCCTACTCATTGGCATCGAGCCAGGCTTCTATCACCACCCTTTTCTTCGAAGTGAGTTCTGCTTGGATTTGACTTCGAATCTCGAGCTTATATAGTGTAGATATTGGTTGAGGAGCTGCGAAATAGGTGCTGGAAGGTTGCCCAGTCAGTTTCGGTGTCAAAACAGCCAGTTAGGTGCGAAGAAGACTCGTCAACAACGACCCGCGTGCAACTTAGAACGACCTCTGTTTTTCCAGAAATGCGGTCGCATTTCATTTTTGCCTTCCCAGAAATGCAGTCGCATTTATGGGGAATTCCAGCTTTTCTTCTTTTTTTCTGCACCACAACAAACTAAGTCAAATTCTCTTAAAACCAAGTCTTTTTAAGTACAAATGAGTTAAATTCAACAAAAGTAATTCTCAACACCCTAACTTATCAAACTAAGCATATTTTAAGCTCGGGAACAGTAAATTGACCTAAACACTCAATATTTGACCAAGAAATGAGCTAAATATAAGTGTAAAATAGGTATATTTTTTACCCTTATCAGAAAGCTTTTATCATTACATGTTTATGTTTAACGATTTGATTAAACAGATTTATATGTTTAAAAGTTTATCACGTGTTCTAATTTGCAGATTAACAGTTTTAATTAAGTCACTCACTGTGCTTCATAGCTCACTCTTTCAAAATGTTTTCCCACCTTCCAGGTAGAGATCGAGCTCCCGGTGCCTGATAAACTGCCAAAGTGTGCTATGAAGCTCCAGTACGTGGGTGGAGTTGTACATTGTGTCTGTTTGTGTTGTAAATGTCTTTGTAAGAATTGGATAGTTTATGGTTGTGTAAGCACTAGATGTCGTGGTTGTGTAAACCCTAGTTGGATATGTTTTGGTTGTGATGTCTCTATCAGGTTATTTCCCAAATTGAGTTATGTCAGGGCTGCACTTCATGTATGTCTAAAGGTTTTCAAGGATTCCGCTGTGTTGTGTTGCATGTAAAGTATTCTATATCTGAGATTAGCATGTTTATCAGGTTCAACGGTTCAGTAGGGTCAACAGGTATCGTTAGAGGAGGACGATGTCCGTTAGCTTCACCCCATCTCCTGGACTAGGCTAGCAAGTAGTTCTGGAGGGGGTGTGACACCAACTGTCAATGCAACTTCAGTAGCCAAGGAGTCGAAGCCCAATGCAGGGCAGAAGAGGAAACACGAGCAGACAACTACTAACTTCCAGCGATCTCAACACTCTTCTGAAGGTTCAAGACAGAAAACTCAGCATGGCAAACAAGAGGGTGATGACAACGACAAACCAAAGTGCAACTCTTGTGGAAGACATCATTGGGGTCAGAACATGGCAGGGAAAGGTGTGTGTTTCAAATGTCACCAGGAAGGGCATATGGCAAATAACTTCCCTCAGAAGAAAGCAGGAGGCTCGTGAAAAAAGACCTTTGAAGAAAGACCTTAGTAGTTACTTTTGTTTTGTTCGATTTGTTTGTTAAAATGAGACTCTAGTTATTTGTTTTCATTCTCTTAGATTGTTTGGACTTCGTCGTTTTAAGTATTAAGTTGAACCTTGAGGTAGCGAATCATTTTCCTACTCTCCATCGCATTTGAATTAATAGTAATGAGATGATTAAAGTATGTTTGAATTGATGTTCCTTTTCTTCTTCTATCAGTAGCTTGTGATTTATGTCATTATGCTCCCAAAATTTCGGAGCATTCGGTTAATATTAATATAAAAGTTTGAGTAATGTCGCTAAGTTGGGAATAGAACTTGGAGCATTACATTTACCCAGTTTAGCACATTCCTTCGGAGTATGCATGCTTGCTTTTCTAATAAGTAGGCTTAGTTTTAAGGGGATAAGAATCAAGTGTCTAGAGCCCTTCCAGGACCAACAACTTTCGAGGACGAAAGTTCTTAAGGGGGGAAGATTGTAACACCCGTAATTTAATGAGCATTCAAATTTATTTAGTTTGGGTGTTATTTCGAATTAAGAGGGAATTCAAAAATTTGAAATTTGGGTGTAATATTTAAAAATAAGGGTTGAATGGCATTTTTGTAAATATACTGAAATTAAAGCCAAGCCTAAGCCCATTAGGTTTTAATTAGCAATTCACGCAGCCCTAGGTCATCATTTTCTCTTCATCCCATTCTTTCTCCTCCACGAGTAGCAGCCGACCAACCCTCTGTCTTTTTTCGATTTTCTTCTCCAAATAGTGGGGTTCACTGTCTTCTCCAGTGAGCATCCATCTTCGGCGTCATCTTCGTTCTCCGTCCGGTAGCTGTTCCCTCCGGCGAGTCCCACCGGTGCAGCGGCGTTCACAGACGGCGTTGGTGCGTGCTTCAGAGGCAGTTCGGCCGTGGGTTTTGCAACAAAGGTCGGCGAATCTCCTTCTTCAGCGAGCGGCGGTGCTGGCGGACATTTGCGGTGGCTGTTCAGCAAAAAAGAAGAAGACTTCGGCTAGCAATGGTTCCTTCACAGATTTGGGGCGGCTCTAGCATTTTTCCGGAGTAACTTCGCGGTTTCCGACGGCAGTAAGCGGCAACGATGAGTTCTAGAGTGGGTAAGTGAGATTTAGTGTGTATTTGGCTTATTTACCGATTATTCAATTATACCCACTAGTTGTGGCTTTCGATTTCAAGGTTCCCTTGACATATGGAAGATTGATTATCGAATTGGAGTGGATTTGAAGACCCCGAACAGCAAGCACCGTTCTGTTTTGGCGTGATTGAAGGCTTGTAAGTGAACTTACTGTTGAACCCTTTTAATTGGGTGCGCATATTTGATTTTCTAAAATTCTCGTGTTTATGAGTTGTTCTTGAAGTTTATTATGATTGTTAAAAACATGAGAATTGAGCATGACAAATTTATTATTTTCAATTATGTATGAGTTTATGAAAATTGTTGAAAGCTTGAACTTTATTATTATTGCTTGTTGGTGGTCTCTCAAAATTCCATTAAAGGAATGAGATTAAATCATTTATGAGTTTTATAAGTGTGTACATGAAATTGATGTACATTCAGAGATGCCTACACAGGACTTAGGGACATGAAATTGATGTACCTAAGTCGAGGTTTGTGAAATTGACGACCTCGAGGTTTCGTGAAATTGACGGCCTCCGTAGGAGACACATGAAATTGATGTGTCTAGGATATGCATGAAATTGATGTATATCCTCTCTAATTAATAAGTTTTAAAAATAAAGCTTAGAGCCACCAAAAGATATTTGTTGTTGATTTTTAAAATGTTTTTAAAGCGTGACCCAACCTCAACAGTAGGGTCACTTACTGAGTATTTTAAAATACTCATTCTTTTCAAAAATATTTTTTCAGGTAAAGGCAAGGGCAGATGAAGGGCGATTGATGAGAATCCGTTAGGCAGCCATGGGAGGACTTGGGTTTCATATTTTATTTTTCTTCCACTTTAAGAACTCTGTTTTACTTTATTTGAATTGTAAATTTGTTTAGATATTTTCTAGAGGCCATGTACATTTATATTTTAGAAATAATTTAAGCAAATTTAAAACCTTTAAAATTAGGGATCCCGAATAGAAGTTTTGTTTTGAAGTTTTTACTCAAATTAGTGTTTATGTTTTAAAATATTTTTTAAAAAAAAAAGGCCTCCAAAGCATGCATTGTCGTAACGATCCCTTAAAGGCTTTTTAAGAAGTCGAGTCACGTGGACAATTAACCAGCCTGTCACATGCTTACCAACTCACTATAGGTGCACAAGTGGGAATTGCGAGAGATCTCTGCTCCTACTGATTGTAGAAGACACCCAGTTAGTGAAGCCAAGTCTCACCCATCAAGGCACCTATGTGTGCATAGCACATTAACTACCAACTCACTGGTGGGGCGTCCAGGGGTTTTTAGTCGGAACTTTACTCCCACAGATAGTAGATGGCACCTAGTCTGCGAAGCCGAGTCCTGCCCATTTAGCTTCTCATCTCAGTCTATAAACATCTCAATCCTAGGTGTTTAATTGTCACGGTTCCTACTGGGATAAGTAACCTATCCTCATTTCATATTAGGGCCACTGTTAACAGAGTCTGATTTAAGTTGCAACCTAACCATCAAGTTTCTTTCCTATAAAGGTTTCTGAAGGGCTAATTTCACATATACTAACTACCTCACCTTTCATCTCATTCAAGCACATATATTATAACTAACATCCAAAACACAAAATAGAAAAAGGCATATGTATAGTTTAAACAGCCAACGGCCAAAATCAGCATATCATAATCCAAGTGACATTACTAAACTTAGCCTCTTTATTCACTGTAATACTACCGAAAATTCGGCAGCATAACGACATATGTATATTTGACCCCAAATTTTCTTATCACCTGCAAACAAGAGAATACGCTTCTTTATTCAAACTGCCCAACTACAAACTTCCACAACACTTTTGATCAATAGAATAGACTCGGAACTTCCACAAAACAAAGCGAGTCAGGTCTCGCATCCACAACTCAACCATATAGAACATCCTAACTTCCCCAACATAGAGCATTAACAGCATTTAGAGCATACAAAACTTATCCAACAAGAGCATTCTAAACATAAAGCAGACAAAGTATTCTACACAACTGGAACATTCCTCATAATCTAAGCATTTGATACTTTTGAACCAACACTATATTCACAGTGTACCATTCAGACAAATGCACATAATCAGGATGTTCAGTAACACCAGAACACACATAATCCAACATCTCATAACTCAAACCATACATGAACAACAATTCATATAAGTACTCCCAGCCTAGTCAAGACTATCAAATTTGTAAGGTTACTTACCTCGTGTAATTTGGATCCTTAACTTGGGCCGCCTAAACAGTCCAACAACGAGCCGATTTTGACCTTAATTAACAATCCGTTCTACAACACAAAACTTTCTCAGAATTAGAAGAAACTTTTCTACTGACTTTCCCTTAGCATACAACAGCTAACGAGACAAATTCAGAGAAAGAAACTCACCTAAACAGCACTTTAATCTTGCTGGCTTGGTCCTAATTCAGTCCCAAATTTGACGGCTCGAGCTCCAATCTCAATCGGTACTATAGATTAAGATCCAAACATTAATGGGTATCAATTAAATGCTATAAACAATCCAAAAATGCTTTAATTCTCGCTTACCCAAAGTTGAACTCGCTTAAAATCATGGAAAAATGAAGACCCACCTACTACACCATAACCAACGAATCGAAACTGCCGATAACGGGAAGAAAGTGTTGTTGTCTGCACAAATCTATTCGCTGAAAAATGTCCAAGCCACTCGACGATAGCAACTGGCACAAAGGAGGAGATCACGTGGAAGAGAATGAAGGAAGACCCACGCGAATTCCTCTGCAGACGACGTTGCAACCTGCTGTCGTGAGTCACATCTGACGCGAAAGGCTTGCAGCGGCGTGGGTCTAAGCAACGACGGCCAGATCTAGGCACAACGGAGGCGACAACGGAATAATTGGAGGAATGGGCAGCGGTGACTTGTTCGGCTGCAGACAAGAGAGCAAGCGAGTGAGAGAAAGAGGGCGTGAGTGATGAGAGAAAGAGAGATCGAGAGTGAGGGGGGGAGACGGTGGAAGAGATCGAAGAAGGGAGAGGGGGAAACCGGCGGCTGCGGTTAATAAAGAAAGAAAGAGGGATTAGAGAGATGGGGAAATCGGGGGAGAGGAAGAGACCGTGATTTTCTTTTTTTTCGTTTTGTTTTGTTTTTTTTAGGGTTGTTACATCACGAATGTACGTATAAGCATTTCAACAAATTTTCAACTCTTTTTGTATTTAAATCTAAACAATCTACTGTTCTAGGGTTATCGTTGTTACCTAGAAAGAAAACAATAATGAAAACCAATAAATGGAATCCAAAAAATAAAGAACAAAATAGGCTTTCATTAATGAATTAAATTGTGTACGAAAAGCATTAGAGCACCGTAAGTGTAAGGTTCAGAGAAACTAATCGATGCTGAAAATATAGTTCACATAGATAAAACACTAGTTCCAATAGTCGACTCAAGTTCTAAAATATTGGTCACAATAATGGAGAAAAAACTAGACCACAAGTTGAGAATAAAATAAATTTTTTTTTGTGGAAGAAGAAGTATCGATCATACAGCACCGGCAATAAGCTATGCAAATTTATATTGTTTACAAAATTTTGACACTATCTTTTCTTCCATCAGTTTTATGCCATTAATTTCTTTACTTTTTCATTTGTCTATTTATGAGGGCTTCGTTGGGCCCACAAAAGAAAGTTTTATCGTGGTGAATTAAACATTCTCGAGGTTCCATGTGTTCTCGCTTGGCCATGGGAACCTGTGTAGAACATATCGATGTAGTGCACATTTTTCAAATTTCAAACAAAAATGTATATAAGATATGTTAGATTAAAAAATGATAAGAGGTTAATTAAGCAGTAATTTTCATATTTGAAAACATGTCGTTACGTAATTATTAATTATCACGTGCGAAAACAACATCATGTCTACTTCTTAAATTGCAATTCGAAACTTTTTGTATCTACCAACAACGATAATCAGTGAACTGCGAAAACAAAGTTTTCATTGGTTGTTCTTCTATCCAAAGGCGAAACAGCTCAGCTGTTAGAATAAGAAAGTTGTAACGTTTAATCTGACCAAAAATTTAATAAATATACCACGAACTTCAAAACAAATCAAAATAATAAATCAAAGATTCACAAATCTTGTACGCATTAAAAATATTATTTTAACAGTTTTCTTTCTTTTTTATTAATTTTTGTATATTTACTTATGTATTTGCAATTATTATTTGTTTCTTCCACTTTTGTACAGTTTGTTTGCAATATGACTTAACTAAGTTAGTTAGATTGTCGGTTGTATGAAAATCATAGGTTGGTTAATTTATTAATATCTTTGTTGTTAATGTTATTTGTTTATCCTTGTTATTGTAATTTTCATCAAAATTTAAATGAATTTCTTAGCCACTAAAATTAATGTATCAATCGTACTCTCTTATAGTTCTTAAAAAGGCGTTATTTGATGGTTTGTCTCTATCGACATTCCAAAGCGTACGACAGCAACATTGCTTTGGCTTTAAAATTATATAGAATAGTATGTACCCTGAATGTTTTTCTATTTTAGACACGATCTCGACGAATGTGTTAGTTTGTTGAAACTAAATTTATACGATTGTTTTTGCATTGTGATGACCTTGACAATCCAATCATCTATGAGTTGGCAACCACAAACCCTATAAATAAGTACATTTCATATTTATTTTCAACTCACTAATCTCCATTGACAATCTCGAAGAACAATAAGCCACGAATTCAAGAAGCATGGCAACTCAGAAGCTTTTTACCGTGTCCATTGTCATCATGGCGATATTTTCATGTTTTGTTTCATCGAGTATGCTCTTACCTCACATTCCTTATAATATAAATCAATAACGTTTTGTTGTTTTTGCTTAACAAATATTATTAACAACGTTAAACATTTGTCACATGGCAGCGAAAGGTGACCTGTTGTCAATGAATTGTGTTAGACCTTGTTCTGGCACATTTGATGATGTTTCATGTAATAATGAATGCATGCAACAAAACAAAGGCGGTGGGTTTTGTTTTCCCAAGCTACCGGGCGTTTCTAATGAAAAAGATTGTTGCTGCAATAACTAAGCGAGCATAGAAAAAATTATCTATTTTCGTTTACGTTGTATGAACTTTATTTGAAAATTATAAATAAAATTATAAAACATTGTCTCTTATATTTGACTGGGTATGTTTGTACCCTTGGCATCTCTACTCACTCAAGCACCAATCTCTTTGAATCGCTCTTTAAGACATCATGATGTATGTATAAGCATTTCAACAAATTTTCTACTCTTTTTGTATTTAAATCCAAACAATCTACTGTTCTAGGGTTATCGTTGTTACCTAGAAAGAAAACAATAATTAAAACCAATAAATGGAATACAAAAAATAAAGAACAAAATAGGCTTTCATTAATGAATTAAATTGCGTACGAAAAGCATTGGAGCACCGTAAGTGTAAGGTTCAGAGAAACTAATCGATGCTGAAAATATAGTTCACATAGATAAAACACTAGTTCCAATAGTCGACTCAAGTTCTAAAATGTTGGTCACAATAATGGAGTAAGAACTAGACCACACGTTGGGAATACAATAAGAAATTTTTTTGTCGAAGAAGAAGTATCGATCATACCGCACCGGCAAAGAGCAATGCAAAGTTATATTGTTCACTAAATATTGACACAATCTTTTCTTCCATCAGTTTTATGCCATTAATTTCTTTACTTTTTCATTTGTCTATTTATGAGGGCTTCGTTGGGCCCACAAAAGAAAGTTTTATCGTGGTGAATTAAACATTCTCGAGGTTCCATGTGTTCTCGCTTGGCCATGGGAACCTGTGTAGAATATATCGATGTAGTGCACATTTTTCAAATTTCAAACAAAAATGTATATAAGATATGTTAGATTAAAAAATGATAAGAGGTTAATTAAGCAGTAATTTTCATATTTGAAAACATGTCGTTACGTAATTATTAATTATCACGTGCGAAAACAACATCATGTCTACTTCTTAAATTGCAATTCGAAACTTTTTGTATCTACCAACAACGATAATCAGTGAACTGCGAAAACAAAGTTTTCATTGGTTGTTCTTCTATCTAGAGGCGAAACAGCTCAGCTGTTAGAATAAGAAAGTTGTAACGTTTAATCTGACCAAAAATTTAATAAATATACCACGAACTTCAAAACAAATCAAAATAATAAATCAAAGATTCACAAATCTTGTACGCATTAAAAATATTATTTTAACAGTTTTCTTTCTTTTTTATTAATTTTTGTATATTTACTTATGTATTTGCAATTATTATTTGTTTCTTCCACTTTTGTACAGTTTGTTTGCAATATGACTTAACTAAGTTAGTTAGATTGTCGGTTGTATGAAAATCATAGGTTGGTTAATTTATTAATATCTTTGTTGTTAATGTTATTTGTTTATCCTTGTTATTGTAATTTTCATCAAAATTTAAATGAATTTCTTAGCCACTAAAATTAATGTATCAATCGTACTCTCTTATAGTTCTTAAAATGGCGTTATTTGATGTTTTGTTTCTATCGACATTCCGAAGTGTACGACTGCAACATTGCATTGGTTTTAAAATTCTATAGAATAGTATCTACGTTGAATGTTTTTCTATTTTAGACACGATTTCGACAGATGTGTTAGTTTGTTGAAACTAAATTTATACGATTGTTTTTGCATCGTGATTGCCTTGACAATCAAATCATCTATGAGTTGCCAACCACAAACCCTATAAATAAGTACATTTCATATTTATTTTCAACTCACTAATCTCCATTGACAATCTCGAAGAAAAATAAGCCACGAATTCAAGAAGCATGGCAACTCAGAAGCTTTTTACCGTGTCCATTGTCATCATGGCGATATTTGCATGTTTTGTCTCATCGAGTATGCTCTTACCTCACATTCCTTATAATATAAATCAATAACGTTTTGTTGTTTTTGCTTAACAAATATTATTAACAACGTTAAACATTTATCACATGGCAGCGAAAGGTGACCTGTTGTCAATGAATTGTGTTCGACCTTGTTCTGGAACATTTGACGATGTTTCATGTAATAATGAATGCATGCAACAAAACAAAGGCGGAGGGTTTTGTTTTCCCAAGCTACCGGGCGTTTCTAATGAAAAAAATTGTTGCTGTAATAACTGAGTCAGCATAGAAAAAGATTATCTATTTTCATTTACTTTGTATGAACTTTATTTGAAAATTATAAATAAAATTATAAAACATCGTCTCTTATATTTGACTGGGTATGTTTGTACCCTTGGCATCTCTACTCACTCAAGCACCAATCTCTTTGAGTCATTCTTTAAGACATCATGAATGTACGTATAAGCATTTCAACAATTTTTCAACTCTTTTTGTTTTTAAATCCAAACAATCTACTGTTCTAGGGTTATCGTTGTTACCTAGAAAGAAAACAATAATTAAAGTCAATAAATGGAATACAATAAATAAAGAACAAAATAGGCTTTCATTAATGAATTAAATTGCGTACGAAAAGCATTGGAGCACCGTAAGTGTAAGGTTCAGAGAAACTAATCGATGCTGAAAATAGAGTTCACATTGATAAAACACTAGTTCCGTTAGTCGACTCAAGTTCTAAAATGTTGGTCACAATAAAGGAGTAAGAACTACACCACAAGTTGAGAATACAATAAAAAAAAAATTGAGGAAGAAGAAGTATCGATCATACCGAACCGGCAATAAGCAATGCAAAGTTATATTGTTCACTAAATTTTGACACTATCTTTTCTTAAATTACAATGCGAAACTTTTTGTATCTACCAACGACGATAAACGGTGAACTGCGAAGACAAACTTTTCAGTGGTTGTTCTTCTATCTAGATGCGAAACAACTCAGCTATTAGAATTAGAAAGTTCTTCTATCAACGAGGATATGTGTTACTAGGATAAGGTACCCAGCCTTATCCCTGTACTATAGACCTTTTAGGTTGTTACTTAAACACTGATCCCCGTATGTCCCCACATACTAGTCCAAGTCTCATGTAAACAACCTTGGATCTTAGTTTATTGGATTTAGGTCATATTGTGCAATTCTAGACTTAATATGACAATAACACTTTATTGCATAAACCTCAATAACACTTTATTGATACAATTGAAGGTGTTCATATAACACATGCAGAAGCAATTGAAGATCGAAAGCACTTAAGACATTCAATTTTGCTCCTAAAGCATGCATGTTCTATAAAAGACAGAAAAGAGAGTTTAGAGAACACCAACCTTTGTAGCTCACAAATGAGGAACTCCTTGTGGTGTTTTCCTTCTCCAACTTCTCTTGGACAACCTTTAGAGTCTTCCATACTATTCTCCGGGCCGAGAACGACTTGTGGGAGTCTATAGTGATAGGGAATGGGAAGGGAATGCTTGAAGGTTCAAGGTCTATGGAGATATGAGACGAGAGAGTGATTGAGGAAGAAATTCAGCAGCATAACATTAAGGTAAATGCTGTTCTATTCCACAATCTGATTCTTCCTCTATATATAGAGAGAATCCATGCAAGAAGGACCTTCAAAATGCAAGACACTTGGTGGTCTTAATGGTGAAAGTGGAAGCTAGGTGTTCAAGCAACACAACATGCACTATTGCATGAATGTGGTGTAATTCCACTTTGAGTCTTCATGCAAGAGTGGATTTCCAAGTTTTTCCACTTACTTTTGATTCAAAATCAATTATATTTTCAGCATGAATGATATTAATTTCAATTCTTAATTGAAATTAATCACAAATTCAATTTTGAAGCTTGCCTCACAAATTGTAAATGATTAATCAAATTAATCATCCTTTTATTGTGTATTCTTTATATATGAATCTCAATTCATGTATATTGTATTTAAACCCTTTTAAATACCTTATCTCTCATTTTCTAATTTAATTCATAATTAAATTATTGTGTCGAACACAATTTTACGATAATTCCCTATTTCCCGATTTGGAACAATTCAAACATTCCTATCAATATGTTCTAGGCTTTAATCCGATATGAGCTAGTAGAGGGACCTAATGGACCTATAGATCATGGGCTCCAACGATTCGAGGCTAGCCGACTAATCTCATTATCTAAGCTGGCCAACATTCGTTAGCTACCGGGACACTCCACTATAGCTCGATACTTGCACTCCCCTCACTATAGATATATTTCCGTCCACTTGATTTAACCATGTTCAGTAAGTCGTTCCTTCACAGGTTGTTCGTAGCTATAGCTAGGTCAAATAACCGTTTTACCCGTATAGTACTTCTTGTTCCTTAAGTTCCACTAATCCTCTAATGAACAATCGGTTTGTGGTCCAACCATCAAACCTAAGTCCCTCTCGATCCAACGAGAGGGTGGGGCCCCTTGTTCAAGTCCTGGAGTTAGTACTTAAGAGAACAACCTCTCTGTTATCCCTGAATTCGGTAGGAGTGAATTTTGTCTTGCAAAACTATGTCCCCAGCTATCTATTCGATCTCATCCCCAAAATGGTAGGCTTGTTGAGTCGGCGATGCTGGACACTCTCACCCATGCAGATCAAAGGATAATCTCGTATAGACAGGAGTTCATAGTTAGCTCAGGATTAAGAACGAGTTACCTAGGTCATCTATGAGAAATAGTCAGTTTTTTCGGTATACGGCGCTATAAAGAGAAAGTGACTTATTTCGTGGTCCTGTCTTATGCAAACTCATTGCATAGGACGCCCCCACTCGCATGTCTCCACATGAACGACTTAGGATCTCATCGTTTGTACTTAATACAAAGTGGGCCCCGTCCATAGTGTCACCAGGATAAGGCACCCAACCGTATCCTTATACTATAGACTATTTTGACTATAAACTTGAACTTGATCCTACGATATGTCCCTACATATAGTTCGAGTATTCATTTTATAGTCAAGGATCTTAGTTTATTGGATTTAGGTTAATCATTCGCAATGTACATATTCTATAACATCTTTTACTGAATAACCTCAATAACGTCTTTATTGAAAATAGAATATGTTTAATGATTTACAAACTACGAGTTTATAGGACATTAAACCCAACATGGTTGAATATGCTGGAGAAATGCTTCGACGTGATGAGTTGTCCTGAGGAGCAAAAAGTCAGATTAGCAACATTTCCTTTGCAGAACGAGGCGGAGGGATGGTGGAAATCCATTTTAGCCAGGCGTAGTGATGCACGTACGTTAGACTGGCAGACATTCAGAGGCATATTTGAGGAAAAGTACTATCCCACCACATATTGTGAGGCGAAGAGAGATGAGTTTTTGGAGCTGAAACAAGGGTCACTTTCAGTGGCCGAGTACGAGAGAAAGTATACCGAGCTTTCATGGTATGCTGAAGTGATTGTGGCATCTGAGAGTGACAAGTGTCGCAGGTTTGAGAGAGGGCTACGTTTTGAGATACGTACCGCAGTTACCGCTATTGCCAAGTGGACGGATTTTTCCCAGCTACGTGTGGAGTAGAGTATTATAGAGGAAAAGTCGGCTGCGGAGCCTAGTCGTGGAGCTCCAACAGCTAGTGGTTTTCAAGGTCGTGATCAGTGGAGGTTCACACCTGGAGTGAATGTTTCAGGCCGTCAAGACTTCAAGCGCCGATCTGGTGGTCAGTTGTCGAGGCAGATGAGTTCGGATAGTGCTTATCAGAGGCAGAGTCAGAGAGCCCCCAGTCAGTCTGCGAGTTCAGTAGCAAGACCGCGAACGGGTCAGGAGTCCGTTGCTAGTGAATCCAGGAGAACCCCATGTGTTAGTTGTGGCAAGAATCATCGGGGTCAATGTCTTGTTGGCGCCGGTGTCTATTACCAGTGTGGATAACCAGGGCATTTCAAGAGGGATTGCCCACAGCTGAGGGCAGCATTTCAGAGGGACCAGGGAGTTGAGTCCCACACAGTTGAGCAGCCGAGAATCCCAGCAGCCGCAGGAGAGGGAACTAGTGGTGCAAGGCAAAAGGGAGTTGTGGGGAGACCTAGGCAGCAGGGAAAAGTCTACGCCATGACTCAACAGGAAGCAGAGGATGCACCAGATGTGATCACTGGTACGATTTTGATTTGTAATGTACCTGCACGTGTTTTATTAGATCCAGGCGCTACGCATTCCTTTGTTTCTAGAATGTTTTTAACTAAGCTGAATAGGATGCTAGAGCCTTTATCTGAGGAGTTAGTCATATGCACTCCAGTTGGCAACGTTTTATTAGTCAATGAAGTGTTGCGTGATTGTGAGGTTGTAGTAGAAGGTTTCTGTATGTTAGTGGATCTTCTTCCCCTAGAGTTGCAGGCGTTGGATGTGATTTTGGGAATGGATTTCTTATTCACTCACTATGCTTCTATGGATTGCCATAGGAAGGAAGTGACTTTTAAGAAACCAAGTTTGACTGAAGTAGTTTTCAGAGGTGAGAGGAAGATTATTCGTACGAGTTTGATTTCAGCTCTGAAAGCTGAGAAGTTGTTGAGGAAGGGTTGTACAGCGTTTCTTGCACACGTAGTAGAGGTGCAAGAAGAAAAGCTGAAACCAGAAGATGTTCCTATGGTGAACGAATTTCTTGATGTTTTTCCGGCTGATCTATCGGGTTTGCCACCTGATAGAGAGGTGGAGTTCACTATTGAATTGTTACCAGGAACAGCACCTATTTCACAGGCACCGTACAGAATGGCTCCGAGCGAGCTTAAGGAGCTAAAGGTACAGTTGCAAGAACTAGTCGACAAGGGATACATCAGGCCTAGCGCATCACCTTGGGGAGCTCCAGTGTTATTCGTGAAGAAGAAAGATGGTACCCTGAGATTATGCATTGATTACAGGCAGTTAAACAAGGTCACGATACGTAACAAGTATCCTCTACCACCCATCGATGACTTGTTTGACCAGTTAAGGGGAGCAGCAGTGTTCTCTAAAATTGATTTGAGGTCAGGATACCACCAGTTGAAGGTTAGGGAATCAGATATTCCTAAGACAGCATTCAGGACGAGGTATGGGCACTATGAGTTTTTAGTGATGCCATTCGGTTTAACGAATGCGCCAGCAGTTTTCATGGACCTCATGAACAGGATCTTCCATCAGTATTTAGATCAGTTTGTGATAGTGTTCATCGACGACATTCTAGTTTATTCAATTGACAGGAAAGCCCATGAGGAACATCTGAGGATTGTTCTACAGACACTACGTGATAAACAGTTGTTCGCTAAGTTCAGCAAATGTGAGTTCTGGTTGAATCAAGTAGTGTTCTTAGAGCATGTAGTTTCAGCGGACGGAGTTAGTGTTGACCCGCAGAAAGTGGAAGCTGTTGTCAACTGGGAGAGACCAGCTAGTGCAACAGAGGTTCGTAGTTTCCTAGGCCTAGCCGGGTACTACAGACGTTTTGTTGAGGATTTCTCACGATTAACATTACCCTTGACAGCTTTGACAAGGAAGAATGCTAAGTTTGAGTGGTCGGATAAATGCGAACAGAGTTTCCAGGAGCTGAAAAAGAGATTGGTGACAGCGCCTATTCTGACACTTCCTGTAACAGGGAAGGAGTATGTGATCTATTGTGATGCTTCGAGGCAAGGATTAGGTTGTGTGCTGATGCAGGAAGGAAAGGTAATAGCTTATGCTTCAAGGCAATTGAAGAAGCATGAGTGTAATTACCCTACCCATGATCTTGAGCTAGCAGAAGTTGTTCTAGCACTGAAGATCTGGAGACATTATTTATTCGGTGAGAAGTGCCACATTTTCACAGATCATAAGAGTTTGAAGTACATCTTTGATCAGAAAGAGCTGAATCTGAGGCAGAGGCGATGGCTAGAACTGATTAAAGACTATGACTGCACCATAGAATATCATCCACGTAAGGTTAACGTGGTAGCAGATGCATTGAGTAGGAAGTCGAGACTTCCGAAGAGTGCCTTGTGTGGTATTCGAATAAGCTTGCTAAGTGAGTTAAGAGGTTTCAAGGCAGTTATGACTGCAGGAAGCTCAGGGAGTCTTTTAGCTCAATTTCAAGTTAGGTCTTCTCTAGTAGCAGAGATTGTGAGAAGACAGCGAGAGGATAGTAACTTACCGAAAATGCTTGCAAAGTCCAGGCCCAGAGGCAGAATTTGAGCTGAGAGCAGACGGAGCCATAGTTAAGCAGGGAAGACTATGCGTTCCGAGTATTAGTGAGCTTAAGAGTGCTATATTAAAGGAAGCTCATAGTTCAGCTTACGCTATGCATCCAGGAAGCACGAAGATGTACAGAACTCTGAAGAAAACTTATTGGTGGCCTGGTATGAAGCGGGAGATAGCTGAATATGTCGCTAGATGTTTGATCTGCCAACAGGTTAAACCAGTGAGACAGAGGCCAGGAGGACTCCTTAATCCACTGCCAGTGCCAGAATGGAAGTGGGAGCATATTACCATGGATTTTCTGTTTGGATTACCTCGTACTTCTAGTGGTCATGATGGTATATGGGTAATAGTGGACAGACTCACCAAGACAGCACGATTTATACCGATTAAAGCGACGTCTACACTAGATCAGCTAGCTAAACTATACGTCGACAGGATTGTGAGTCAACATGGAGTTCCAGTGTCCATAGTTTCAGATAGGGATCCGAGGTTTACTTCTAAGTTTTGGCCTAGTGTGCAGAAAGCAATGGGAACAAAGTTGAAGTTCAGTACAGCGTTCCATCCCCAGACAGATGGTCAGTCAGAGAGGACCATCCAGACCTTAAAGGACATGTTGAGAGCATGTGTCCGTCAGTTTAAGGGAAGTTGGGATACTCACTTATCACTTATGGAGTTCGCTTATAATAATAGCTACCAGTCTAGTATCGGCATGGCACCATTTGAGGCTTTGTATGGCAGACCATGCAGGACTCCTGTGTGCTGGAACGAAGTGGGAGAGCGAAAGCTAGTTGGTCCTGAGTTGGTACAAGTTACGTCAGACAATATTAAGCTGATTAGGGAGAACCTGAAAATAGCTTCAGGATCGACAGAAGAGCTATGCAGATAAGCGACGAAGAGACTTAGAGTTCCAAGTTGGAGATCGAGTTTTCTTAAAGTTATCTCTGTGGAAAGGTGTTCTTCGCTTTGGGAAGAAAGGTAAGCTGAGTCCTAGATATATTGGTCCTTACTAGATAATAGAACGAGTTGGACCAGCAGCCTATAGACTTGAATTGCCAACGGAACTCGCTCGAATACATGATGTTTTTCATGTGTCCATGTTGAGGAAATATATTCCAGATCCATCCCATGTGTTGCAAGTGCAACCGGTTGAGCTAAAGGAAGACTTGAGTTATAAAGAGGAAGCGATTCAAATCCTCGACAGAAAGGAGCAAGTTTTGAGGAACAAAACGATCCCACTCGTGAAAGTTCTTTGGAGACATCACGGAGTAGAGGAGGCAACCTGGGAGTCAGAAGATCAAATGAGGAGGAGTTACCCAACACTCTTCACCTAAGACTTCTAAATTTCGAGGACGAAATTTCATAAGGGGGAGGTAAGTTGTAAACCCGAGACTTTCTTTAGATAATTTTCTCTTGTCATCTATTGTGGTTTCATGGTTGGATTAAATTGGTTGGAAGTTATTCATTTAGGAATAAAGAATAAAGGAAAAGAAACGAAAAGAATGGAAATAAAGAAGAAAGAAAAGGAAAAGGAAAAGAAATCAGCAAAACAAAAGGAAAAAAAAAAAGAGAAAATGAGTGGGAATGGACAGCACAAAAACCCACCACCGACTAGACTTTTTATCAGCCCATTTTCATTTCATATCTCATCGTTTTCCATCCAAACTTTCAGAGCACTTTAAGGATAGAGTGAAGGAGGAAGAAGAAGAAGAATTTCGATGTTTTGAGGTTGAAGAAGATAGGAAAAGCTCATGCAAAGCCAGCCATAGCAGAATCTGAGTTCAACCTGTCAACCTCTGGTTTTTGATTCGGTTTGAGCTCCACAGAAGGAACTAAGAGGTAAGGTTTGATTTTCTTGAACGTTAGTTCATTTTCTAGCAAATTTCATGAAGGAAGCTTGAGCTAAATCGTATGAGAAGTTAATGGTTTTTGGAATGGAAAACAGAGCACAGGATTTTTGAGCAAACCAGGAGGATCTCTGGTGTTCTCTGGTGTTTTGAGCATTCGGGGGTGTACAAGTCGAATCAGAAGCTATATTTGGTATGTTTGGAAAGCTTATTCAATTTCCTACAACCTTCATGAAGATTGCGTGAGCCAAAAATGACTTTAAATAGGGTTAATATCAGGAGTTAGATAAAGGGTAGCAGGGAACCTCGAATCTGTGTTGTCTGTGTTCGGGGAAATTCTGGGAAAATCGGTTGGGAATCTCATTTTCATTTCTTCAGGTAAGTTGTAGAGTGTTTGAAACTGAAGAGTTTGATGTGTATGTCATTAATTTTGGTTAAGTATTGAGGAAGTTATGGGTATTGGAAGTTAGGGTATAGAATCTGGAAAATCTGGAAAGTAGAATGTGAATGTGATTCTTAATCCAATTGTTTAAAAATTCATGAGCATGGAAAGACAAAGCTATCTATGGTTCTAATGCTCGGTTTTTGTTATTTGACAGGCCAAGAGGAAATAGGTCGAGTCTACAAACCGGGGAACTAGATAAGACAGTGAGTGACAAAATGAATTTCGAAAATGGTTTCCAACGGTTGTTCATGTTTAGATGTTTACATGCTTTTCTATGAATGATACATGGTTTTTATGAACAGTTTCAAGCATAAGTTTTGAGCTCAGATTTTCTAACGAGGTTTATATACGAGCACGTGGCTAATGACTTTATGAAAAGTAGCTGAAACGATATCTTTTAAAGTAAAGTATGGATTAGCAAGTACTTTTAAACGATTTCCAGTTTTTCACGAGCAAGCTGAGTAAGCTTAAGTTTTACGAAAGATAATGATAAGCAGGCATGTTTTAATGTTTTCATGTGATTTTCTAAGATTTCTATTGACTACATGACTGAGATATTGAGTCAGAGGCTATATGGTACCGTGTGCACACAGGTTATATTCCGTTGTTGACGTTGAGTGTACTCCTGTGACAACGATGCTGTCGTGACTTCTGGGCAGGCCCCACTACATCGTAGGACTAGTAAACGTTGGTTGTACTGGGCGTGCCCTACACAACGTAGATCGGTCATGTTAGTTAAAACGTTTGATGTACTTGATATGCCTTGCTAGATTTTTAATGACGAACTTGCGAGATATTTTAGAAAGCCTTTTTCATTACGCGTTTATGTTAAACACTTGAATTGAGCATATTTATACGTTTAAAGGTTTATCACGTGTTTTGACTTCTGGATTTAGAGTTTTAAAGTTAGTCACTCACTGAGCTCCATAGCTCATTCTTTCAAAATGTTTTTCCACTTTCAGGTAGAGATCGAGCTCCCGGTGCCTGATACACTGCCAACGTCTGCTGAAAGTTCCAGAACAAGCTCTAGTACGTGGGTGGAGTTGTATATTGAGTCTGTTCATATTGTAAATGTTTTGTAAGGATTGGATAATATAGTCCTAGAGGTCGTGGTTGTATAAACCCTAGTTGTATATGTTTTTGGTTGTGACATCTATATCAGGTTATTATCCGAACCAAGTTATGTCAGGGCGGCACCTCGTGTTTGTAGAAAGATTTTTTTTCAGGGATTCCGCTATGTTCTGTTTCATGTAGAATGTCTTATATCTATGATTAGTATGTTTATCAGGTTTAACGTTCAGGAGGGTCAGCGGGTATCGTTAGAGGGGGACGATGTCCGTTGGCTTCACGCCATCTTTCGGGCTAAGCTAGCAGGTGGTCCGGGAGGGGGTGTGACAAATTGTCATTGCATGTCTTGGACTAGCGGAACGCATATACTACTTGCGCTAGCTTTGGCACCCCCCAACTTGAAATGGACAATGTCCCCATTGTCCCCCAAACTTACGAGGGAGCGTGATGGCTGAATCGCGACAAGGCTTTTCCTATGCTAGCTTTTCCTAAAGTAGGGAGGAAATAAGAACAAAGGGAAATCCTACGAATATCAGAGGCCAAAGAAAAGAACTAAGAAAGCGGATGCGCGAGGCAAAATTGTTGGGCTAACGAAAAAGGGTTTGAATGAACTCAGGCATTAAATTAAGGCATAAAGGAATTGCGAATAGAATTCAGCTAATAGCAATGCTCATTAATGCGTCAAGAAACATGTATATAAAGAAGAATCGACGCATTATATCAAAATATAAAATTGAGAGAACAACAAGAAATCACAAATGAGAAATTTTATATCTACTGCGGCGGTGGCGGTGGAGGCGGATTGCGCGGAGGAGGCAGGTGCATGGGTGCTCGGACCTGCGAGGAGCCAGCGCCATCAGCTCTGGGTGGGCGCATAAACAGATTCGGCGCAAAGGCTCTATTCGTGCATCTATCATCTGCCCAAGCTCTGCAAAAATTTGCGAAACTTTCAACATCTAGAGTTGGGACAGACGCATCTTCAGTGGTGTTGGCAGATGGATTCTCTTGCAGCTGTGATCTCGGCGCGACTGCATTCCTTGGCAGATGGATTCCTAGAGCGGAGGATCTGGTAAAGGAGGCTCGTGGACTTCAACTTGGCTCACACTCTCTATGCGCGAGATGGCTTGGATTGGCCGAAGGTCAGGCGATGATGGCGACGACAAGGATTCTTGATTTAGGGTGCAGACAGTATTTTCCTGCGCCGGAGGAGATTGCTGGGCATTCCTTGTCGCTGCGAGAGGGTTGTGACCTGCAGTTTGCTTGCACCGCTTCTTTGGTTGTGCTTTGGGCGCAGGAGGAGCTTGGGCTGTCGTGGGCGCAAGGTCTTGGCGCTGAGCCTCCGCTTGCAATCGCAGATTATGCGTGCGCGTGATGCGCAACATCCATTGTTCATCAAAGGTTTGCCGCATGTGACAAATTTCTTCATGAGGAGAGGGCAGTAGACCTGCGGTGCGGTAGAGGCGAGTGACCAGACTAGGCAGGAATATTGCGCCTTTGGATTTTGAAGCATTTTGGCGCAAGGACTCTGATAGAATGCGGCCCAGGTCCAAAGGGATTCCCCGCAGGATGCAATAGACCAAAACCACTCGCGAGATGCTGTGGGTAGAATCATGTGTTGTGGGCATGACGCAATTTTTGATCCAGTGCATCCAAGCGGATGCTTCGAAGTTTAATGCCTGTGCGCGCAAGATCCTTGTGGTGTCGCGCCCTTCTTAGTGAGCGTCTGGCCGAGCTACCGCAGCTAGAACTGCGGTTAGAAAATCCTCGTCTTGGGAGGATAACAGCGCATTGCCTTCCGCGTCAGGCATATCATGTAGTTCAAAAATGGAGTTTATGAACGCGGGGGCGAATGCGATTGTGTGGCCTCGCACCGTTACCTCATCTGTTTCTTCGGGCCACTGTGCCTTGTACAAATCTAGAACCAGTGCAGGGGCATATTTAGGGAAGTTCTCGCAAACTAGCTCCCATTTGTGGCGGGAGATTTGATCAGTCATTGTCTGCAGGAGCTTGCAACTGAATCCCCGTTCTTCTGTGAAGTTTACTTTATCTTCACCAGCCTTCTCTTTGCCCTTAGCTGCCTCAAAGGCCCTTTTTCTCTTGTGGCTGGGGCCAGCCGCATTGCCTTCAGACGACTTTCTAATAGTCAGTGTTGACTCCTGCGGTGGGGAGCTGCGGGCCGTTGCGATTTCTGCCAAACTGGCTTGCGACTACCTATTCTGCAGCCCTAATTTTCGCTTCTTTTTCTGCGTGCTCTTTTTCTTTTGCCGCTTCCTCTTCTGTGGCATTTACTTCTGTTTTTTTTTGGCGCAAGGCTTTGCCTTCCGCGCCTAACTCTCCCAGCAGGGAGTTCCACACTTCCTCTTCACGCTTAGAGGATGATGGTGGAAGAGGGTTAGAAACAGCCACGGGAGTGGAGGAAGAAGAGGGAGAAGGGTCGGAGGCGAGGGTGGCTGAGGAATCGGGCGGTGGTAAGAGAAGTAGAGAGGGAAATGGTGAGGGAAATGTTGTTAGGTTTCGTGGAGGTATGAGGTGGATGTGGAAGGAAGAGGTATCGAGAGGGGCTAGGTTTAGCACCTCCATAGTTTCGGTGTTGGTGGTGGATGGTGTGATTGTTGGGGTAGTTTGGCCGCTTTCGGTGGGCCGTTCACTGCCAAAGCGGCCGATTCTTCGTCTTCACGGCTTGCCGACCCTTCGCCTTGGGTACGCATGTCATTTTCATCGAGGATGATGACGATATTGCGGATAGGGCCTTCAACTTCAGGCGAGGAGGGTGCTTTGTTATTGGCATGGCCAGCGACGGTTGGATTTTTCGAGTCGGACATGGCTGCTAATAGTATGCGAGAGAGAGAATGCAAAGGGATACTACTTTTGGAACGAGGAAGATGAAGCAAAAATGGAAAAGAAACGTGTCGTTTCAGAGTGATTTATACTAGCGCGGAGGAATTTTGAAAGTTTGAGCAATGATGCCCTTTCACATCCCACGCATACAGAACAGTCATGATGAGTGTGGGAGAATGTGGGAGTTGCCTTGGGCAGCGTGCAGCAGTCATAATCTTTGGGGGCTCATTAATGGTGAAATGATATGCTCGCGTTCCCCAACGCGGATAACTTGAGGAAGGAATGGGGCATGCGCTAACTTCTATTTTTCAAAGCTTTAACCTACTAAAACTTAATCGCAATAAAACTAAAAAAATGCGGAAGGGAAATAAACAAGAAAATGCTGACCTGCGAGTGCTCTTGTTCTACGCTAGGTCTTGCCGAAAATTAGAGCATTCTCTTTTCGGACCTAAATCTTCTTTGCAAGTCATGGAGGGTCAGTTACAAGGACGATCTCAACAACCTCGTCACGGGTCCCATCAATGTATGGTTTAATCCGTTGTACGTTGACCTTGAAAATTCTTTTCCCGTCAGCAGAATGCAAGTCCACGGCCCCGTACGGATATATTCTGTTAATAACGTAGGGTTCCGACCATCTTGATTTCAGTTTACCTGGAAAAAGACGTAGACGAGAGTTAAATAACAATACCTTCATTCCTTCTTTCAGTGTCTTTTTGCAGATTCTTTTATAATGCCAATGCTTTTGTTTTTCTTTATTTATTTTGGCATTTTCGTAGGCACTTCTTTTGAATTCTTCTAGCTTGGAAAGCTGGCGCAACCTCGCTTGTCCTGCCGCAGATAGATCGAAATTTAGGCGTTTCAGGGCCCAATGCGCTCTATACTCAAGCTCCAGCGGCAAGCAGCATGCCTTTCCAAACACCAATGCATGGGGTGACATCCCTATAGGCGTTTTAAAAGCCGTGCGATAAGCCCAGAGCGCATCGTCCAAATGTTGTGCCCAGTTTTTTCTTCCTGCGTTGACTACCTTCTCGAGAATTCTTTTAATTTCTCTGTTGGATACCTTAGCTTGACCATTGCTTTGGGGGTGATAAGTTGTTGCGATGTGATGTTTGACATTGTATTTTTGCAATAGCTTGCTGATCATTATCCTGTTCACAAAATGTGTTCCTTCATCACTAATGAGTCTGCGTGGCACTCCATACCTTGTGAAAATATTTCTTTTAAGAAATCTGGCCACGGTTGCCGCATCATTTCTGATGCAGGCAATTGCTTCTACCCACTTGGTAACGTAGTCCACTGCGAGGAGGATGTATTGGCAACCTTGCGATGAAGGGAATGGTCCCATAAAATCGATTCCCCAAACATCGAATGGTTCTATCTCTAGTATGTAGTTCTGAGGCATTTCATTCCTTGCGCTAATGTTTCTTGTGCGATAACATTTTTCGCACTGATCTGCGTGCTTCTTTGCGTCTTGAAACAATGTTGGCCACCAATAGCCACTTTGTAGTCCTTTGGCCGCAGTGCGTTGTCCTCCAAAATGGCAGCCATAAGGGGACTCGTGACATGCTTCTAAAATCTTTTGCACCTCTCTCTGGTCAACGCATCTTCAAATTATTTGATCAGGTCCTCTGCGGTATAAAAAGGGGTCATCCCATAAATAAAATTTTACGTCGTGGAGGAATTTCTTACGCTGCTGCGCGAAGTATTATTCGGGCATGACTCCTGCGGCAAGGTAGTTTGCCACATCAACAAACCAAGGTACTTCTTCTTCAATTTTCAACAGCTTTTCGTCTGGGAATTCTTCTGCGATGGGAGTGTCAGGTACATCCACCTTTTCAGGATTGTCAAGCCGCGATAGATGGTCAGCTACTTGGTTTTCACTTCCCTTTTTGTCCTTGATTTCCAAATCGAATTCTTGTAGCAGCAGAATCCATCTAATCAGTCGTGGTTTTGCGTCCTTCTTTGTGATTAGGTACTTGATGGCCGCATGATCAGTGTTCACAGAAACCTTGGAACCGATCAAGTACGCACGAAATTTATCGAACGCATAAACGACAGCTAATAATTCCTTCTCGGTAGTCGTGTAATTACTCTATGCCTCATTTAATGTTTTGCTGGCGTAATAGATGGGATGAATTGACTTTGTTGGGTTTTATGCCCTAAAACTCGTAGATAGTAAATGTACATTTGACCGAACATTAATAAAAGTGATGTATTATTCATGGTTGTATTATATTTGGTCTTATTAACCCTAATCCAATAAACTAAACATCCAAGGCTAATAGAATGAGGCTTGAACAAGTATGTAGGGACATATGGGGATCAATGTTCAAGATTTAGCCTAAAGGGTCTGTAGTATAGGGATAAGGCTGGGTACCTTATCCTGGTGATGAGGCATTGTCCTTTGATTTTGTATTATACGGCCCGCTTTGTATTTTGATTCAAACGCAATGATCCAACGCGTTCATGTAGTTGACATGCGAGTGAAGGTATCCTGTGCAATGAGTTTGCACAGAGATCGGACCACGAAATAGTTAACCACTAATTGTAACACCATTAGTTAGCTCGGTTTCTATTTCACTAGGATGACCTAGGTAACATGGCCTTAATCCTGTCCATGAGGCATTGTCCTTTGATTTGTACGGCTGAGAGTGGCCTGCACGCCGACTCAATAAGCCTACCATTTTGGGGACAAGATCGAGTGGGGAGCTGGGAACATAGTCTTATAAGATGGAATTCACTCCTTCCCAACTTTAGGGTAAGTGGAGGTGTGTTCCCTTAAGTGGTGTCTCCGGGTCTTGAACAATGGGCCCTGCCTTCTCTATGGCACGAGAGGGACATCTGTTTGTTGGTTGGACCTCAAACAGGTTGTTCATTAGAGGAGCACTGGTACTTAAGGATGAAGAGGTAGCCCTAGGGGTAAAACTGTAATTTGACCTAGCTGGGGTACGAACACACGTGAAGGGCTGACTTGCTGTTGATGGTCGATATCCGTGGACACATAAATATATCTGCAGTGAGAAGAGTGCAGTTGTGGTTCTTTAGTGGAGTGAACCACAACTAACGAATACTGATTAATTTGATTAATGAGTTTAGCCAATTAATCTCACATCGTTGGAGCAGAATTTGTAGGTCCATTAGGTCCCACCGATGACTCTAATAAGGTATTGAGGTTACTTTCTAAGGAAAAATTAAATATTCGAAAGGGTTCGAATATTAAAATAAAATATGATTTTGATTCATATTAAAACTATAGGTTATAATTAATGTGCATTGGATGGACATTAATACTATAGTTTGTTTGAGAGAATTATAATTAAATATATGATGTTTATTTTCTAAAAAAAAAATATATGATGTTTAATTATAACATTAATTAATTGAAGAATTAATTAATTATTTGTTTTAATTTAATTTAATTAAATTTTGATTTAATTAAATTGCATTAAAACCATAGGTTATGTGAAGGATAATCATTTAAATGTAGTTTAAATGAGTTGGTTATTTAATTATGAATTAAATAACTTATTTTTTAATTTAATTTAATTAATTTGGTTATTTATTAAATTGAATTTTAAATAACTGATATTTTGATCAGTTAAAGATAGTGGGTGGTTGACCTACAATTACTATCCTTCACGCCTACAAGGGAGTGAGTTACGGGGATTATTTTTTTAGTAGTTGTTCATTCTACGAATTGTGGCAAGGTGAGTTCTCTCAGAACACTCTCAAGAAATCCTTAGATCTCTCTTGCTTCTCTCAATTCTCCTCCTTAGAGAAAAAAGAGTTCTCACCAACTCACTCATAATAACCTTTTGAGTCCATCGGTGAATCCTATTTGGTAGTGTTCGTGAGGGATTTGCAGCGAAAAAGAAGATTTCTTGCTGCTGGAATTTTCTGCAATTCGAAGGGAATTAGGCGGAAAAATCAAGGACTTCATCTATGGTAGGTGTTCCTTGATCTAGGATCATTAGGATCCAATTCTAGATTAGATCTAGTGTTTTTAACATATTTTCAACATGTTTTATAAGCTTTTTCCAGCATGTATAATTTAGATTATATTGCTGTAAAATTGTTTGCAAATTGTAACGGTATTTTAATCTTAAGAAAGTTGCATTGTGGTCTCTTGAATGTTTCCGCTGTGCTAGGGCTTTATCCCTACAATTGGTATCAGAGCCAAGTTTGTATTTTTTTTTTTTATTGATTAAAATTTGCAAATTGCTGTATGATGGGATTAATTGCATTATGGATGTTAATTTGCAATGAACTAGAGATTAATTGGCCTTAGATTTACAATTTTTTTGATGTGATCAAATGTAAAGGCCCCTGCGTTTTTTGGGCAATTAAAATTGTAAATCGAGTCTCTGTAAGTCCTAGTCTAGTTTAGGCTCGAGAACGATGAAGATCGCGACCAAATTTGGCCAAAAACGACAAAGAATTGCGGCTGGAACAGTGTAGGTTTTTCCATAAATTCGAGAAAAAAAAAAAGAAAAAAAAAAGAAAAATCGGACTGAAATTCGCTGCTTCAGGTTCAGGGCTGACGTCAGCGGAGGACATGCTGACGTCATGAGGCGTGGTCCAGGCGAAGCGGTCCAATTTGCGTCAGCCGGTTCTTCGGAGAAGCGCAGGTTCGGCGATTTTCCCTCCGGTTCCTTGACTGGCTCGTCGGTTCGTTGACTTTTCAGCCCTGGTTCGTTGACTGGGCGGTTTTTTACGCTGGTTCAGTGGCTTTCCAGTCCAGTTCGAGCGGTTTTAAGCTGGTTCGAGCGGTTTTGGCATTTTTAGAGCATTTTTGGTCTGGTTCGGAGCTGCAGAAGACTGTAATAGGATAGAATTTTGCTTTATTATTGTAATTCAGCTTTAATTTTATCCTAGGGGTCAATTAATCGGTTCATATGCTATTTTATATGCTTTATGGATGTCATATAAAATTACAAATCCCACCTTAGGTTATAAAGCATGCTCATGCATTTATGTTTGTTATAATTAGATTATAATATATGATTGAAATGCATGATTTATTTTCATGAGTGTTTTAATATATAGTTGAGTTATATTAAAATCATGAAAATGGAATAGTATGATGCATGCAATTACATAGTTTAAGTATAATTGTTATATTTAAAATGAATTGTTTGCAACATGCTACTATGATTTACCATTTTTGGCAATAATTAATTGTTAATTTATAAAAATGGAAATCAAGTTGCATTGAGCATGATACATCCATCGATTAATGTAAATGTTATATTAATTTTCATGCAATGCAAATAGTATAGTTTTAATTTCATTAACTAGAATATGATTGTTAATTGTTTTTAAAACTATCGTATGCATGATTATAGTGCTAATCGTTAAAATTTTGAAATAGTTTAAAATTTATGATTAGAAACCGTCAATCTATAATCAAGATATGCATGCTCACTTAGGATCTTAGGTTAAAATGAATTAATTTTAAATGAGTTAAAATTAATTAGACCTAAGGTCATTTTCTAATATGATTAGAAATTCTTAGTTTTAAAATAGTTTTAATGAACTAAGTAGGACAAACATTCCTGAGATTATAAGGGAACTCTACCAGTGAAGTTCTGTCTAAGGATTGGAGGTATTTAAGTTGATGGTATACGGAACACCTCCTACCTGGGAACTGATCTGGATCACCGGAGTTGAATTAATCACAGGTTAATGTTATAATAATGTTGCTAGGTTAATTAAATTTGTTTAATACACCTAGACATTAGGTCTTATTATAATAGTTATAATAGGACTAGACTTAGATAAATGACTTAGTCGGATTTATCTAGGTATAATCAAACCCTAAAATACCCTATAGGTTACTTTAGTGGGAGGAAAATTTCAAAACTTGCTTTAAATCTTGTTTTGCTCCTACGTCCCTGTATGTTCACATCGTGAGATCCATGCTCGGCTTCGTGTCATTTTAGCGCGGCCTCCCTTCGGAAAGTGTTTGCATGGGTCAATACCAAGGTGAACGAGGAAAGTGACCATAGTAAGTGGGAGCGGGACGCGTGTCAACGTATCCCTCAGTCTCCACCCCTAGATCACAACGTGAGATTCCTATGATCCGCCTGCTTGTTGCCCTGAAGCAACCATCCCTTCGGAGGGCCTGATCATAGGATTCCGAACACCGTGAACTCCTGAATAGGATAGGATCGCTTAGGCTAATTACCAACAGTTGCCTTTCCTAACGGTAGCCTGTTGGTCCGTGCCTTTGAGATCTGAAAGTGGGAGGGTTACACTTACGGGGATGAGTTAATTGGTTAACAAATCCTTGACCGAACAACGGTGGTTAATATCTAATGGAATATGAATTATTCTGGGATTAGAGATTAACTGAGAAGAGTCTCATTTTAGAGGAGGAACAACTGATCACCCTTCGGTGGCTGTTCTTCTAAACCTCTAAAGCATCGTTGCAAAACACAATCAATAGTTTTATTAGGGTTCTTTGATTGCTTGTTTGCAAAATTCATTGGATGGATGCAATTGTATGTATTGCTTGTGTGATGGGTTAAGGCAAAGATAACTAATACGGTCAATTTTTTGTTTTTCAGCAATGTCTTCCTCAATTATTTCCTTACTTAAAAACGAAAGACTAACCGGCGAGAATTTCCCCACATGGAAATCGAACTTAAACACCATACTCGTGGTAGAAGATCTTAGGTTCGTCTTGACGGAGGTCCTCCAGTTCCCCCTCGCACTGCCACTCAGGTAGTAAAGGATACCCACGAACGCTGGACGAAGGCCAATGAAAAGGCCCGAGTCTGCATATTGGCCAGCTTATCTGAAGTCTTGGCCAAGCGTTACGAAAACGTGGAAACTGCCAGGGAGATTATGAATTCCCTACAGGAGATGTTTGGACTCCCGTCCTATCAACTCCACCACGATGCCTTCAAGAACGTCTTCAACGCCAAAATGCAAGAAGGTCATTCTGTCTTGGAACATGTCCTGGATATGATAAACCAGTTCAACATTGCTTGAGGCGGACGACGGGGTAGTCTGTGAGCGCAGTCAGGTTGCGTTCATTCTTCATTCGCTTCCTTTGAGCTATATGCCATTCAAGACGAATGCGAGTATGAACAAAATTCAGTTCAACCTGACTACCCTCCTCAGTGAGCTACAGATTTATGACTCCATGCTGAAAAGCAAGGGCAAGAATGTGGTTAAAGGAGAGGCCAATGTGGCCCATTCCAAAAAGAAGTTCCTGAAGGGTTCATCCTCAGGGACAAAATCTGTACCTCAGGCTTCTTCATCGAAGCAAATTCAGAAGAGGAAGGGAGAAAAGGGGAAGGCTCCTGCACAAGCTGTGCAAGGTAAGGGAAAGGCCAAGGTCGTGGCTGACAAAGGCAGATGCTTCCACTGCAATGTGGATGGTCACTAGAAGCGCAACTGTCCCCGTTACCTCGCTGAGAAGAAGAGAGAGAAAAAAGGTAAATTCGATTTACTGGTTTTAGAAACCTGTCTTTTAGAACATGATGAGTTCGCCTGCATATTAGATTCGGGAGCCACTAATCATGTTTGCTATTCTTTTCAGGGAAATGATTTCCAGCAGCTGGCTGATGGCGAAATGACTCTTAAGGTTGGAACAGGAGAGGTCATTTCAGCGCGAGTAGTAGGAGCTGCAAAATTATTTTTTAGAAATAAGTATTTAGTTCTAGAAAACTTGTATCTGGTTCCTAGAATTAAAAGGAATCTTATTTCTGTTTCTGCTTTACTTGAACAAGATTATTCTATTTCATTCTTGCTTAATGAAGCTTTGATTTCTCAGAATGGAATTTATATTTGTTCAGCTAAGCGTGAAAATAATTTATTTGTGTTAAGACCTATCGACGTTAAAGCTATTTTAAGTCATGATATGTTTAAAACGGCTAAAACTCAAAACAAAAGGCAAAAGATTTCTCCTCTAAGTAACAACACGTATCTTTTGCATATTCGTCTTGATCATATTAACATCGATCGGATCGATCGTTTGGTTAAAAATGGACTTCTAAATGATTTAGAAGATACATCTTTACCACCCTGTGAATCGTGTCTCAAGGGTAAAATGACCAAGAGGCCTTTTACTGGAAAAGGTTATAGGGCCAAAGAACCACTTGAACTGATACATTCGGATCTTTGTGGTCCAATGAATGTAAAGGCTCGAGGTGGTTATGAATATTTTATCTCTTTTATATAATTATTCTCGATACGGTTACTTATACCTAATGAGCCATAAGTCTGAGGCTCTTGAAAAGTTTAAAGAGTTTAAGATTAAGGTAGAAAACCTATTAGGTAAAACAATTAAAACACTTCGATCAGATCGAGGTGGAGAGTATTTGGATCAGAGATTCCAGGACTATATCATAGAACATGAAATTCAATCTCAACTCTCAGCACCTTGTACACCTCAGCAGAATGGTGTATCAGAAAGGAGAAATAGAACCCTGTTAGACATGGTTCGTTCTATGATGAGCTATGCCCAGTTGCCTAGCTCGTTTTGGGGGTATGCAGTAGAGACTGTAGTACATATTCTTAACAACGTTCCCTCAAAAAGTGTTTCGGAAACTCCTTTTGAGTTATGGAGGGGGCGTAAACCTAGTTTGCGTTACTTCCGTATATGGGGTTATCCTGCACATGTGCTAGTGAAGAATTAATTAATTGTTTGCTTTAATTTAATTTAATTAAATTTTGATTTAATTAATTTGCATTAAAACCATAGGTTACGTGAAGGATATCATTTAAATGTAGTTTAAATGAGTTGGTTATTTAATTATGAATTAAATAACTTATTTTTTTAATTTAATTTAATTAATTTGGTTATTAATTAAATTGAATTTTAAATAACTGATATTTTGATCAGTTAAAGATAGTGGGTGGTTGACCTACAATTACTCTCCTTCACGCCTACAAGGGAGTGAGTTACGGGGATTATTTTTTTAGTAGTTGTTCATTCTGCGAATTGTGGCAAGGTGAGTTCTCTCAGAACACTCTCAAGAAATCCCTAGATCTCTCTTGCTTCTCTCAATTCTCCTCCTTAGAGAAAAAAGAGTTCCCACCATCTCACTCATAATAACCTTTTGAGTCCATCGGTGAATCCTATTTGGTGGTGTTCGTGAGGGATTTGCAGCGAAAAAGAAGATTTCTTGCTGCTGGAATTTTCTGCAATTCGAAGGAAATTAGGCGGAAAAATCAAGGACTTCATCTACGGTAGGTGTTCCTTGATCTAGGATCATTAGGATCCAATTCTAGATTAGATCTAGTGTTTTTAACATATTTTCAGCATGTTTTATAAGCTTTTTCCAGCATGTATAATTTAGATTATATTGCTGTAAAATTGTTTGCAAATTGTAATGGTATTTTAATCTTAAGAAAACTGCATTGTGGTCTCTTGAATGTTTCCGCTGCGCTAGGGCTTTATCCCTACAGACTTCTCCTTCTTTTGTGTTAGTACTGCACTGATTGCCACATCGCTTGCGTCACACGTTAGGACAAACGGTTCTGTCCAATTTGGTGTGGTAAGGATGGGCGCGGTTACTAACGCATGTTTTAGGTCACAAAAGGCTTGCACGAATTCTTTCGAAAATTCAAATTTTCTGTTCGCCTCCAATAATGCGCACAAGGGTTTGTTATGTGTGAGAAGTTTTTAATGAAACGGCGATAAAAACTCGAGTGTCCTAGGAAACTGCAAATTCCTTTGAAAAATGTCGGCGGCGGGAGTTTTTCAATCACATCAATCTTTGCCTTGTCAACTTCTATTCCTGCCTTTGATATGCGGTGACCCAACACTATTCCTTCTTCTACCATGAAATGACATTTTTCCCAATTGAGAACTAAGTTTGTCTCTTCGTAGCGCATGAGGACACGTTCTAATTGCGTTAAGCAATATGCGAAAGAATGTCCATAGAAAGAGAAATCATCCATGAAGACTTCCACTGATTTCTCCAATAAATCTGAGAAAATAGCCATCATGCATCTTTGAAAAGTTCCTGACGCATTGCATAATCCGAAGGGCATTCTCCTGAACGCAAATGTTCCATAGGGGCAAGTAAAGGTCGTCTTCTCCTGATCTTCTGGCGCAATAGATATTTGATTGTATCCGGAGTATCCATCTAGAAAGCAATAGTACGCTCGTCCTGCAAGTCTGTCTAGCATCTGGTTGATGAACGGAAGAGGGAAATGATCCCTTTTAGTGATTGCGTTGAGCTTGCGGTAGTCCATGCACACACGCCAACCAGTTATGGTGTGTGATGGGATTAACTCATTCTTTGTGTTAGTGACTACCGTCATTCTACCTTTCTCTGGCACACAATGCACAGGGCTTACCCATCTACTGTCTGCGATAGGATAAATGACTCCTGCGTCTAACCATTTGATGATTTCTTTGTGCACTACCTCCATCATCGCAGGATTCAGCCGTCTCTGATGCTCAACAAACTCGTCAGATTCATCCAATAATCGGATTTTGTGCATGCAGTATGAAGGGCTTATTCCCTTGATGTCTGCAAGACTCCACCCAATCGCACCTTTGTGCCTGGATAACACCTGCATTAATAAGCTTTCTTGAGATAAATTCAATTTAGATGCACGGGGAGTGGTTTTAGTTCTAGCGCAGGGGGTTGCACAACAGAGGGTAACGTAAACTCCTTGTCTTCTAGATCTAACGCATGGATAGTTTCTTTGGCTTGCGCCATGCTGTAACAGTCTTTGGCCTCACATGCGTCCTGGCTTTCTTTTTGTTCCTCCCGCGCAGCTTTGAGCGCACTCATTTGCAAAATCTCCATCGGCGAACAAATATCTATGCGTGCAACAGTTTCACTCCCTTTAGGTTCGTTTGGGTATTTTAATGCGTTGAACACATTAAAAACTACCTTCTGGTCATTCATGCACATCATTAATTTTCCCTTTTGAACATCAATAAGTGTCTGGCCGGTTGCTAGGAAAGGTCTTCCCGAGATAATAAGAACCTCCCTGTCTGCTTCATAGTCAAGAATAATGAAGTCAGCTGGAAAAATAAATTTGTCAACCTTAACCAGGACATCTTCGATTTTTACTTAAGGATGCACAACAGATCTATCTGCGAGTTGAAGTGTCACAGTGGTTGGTCGCGCTTCTCCAATCCCTAGGTGCTTATAGACAGACAAGGGCATCAAGTTGATGCTTGCACCAAGATCGCACAATGTTCTTCCCACATCAATCCCTCCGATTGAACAAGGGATGGTGAAGCTTCCAGGATCTTTCAGCTTGGGCGGGAATTTATTTGCTAGAATTGCGCTGCATTCCCTGGTTAGAGCAACTGTCTCAAACTCCTTCCAAGGTCTCTTGTTTGTCAGGATATCTTTCAAAAACTTTGCATAGCTGGGCATCTTTTCTAATGCTTCCACCAATGGGATATTAATGTGCAGTTCTCGCAAAACATTGAGGAACTTCTTGAACTGTGCCTCATCACTTTTCTTTCTTAGCCTTTGCGGGAAAGGAATTGTGGGCTTGTAGGCTTCAAGCTCTTTTTCAGCCTGTTTCTCTTTCTTCTTTGACTCTGCGTTAGTCACGTCTGCGTTATCTTTCTTCTCCTAAACATCATTTGTCGTGGTCGCATCCTTGTTTGAATCTTCCTGTGCTGGCGCAGGATCACTTGGCGGCAGCTGTTTTCCACTGCGGAGAGTCAGTGCGTGGCAATGCTCTTTTCCTTTAGGGGCTTCTGTGTTACTAGGCAGTGCTCGCAGGTCTGTTCTTCAGCTATGACGCAAGTTGTCCCACTTGGATTTCTAAATTTCGTAAGGATGCGACTTGGCTTTGCACCACTGCGTCGTTCTTGGCCATGTACTCTTTCTGGCTTGCCATAAATTCCTTCATCATTGTTTCCAGGGAATTTGATGATGATGCTCCTTGGTTCTGCTATTTGCGTTGATTGTGCGCTGGAACTGTCCCTACGACGGTTGCTCATTGTTAGAATTAAACTGTCTACGCGTAGAGTTTGTGTTACCTTGCTGCGGTTGTTTGTTTGCGCCAACGTTCCACGAGAAATTCGGGTGATTCCTCCATCCAGGGTTGTATGTATTTGAGAACGGATTGTTGGGCACAGCTCCTTGCGGTCCCACATAGAATACAGATTTTGGGTTGGAAGGGCACTGGTCATGCACGTGTCCTTCTCCACAGATTCTGCATCCTACTGCGTTGAGTTGCGCAATAAGAGGTGTTGTGCTTGCTGTCAGCGCATCCATCTTTGTGGTTAATGCATCAATTTTTGCATTTACTGAGGTCAATGGGTCAACTTCAAAACCTCCTGAACTAGTCTTCACTGGTCTCTTTCTTTTGTCTTCTGCGGTGCCCCATTCATAATTGTTGTGTGCAATGCGGTCAAGGATCGTATGTGCCTCATCATAAGTTTTTCTCAGTAGTGCACCGTTAGCAGATGAATCCACTAAAACTTGCGAATTTTTGTTTAGTCCGACATAGAAAGTCTCCAACTGAATACAATGTGGAAGACCGTGATGTGGGCATCTTTGTAACAGAATTTTAAATCTTTCCCAGGCATCACTGAGAGTCTCGTCTTCCATTTGAGCGAAAGTCATGATTTCTTTTCTGAGTCGTGAATTTTCTGTTGGTGGAAAATATTTTTCCAGAAACTTCTCAGCTAGATCATTCCATGTAGATATGGAATTGGCTGGTTGTTGATTTAACCAGACTTTTGCAGCATCTCTCAGCGAATAAGGAAAAAGAATAACCTGCAGTTGTTCCTGGGTTACTCCCGGAATAATGAATTTGTTACAGATATCTAGGAATGACTTGAGATGTGAATGTGGATCTTCAGCTACACTTCCTCCAAATTACCCTGCAGCAGTTAGCATTTGGAACATGACTGACTTAAGCTCGAACCTTTCAGTTTCCAAGGTTGGCTGTACTATTCCTGGATTAAAATTGTAGTTTGCTGGGACTGCGAAGAGGTTGTTCTTCTATCTAGATGCGAAACAACTCAGCTGTTAGAATTAGAAAGTTGTAACGTTTAATCGCTGGACAAAAGGTCGATTAATATAAATGGAATTTGTCGCAGATAGGTATTAACCCAAGTATAAATTAATACAATCAAGTAGTACCTACAGAGTTCTAGGGTCGAATCCACAGGGAAGGACGATTAATAAGTTCTAGTATCTGAATGACTAAACTCATGTACGCATGGTATCATAGTTGAGAGAAAAAGATGTTGTATGGGTTGGATGATAAAATACTGCAGTAAACATAGACTATGCGACAAGATGTAGGGAAAGTATCAGATAACAAGGATATCAAGGCTTTTGCTTTGGCGACCACATGCGTTTGCAAGTAATCTTGTAGCACATACTCTGACTAATTGATCCAGTAATGCCTAAGTGAAAAATAATCATAAGATTCCCTTCCGGTACTACCTATGCGTTTGGCGTAGAACCAACAACTGGTTTGTTTAATTAGTTCATGCGTTAGGTTAGTTCTCTAATGACTTGCAAGTGACTGCGTAGTCCTACAACAGTCTAAGTTCATTCATGCATTATCTTATTGCGGTGGTATTATTTTTAATACTACAAAGACTACATGTAATGCACTGACTTGCTCCACTTAGATATTTCCACATGCGTTACCTGTTAGAGATTTATCATGCTGCTACCGCATCCGGCTGGCCAAGCAGGAGTTAGTAATGAAAATATTATCGCATCTAAGTAGAAGGCATTAATTTTTCATTCAATCAAAGTGTACGCATACAACAATAACTTGTCACCGCATGGGTGCCTATGCTAAGCCTTGATAAAAGAGAGTAAGCTCATGCTGGAATGAGAATACATTGAGCAATTCATGTTATCACAATACAAGTCTACCCTGCGACGATATCTTTTCTTCTCTGTCTTCGTGCTCTAAATTCTTTCTCCGCTCCTCGTCTCTGTCCCTTTTGGACAGATGGATGCTTTTTATAGGTTGAGGAGACTGACTACTCTAAGAAATTGGCATACGTGCCTAAGTTATCTTTCGCCAGCTTGCACGTCACACACATGTCAGCACGATCTTTTCATCCAGCTTTCCTTATACGAATGCTCTGGAATCTGCGCCTGTGCTGAAAGGAAACTTGGGCAACAAAACAACTATACTTTTTATGCGTTAGAGCCGTAAAACAATTAATTTCTTATTGCATCAGAAAATATTGCCTTTCGCATAATACTATCGCAATTCCTTTATCTTTACGCGCCTGATTGAAGCAGAAATAACTTGCTTTTTTCAAGTTATCAACATTTTATCTGACCCAAAATTTAATAAATATACCGCGAACTTCAAAACAAATCAAAATAATAAATCAACGATTAACAAATCTTGTACGCATTAAAAATATTCTTTTAACAGTTTTCTTTCATATTTATTAATTTTTGTATATTTACTTATGTATTTGCAATTATTATTTGTTTCTTCCATTTTTGTACAGTTGGTTTGCAATAAGACTTAACTAAGTTAGTTAGATTGTCGGTTGTATGAAAATCATAGGTTGGTTAATTTATTATTATCTAGGTTGTTAATGTTATTTGTTTATCCTTGTTATTGTAATTTTCATCAAAATTTAAATGAATTCCTTAGCCACTAAAATTCATGTATCAATCATACTCTCTTATAGTTCTTAAAAAGGCATTATTTGATGTTTTGTTTCTATCGACATTCCAAAGCATACGACAGTAACATTGCGTTGGTTTTAAAATTCTATAGAATAGTATTTACCCTCAATTATTTTCTATTTTAGACACGATCTCGACGGATGTGTTAGTTTGTTGAAACTAAATTTATACGATTGTTTTTGCATTGTGATGGCCTTGACAATCCAATCATCTATGAGTTGGCAACCACAAACCCTATAAATAAGTACATTTCATATTTATTTTCAACTCACTAATCTCCATTGACAATCTCGAAGAACAATAAGCCATGAATTCAAGAAGCATGGCAACTGAGAAGCTTTTTACCGTGTCAATTGTCATCATGGCGATATTTGCATGTTTTGTTTCATCGAGTATGTCCGTACCTCACATTCCTTATAATATAAATCAATAACGTTTTCTTGTTTTTGCTTAACGAATATTATTAACTACGTTAAACATTTGTCACATGGCAGCGAAAGGTGACCTATTGTCAATGAATTGTGTTCGACCTTGTTCTGGCACATTTGACGATGTTTCATGTAATAATGAATGCATGCAACAAAACAAAGGCGGTGGGTTTTGTTTTGCCAAGCTACCGGGCATTTCTAATGAAAAAGATTGTTGCTGCAATAACTGAGCGAGCATAGTAAAAGATTATCTATTTTCATTTACGTTGTATGGACTTTATTTGAAAATTATAAATAAAATTATAAAACATTGTCTCTTATATTTGACTGGGTATGTTTGTACCCTTGGCATCTCTACTCACTCAAGCACCAATCTCTTTGAATCGCTCTTTAAGAAATCATGAATGTACGTATAAGCATTTCAACAAATTATCAACTCTTTTTGTATTTAAATCCAAACAATCTACTGTTCTAGGGTTATCGTTGTTACCTAGAAAGAAAACAATAATTAAAACCAATAAATGGAATACAAAAAATAAAGAACAAAATAGGCTTTCATTATTGAATTAGTTTGCGTACGAAAAGCATTAGAGCACCGTAAGTGTAAGGTTCAGAGAAACTAATCGATGTTGAAAATATCGTTCACATAGATAAAACACTAGTTCCAATAGTCGACTCAAGTTCTAAAATGTTGGTCACAATGTTGGAGTAAGAACTAGACCACAAGTTGAGAATACAAAAATTTTTTTGTGGAAGAAGAAGTATCGATCATACCGCACCGGCAAAGAGCAATGCAAAGTTATATTGTTCACTAAATTTTGACACTATCTTTTCTTCCATCAGTTTTATGCCATTAATTTCTTTACTTTTTCATTTGTCTGTTTATGAGGACTTCGTTGGGCACATCAAAGAAAGTGTTATGGTGGTGAATTAAACATTCTCGAGGTTCCATGTGTTCTCGCTTTGCCATGGGAACCTGTGTAAAACATATCGATGTAGTGCACATTTTTCAAATTTCTAACCAAAATGTATTTAAGATATGTTAGTTTAAAAAATGATAAGAGTTTAATTAAGCAGTAATTTTGATATTCGAAAACATGTCGTTACGTAATTATTAATTATCACGTGCGAAAACAACATCATGTCTACTTAAATTTCAATTCGAAACTTTTTGTATCTACCAACGAAGATAAACAGTGAACTGCGAAAACAAACTTCTCAGTGGTTGTTCTTCTATCTAGAGGCGAAACAACTCAGTTGTTAGAATTAGAAAGTTGTAATGTTTTATCTGACCCAAAATTTAATAAATATTCCGCGAACTTCAAAACTAATAGGAATAAATCAACGATTCACAAATCTTGTACGCATTAAAAATATTATTGTAACAGTTTTCTTTCTTTTTATTAATTTTTGTATATTTACTTTTGTATTTTCAATTATTATTTGTTTCTCCCTAACGCGCCGCACGAACTCGTGTCAGCGTCGAGACGCCGTGGAACAGCGTCGAGACGCTGATTCGTCTTGAGTAGTTTTCTGGCAATTTCCAGCACGATTCTTCTCGGATTGTTGGCCTCGATTTCAGCCGTGATTTCAATGATCTTCCGCCGTAAGCTAGACCTGGACTTACAGACTCTAAATTTACTAACATATGCCCAAAACGCAGGGGCCTTTACAATTGATCGCATCAAAAAATGTAAATTTCTAAGGCCAAATTAAACCTAAACCGTTCAATGCAAACCATAATCATACATTATGCATAATCCCACCTAATCAAGCCAATCGCAAATTCCAAATCGATATTTAAAATTGAGATGGCTCTGATACCAATTGTAGGGATTAAAGCCCCACGCAGCGGAAGACAGTCAGAGATCCGTACTCAAATTAAACAAAGGTTTAGAATACCGTTACGATGGCAATAGCAATACAACAAAATAAACACATTCGTTTACTGTAAAGCAGGTTATTAGCATGTTGTTTATTAATTTAAAACGTAGATTTAATCAAGGTTTTGCCTAAGGAATCAATGGGACAAGAAGGAACTTACTCTCGATGACGTTCTTGATCGATATCGCCTATTCCTTGGAACTTTTCACATATTTGCAGCAGCCTTTTCACTGTTGGATCTCCTTGATGGACACCACGAAATCCAGCCGGTATTCTCTATAGGCTATAGGATGAGGTTGCTTGTGGGAACAATTTCTCTCAAGGGAATGGGAGAGGAGAAAAATCTCTAGAGAGCACTTTGTTTACTGTAAGTTGTAGAGCACGAGAGAGTGTGAGAGATCTTGAGAGTTCTAAGAGCAAGTTAGAGGAATTAACCACCATCCCAAAAATAACTCCCTTCAATCATGTACACTTTACGGTTAAGGAAAGTGGGAGAACAACGTGTATCCCCATACACATGTTCCACTCCATCAGGTAACTGGTGGGTTAAAAAAAATTATTTTATAAAAAACATATTAATTAAAATAAAAATTATTAATATAAAAAAACAATTAATTAAACCAACACTTGATTTAATTAATTAATTAAACCATATAAACCATATTTATATGATTATTCCCACATAACCTAAAGCTTTAAAATAATTCAATTAAATCCAATAATTAAATTAAATTAAAACAAATAATTAATTAATATTCAAACTAATTAATTATTAAATTGAATATCACATATTCAATTATATTTTTCTCGTATAATCTATAGTTTTAATGTGCATCCTATGCGCATTAATTTTAACCTATAGTTTTAATATGAATCCAATTCATATTTTAAATTTAATATTCGAACTCCTTCGAATATTCAATTCTCCCTTAAATTAATTTTGAATCAATATACAAAATAAATTTATATTATAAAGTTTAATATAGATATAAACTTTATGTTATAATGTATCTCCATAAATTATATTATTTCCCTTAGTGAATTTTCCTCAACGCCCTAAATGAGCTACCGGTGGAATCTAATGGACCTATAGATCAGAAGCTCCAACGATATGAGATTAACTGGCTAAACTCATTAACCGAGCTAATCAATATTTGTTAACTATGGTTCACTACACTATAGAACCACAGCTGGACTCTTCTCACTGCAGATGTATTTTCTGTGTCCACAGATATTGACCAATAACAGCAAGTCAGTCCTTCACGAGTGTTCGTAACACCAGTTGGGTCAAATTACCGTTTTACCCCTGGGTTACCTCTACATTCGGAAGTACCAGTGCTCCTCTGATGAACAACCTGTTTGAGGTCCAACCAACAAACAAAAGTCCCTCTCGTGCCATAGAGAGGGCAGGCCCTTTGTTCAAGACCCGGAGACACCACTTAAGAGAACACACATCTATTTACCTTAAAGTCGGGAAGGATTGAATTTCATCTTCGGTGATTATGTTCCCAGCTCCCCACTCTGTCTTGTCCCCAAAATGGTAAGCTTATTGAGTCTTCGTGCAAGTCACTCTCACCCATACAAATCAAAGGACAATCCCTCGTGAACAGGAGTCCATAACCCACTCAGGATTGAGACTAAGTTGCCTAGGTCATCCTGGTGAAATAGAAACCTAACTAGTCAATGGTGTTACACTGTTACTTTTCTTAAACCATGAAAATCCATGACATGCCATTTATGCTTATCCCATTGTTTTTATTGAATTGTAAGCATGTTGCCCATAAATTAAGCCTTTTTAAAATTTTTCTAGTACTTTTATTGCAAGAGCAAACCTTAGCATGCCTAGGATTAGTTTGAAGGCCTAGGAGCAAATTATGAGATCCATATGCTTGTTGTCACCTTGATAGGTGTAGGGATGAGCTAAAGAGTCAAATGCCTGCAAATTAGCATGTAATATCTTGCCTAGGAGAAAAGAAAGAAAATATGCCAAAGAAAAATAAAAAGAGAGAAAACGAAAAAGAAAGAAAAGAAAAATGAGCGCGGGTTTAAAAGAAAATCATATGCTCGTTCATCTTATTTTTATTTTTGAGAAAAAGCATGCTTTGCAATGTTCATGAGCGATAAGGGGTAAAAAGAGTTGCCTGCGGTGTGATCAGTTAGGCCAACCAAGGGTTAAACTCGGGTTATGGGTCCCTGCATTGTAGTGTGAAAGCTAGTGCCCCGCCTAAAAAGAATACAAAAAGAAAATGTCTTTTATTTTTCAGGCACCTAGGTAACGAGAAAAACAGTCTAATTTGTTTTGTTTGCTCCTTGGTTAGTTCCTAGTGTCAGTGTAGAGGGAAGATAGGTTGAGGGTTATATAATCCAATCCAGGGTCAGTAAAATTTGTCCTAAGTAGACTAAGTGTGAGTTTTAGCGAGAAACTTCATGAAAAATTTTTACTTCTCTTTAACGGGCAATGTGTGCATAATTCTTAATTGCAATGATTTTAGCATTTTTAGCATTGAGATTTGAGTTTAAGAACTGCAACTTTTGAATCCTATACTTTTATTTCATGTGCTTGCTCGAGGACTAACAAGGTTTAGGTTGGGGGTATTTGATAGGACCAAATTAGTCCTATTTATTTGTTATTAATCTAAACCTGTTAGAGTGCACTTTACGCTTTATTTGTCTATTTTGTAGATTATTTGTTCATTAAGGGCATCAGGGACAAACTACACAAATTGGAGCTAATTCGGGCGATTTAGAGAGTTTTCGAGCTAACTTGAAGTCCATGGATTTTGAGGAGGTGAGAAAGTCGTGAGGATCGTGACGAGCCCGAAGAATGGCTCCAAGGAGTCAAATGTTCAAGTCACAAACCGAGTAAGCAACAAAGAAGACTAATAAGAGAATGAAGGCACGCTGGAAAAAGGCCAGCGTCGAGACGCTGGCCCGTTCCCGAACCCTAGGCCCAGATGACATGGCGTCGAGACGCCATGCCCAGCATCTCGACGCCACAATCAATTTTCTATATAAATCCTCGTTTTATTCTGCCGTTTAGGTTAGTTTTTTGTTGTAATTTTTGGTCCCTTTTTCGATTCTTCTCTGTCTTGCACGACCAGACCTCTGTAGTGTATGTTTTGTTATTGATTTCTCTTGTATTTCTTCATTGTTATTGCATAGGGTCGCGGGTTTTAGTCGGCTTCACCGCCGTATAAACCCGTTGACATCGATTGGATGATTCTTGGGTTATAGAATGTGTTTCTTTATGAGTTTCATGTTCTGATTCCTTCTTTAGTTTTATCTTGCTATTGTATTTTGGATTCGGTATGTAAAGTTAGCATGCGCAATAGGTTAGATTGATGCCCTAACTCGCAGCTCGTATGTTAATAATATGCTAAAGAATTGATTTCCAAGTAGCTAATGGATAGTTAGTTCAATAGTTAGCACATAGACCGATTCGTGGGCACGGGTCCCAAGAGCAGTTCTCTGACTTTGTTGCTTGACACATCTAGACCTAATTATTTCTAATGTCCTAATCAATCCACTAGACGTAATGCAATTGGTTGATTGTATGATTTGATGGTTAAATCAAATTAATTAGTTAATCAATTAAAGTCTAATTCGATGGACGGTGTATGATCGGGTTAGATGGCTTAGGTGGGCTTAGGGTCTTTTCTGGGTTCATATTAGATCGATTGGGCAATTAAGCAAGATTAGTTAGCCTTAAAATAGGTAGGAAGAAAATGATCAAAGTAAACCATTCAACTCCAAGAATCTCCCTAATCGGTATCGTCAGTTTAATTGATTTCTTTGCTAATTTATGTTTCTTGCGATTCAGTTTCTTGTCTTTAAATTTTATGTTATTTAAATTTCTGCCTTTAGATTCCTTGCATGTTAAATTCATTCCTATGCAATTTCCCCCTTTTTACTGCTTTCAAACTCAAGGTAAATAGGAAATAAATAACCAAAAGTCACTCCCTGTGATCGACCCCGGCCACTACTAGTGCAAGTGGTTTAGTGATCGTGGATTATAAATTTTATTTGATACGACCCTCGACAAGTCGTTCTATCAATAAGGTACCCAGCCTTATCCCTATACTATAGACCCTTTAGGTTGTAACTTGAACAGTGATCCCCGTATGCCCCTACATACAGTTCAAGTCTCATACTAATAGCCTAGGATGTTTAGTCTATTGAATTAAAGTTATTTAGGCAAGACATACACAATACATACAATAACAAGTGAATAATATATCAAATGTCATTTTATTAATGTTCGGTCAAAGGTTACATTTACTATCCATGAATTTTAGGGCATAAAACCCAACATTTTGCAGGTCACGTCTTCCCCAGTCTCTACAAATTCACGGCACGTGAAGGTCATGTAACGCCCCAGGTTTTCCAACCTCTAACCTAGAGGCGCTACTACAACTCTAAACCCTTAACTACGGATCTGAACCACTTTTAAACCGGATGTACCGAAAATTTTGGCAGCATAACGGCGTAAAATGGCGTGAACCAATTTTTTTACATCACCTGATAAGCATAAAACACTTCTAAACATTCCACCCAAGTCTACCAAACTACAATTCAGATTCACAACCTACTTCACTATACGAGTCAAGCCTCGTAGCATCATGCATTAAATCATTTCATGCAACAGAACACGGTATTTATTCAACCTTAAATAAAACCAACAACTTATCCCAAAAGAATGCTAGCTATACATCTTCTATTCCTTAAAAGAGAAACAATGAACTAAACCTTAAGCTCATAAACATAAACAACTCAACCAAAACTCACCATAACAGAATAACGATTAACAAAACTAAGCTAGCCTACTCAAGCATAGCAAAATCAAACTAAACCAACTAAATCAACTCTAGCCTATTCCATCACATCAAAGGAAAAAAAAAAACCCAAACGCCCTAAGGTTCCTCCTCGAAGTTCTCCTCTTCCTCACCAAGGTCCAGCTCGTCATCCAAACCTGCAACATCTAAAATGTTGGGGGGAAGATGAGGAAGGGGGTATCAGTACAACCGTGGTACTGGTAAGCAGCTCACACATACCAAGCCACAAACAATCAACCAATACAACCAACATGCTTAGCACACACATCCAACAGGTTACTCAATCACAAATAAGCAACATGCTTTTAAGCTATAAACTAACCACATGCTTAAAAACAACAAACTCATACAAATGCACCACACGTTATGCAACGCACGCACTAGACTCCGCATCATGCTCTGCAACTACATGATTTCCACGTCATGCTCCGCTAATACATGATTTCCGCGTCATGCTCCGCTACTTAAATGATTTCTGCGTCATGCTCCGCTACACTACAACAAATATTACTTACGATAGCATTAAAAAACGTTATCGTAGGCTTTCTATAGCGTTTTTTGAAATGCTGTCATAGCCGATGTTATTGAAAGTCTCCGACTTTTCATAGCATTTTTTCAACGCTATAAAAAAGGCTATAAAAATTCTGTTTCAATTGCGTAATTTTAATGTTATGGAAAACTTTCATAGCGTTAGCAAAAAACGCTATAATTACCCTTTAATAGTGTTTTCTATAGCAGTAAAAAAACTCTATAAAAAGTATATCATAGCATTTTTAGACACGCTGTTATAGCCGATGTTATTGAGAGTCGTTGACTTTTTATAGCGTTTTTTCAATGCTATAGAAAAAGCTATAAGAAAGATCAAAATTTTATTGCACATTTTTAATGTTATATTAAAACTTTTCATAACGCTAGCAAAAATGCTATGATTGTTCTTTAATAGCATCTTTTTAAAACAATTAAAAATGTTATCAAAACATACATCATTTTTAATCTTATAGTCGTGACAGTCAATGTTATGGATAGTAGGTAACTTTTAGTAGCATTTATACATACACATACATTTGTACCATTTTTGAGTAATATGTAAGAATTTCTATAACATTTTATATGAGTACCAACTATTTTCAAATGTTATTGTAAAATAAACTCATTTATATAAACATACAATGTATTTAAGTGCACTTACATCAAAATAAAATTTTCAAGAATTGACATAGAACCAAAAGTTCATAATCTCAAAATGTTCTAACAAATACATGTGTAATACATATTCCAAAAGTCAAAATAAAAATAAAAACCGATACATAATTCCAAAACACATTACAATGTGTACACACGACGTTTAAAAGATAGAGATGTATATATCCTCCCATAAATATGTTGGTGTGTCATCATTTCATTCACCTATAAAAAAAAAAACAAAAACAAAATAAGTTTATAAGATTAATGTGACGCCCCCAGATCTTTAAGCCTATTCTAGAGACATTACTAGATCATCTATCTTAAAACTAATCGGATGCTCCACAAACTTCGACAGCATAACACCATACGTAGAGCTAACCAAAATTTTTTTTAACACCTGTTAACACAAGAATAACACTTCTATAACATTCATCTACTCCACTTGACTTCAACACAATAGAACTCCCACAACAAAGTATCATCATATGAGTCAGGTCTCGTATCAACAACTACCTAACAGGGCCTCAACCTAACTCAACAAAAGCATATGACTCAAACTTTTTTAAAACAAACTTACTCTTTATCAACTGAACATAAGAACAATGATAATGAACAATCTCATTCAAAGAAAAAACAATGATAATGAACAATGAGAAATGTAACAGCCTGTTTAAAAAAAAAAAGAAAAAAAAAAGTAATGAGGGAAATGGGCTAAATGCCCGGTCAAAGGGGGAGTGGGGGGAAATTTCCCCCCCACATTTTCGGTCAAAAGGGGGTTTAAAAAAAAAAAAAAAAATCTCAGGCTCTCTCCCCTATGCGCTCTCTCTCCTTCACCATTTTCTCTCTCTTCATCTCAGTTCTCTCTCTCTCGTTGCACACAGTCCGTCAAGTCGCCGTCCTTCGCCCGTCGCTCGCCGCCACGTTGCCACCACCGTCAACGTTCATCGCTGCCGCCGCCGCCGTCGGTAATCTCTCTCTCTCTCTCTTGCTCTCTCTTTTTCTCTCTCTCTCGGTCTCTCGTCTTTCCCCTCTCCCTCTCGTCTCTGTCTCTCTCTAACTCAACTCTTTCTTTCCATCTGCAAGCCGCCGTCGCCGTGCCGCTGTCGCCTTCTCTGAGCAGACCGCCGTCGCCGTACGTCGAAACGCCGCGCCGCCGTCGCCCAGAACGCTGCGTCGCTGTCGTGTCTTGTTCTCCTTCGGTCAGTCTCCCTCTTTACTGCAGTAGCCACAAGCAACCACTGCCGCCCTCGGTCTTGTCCGTTTTTTTTTTCAGATCTGTGGTTTCCGTTGTTCAAGTCTGTTCATCGCTTTTCAGATTTGTTCATTGCCTTTCAGATCTGTTTGTCGTCGTCGTTCGATTTTCAGCTTTGCTCCTAAAGAATTAGCTGGGTAAGAAACTTGGTTGGTTTAAGCTTTGGTGTTCTCGTTTTGGTTGCACTGTGTTGGGATCTGAGTTGCTGATTTAATTATTAGGAATTGTGGAACTGCTAGAAAGATCTGTGGGTCAAGTTGTTGTATTTTATACGGAGTTGTTAAGGTAAGTAACTTGCTGAATTGGAATGAACTTTATGTATTGAAATGACAGTTGTAATTCTTGCATGAGGTGGTATTGTATGTTTGGGTTGAGACTGTGATATTGTGAATGTGTTTGTTTACAAGAGTTGGTTGCATTAGGTTTTGTTGTCATGAGCTGAATGTGAATGCATGTTCTTGGCATGATGCGGTTGGCTAACATGGTGAGTAGGTGATGGGAAGTTCGTGGTTTCTCTGTTTAGAAGTGTTGGTTGTCGTCCTTGTTTCTGTGTTTGACTGAGTTGGGATGGTGCATAGCAGTTATCCTATCAGGAATCTATGAAAAAGAAAATAATCGTATTAAATAGGTGGCGGCTAAGAGTCAGCCTGAGTGTTAAGGGGCCCTAAAGGGAAAAGGATTAAGAAAGGGAAAAGAATAGGCTAGTTGCCTTAGTAGAGGGTCGTGTCAATTAAACACCTAGGATTGAGATGTATGAGACTGAAATGAGGGGCTTAATGGGCGGGACTTGGCTTTGCAGACTAGGTGCCATTTACTAACTGTGGAAGTTAATTTCTGACTTAAACCCATGAACGCCCCACCAGTGAAATGGTAGTTTAGAGCGCTACGCGCACATTAGTGCCTTGAGGGATGAGACTCAAGCTCCACTGACTAGGTGCCTTCTACTATCAGTAGGAGTAGAGATCTCCCAAAATACCCACCTGTGCACCACCAGTAAGTTGGCAAACTTATATAGGTGAGTTAATTGATCACGAGACCCGAACTACAGAATGTAATGAAATGAGATAGAATGGAATGAGATGACTCCACCCTTAGGCCCTTAGCACGAATAACTTCTTGATTCTTTGACTCTTGCATAACTAGCGATATTGTTACTTACTGAGTATTTTTCTTAAATACTCATTCTTTTCCCTAACATGCAATTGCAGGTAAAGACAAAGGTGTACGGAACGCGTGACGGAATGTTGCCGGTCGAGCCATGGATTTCCTTAGGATAGACTTCCACTTAATATGTTTTCAAATTTCTTCTTTTGAACTTGTTGAATGATGTTTTAGGATTTATTCCGCTTAAAGTCTTTTGCTAGAATGACTAAAATTTCTTCTTGTTCTGTTTTAACTGGGATCCCAGGCTGAAAAGTTTAACGTATTTTCCAAGCACGTTTTACTTTAAATGTCATTTCATCGCTGTTCTTAGAAGTAAAATGAAATGTATGTGGTAATGGCCCCAGGAGCTAGACATGAAATGTAGGGTAGTTACAAGAAACGTCTCATTGCTCCAAAGTTTCACACATAACTAGTTCAAAAAGCAAAGTAAAAGTAACCCCTCATTGCTCCAAAATATATACACTAAACAACGAAATTGAAACTCCTAGAATTTATTTAGCTCATTGCTCCAAGTTATCCTATTCGCAATTAAAGAACAATCACAACTTTATAAGCATAATATTAAAATTTATAACTTCTCAAAAATAAAGTTACAATACATATAGATTTAACTAAACAAACCAACAAAAAAAAAAGCTTAAACTAACTTATCTAAACTTGATGAGCATAACATCACAACCAAATTTAACTAAACTTAAACTTATCAACATAACTTTAAAAAAACTTATCATAAAAATGAATACTAATCCATCAAATTAAAACCAACTACTAAACTTATCAAAATACGAACATAAACAAGTAAGTCAACTTTCATACTCCTCTACATCTTTTAGCACTCACCCACCCCACCCCCTACACTCAAAACAATCAAAACCACTAAACTTGACCAAGTTATCAAAACTTTTAGGCTCAAAAGTTATCATATTCGTAATTAAAAAACAATCACAATTTTACAAGCATCACATTAAAATTTATAAGTAACTTCTCAAAAATAAAATTACAATACATAATAGATTTAACTAAACAAATGAACTTTTCAAAACAAACGACCTTAATTAACATTAAAACAAATAACTAAGTTCATAACAACAAAACTTAAATTGTCTCTTTAGGGATTAGTGTTATTTTTTTTTGCAACATTAAGCTCAATTTAGGTGAAATTTTGGTAACCAAACAAGTTGTGGTATCTATCTTAAATGCTAATTAACAAAATGACTATAGTTGTAAAGGCCTAAATGAATACAACGGGAGAAGAAATGCCAAATACAACTGAAACTATATAGCAGAAAAGTACTACATCACTCAATTAAATGACCAAGCTTTCCAAATTGGTAACTCTGGGTATATGAAATCAAAATTCAACATCCGAACATAATTACAAAGATCTCACAAAACTTACCAATCAACATTAATCCCAAAAGCACGGTTGCATATCAAAATAAACAGCAAATAGCTTCATAACAATATGAAGTAAAACTTGTAAAGGTGATATTTGTTGTAGTGGTAAACACAACATCAGGCTCAAAAAGCAGGTAAAACAAATGACTCTCCTAAGTTATAACTTATGCATCCAACTATACAACATCATGCTCAAAAAGTAATTAAAACAAAATTTAACTTAAACGTATTAAATATGTGAAAATTGTTCCTGACTAGCTTCGACAATCTAGTTTTAAGTACAAGATTTGACTAAAATCTAATGCACATAATCGTAATTTTTCATTTTCTTCCTTTCTTCGTCTCGTATTCACCTCATTCCCACTCTCTACTAATTTCCCTTCTTTATAGTAACAATCAGAGAAATAGTCAAAGACAAACAACTTAAGAAACTAATTTTAGGAATTCCTCATCTATAGTTCCTATGGTTCTTTCTCATTCCAACTTTCTAAAAAGAGTTCCAGATATGATTTTACCAACATGTATAATATTACATTAATCTAAAATAATTGTTGAATCAGACAAAATATTAACTTAAATGTATTCTGCACCTCTCACTTTGATACACTCTCTTTTGCTTGTGTTGTTCTACCATATCTTTTCAACAGTCTAATGGTAGAACTCAAAGAAAAACCATGTAGAAAACACGCACCTGGATATAAAGAACAGGGATCTTCACACTCCCAACCACGCTTCTTGTCCTTGATTTTGAGTAGAAATCTTCATAATTGAAACCATGAGATACACGCTAGATACTAAGCCTTTTCCATGCCAAAGCCTCTTTCTTTGCCTTGAAATAGTTCCCACAAATTAAAAAAGTCATCTAGTAACAACAAACTACAACCACAAAGCCATAACCACACATTGTCGTGCTATATGAAAGCATATTTCATTAAGCAATAAGGCATTGGAAATCTTACACATTGCCATGCTATATGAAAGCATATTTCAATAATCCTTACAATTTTTTGCTGCTACTAATGCTTTGGAAATCTTACAACTTCAATTAGAAGGTGGCAAAACCAAAGATTTCACATGCTCAAAATTTTAGTAATGGAAACTTTGGAAGGTCCTACAAATGTCTCCAACTTTCTTTTGCTCAATGTCTCCAACAAAACTAGTTACACTAACCAACCAAAAAATGGAGTTGAAAATAAAGAAAGCAAAAGCCACAAGGGCAAGAGGAAACCAACACAATATCCACCAAGAATAATGTCCTCGATGAAAAATTTAACAAAAAAATATAAAAGTATATTTTCTTAAATAATCATCTAGATAGCCAACTTAGGAACAATTATATGGTATACGGCAATAACACCTACTAAAGATAATTTTGAATGGTAAAAAGTTGGGAATTAACTATCTTCAACAAGTTGGAAGGAACTAAATTTGTATATTCTTCAGTAGTCTCAAGACATAATACATACACATTAGTCAATAACTAAGAGTTTAACATCTAATAGAAGAAAAATGTGAGAAGAGAAAACTTTAAAAATACATACCACCTTATGCGAAAGATCTTAAAGTCAAACCTAGCTTCTTTCCTTTCATAGCAAAATGAAAAATATAAAGACATTAGATACTTCACCTTCAGACAGACAAGACGAAGATTAATGGAATTAAATAAGGAAGCTTTGAGATATTTAGTACTTTATTGGTGATTGTTTCCTAAAATCACCTTATCTCAAGATATTTTCTAGATATACATCATTTTTTCTAGTTCTAATTGTTTCTTTGTATTTGAATGAAAGGGTGAGAGAAACAACACAAGGAGAAGGTAATAAATTTAAGAAAAAATACCTTCAATATGAGGAGTGCTTCTGGTGAGAGATTGTATTTTAGAAGTATCGTACAAAAAGGAAAATGAAAATGAAAGGCATCCACTTCTTTGGTGTCCTACATTTACAACACACTACCCTCAACCCCATGAATGCTTAAAACCTTCGAACCTCCCAAAACTTCATTATCTTTATCTTCAATGGCTTTCTGTAGTGCTTGGACTCTGACCTGATAATGATCATTAGACATTAAATTAGATCAATTGCATCAAATGAGATTATATTTATTATGAGCTCACCTTCAGTTTATTTAATTTCTTTTTTGCCTCCTCAAGTTTCTTACGAGAGCGAGTCTCTTCCCTCCTAAGAAGATTGCACTTTGTCATTAGTTCTTTATAACTCCCATCGAAAAGTTAAGAATTTTTCAAAGAACACATAAAACGAAGAATTAGCCAAAGGAAATACATACATATTATCATTATTGGTCTAATCTTCAAGAATTATTTGTACATACTTGAACCATGCATCTTTTGATTCGTAAAGTTACTCAAAGTTTCAATTTAAGGTCAAATCACAAAACCAAATTGCGAAAAGTTACATTCTAAGATTATTTTAGATTTCCAGAAGTGAAATTGAGATAAGTGACCTATTACGCAAAACCAAGGATTTCCTTAGAATGTCAATTGTATTTTTATTATCTATTCATCTCCCCAATGAAGAAAGATTGAGAACCTCTTCTTCGTCAAGATCCAGTTCAGATACCCTACGATACAAATGGAAACATTGTTGGTATGCGAACACACAAAAGGGAACACAACTTTTTCTCCTCCTTTTCCTTAACAACAAAATTGCACTTACAACTTGAAAGCGGCAAGCTCATTAGCCAAAGCCATACTTCTTTCATGCAACCTTTTGCACTCAATAGTTGATTTATCGAGTTCCTGCACGTGCAACCAAACATCATAATGTATAACATAATAAGTCCATATAAAGGAACCAAAACATTGCAAGAAAAGAAAAAATGAGCTTAGAATAAATTGTTGACCTCAAATTTTAGGTGGAACAGTTGAGACATTAATGTTTTTTGTTTCATGGCTCCATTCCTAAAAAAAGACAATGTGATTACATACCACAGGTATACATATACTCTGCAACAGTTAACATGAGCAAATTATTATAGCACATGAAACTTTATCTAAGAGCTGAAGAATTGAAAATTTGATCTTCAAAGAAAATTATTACAGAACCTCTCAAGTTGTTTAGAAATTTAGGAAACCAAGAAACTAACAGTTCCATAGTTAGATTGTACTAATCTAGTGAAGACAAGTCTCTATGCTCACTACCCACAAGAAAACAATCATCATCTTCAAACCATATATGAATCCTTATAGCAAAGAAAACCAGCAAACAAAAAAACACACACACAACAAACCAGCAAAAAAGAAAGAATGAAAAAAAAATCATTCAAAGAACAACCAAGTACATCGTCAATTTTCATAGGAAAGATTAATTGAAAAGAAAGGAGATCAGCATGCAACATCGCCTGAGTCCCAAAAAGCAACTAAGATTTACCAAACACTCCCAAATGCTATCTTATGATATGAGAAGAATAGTACAAAAATTTCTTCTAAACAAGCTCCAATAGATGGCTGTAAGATATATTAAACTAAAAAAGGACTCTCCTCTTTAGCTATCTTAAAAAATCCCAACATTATTTTCCTACCAAATATTTCAACATAGAGTGGTAAAATCATTCCAACAAAGCATAGATGATTTCACTCTCAAGACCACCACTCTTTTTTTTTTTTTTTTTAAAGAAGAGTCAGATATCCCTAAACTATGCAAGCTCCATTGAAACTCAAATAAACAGCCAAAAGAAACCTAGGATTTATAAGCAAAAGGGATAAAGAAACGATCAATATTGTCCCCAACAGAATGACAATTAGCACAAATTTTATCATTCGTATGAAAAAAAATCGAAGCCAAAGATCAGTGAATACTTTTGCCTTTTCAGAGACTTTGCACATCTCTAAATTTCTGCCATTAGAAAGATCCGTAATCAAACACCCAAGAATTCAACAATAAACATCTATTAGTCCTAGTTTTTCTAAGAACCGAGCAGAAATATCTCCTCATTGAGCTCTTTGAGATCCTTCCCCTGTTTCTCCAATGTCGAATTAAACATTGAGACCTTCATCTCCAACCTCTTCACCTCATTTCTCAACAACTCCAAATCTCTCTCAACCCTATCGGCCGTTTCTTAGCATGCATTGAATCATCCACATCTCCCACAAACTGAAAATATAATCGTGCAACATCTTTTGCCACACAGGCCTACTTGCACATGGAGCAACTATACTTCTTCTACCCATTCAAACAATACTCAAACCGCTGCTACAAATTAAAGAGCTCAAAAAAAATCAACTTCCATCAAGCTTATAATCTAAACACAAAATCAAGTTCTTAAGTTAAAAAGATATCCAATTCAATGACATAACATTCTCAAAGTTAGTAGAAATATTATACTAACTTTCCCTTGGCATACAATTGCTAACGAGGAAAATTCGAAGAAAGAAACTCACCAAAACAAAACTGTAATTTTGCTGGTTTGGTTCTAATTTGGCCTGAATTAGACAGTTTGAGCTCCAATCTCAACGGGTACCTTAAAATTGAAAACCAATGTTAATAGGCATTCGATTAAACACACAATCGACTAAAAAATGCTTTAGATTTCACTTACGGACAACAAATTGTCAAACAACCGCCAAGAATCGAATACCCACTGCCCAAATCGCTGGAAAATCAAATACCTACTACTTTCTGAAGACGATTCGCGCGAGCCCGAGCACCCACGGTCTCCACTGCCTCTGCACGACACTTGCACGAGTCCATTCTTGCTGGACTACTGGAAACGCGAGGATGAACTCACGTGCCTGTTGTTCGTGTGTAGAACCGCCAACGAGTCGCTGTCAATGTTTTAAAAGGCTTAAGGCGGCCTCGAGGCGTTTTCTCATGGAGAGGCGAGGCGTAAGCCTCGAGGCGGTATGAGGCGTAAGTCTCATTTTAAATTAAGAAAATATATTTAAATCATAAAACATCAAACCTTATATATTCCTAACATCATAATATTCAAAGTACAAAACATACCAACAAATTAATAACGATAAAGGAAAAAAAAAACAAAATATAAAAATTACTCTAATTATGAAAACAAATTGAAAAGAAAACGAATAGTAAGAAAACAAAAAGAGGGAGGGAAGAGAAAATATAGAGAAAAATAATAATCAAAATTCAAAAGAAAACCGGAAAAAAATTAATAATAGAAACTCAAAAGGAAAAAAAAGTTAACAAATAGAAAACAATAGTAGAAACAAACTGTAAACAAATAAAATAAAAAAGAAAACAAAAATACAAGGAAAATGGAATATACCCACCTCCAGCCACACCTTGTAATCTTTTTCTTCAGCCCCACTACTGAATGTCAGAGAAGAAACCGTCCAAATATTTTGTTTTTCCAAATTCCACCGTTTGAAATTCCCTTGCCTTTGGTTTTCGGTGCATGTCCACTCACCACCGTTTAAAATAAAATAAAACATGCAGTAAATTATGCAACGTTTTGGTTTTCGGTGCATTAATTGTCCGATGCCATGCACATTAATGGGCCCATCTCCATTCTCCCATGAAGTCTATAAAGATAACAGAGGCTTAGCCTCATCGCCTCAAAGGCGTAGGAACAGAATAGAGGCGTAAGCCTTGAGGCATGAAAGTGCCGCCTCGCCTCAAGGCTTACGCCTTGAACGATTTTTAAAACATTGGTCGCTGTCGCCCAAGCTGGTGCACGCGTCGGACGATGATCGGAGCAAGACCGCTGCGGGAGAGGGAAAGAATATCGAGAGACAGAGAGAGAGAGAGATCGAAATGGGAGAGAGAACTCACCAAGAAAGGGCGACGATGTTGGCGTTTCTTGCGGGGTGTGCAGGTAACTGAGGCGCGGCGGCGGTTGGACGCCATCTCCAGGGGCAGTGTGGTGCTGGAGAAGACGATAGATATATCGAGAAGAAAGTGAGAGAGGCACACGAGAGGGAAAATAAGTCTGAGGGTTTTTTCAAACATTGCACGCTTATTTTTTTTTCTCCTTTCCCGCTTCTTTTCCATTTTTTTAATAACTTTTTTTATAAAATGCTATCCCAAGATGCTATTAAAACTCATATTTTTTGTAGTGCTACTTACATGATTTCCGCGTCATGCTCCGCTACACATGAATTCTGCGCCATGTGCTACGCTAATTACATGATTTTTGCGTCATGCTCCTCTACACATGAATTCCGCGCCATGTGCTGCGTTAATTACATGATTTCTGCGTCATGCTCCGCACCTACCCCACATGAATTCCACGCCATGTGTTGCGCCACTCTTACGTGATTTCCGCGTCACACTCCGCACTCACACCCACGTGATTTCCGCATCACGCTCCGCTACACATGAATTACGCGTCATGTGTTGCGCCTCACACCCGACTCATGCTACACCCTCATGCAACATTCAAGCCAGACTCAACATGCTTGACTCAACAATCACCATGCTTAAGACAAGTACTTATCATTCTTATACTCCTTAAGCGTACACATCTCAAACAGCACAGAAAATACGATTCATGTTTAACACAACTGTTTCAACGTTTACAACACAACAGTTCATACATAGCAATTCATACTTAGCACAAATATAAGAAAAGTAGATAAACACCCAACATGCTACAGGCAGTCAAACATAGCTTAGTAAGTAGAAACTACTTACAATACGTATATACGCTCTAGAGAACTTTGCAGGCTCCTAAAACACCCTTAGCCAACTCAAAATGATCCAAATAAGCTCCTAAGCAATTAAGAAAATATTTAGAGGTTAACACTAGCTCATAAACCTGAAGCAACTAAACGAGTGCCTAAGGGAGAGAATTTTCTCAAGATCAACCTTAGGTCCTTGGTAGAAGGCCTAATGAGCTCGAGAATGCTCTAAAATGATTTTAGCTATAAAACAACTTATCTACAATAAGGGATTGATTTTCAGCATTAAGAAGGGTACTCAAATGGCTTAGAGAACATTTAGACTTACTTATCTTCGCCAAAAGTACCCAAACGCTTGCTGGAATTTGCCGAACAACACCAAAACACCTTGTATCAGTGTTGTTTCGAGCTCGAATTGATACAAGACTATAACATAAAGAGCACCAAATGGTCACAAGCTGATCCAAAACTAGTAAGACAATTTCTAAAGGTTAAAGGGCGGTGGGAATTACCGTTCAACACCTAAGAAGCCTTAAAGCTTGCTGTCTAGTGGTTGGAAAGCTCCAAAAACAACAATCTAAAGCTGTCAAACCAGGGGCAATTCAGTTCAAGGTTGATCGGCTTGTGGGGAATCTTCCAAAGCCAATGTTAGGTTCAATCGATTGCTAGACAGCGGATAAGTGAGGCTTAATCCTGAAATTTAGAAGCCGAAAAAGAATGGGTAACCCATATTCGAATTCAAAACAGCATGGGCATAAGCTAAAACTTGAAGAGATTGAGTGGGTCTTAAGCCAACTTACCGAAATCGCTCAAGAGAAGACGAAATCGTGCTGGAACTCGCAATTTTGAACCAATCGCGTGACTTGGTCTCAATTGGGAAACAACGTCGCGATTTCTGGCACGCGAGAGAAAGAGAGGGATATTAAGCTCGCTGAAACTGAATGGAAATCAAAAGAGAACAGAGGTTACCACGCGGTGAAGGAGGGGAAGAAATCGAGCCCGCGGGTCTCCACACAGTTGGTTCGCAAATTGGCTCCACTGCTCAAGTTAGGAGAGGAAACGACGCTCGTTGAAGAGAAAACGCACGGGAGAGAGCGAGGGAGAGAACGTGGCTGATGGCGGCACGAGGAAGGTTGCGCGGCGGCAACGGGCTGGGCTTCACGATTATGAGATGGCGCGGAGAGGGAGGCTCGGCGACAGCTTCCACGCGTAACTCCCAGAGAAAGGGAGAGAGATCGGGGTCAAGAGGGCAACGCGAGGAGCTTGGGCGGTGCGACGACACTTCGACTGGCGGCGGCACGGCGTGGCGACGGCGACTGAAGCGACGGCGGCGGCTGGGTCGTGCGACGGTTACACACACGCGAGGGGGGCGGCTGGGGCTGACTCACGAAAGAGAAGAAGATAGAGGGCAAGGGCTTTTCTTCTTTTCTTAATCTCCTTAATTCCCTTTTTCATTTAATAAAATAAAACCCAAATTGGAACCCCAAAATCAGCCAACCACCAGCTTGATTTTCTCACTAAGCGTGGAAATTTCAGCAACTTGAACTAACCTTAAAAATGGCAATTGATAATTTTTTTTTAACAAGCTTTTAGGGAGAAATCGATTTAACATCATTCTTATGTTGGATCGATATGGCAACCCTAGACGGGGTGAATAGGGTTTCTTTGAATTTAATAAAACTTTTTGCTAAAGTGGGCCCAATTAAACAAATTTACAAACTTTTTCATGCAAGTAATTTAAACAAGAAATTCATACAAATTTCATGCAAATAATTTCAACTCAATTTAATCAAGAAAATTAAAGCTAGCAAATTCAAGTAACCTATTTAATTTAAATATGAAAGTTCATAAGAGATATGGAAAATAGAATTCTATCAAACTAATTAATCCAATAAGCACAATTAACAACAAAAATTAAAATAAGATAAGGATAGAGAAATAGACACCGAGAATTTTATAGTGGTTCGGCACAACCCGGCCTACTCCACTCCCCAAGCTCCTCTTGGGTATTCCACTAGAAAATCTGACTCTTTCCACGGTCAGAGTCCAACCACTACAACGTTCCTTTTCCGGGAGCAAGAACAAACCCGATCATTTCCACAATTCAGGATCAAACCGTTACAACCTCTCTTTTTCGGGATCAAGAGAAACCCTTACAATGGATTTAGAAAATGAAGAACAAGAAGAAGAAACTCTCTCAAAGAGTGGATACACAAATCAAAGCTCACAATCTTGTAAGAAATGATTTCTTACAACTAAAACCCTCAAATGGCTATGAAAAAATGAAAATTTGAAGCTAAAAAATTTCTCAAAAATGGTAGGAATGCTCTCCAACATGAGTAGTATTTTTCAAAAAAAATTTCCCATTTTTTTGAATTTTTTTTCGTGCCTTAAATAGACCAAAAAGGGCTAAACTAGCCGTTGGCTGCCACGTGTCAGTCTCTGATTGGATGCAATAAAAAATATAAAAATTAATAATAAAATAATATTATAATTTAAAAATTTGACCGTTTGACCAATATATCATTTTAAAATTCATCTGCCACGTGTCGCAATTTAATTGGACCACGTTTCAACATGTCATCGTCTACGTCATTTGCCACGTCAGCAATTTTGACCGTTTGAGGTGCCACATCAACAAATTTGATCGTTGGACATGCCACGTCATATGCATATCATCATGTTGACCGTTGACCGTCCACGTCAGCCGCCACGTCGGATGCCACGTCAGCACAGTGCCACGTGTCATTGACACATAGGATTTTCTCCATCAATTTTGTTTTGACCATAACTTCTTCGTTTGAGCTCCGATTTCAGTGATTCAAAAAGCATTGGAATCGTTGTTTCGAGCTCTATGCTATGGATACTTTAAAACACTAAAATTGTTAATAAATAAAATCAAGTTTGTTATCATCAAAACATTGATTAATTAATTAATTTGAGATTAAGGGCCAAAAAGCCAACATCTTCAACTTCAAGAACAATTTCCCAAGTGCCTAGGTGCAAATTTAATAATTCCATAAGTCAAGCCAAATACACTTAATTCGACTAGATTCATGAAATTAATTACATTGAAATGCACGGGGCGTCACAGGTCAGGTGAGTCTTCTGTCCGAATTTTGGCATCAACAATGACTACACTTCCGATATTAGGGACTAGATGAGCATGTGTGGTAGCACCTCTTTAGACCTAAACTTATGCTTCATGTATAGTTGCAATTACTAGATCCAATTCTAGCTCTACAGACTAATTCCCACTGCTATCATCAACTAGAGTTGGTCTCATTAGAACTCTTTTGTCTAGTCAGAGTAATTCTTGTTGGATGAGTTTAACCTGATTGCAAACAAATAAATTATAATAAGTATAAGACAAGTTTCATGACGTATGGGTCCTCGCATTATATTGTATTAATTTCATGTATGTATGTGTGTTTGTGCATTTTGAACTACCCCGTTAGAGGGCAACGTCACTGAGTATTTTCAATACTTGTCCCTCACAGATTTTGTAGGTGATGAGACAACACATAAACGACACTGACAGATAACTGATTTGTAGACCACGCGTCATCTCACATTTTGGATAATATTGAGTCTTCATTTTAGTCTAATCACGCTAATCATTGTTGTTATCAGTTCTTGATTGGCAACATCTTGTAATAATTTTAAGATTTTACTATAGTTAAATGTTATTTTGTAGTCTTAAAAGAGATCCAACCTATTTCTATTTTAAAGATTCTTATTGTATTAAATTTTACAAAAAAAAAAGCTCATGCATGCATGTAATAACGTCCCTAGGTATTTTTGTAGCAACCAGTAAAAAAATAATAATAAATAAATAAATGAAAAGAAAAAGAAAAGAAAACTTGGAAAAAAAAGCAAAGAGGCCCTTAGACTTTCTTTCTCTCCCACGTTTTTTCTCTAGTCGTCAACTAATTCCCTCTATTTTTCTTTTTCTTCTCCACGAGTCCTCGCCGCCAATCGTCACTCCTCCATCTCCGACCATCTCCGACGACTGTAACCTCGAGGCCTTGATCGACCACACAGCGGCGGTAACATGTTCTCGCAAATGACTCGACAACGTTGTCGATCCTTCCCTCTCGGTGAGCTTTCTCTTTCACTCTCTCCCTTGGTTTCTCTTTAATCTCTCTCTTTCTCCTTCTCAGTCACGAACAAAAAGTGCTGCTCTCTCCTTCGATCCTTCCTTTTCGTCGTCGCCTCCTTCACGTCGCACGCACCAGCTCGGCGACTCTTCGATGGTTCTGCATGCGAACAGGCAGACGACGTGGGTTTCTTCCTCACGTTCCCAATAGTCCAATGTTGGTCGCTACCGCAAGCACACGGTATCGCAAGTAATATAAAACGGAAGAATTCCGAGTATCGAATCCACAGGGAGGCGAAGCAAAATTTAAACAAGCAAAGATTCCTAGAGCACTAAACATACTTGGGATAAACAATATTTAGGGACCAGATCATGCAATCAAGAAAATTAAAAATCAAAACAATTAGAGAGAAAATTTGATCAATCGATAAAAATAAAATGCGGAGAAAGAGTTTTCTAATGGGAAGAGGGGTCTTGAAAATCAATTATTAGCTAAACAATTGCTACAATTGTCCTATCTCGTCGCCCAACTAATCATACTCCTAGAATCTCCGTTAATAACATAGGTTCTCCTGTCGGTCTCCCCTAATTGTAATTAATTCATTTTAACAACCTAAGTGTCCTTAGCACCATTAAAAATCATTAATTATTACGCTCTGATTCATTTTAGGAATCTAAGTTTAATCAACTAATCCCGCTGTCACGATGGACAATTAAACTAGTTGCATGGATTACGATCTATCCTAACTTCTCTCCGTCGAGTTTCCATTAAGAATCAGATCAGTACACAATTGGCCAGATTGCATAAAGCATTAAGCACATCCATACAAATAATTAGGACAAAGGGCTAGAGATAGGTAATTATAACAACATTTGAACTATAATTTCATTTCGAGATCCCAAATGGGGGTTTAGCTATTCATAGCTAAAATATTCACAATAGTTACAATGGAAAGCATAATAAAGAGCATAATAAAAGGAAAGGAATTGACCGTTAAAGACCCCTTCGCTACGCTTGGAGTCCCTCCGAAAACTCCTTGAGCCTCCTAGGATGCTCCCCAAAATTCCCCAAAATTTTCCCACTAAGAAAGCTCTCAAAAGGCTAGAAAGCCTTGAGAGAGGCTCCAAAGGAGCCAAAGAAAGAAAGGAAGGAATGAGGAAATGATGATTGATTGATGCTTAAAATGAGGCACCAAGGGGCGCCTTTTATAGGCTCGAAAATGGGGTAGCGTCGTAACGCTACATGGCACAGCGTCGCGACGCTGTGACATCATCGACTTGCCGGCCAAGAAATGGACAGCGTCGCGACGCTGTCCTTACAGCGTCTCGACGCTAGGCGTTTTCCAGACTTTCCAGCTGCGGATTGGGCTTCTTTGCTTGGGCCAACTTCAATTCTTTTTGGGCTTTTTCTTCATAGATGTCCTCTTTTGACTCCCCTTGACCCAAGCATGGAAATTGGGCTTGAATGGCTTCATTTTGGGAACTTTTTCCACAAAATCCACAACTTTGCTCCTAAAGACCAAATAACAAAATATATGAAATATTTTCAATAAAAACACAATTAAAGCACAAAAAAACCTAATAAATTGGGACTATGATTTCTGCTCGCTATCTCCAACAGCCTTGTGGGTGCTCGGGCTTGGGCGAATCAAATATACAGACAGTAGTGGATATTTGTTTTTTCAGTGTTTTCGAGCGAATGCGGCTATGGGTAAGCGGTATCTAAAGCATTTTTAGTCGACTGTGTGTTTAATTGAATGAACATTGGCGTTGGTTTCTAATTTTAAGGTACCCATTGAGATTGGAGTTCGAGCCGTCAATTTCAAACCGAATTAAAAGCAAACCAACAAGAGTAAAGTTCTATTTTGGTGAGTTTCTTTCCTGAACATGCCTCGTTAGTGATTGTGTGTTAAGCAGGAATTAATAGAATAATCTATCCTAACTTTGAGAATGTTTGGTTGTAGAACTGATTGATAATTAAAGCCAAAATTAGTTCGTTGTTGGATTGTTTAGTAAGTAATCTTACTACTTGGAAAGCCTTGGCTAGGCTGGGCTATTTATTAAGAACTTTTTTTTTTTACATGCTTGAATGTCATAAGATAAAAGGCACTGATTATGTGTGGTTGGAATGCGGAGTGTTGGGTATTGTTGTTCTGTCGATACTGAACCTTCTAGTTATTTGAATATTGTTGGTTTAAAAGTATCAAATGCTCAAATTATGATGAATCTTCCAGGTGTGTTGAATGCTCTGACTACTTTTTGTTGGAAAGTATAGAATGCTCTAGTCGATAAATCTTGTATGTTTTAGATGTTATGAATGCTCTGTTCTGTGTTAGGAACCTAGGATGTTATGTGATTGGTTGAGTCTTGAATGCTAATTAGGTCGCCTTGAACACTAGTTTTGAAAGGCATGATATGCTTCGTTTTCGATGAGTGGATACTCAGAACTTTGGTGGTGCGAGATAAAGGGTGAGTGGTTAGTGCTTGTTGGACTAGTCGTGATGTTTTCCAATATATCTTAGATAGGGGACTTGTGGTTAGTTTACATGTTAAGCCATATTAAGTTAATAAGGGACCTAATACGAAATGAGGATATGTCACTTATCCTAGTATGGACCGTGACAATTAAACACCTAGGATTGAGATGTTTATAGACTGAGATGAGGAGCTAAATGGACGGGACTCAGCTTCGCAGTCTAGGTGCCATCTACTATTTGTGGAAGTAAAGTTCCAACTAAAAACACATGGTTGCTCCACCAGTGAGTTGGTAGTTAGTGTGCTACGCACACATAGGTGCCTTGATGGATGAGACTTGGCTCCACTGATTGGGTACCTTCTACCATCAATAGGAGTAGAGATCTCCCAAGATTCCCACTTGTGCACCTCCAGTGAGTTGGTAGGCATGTGAGAGGCTGGTTAATTGTCCACGTGATTCATACGACATGATAAATGAAATGAAATGGCTATTAGGCCCTTTGGCAGTAACTAACCTCAAGTTATCCCTGTAACGCATGTAAATCCCCTCCCAATAGTAGGGTTAGTCAACTGAGTATTTTTAATACTCATTCTTTTCAAAATGTTTCCTTTTAGGTACGACCAAGGATATACAAAGCGTGTGACGAATTGCTACTAACTAGCCATAGTAAACATGTGATCATGACTTCCGTGTAGTTTAGTTTGCTCATTTTGCTTTTAGTTAGTTTTGTAAATGGTGGATCTTAAGGTTTTAAATGTCTCTGCTTTGTTCTTAGGAAACATTTGTTTTAATTAACTTTTTGCAGGTTTTCTTGTTTTATTTGAGATCCCAGGCCGAGAGGCTTCTTTTCTTAAAAGTGTAAAATGTCTTGTGTTAATTTTTATTTCAAAACAAGTTTCTCCTAAAAGTAAGTAGGCATGCATGCGGTAACAACCCTAGGAATTAGTAATGAGAAGTGGGGTTGTTACAGTTGGTTTCAGAGCTCTAGGTTATAGGTTATGTAGACTAGTTTACATCGTAAACCTTAAGTATGTCCATGGCTTATCAGCAAACATACGGTAACCGCCACGTATGTCAATGTTTATGTTATGTGAAGAAAGGAAAAAAACGAAGGATTCATGAATCGATTTATGAATGTGTTGCTTTGTTAAATGTTTGATGTTATGTATTATTGTAGAAATGAAAGTGTTTAGTGCTTAAAGGAAGCTTTACCAACATGAAGTATATGCTTAAGTGTGAGATTAAAGTAGTCAGTATGGACAAGGAAAGAAAAGAAAATCTTAAGAGAGTAAAGTTTTTCAAAGGTCACTAAATATCGAAGATGGTGTCTCTTGAGTAAAACCTTGAAAGGAGCAATAGATCATGACTACTCTTGTGGAGTTCAATGTTTGGGCGAGCTTGTAAAGTATTTTTCGTTTTTTATGAGACGCTCCTAAAAGAATGAAAAGTGAAGAGATGCAGTATAAATGAAAATATGAGAAATTCTTTTAGGTTTCCTAGCTTTGTTGGTCGACAGAGAAAGTTAAATACCTTAAAAAAAAAAAGTCACGAGTTTAAAAATGGAGAGAATGTGTTGTGGGTTTGAATAGAAAAGTTACTTCTCCAAATATTTCGAGCTGCTTCGATTTGATTCGTTCCCTAGTTATAATGAAGACGCCCCGATTCATCAGACCAGATGCAAATTTTTGGAGTTTAAAAGCAAAGCCACATAATTAATCAAAACCTCCCTATAGATTCATTTCAGAACTCCAAATGAAAGATCTATGAGAATATTATAAGTTGAGACATGCTTTTTTGTGTTGAAGGTATTTCTCACTCGAAAAGTGAAGGACGACATCTTAAGTTTGATGACTATATATGTGTGTGTGTGTGTGTCTATATATATATATATATATATATATATGAGAAAAGGAAAAGTAGTATGAAAAAGTTTTGCTATGTTGGGAGACAAAAGAAATTAAAATGTTTAGACTCCAAGCTCATGAGTATGGCTTGATTTCTATTATGTGATTTGTGTTTAGAAGTCCTTAAAATGGGTGCAAGAAATCTTGTTACTATTAGAAAGTTAGAACCCTTGTATGTTTAGATTGAAAGCAATTGTATAAGAGATGTTGAATAGGAAACTTGAGAATTTTCCTCCAAAAACAAAGGATCAAGCTAGGATAACTAGTTATTGGAAGAGTCCTTTGTCAAGCGTCTATTTTAAATTTACATAGGAGTTGGAGGAAACAACTTTTAATAAGTGTGTCTATTAGCTATAGTTGTCAAGGAACCATTGAAAGGGAACTTTGAGGCTTTATTAATGAACAGGTAGATTGTCGAGTTTGTTGTCGAAGTGTGAGAGATTTGACTTTGGAATCAAATTAGTACAAGAAACTAATGAAGCCATCAATTTTGTTGGAAGAAGAAACTAAGCCAGCTTGAAGTGAATGGAATGGAAGAGTAGTGCCAATGTAGATAATGTAAGTTGGACCTTCCAAGTTTACCACCGGCGCGAGAGGTAGACCTCATCATAGAGCTTGAGTTGGGAACAACACTTATTCCTAAGACTTCATGCAAAGTGGCCTCAACAGGGTCGAAGATGTCCAAATCACAAATATAGGAATGACAAGAAAAAGACTTCATAGGACCTAGTATTTCACCTATTTCGCCTAAAGCGAATAGTTTTGTTCATAAGAAGGAAGATGGATACATTGTGGCTATACTTTGATTGTCAAGAATTGAATAAATGGCAGTAATGAACAAGTATTCTCTCCTCACATGAATAATCTTTGACCAACTTCAAGGAGCAAAGGTATCCTAAAAGACAAGTTTATATTTGAGATACCATCAGTTGTGGATTGGGGAGGTTAATATCTCCAAAGGGCACCTACAGAACCAAGTATAGCCATTATGAGTCTCTGGTGATGTCTTTTGGGATCATGAATGCTCTTGCAACTTTCCTAGATCTCATAAACTGAGTCCTCAAGAGTTTTCTAGACTTGGTCATCATAGTGTTTATAGACAACATATTTGGTTTATACCAAGCCTAAGGAGCAACATGAGGAGTATTTGACTTAGGAAGGTTTTGACGACCTTGAGAAGTAGCGATGTATATGCCAAATTGTAATGCCCCGCGTTATAAATATTAGGCTAATTCTAGATCATTTGGGTCTATTCCCTAAAGTTTGTATCTAGAATTTAGACCTGGCCGCTAAGTTGACTAATTAAATTCTTGAATTTAGGGAAAAGAGATTTTTATTAAATCTTTAATTCTCTAATTTTGTAATTTAGTTTTCATATATTCTCCTTAAGTCAAAAAGGAAATCGAATTTCCTTCTAATTAAAATTTATCCCAAATCTTTAGGTTTCTTATTGTGAGTTTTCAAAGTTAGGAATCTAGAAAGCCCTATACTTTTCCTCTCTTAATTTAATTGAGTTTCTTTCTTCGCTGTGTTTAAAAGAAATCAAGAAAAAAATAAGGGAAAAAAAAGAAGAAAAATAGTAGGAGCCCTAATCTTCTTTCCCTCTCTCCTTCTCGTGAAACAAGTCGTCGTCACCCCCCTCTCGCATCTTCTTCTCCCATCTTCGAAAGCCCCTTGGCTCAACCACACGCAAACCAGTCCCCATTTGATCGCCTCCCTTCTGGTAGTGAGCTCCACATGGCAGGCGACAAAGCCTTCATCTTTGTGGCGACAATCGACCCATGCATGCAACGGTGGCCGGCGATTCTTCTTCAAGGCACGATCGTTGACGGCCCAATCCACGAGCAATGACCTTCGGGTTGCTTTTCCCTGGTTTCAACATTTCCCCTCCAACCGCTCCGTTTTCTATCTCCTCTGATGAGCTGCACGACCCACACACGTCTCAAATAGAGCGAATACGAGATACCCACACACAAATGCGCTGTCCCCTGCAATTTTCTTTTCTAGCGAGTCTTGCACAAAGGCGGTGCACTTCGAAAACCTCCAATAACAATACGCACATGTCGGGAGTTGTAGCTACGCGTGTTCGGTGTCGTTCCAGCCCACTGTTTGGGTTCAATTCGCGAGTTCCACCATGGTTCTGCATCCCTTCGACGTTTCGATAAGGTTCAACTCAGACCCATGCCATTTTTCGCAAGTTTCAGCATGTACCAATTTGGTTTTGGACCTTGAAAGTCCTTTAAATTGTGACCCACATTCTATCGACTTGAAGTTTTGATTACCCACTCTTTAACGACTTCTAATTTGCAGGTTTAAGCTTCTTTGAACACCAACCAACGAGCTTTTGGGCTCGAATCTAGTGTTCGACAATTACCCACAAGCTGAACAATGTTGATTCAGATTGTCCATAGCCCAATAACTCTTGTTTGGTGATCTCAAACTCCAACGAGGAGCAACCAGCACTAGTTTGAGCTCGTTTTGGGTAGTTTAGTAAGTTTCATCCTACTTTATACCCGTTCGAACTCATTAAAAGTGTTTTAAGGTTTGATACATCGATCGTTAATGTTTGGAAGTTCCCCGTTTGTAGGATTTGACTCATTTGATTGCTTCTAGCTTAAATCCAAGACCTTTTTGGTAAGGATCAGTTAAGAGAGCCTTTTTTAAACCCTTGCACGCTACTTTTTGTGTGCTGTAAATTAGTTTCTAACCCTTAGAATCTTTACTTGTAGTATTGGTTCAGTTTCAGAGTGTTCAAATCCGAGCTTAAGCCTCTTGCTCAGTAAGAACATCTCTTTTAAGCCCTTTCTGTCTTAGTTTAAGGATTAGCAAGTGAAGCTCAGCCTTGAAACCTTCCCTTTTTTATTGCAGGAGCTTGTTAGGTTCGCTTAGGAGCGTTTTAGCAATTAGTAAGTGGAATTCTACCTGTTGAGTCTGTTTGCTTGTGTGTTCCATTCGTTTAGTTTCGATATGTGGATATATGTATATGTTATGTTAATGACGAGTTTGAGCATGTTGATCTGATATATCGAATTGTTGTACTGATGTATGTTGTTATCTTGTTGTGATTGGTTATAGAGCACGATTTTAATGTTGTGAGCATGTATTGTACTTTTGGTTGTTGCATGGACTAAAAGTATGACATGAGCTAGAAGAACATGTTTTTGTTGTGCTTTGTGAGTTGTGAACCTGTCTAGTGCAAAAATGGTCAGAAGACCTTGTGTGATAGTGAGACTGTGAGGTCAGAGGACCTTGTGTGATAGTGAGACTGTGAGGTCAGAGAACCTTGTGTGATAGTGAGATCGTGAGGTTAGAGGACCTTGTATGTGTTAAATGAAAGTTAGGTGAATGTCAGGTGCCTCGGGTAAAAATGGTCGAGGGGTGGTATGTCACCAATGGATTAAGAGGAGCATCGGGTGCCTTGGGTAGTATGGCCAAGGGGCGATGTGATGAGTCTATTCATTGTGAAAGACATCGGGTGCCTTGGGTAATATGGCCAAGGGGCGGTGTACAGTTTGATTGTGAAGTCATCGGGTGCCTTGGGTAATATGGCCAAGGGGCGATGCACAGTTCGAGGCCTTGGGTACAAATGGTCAAGGGTCGAACGCCGAGCTCCGTAGAGAGCATTGTGGTCCTGGGTACAAATGGTCAGGGGACAGTGCGGCTCGAAGGGTCAGTCTTAGAGAGCTTTGTCAGGGCTACAAGAATTTGAAGTCATCGGGTGCCTTGGGTAATATGGCCAAGGGGCGATGCACAGTTTGAGGCCTTGGGTACAAATGGTCAAGGGTCGAACACCGAGCTCCGTAGAAAAGCCTGAGGCCCTGAGTACAAATTGTCAGAGGTCGGTGTGACTCGAAGGGTCAGTCTTGGAGAGCTTTGAAAGGACTCAGAGGAGTCGAGTTGAGAGGACTCAGAGGAGTCGAATTGAGAGAACTCAGAAGAGGTGAGAGGACTCAGAGGAGTCAGCTAGAGCTTGTTAGAGCTTGAGTTAGTGGTTATGGATGTATGTCGCATGAGTATGTTGCTTGATGTATGGTTTGATGCATGGTGTATGTGTTAATTATTTTCCATGTATATTGAGCTTGTGTGTGGAAATCACGATATCTGCCTTGTATGCGTATGTGATTGATGGCTCTGTAGGTGTGAGCCACTTACTTAGTACCGTGGCTTTTGTACTGACCCACCACCAGGTTTTGCAGGTGATGAGCACATTCGGACTTGGTGATGAAGAGGAGGCTTGAAGGAAAGACCATTAGTTAGTTGATTTACTTTCGTGCTTAGAGTTTGGTTGGGTTTTATCATACCGAAAACTGGAGTAGTTGTCGATTATTTTGTGGGCTTTTGTAATAGACTTAAGAGTTTAATTTCTTTTATCTAGGATGTGTTAGTTTTCTAATTGTACTTGTTACGAGATCTGACTCGTAATATATCTGCTTGAGAGTTGGAGTTAGTTCTTATGTTACTGAGTATGTTTGGGATGTATATTGTCAAGTGAAGTTGAAGTTGTTTTATGAATCAGAAGTGTCTTTCTTGTTTTCAGGTGTTTAAAATTTTTGCTTAGTTAAAGTTACGTCCTTATGCTGCCGAAATTTTTGGGGCATCAAGTTGGCGTTAGTGTAATAGTTTAGTAATGTTCCCTAGTTTAGATCGAATTTTGGGGTCGTTACACAAATTTTCTAAGTACGAGTTGTGACTGGGTAAATTTTCCTTTCTCAAGTACTTGGCTACTAAGGGTAATATTGTGATGGGTAAATCCCCATGGAATAAGGGTCAATTTTCGAATGAATCTTTCTCTTAATAGATCTATTCTTGTTTCTCAATTTTCGAAGAATGCGCATTGCATTATGGTAAGTTATCTGTTTTGAACACAGTGGACCAAAAGTGGAGGTAGTTTGTTGTAGTTGGCCTAGACTCAATATTGTGCCAAAGATTTGCAGTTGCCATAGTCTAGCAAATTACGATGTGAAGTTTTTTTTAGAACGTTTCAAGCTCTGAACCTAGTTGACTCACAGAAAATACCACTTTCACTTTAAGTGAAAAATGTATCAAGAGCTTCTGGCACCCACCATTCATAACAATATGAAACACTCCCTCGCATAGAAAAAGCCCAACATATAAGACAAACTAGATGGTTAGAAATGATAAAAGGTTGTGATTGTGAGATTAACTAGCATCCTAACAAGGAGAATGTCGTGGTTGATGCACTAGTAGAGAATGATAAGTATGATACTCTTGGTGTCATTACATTGTCCATTGCTAGGAAAGTTGGATCAACTAGAAATCAAGTTGGCAGCGGAGGACGTCCCAACTGAAAGAATTGAATTAAATCGAGCGTGATTTAATTTCAATTATTTCGAATACCGATACGTTGGCCAAAATTAGAAACTTATTTTCTAAACTAGATGAAGCATGCAATTACAGATCTAAAACAATTTTAGATACATGAAAACTTACATGTTGGAGACCGGGATTCACTACACGATGCTCCAATAATTGTACAACGACATTTTCTTCCAAGAACACGACCAATCGCGAACACCCGCTATTCTCAGGATCCATGAGGTAGGGATGGTGGGATCCAAAATTAGTCTTGGAAGGGAATTTTTACAGCAAATGGAGGCTGCTGTAGTTTTTTGGCTGAGAGAGTTTTTGGAGAGAATAATCTCTCTGTAAAACGTGAAAACCCAAAAATATGAGAGAGATTGTGCCACACCCCTTGGAACCCCACTTACCCATACGTATAATTAGGTAGGAAGTTACCCTAATTTATCTTGGCCCTTGATCTTAATCAATCAAGATCTTGACCGTTAATTATTATCAAATAATAATTAATAATCTAATTAATTATAAATTAATTTAATTAAACCAATTTTAATTAAATTAATTATAACATAAAGATTTCAATTCAATTAAATCATATTCAATTGAATTAAATGAGCCAATCAATAAATTCTCAATTAATTGTTTTCATATTAATTAAATATCAAATACTTAATTGATATTTCAATTGAATCATATTCAAGTGTGTTTCTCTCATTTAACCTATAGTTTTGATGTGCATCAAATGAACATTAATCAATAACTATAATTTGATTAAATCACATTTAATCAAATTAAATTAAATTAATTCATTCTCCAATTAATTAATTTATGAATTAATCAAATATCACATATTTAATTAAATTCATAATTCTCTCATAAATTAATTTTGAATCATATCCAAAATTAATTATAAAGTTTAATTCTCTAATTAAACTTTATACTATAACGTATCTCCATACATTATATTAATTGTATGAAATACAATAAAATTCCCTTAACGAATTTGAACACACTTCAAATTCTATTCAATACTATTTAACCTCAGAACCCGTTACGAGCTAGCAGGTGGACCTAATGGACCTACAGATCAGAAGCTCCAACGATACGAGACTAATTGGCTAAACTCATTAACTAAGTTAGTCAACATTCGTTAACTGTGGGTCACTCCACTAAAGACCCACAGCTGCACTCTTCTCACTGTAGAATATTTCTGTGTCCACGGATATTGACCAATAACAGTAAGTCAATCCTTCACGAGTGTTCGTAACGACAGCTGGGTCAAATTACCGTTTTACCCCTGGGTTACCTCTGGATCCTTAAGTACCACTGATTCCTCTAATGAACAATCTGTTTATGATCCAATCAATAAACAGCAGTTCCTCTCGGGCCAAGAGAGGATGGGCGCCCTTGTTCAAGACCCGGAATCAGCCCTTAAGGGAACACACATCTGCTTACCCCAATAGGGGAAGGAGTGAATTCCATCTTGTAATGTTATGTTCCCAGCCCCCACTCGGTCTTGTCCCTGAAATGGTAGGCTTATTGAGTCGGTGAACTGGCCACTCTCACCCATACAAATCTAAGGACAATCCCTCCTGAAAGGGGTTCATAACATACTCAGGATTTAGATTGAGTTACCTAGGTCATCCTATTGAAATAGAAACCTAAACTAGTTAACGGTATTACATCTAGTGGTCACTATTTCGTGGTCCGGTCTTATGCAAACTCATTGCACAGGATACCCCCACTCACATGTCTCCTACATGGATGCTTTGGATCATTGCATCTGTATCGAATACAAAGTGGGCCGTGTCACATAGTGTTACCAGGATAAGGTACCCAGTCTTATCCCTATACTATAGGTCATTTAGGTTGTTACTTGAACACTGATCCCCGTATGTCCCCACATACTAGTCCAAGTTTCATCTAAACAACCTAGGATCTTAGTTTATTGGATTTGGGTCAAATTGTGCAATTTTAGTAATAATAACTCTTTATTGTACAAACCTCAATAACGACGTATTGATACAAGTTAACAATTTGTCACCATTCACTATCTACGAGTTTTAGGGCATAAAACCCAACAACTCCATACTTGAACTAAAACTCTAGTTTAGTGGGATGTACAATAATCTATTATGGCAATGGGTGTATCGATACATGTAAAATACATAAAACGTATATATACAATGTACAAATACAATAAACTAGGGCATCCACTATACCCATTACATTTCTCCCACTTGCCCTAGATTACATCTCTGTACTTATCTCGTAGACCTATACCATCTAGATGACCCTTATACACTTTAGCCGAGAGAGCCTTCGTGAATGATCAGCAATACTTCATTCAACTCAATGTGCATGCTTGTCTTGCATTAGGAAAGGTCATATTTGGAACACTTTCCAAATCTGCCTCGAACTTTCTAAGTCTTACAGCCTCGATGCTGCTTCACAAACAGCGTAGTTTTCGGCTTATAGGTCGAGGCTGCATTGCATCCTAGCTTGATGCGATGCCAAACTATATCTCCTCTATTTAAGAGTGAAGACAGACACTGATGTAGATTTCATCAAATCCTTACCAGTTAAAACATCTGTGTCAGTGTATCCTGTAAGGATCAAATCCTTAGCGCCATAGACGAGCATATAGTTCCTCATTCTCCAAAGATACTTGAGAATATAATTAACGGCTCTCCAGTGATCATATCCTGGATTAGATTGATACTCACTGACAATGCCTATTGCATAGGGCATCCCTCAACTTCTTGAGGTGTCTAAGAAGACAGTTCCTTAGACAAAAGAATTCTACCCTAAAAGGTTGTGAACCCTTCTTAGAATTCTGCATCTCATATCTAATAACATTTATAGATATAAGACGCTTGTAACAAGGCTAGCATTTTGTTCTTACTATTCTAAACAATTTAGAACCTAAGAACAAACTAAGCTTCTCCCAACTGTTATTTGGAAATGAGTTGCTAGTCACCTTTAATGTCAATAAGTTAACCTACCTCATTCCCAATGAGTAGGATATCAATCACATACAACATGAAGAAAGCTACTGAACTATTGACGATCTTTTTGCAGACACAAGACTCATCAATGTCCTTATTAAAGCCAAAAAGATTTGATCACCGAATCAAATCTTACACTCCAAGATCGAGATGCTTAGGTCAATCCATGAATGGATCACTTAAGCTTGCAAACCCTTTTGCTTTTGATCTTATTGTATAAACACTTCTGGTTAAGACCTTAATGTTTCATTCCCTCTTGTATATCCACTTGTAACCAATAGGTGTTACCCATCAACCAGATGCACAAGATCCCAGATGGAATTGAAATACAAAGATTTCATTTCCAGGTCCATGGCTTTAAATCATTTGTCCTTGTCAACATCATTCATTTTCTTTCTAAAAGATAATGAATCCTCTATGTCATCATCAAGAATGACGACTTGAGCTTCAAATAAGCCCATGTAACGGTCAGGTTATAAAACAACCCTCCCACTACATCAAGGCATTCTCAACTCTTGAGATGGATGTGACTGACCAAAAGCATTGGACTTATCAACAACTCTTATTGAATAACCAGTCTTATTAACAACTCTTGTTGATTTTTCTATAGCTTCATTAGTTAATACACTCAAACTGACTTTACTTTGTGGCTTATGATTACTCATTTGGTCTTCTTTCGAGAATGTAGCATTTGTCAAATACAAATTCGTAATTCTCTTATGGATTGAAGAAATATCCACTCCTCGTTTCCTTTGGGGTAACCTACAAAGTATGTAATGAAGTCAACACTTCATGACCCCAAAACGAGCCAGGCAATTGAGCATAGCTCAATATGGGTTGAAACATATCCAGTAGGGTTCTATTACTCCTAACTGAGATTTAGGATGTGATCCCATGTACTATCAAATAGTTCTAGAATCTCAAGTCCCTATACTCAACACATTGATCAGATCAAAGTGTTTTTATTATCTCACCTAAAAAGTTTTCAACTTCAGTCTTAAGCCCTTTTAAATATCTCAAGAGATTCAGACTTAAGTTGCATTAGGTAGAGATATTCATACCTATGAATAATCATCTATAACAGAGACAAATTATTCATATCCTCCCACTGCTTTAACATACTAGACCACAAGGATCCAAATGTACAAGCTCCAAGGGCTCTTTGGCTCTTTTAGCTCTTTTCCAGTAAAAGATCTATCAGTCATATTGCCTATAAGGCATGACATTATTAGTATTAGAGAGTCTTCTTCTAACTAACTTAGAAGTATACTCTAGACTAAGCTCCCAATCATATTGAGATCAAAATAGCCTAACCTTAAGAACCAAAGAAAGGTATTTCCTTTAGGAGATATCCTTTGCCTTTATTTCTTTGAGTATAAGCAATTTTAAGCAACTCAATGCTCATGACTTGCTTTACTCTCGATTAGTCTTAAAACACATTAGTTATTTTCCAGTAAAGCTGAACAAATGTCAACTCCCTTTCTTAAAATAAATCTGCGTTAGCAGATAAAGGTATAGAGTAACATTGTTCCAGCATGTAAGATACAGAAATCAAATTTTTGTTAATCTTTAGGAAATTCATATACATTATCTAATAATGTGTATTTTCTCCCACTAGATAAAATAACTTAATGTGTCCCTCTGCCATAGCCGAGACATACTCTCCAGATCAAAATCTGAGAGTCATTTCACCTACTTGCAACAGTTGCCATGAGCTTATTCCTTGAAAGGAAAAGCAAAGGTGATAAGTGGCACCTGAATTAAAAAAATCAGGTTGTATCCTCATTTTCCACTATGCACGTTTCAATGACCAATAAATCACATTCATTGTCATCGACATTGGCTAGGCAATTAATGTCATAATTATCATAAACGATTCAAGATGAACTATACATTTGGGCCTGAGGACATTCCTCACTCAAGACTAATCTAAAATCATTTACCACAAGTTTGTCGTTTAAGCTAGTTGTATCTAAAACCGTTATCAATAAATTGACTTAAGACAATGCACATAGAAATTATCACTGAAACAACAAATTACTTGTTATGCACTAAACCCATTACACAAAATAATATAACATTATTGGTTTAATCCAATCAATTTAGCAAAAGTAATCATCGACCCAAATATATGATACATATTTGCAACGATACTACAGAGGTTTAGAGTAACAGCCACCGTAGGGCAGTCAACCACTCCTCCTCTGAATTGAGACAATCTCAGCCAATCCCTATTACCAGAATAACTAATATTCCAATAGTTCTTAGCTACTGTTTTTTCGGTCAGGAAATCATTAACACCTTAACAATTTTTCGTAAGTGTGACGCTCCATTTTCAGATTCCAGAGGTCGGCCCCAACAATGCTACCGTAGGGAAAGTCAAAGTTGGGAATGGACCTAAGAAACCCTATCCATTTATGGAGTTTGCGTTGTTCTGAATCCCATGATCAAGCCCTCCGTAGGGTGATCGCTCCCAGGGCGACTCGCAGGCAGATCATAGGAATCTCACAATGCAACCTAATGGAGGAGACCGTAGGATACGTTGACACGTGTCCTGCTCCCACTTACTATAAAATACTCCCTCATTCACCTTGATATTGATCCATGCAAACACCATCCGTAGGGGGTCACTCCCAGGGTGACTCGAGGCCAAGCATGGACCTCACGTTGTGAACTCTTGAGGACGTGATAGCAAAACTTGATTTATGAAAATCTTGTTTTGATATATTTCCTCCCACTAAGTATTTTTATAATTTAAGGGTCTATTACTTAGGTAAATTCCGGCTAAATGAATCTATCTAAGTATATGCCTGTATATAACTCTTATATAGAGGTCTTTACTCTAATGTCTAGGTGAATTAAACTCTTTTAATTACCTAGTGACATTGCATGCTAAAATTAGTCTATGATTAATTCAACTCAGGTTCCGGATCTGTTCCTAGGTAGGAGGTGTTCCGTAACCGTCAACTTAAATACCCCCAGCCTAGACAGAACTTCACCGGGAGAGTTCCCTTATAACCATAGTAATGTTTTTCCTACTTTGTACATTAAAACTATTTTAATACTAAGTAAGAAAAATAATTCTAATCCTATTATAATTAAAATGAGCTTAGGTCTAATTAATTTTAAACAATTTAAAATTAATTCATTTTAACCTAAGGTCCTATGTTTGCATGCAACTCTTTGTTATAGGTTGACGGTTTCTAATCAATTTTATAACTATTATAAAATTTTAATAATTAGCCCTATAACATGCTTCTATAGTGTTTCCAAATAACAATCTAATTCAAATTATTAAACACCATAACGCTCATGATGCCGATAATATAACAATTATATTAATCTAAAGTGGTGTCATGCTTCATGCAATTTCAATTTCATTTAATTAATATCGATTATATTAATTAATCATCCACGAAATTAAAAATACATGATTGTCGACATTAATATAATATAACTCTTATATTAATCTAATTAATGTCATGCTCAATGTTATTCCCTTTTCATTTAAATTAATATAACAATTTATATTAAAATTATACATGAAAATCAAGCATTGAAATTTATTTTCATTCATAATATAACTATTATATTAATACTCATGAAAATAAATCTAAGCATGCATGCTACATTAATAAAATATAACATTTTATATTTATCTAATTAATGTCATGCATCATGCTTTTCCAATTTCATATATTTAATATAACAATTATACTAAATAACTCATGAAATTAAAATTCATGCATAATTACCATATATTATCACATTTATAACATAAATATGCATGAAACATGCTTAACCTATGGTGGGATCAAGCTAAATGACATTCATAAAACATTAAATAGCTATAAAGACCGGTATTTTGGCATCCTAGGGCAAAAATAATGAAAAATTACATTAATAATTCAAAATCTAGCCCTAAATGGACTTGTAATTGGTCTGAACCGCCTTGAACCGCTTCGAACCGCTCAGAACCAGCTCGAACCGTGTCAGAATTGCCCAAACCGGACCCAAATTGCTCAAACCGGCCCAACATGACCTTGAACCAAACCAGACCGGCATGAACCGACCCGCTAACTACCTGAACCGCTTGATTTACAATAATTTTGCCCAAAAAACATGGGCCCTTACATGATCAAATCATAAAAAATATGTAAATCTAATGCAAAAAAATACCAAAACAGTCTTTAAAGCAAACCACATTCATAATGAAAATCGATCCCACCAAAAACCACAACGCAAATTCTAAAATCGAAATTGAAATCATAACCTGGCTCTGATACCATTTGAAGGAATTGAATCCTCAGCGGAAGCGAATTAAATCGAGCGTGATTTAATTTCAATTATTTCGAATACCGATACGTTGGGCAAAATTAGAAACTTATTTTCTAAACTAGATTAAGCATGCAATTATAGATCTAAAACAATTTTAGATACATGAAAACTTACATGTTGGAGACCGGGATTCACTGCACGATGCTCCAATAATTGTACAGCGACATTTTCTTCCAAGAACACGACCAATCGCGAACACCCGCTATTCTCAGGATCCATGAGGTAGGGATGGTGGGATCCAAAATTAGTCTTGGAAGGGAATTTTTACAGCAAATGGAGGCTGTTGTAGTTTTTTGGTTGAGAGAGTTTTTGGAGAAAATAATCTCTCTGTAAAACGTGAAAACCCAAAAATATGAGAGAGATTGTGCCACACCCCTTGGAACCCCACTTACCCATACGTATAATTGGGTAGGAAGTTACCCTAATTGATCTTGGCCCTTGATCTTAATCAATCAAGATCTTGACCGTTAATTATTATCAAATAATAATTAATAATCTAATTAATTATAAATTAATTTAATTAAACCAATTTTAATTAAATTAATTATAACATAAAGATTTCAATTCAATTCAATCATATTCAATTGAATTAAATGGGCCAATCAATAAATTCTCAATTAATTGTTTTCATATTAATTAAATATCAAATACTTAATTGATATTTCAATTGAATCATATTCAAGTGTGTTTCTCTCATTTAACCTATAGTTTTAATGTGCATCAAATGAACATTAATCAATAACTATAGAATTAATTTGATTAAATCACATTTAATCAAATTAAATTAAATTAATTAATTCTCCAATTAATTAATTTATGAATTAATCAAATATCACATATTTAATTAAATTCGTAATTCTCTCATAAATTAATTTTGAATCATATCCAAAATTAATTATAAAGTTTAATTCTCTAATTATACTTTATACTATAACGTATCTCCATACATTATATTAATTGTATCAAATACAATAAAATTCCCTTAACGAATTTGAACACACTTCAAATTCTATTCAAGACCATTTAACCTCAGAACCCGTTACGAGCTAGCAAGTGGACCTAATGGACCTACAGATCAGAAGCTCCAACGATACGAAACTAATTGGCTAAACTCATTAACTAAGTTAGTCAACATTCGTTAACTGTGGGTCACTCCACTAAAGACCCACAGCTGCACTCTTCTCACTGTAGAATATTTCTGTGTCCACAAATATTGACCAATAATAGTAAGTCAATCCTTCACGAGTGTTCGTAACACCAGCTGGGTCAAATTACCGTTTTACCCCTGGGTTACCTCTGGATCCTTAAGTACCACTGATTCCTCTAATGAACAATCTGTTTATGATCCAATCAATAAAAAGCAGTTCCTCTCGGGCCAGGAGAGGATGGGCGCCCTTGTTCAAGACCCGGAATCAACCCTTAAGGGAACACACATCTGCTTACCCCAATAGGGGAAGAAGTGAATTCCATCTTGTAATGTTATGTTCCCAGCCCCCACTCGGTCTTGCCCCTGAAATGGTAGGCTTATTGAGTCGGCGAACTGGCCACTCTATCTAAGGACAATCCCTCCTGAAAGGGGTTCATAACATACTCAGGATTTAGATTGAGTTACCTAGGTCATCCTATTGAGATAGAAACCTAAACTAGCTAACGGTATTACATCTAGTGGTTACTATTTCGTGGTCCGGTCTTATGCAAACTCATTTCACAGGATACCCCCACTCACATGTCTCCTACATGGATGCTTTGGATCATTTACCAGGATAAGGTACCCAGCCTTATCCCTATACTATAGACAATTTAGGTTGTTACTTGAACACTGATCCCCGTATGTCCCCACATACTAGTCCAAGTTTCATCTAAACAACCTAGGATCTTAGTTTATTGGATTTGGGTCAAATTGTGCAATTTTAGTAACAATAACTCTTTATTGTACAAATCTCAATAACGACGTATTGATACAAGTTAACAATTTGTCACCATTCACTACCTACGAGTTTTAGGGCATAAAATCCAACACCAACATGGTTGACTCAACTTTCAATGGTGCCTAGTTTGAAGCAACAGATTATTGATGTTTAACAAGAGGGTCTAGAATGGTTGTTGCCTTAGTGAGATAGACTAAGAAGGTTTTACCCTCACTCATGATTTAGCTTGGTTGCACCAAGGGAGACTGTGTTCCAACATATTATCTTTTCAAGAAAGAGTTGTTACAAAACACACAAGGCACCTTTCTTACTAATTTCAGTAGTACTAAGATGCATAAGAGTTTAAAATGAAAATGTTGTTGTGAACTTCACTAAAGGGTTGCCAAGGACAATGGAATGTTCCATAGCAATTTAGATAGTTTTGTATCATCTAACAAGTTTGCACACCTTTTCCCTTGTAAGATCACCCATCATGTGGAAAAGTTAACATAGTTTAGATGTAAATGAAAAGTATATCCTTAACTAAGAGGTTTGAGGTTTGAGTCCCTCCCAAACATCAATGTTGCAAGTGAATTAAGTCTTCCTAATGTTTGGTGGTGAGGAAAAATGGGCTTCAAGAGGAGATCATTAGCTAGTAATTGTTTTTATTTATTTATTATTATTATTATTTAAATATTTGAGTTAATGTGGTCTTTGGCTAGCTAATGCATTTCATTATGTGAATCTATTATTTGATGTTTAGTTGAGATTGTGATTGTTTGGCAGTTGGTTTACTGTAGAGTTTTGCATTGAGGTTTATTAGTCTTGTCTTATGCATGGAGATGTTCTTGAATGTGTAATGAAGTAGAATGTCTTTCTTTTAGGTGTTGTGGCCTATTGGCATAATCAGGTAATGCTTGACACGAGGTCTGACTCGTCCTGTTAATTTGGAAGTTTGGGTATGTTATGTTGATCTCAAGTGTGTGGAAAATCGTAATATAGATAAGTTTGGTTATAGAAGTGTGTTAATTTTGTGTATCAGGTGCAAAATACAATCTGGTAGTTATTAAAGTTACGTCGTTATGCTGCCAAAATTTTCAAGACGTTACATGGTTCAGGTGTTATTGTTAAGAAAGTGTAGCGAGAACCTTTTCGACGTGTCAGATCTAGAAATTGCAGCAACACGAGTATTTGGTATGAGGAGAATAAAAAATTTGTTAGGATTATAGCTAAAGAGACCAATGTGTAGAGGGATCAAATACTCGGTTTGGTAAGAACATTAAGGTGGGGTTAAAGGACTAGAGAGGTGACTCGAGAAAGAGAAGATGGAATGAGGGTTTAATACCCAGACTTGTTTTAAGACTACCTGCTTTCGAGGACGAAAACTCTTTCAAGGTTAGTGTGATGTAGCAGCCAGTAAGAAAAAAATAATAATAAATAAATAAATAAAAAGAAAAAGAAAAGAAAACTTGGAAAAAAAAACAAAGAGGCCCTCAGACTCTCTTTCTCTCCCACGTTCTTTCTCTAGTCGTCAACCAATTCCCTCTCTTTTTCTTCATCTTCTCCACAAATCCTCACCGCCAATCGTCACTCCTCCATCTCCGTGAAGGGATAAAAGCCCTTTCGCAACGGAAGAATTCAGAGAACCAAACACTATTTTTAAAATTGTTTTAAATACCAATAAAGAGGCAAAAAAAAAATACAGCAACATTTATCAAATAAAAGTTGTAGATCAAGGCTATAAACATGCTTTTTACAAAATTAAAATCAAAATTTAATTCATGCATTCTACGGTGAATTGAGATCATACCTATGTTGTGACTCTAGAGGGCTTCACCAATTCACCTTGGAAAAAGATTTCTCTGCAAGTTACACCGTTAAATACCACCAAAAGTGCCTTCACTGATATTCTCTAGGAGGAGGTAAGGGGATGGTGGGATCTTGTATTGGGATGAGAATTTTCCTTGAGAGAGTTTTTCTGAGAGAGTTTCTCTGAATCACACCAAGAGAAAAATTGAGAGAATATGTTGTGTGTAACGCTTTGCATGCCAAATGAGGAGAGTTAATCTAACTCCCAATCGTGCAGGCATGAGGTTAGGGGGGGATACGTGCAACTCCTTCCACTTATCCATCAGTTAATATAACTGAACCTAATTTAAAATTAATTAAAATTAAAATAATTAATTTAATTTAATTTAATTAATTACTTTATTCATTTTAATCTTATTTAAATGAATATCTCCCTTATAACCTATAGTTTTAATTTAATCAATTTAATGAAATCAAATTAAATTAAATTAAATTAAATAATTAATTAATTCTCCAATTAATTAATCATTAAATTAAATATCACATATTTAATTTAACCCTATAGTTGAATCATATTCAATTATATTTCTCTCAATTAACCTATAGTTTTAATGTACATCTCATGTGCATTAATTTTAACCTATAGTTTTAATATGAATCCAATTTATATTAAAATTAATATTTGAAGTCCTTCAAATATTTAATTCTCCCATAAATTAATTTTGAATCATATTCAAAATAGATTTATATTATAAAGTTTAATTAATATATAAACTTTATATTATAATGTATCACATACATTAGGTTAATTCCCTTAGTAAATTTGAACATTTCAAATTACATAAATTACCTCAATATACTTTATGAGCTACCAGTGGGACCTTATGGACCTACAGATCAAAAACTCCAACGATATGAGATTAATTGGCTAAACTCATTAACCCAGTTAATGAATGTTCGTTAACTATGGTTCACTCCACTATAGAACCACAGTTGCACACTTCTCACTATAGATATATTTCTATGTCCACGGATATTGATCAATAATAGCAAGTCAGTCCTTCACGTGTGTTCGTAACACCAGCTAGGTCAAATTACCGTTTTACCCCTGGGTTTCCTCTACATCCTTAAGTGTCAGTGCTCCTCTAATGAACAACCTGTTTGAGGTTCGACCAACAAAAAGAAGTCCCTCTCGTGCCAGAAATAGGGCAGGGCCCTTTGTTCAAGACCTGGAGACACCACTTAAGGGAACACACATCTACTTGTGTGATTATGAGTGAATTCTATCTTGTGTGATTATGTTCTCAGCTCCCCACTCGGTCTTGTCCACAAAATGGTAGGCTTATTGAGTCGGCGTGCAGACCACTCTCACCCATACAAATCAAAGGATAATCCCTCGTGAACAGGAGTCCATAACCCACTCAGGATTGAGACTAAGTTTCCTAGGTCATCCTAGTGAAATTGAAACCTAACTAGTCAACATTGTTACGCTAATGGTTACTATTTTGCGGTCTGATCTTGTTGGGGTTTATGTCCTAGAACTCAAGTTTTGTTATCCTTTATATAAATAAAGATGTTATTCTGTGAAATTGTTTATTTATAACTTATAATCCAATAGAAACATCCATGGTTATAACATGAGATACTCGAACTATATAGTGAATATGGATAGAGATCAAGTTCGAGTATATAACCTAAATGGTTTATAGTAAATGAATAAGGTTGGGTACCTTGTTCTGGTAACACTATGGATGTGGCCTACTTTGTGAATAAGGCAAACGACGTGATCCTGGATCGTTCATGTAAAGACATGCAAGTAGGGGCATCCTGTGTAAAAGATGTTTACACAAGACTCGACCGAGAAATAAGTCACTCTTACTTTATAACGTCATTTACTGTTAAGACTGATTATTTCATGCGATGACTTAGGTAACTCGAGCTTACTATGAACTCCTATTTGTTTAGGGTTATCCTTTGATCTGCATAGGTGAGAGTGGTCATAAAATTCCGTTCAATAAACCTCCCATTTTGGGGATAACACTAGATGGATGGCTGGGGACATAGTAATGCAATATGGAATTCACTCCTACCCTATTCAGGGATAGTAGAGAGGTTGTTCCCTTAAGTGCTGAATCCAAGGCTTGAACAAGGGGCCCCACCCTCTCATTGGCCCGACAGGAATCTTGTTTAATGGTTGGACCATGAACAAAATTGTTCATTAGAGGACCAGTGGACTTAAGGAACTAAGATGTGTTATAGGGGTAAAACGGACTATTGACCTATCTATAGTAACGAACGACCTATGAAGGATTGACTTACTAATCATGGTTACATCGAGTGGACACAAATATATCTACAGTGAGGGGAGTTCAACTACTAGGCTATAGTGGAGTGTCCCAGTAGTTAACGGATGTTGGTTGACTAGGTTAAAAGAGTTTGGCTAGTTTAAACTCGTACCGTTGGAGCCCACGATCTGTAGGTCCATTAGGTCGCCTTGCTAGCTCGAGAGTAACCTTTAGAACAATATGATGGATAAAATGTGAATTGCTTTAGTTCATGCTGAGAAATATGAGTAGAGGTGATATGCGTTGTCGATACGTCGGGGTTTTTGTGAAAACCGTGTAGGTGAGTATTTAATATTTAAAAATGATTTAAATAAAGATAACATGAATAGGGATTCATGATTGAAAATAACATTTAGGAAATGTTCGGGATTGGTGGAAAAATATTAATTTAATATTTAATATTAAATTAATAATTATTTTATTATTTAATAATTATTTTAAATTAATTTTGAATTAATTTAAAATTGAAAAATTGAAATTGAATTTTAATTTTTCAGGTTATTAAAATTCAAATAATTATCCAACTAATTAAGGATAATTATGGATTTAATTAAATTAAAAAATGATTGAATTTTTGGAGGTGGAGTGCATGGTGACTAAACCCATGCACTCACCTCATGTTGGACACCAAAATTCCCACTAATCTTTGGTTGATTGAGTGTCAATTACTGGAGCATTCCTTCATCTCTAATCCCTCTATAAAAGGCAAGGAGATGGCTGAAGAAATTAAGCTTGAAAGATAAGGAAATGCTGCCAAATTGAAAACTCACCAAAATCCACCTTGCAAGCTTGTTCTTCAATCTTTATCTCTCAAATTCCATCACTTGAGGATCCCACAATCCGTTTTAAAGGCTTGAGGATAGCAAGGAAGATCCTTTGGTGGTCCGTGACTCGTTGGTGAAGAAAAACAACAAAGAAATCCAACCAATTTCTCCATTGATTCAAGGTTGGTAAACATACTCAGTTTTTCTTTAAATGGACAGCATGCAATGTTTGATCCAATTGAACAAATTATGTGCCGAAGATCCAAAATTGCTTTCTCTTTTTAGATATTAACACTTTCAGATCTTATGCAAACTCATTGCATAGGATACCCCCACTCGCATGTCCCCTACACAAACACGTTGGATCGTTGCGTTTGTATCAAATACAAAGCGGGTCGATCCATAGTGTCACCAGGATAAGGTACTGGTGCGGCAGAGGCTGAATGATGGATGTGAGATAAGATGATAGATAATAATAAAGGTAAATTCAGCCAACCTTAGTGCAAGTATACACTATCGCACGTAGTAATAAAACCTTAGAAGTATTCCAAGGGTATCGATCCCACGAGGACTAAATTGGAAACTCAGATTTGAAGAAGAAACTGCTCAACTGATTGCTTAAAATATGTAACCAAAGAAATAATTGATGATTGATTTTTGGAAGATAGATAAAAAAAATAAATAAATAAAGGAATAACAACAATAAATAAAACGAGGTATTCAATATAGTTTCATCCCAAAGGTCAATAACTTTAATCATAGATTATTCAACTTAAGCCTAATCAATGCATTGGGTCAAATTTAAGTCTTATTTGGCCTTGCTCCCAAGAACCGTTAGAAGGCTAAGCGAGTACCGTTATGCACATTTCTGTGACTCGACTCCGACATAGATAATTCACGAATGCAATCTATAACCCTATAGTTGATATAGGGTGCCTTAGGCAGCTTGCCCTATACCACCGAACAATCTCTTTCAAGCTTTTTCTCCTATATCACCTTTATGAGAACCGATATTGTCTGTCCCTTTCGAGATCAAACTCACATAGCATGCAAAGTCTAAGTGATCAATTTAAACTCAGCAAGATCAAAATGATAATCAATAAAGAATGACATGTATTGAATAGAAACTTAAGCAAATAAACACTTTCAAGCTATTGAACCATAAGGGAATTCACCATATTGAACCCCTCAACGGAATTTAGCTACTCATGGTGGGATAAAGTGCAAATGAATATCTTTTCATTAAAATAAAGAATAAAGAATACAGATAAATGAAAAGTAACACAAGCTGGAAGTAATGACAGTAGTGAAGGATTGGAATTATGTAATTCCGTAAAGCGAAAGCGTGATTGGGACCGATTCGTAATTAATTTTGTTTAATCTCAAATACCAATACATTGGCAATAATCTTAGAACTATTCTAAATTTATATTAAGGCTAAGCATACAAAAATATTAGATCTAAATCTAATTTATATAGTAACAAATTACTTACTCTCGTTGATGATTCAGATTAAATTCACCAACTGCTTGTAAAATAATGACGAACTACTGCGAACACTACCACTATGGCTACACATGTATGACTCTGAGACTTCTAGAGGTAGGAGACTGGTGGGAGTCTAGAGGGAGCCTTCAAGGGAATTCTCTGAGAGTAGGAGAATGTATATTGATACATTATAATATAGAGTTTAATAAACTTTATATTATAACGTATCAATATACATTATATGATTCCCCTAAATAAATTGAACACTTTCAATTTACAATTTATACTTAATTGCCTCAAGTCTCTTTACGAGCTACCAGTGGGACCTAATGGACCTACAGATCAGAAGCTCCAACGATACGAGACTAATTGGCTAAACTCATTAACCAAGTTAGTCAACATTCAGTAATTGTGGGTCACTCCACTAAAGACCCACAACTACACTCTTCTCACTGTAGAATATTTCTGTGTCCACGGATATCGACCAATGCAGTAAGTCAATCCTTCACGTGTGTTCGTAACACCAGCTGGGTCAAATTACCATTTTACCCCTGGGTTACCTCTGGTTCCTTTAGTACCACTGATCCCTTTAATGAACAAGTTGTTTAGGGTCCAACCACTAAACAGGAGTTCCTCTCGGGCCAGGAGAGGACGGCGTGCCTTTGTTCAATCCTCGGAATCAGCCCTTGAACACACATCTACTTACCCCAATAGGGGAAGGAGTGAATTTCATCTTGTACTGTTATGTTCCCAGCCCCCATTCGGTCTTGTCCCTAAAATGGTAGGATTATTGAGTCGGCGAACTGGCCACTCTCATCCATACAAATCTAAAGACAATCCCTCTTGAAAAGGGTTCATAACAGACTCATGATTGAGATTGAGTTACCTAGGTCATCCTATTGAAATAGAAACCTAAACTAGTTAACGACATTACATCTAGTGGTTACTATTTCGCAGTCCGATCTTATGCAAACTCATTGCATAGGATACCCCCACCCGCATGTCTCCTACATGGATGCTTTGGATCATTGCATCTGTATCAGTGTCACCAGGATAAGGTACCCAACCTTATCCCTATACTATAGACCTTTTAGGTTGTTACTTGGACATCGATCCCTGTATGTCCCCACATACTAGTCCAAGTTTCATTCAAACAACCTTGGATCTTAGTTTATTGGATTTAGGGTTTATTAATGTAAACTCGATTATTCCATAACCAAATTACTGAATCACTCAAATAACGCTTTATTGAGATCGATTAATTTGTTTCATTTACTATCTACGAGTTTTAGGGCATAAAACCCAACATTATCGACCAAAGCTTTCTATACTTTCCAACAAAAAGTAGTCAGAGCATTCAACACAGCTGGAATATTCATTGTAGAACTGATTGATAATTAAGGCCGAAATTATTTCGTTGTTGGATTGTTTAGGCAACTTAAGTTAAGGACCCAATTACGCGAGGTAAGTAATCTTACTACTTGGAAAGCCTTGGCTAGGTCGGGCTATTTATTAAGAACTTTTTTTTTACATGCTTGAATGCCATAAGACAAAAGGCACTGATTATATGTGGTTGGAATGCGGAGTGTTGGGTATTGTTGTTCTGTCGATACTAAACCTTCTAGTTATGTGTGTTTATCTATATTGATGATCTAAATATTGTTGGTTTAAAAGTATCAAATGCTCAAATTATGATGAATATTCCAGCTGTGTTGAATGCTCTGACTAATTTTTGTTGGAAAGTATAGAATGCTGTGGTCGATAATGTTGGGTTTTTGTAGGATCGAAAGGCAACACTAGGGGGGGGGGTGAATAGGGTTGACTACCAATTTTTTTTAAAATAATTTTATCTATGAAATATGCTCAAATAAAAATTAACACACAAATTTAATTTAAGAAAAATTAAGCAATATAAAACCTAAAGCATGCACACTAAGATAGCTTTGAATTTAAATAGAAATTTAAATAGCCCACTAAAATTAAATCATGCAATTAAGGAGAAATTAAAAATTAGGACAATAAAGCAAAGGAAATAATTAAGGGCATAAAATAAAAGAGAGAGAGGAAGAGAAAACACCGGTAATTTATAGTGGTTAGGCAAATTGCCTACTCCACTCCCCAAGACTCCTTCTTGGGTATTTCACTAGTGATCCTCTTACGGGTGAGAACCAAACCGACACACGACCCTCTTTTTCCTAGGCTAAAGAGAAACCCAAGATCCTTTTAACTAGTTCAGGATCAAACCAATTTCTTTTTCTCACAACCCAAGGTGTACCCACACCTTAATACAATTCCCAAAGAGAAAAGAAAAGAGAACCTCACAATATTGTCTCTTGAAGGCTAGATACACAAGTTGAGCACTCTAAAAAGAAAACCTCACAAAAATATAACTAGGCCAATTTTGGAGCAAGGAGGACAAGAATGAGAGAGTAGAGAGATTTGAGAGCTTAAAGACTTGAAAGCTTTTGGTGTGTATATGAATGGGAGAATCAAGACCAATTTATAGGCGATGGGGATGAATTTTGGCCGTTAGATTAACCTAAAGATGGATGGTGGGGATTGAATTTAAGATGGAAAAGGAAAGGATTTTCAAAATTAAGGGTGAATTTGAAAGATTGGAATTTTGTGATTTGGAGAATAAATCAAGATTTGAATGATGCAAATTTTGGAAAGAATGAATTTTGAAATGGTGGAATTTTGGAAAGGATAAATTTAAATTTGGAGGATTTTGGTGAAATTTGGAGGAAAAAAAATGAATCAGGAAAATGAAGGAAAATAAGAAAAATAAAAAAAATAAAATTCAAAGTGGCCGGACGAACGAAAGCCCACGCGCACAGGGAGGGAGTGACGCTCACGCACGCGTTTGGCTGAAGAGACGACAGGCGCGTGCAACGCACGCGCGCGTCGGCGCGTGAGGAATACAGCAGCCGGCGAATTTCATTTTTCCTTTTTTTTTAATTACAAAATAAATAATTAAAGGCTGGAAATATTGAAGCCGCGCCACGTGTCATCTTCTGGTTGGGCCGCGCGTCAACCAACGATTTCTCCTTTTTTTGTTTTTTTTTATAACTCAGCTCGCCACGTGTCCGTTTTCTATTGATCCACGGTCGCCACGTCATCAGTCACGTCATCGCCACGTCAGCAAAAGTGACCGTTGGGAGTGCCACATCATCCGCCACGTTAGCTGCAACGTCACCAATTTTGACCGTTCTACGTGCCACGTCAGCGCCACGTCGAATGCCACGTCATCAGCTTGCCACGTGTCATGCCATGTTGGATTTTCTTCATCAATTTTGTTTTGGCCATAACTTTTTCGTTTGAGCTCCGATTTGAGTGATTCAAAGGGGGTTGGAATCGTTGTTTCGAGCTCTACAAGATAGTGACTTTGAAACACTGAAAAATGTTAGTCCAAAAATTCAGAGTTTGTTATCATCAAAATACTTGGTTTGATTGAAGTCCTAAAGCTAACAGTTTTATGCCCTAAAACTCGTAGATAGTAAATGAAACAAATTAATCGATCTCAATAAGGCGTTATTTGAGTGATTCAGTAATTTGGTTATTGAATAATCGAGTTTGCATTAATAAACCCTAAATCCAATAAACTAAGATCCAAGGTTGTTTAAATGAAACTTGGACTAGTATGTGGGGACATACGGGGATCGGTTTCCAAGTAACAACCTAAAAGGTCTATAGTATAGGGATAAGGTTGGGTACCTTATCATGGTGACACTATGTGATACGACCCACCTTGTATTCGATACAGATGTAATGATCCAAAGCATCCATGTAGGAGACATGCGGGTGCGGGTATCCTATGCAATGAGTTTGCATAAGACCGGACCACGAAATAGTAACCACTAGATGTAACGCCGTTAACTAGTTTAGGTTTCTATTTCAATAGGATGACCTAGGTAACTCAATCTCAATCCTGAGTCTGTTATGAACTCCTTTTCAGGAGGGATTATCCTTAGATTTGTATGGGTGAGAGTGGCCGGTTCGCCAACTCAATAATCCTACCATTTTAGGGGCAAGACCGAATGGGGGCTGGAAACATAATAGTACAAGATGGAACTCACTCCTTCCCCTATTGGGGTAAGTAGATGTGTGTTCCCTTAAGGGCTGATTCCGGGGCTTGAACAAAGCTGCGCCGTCCTCTCCTTGCCCGAGAGGAACTCCTGTTTAGTGGTTGGACCCTAAACAACGTGTTCATTAGAGGGATCAGTGGTAGACTTAAGGAACCAGAGGTATCCCAGGGGTAAAACGGTAATTTGATCCAGCTAGTGTTACGAACACACGTGAAAGATTGACTTACTACATTGGTCAATATCCGTGCACACAGAAATATTCTACAATGAGAAGAGTGCAGCTGTGGGTCTTTAGTGGAGTGACCCACAGTTAACGAATGTTGACTAACTTGGTTAATGAGTTTAGCCAATTAGTCTCGTATCGTTGGAGCTTCTGATCTGTAGGTCCATTAGGTCCCACTGGTAGCTCGTAAAGATACTTGAGGCAATTAAGTATAAATTGTAAATTGAAAGTGTTCGATTTATTTAGGGAATCTATAATGTATATTGATACATTATAATATAAAGTTTATGAAACTTTATAATATAATTTTGAATTAATTTCAGAATTAATTCTTGAGAGAAAATATTTGAAAGAGTTCAAATAATTAATATGAATTGGATTCATATTAATATAAGTAATTTAATAAAATCCCTAAGATTAAATATGTGATATTTCATTGGGTAATTAATTAATTATGGAATTAATTAATTACTTATTAAAATTTGTTGGGTTTAATGTCCTATAAACTCGTAGTTTGTAAATCATTAAACATATTCTATTTCCAATAAAGACGTTATTGAGGTTATTCAGTAAAAGATGTTATTGAATATGTAAATTGTGAATGTTTAACCTAAATCCAATAAACTAAGATCCTTGGCTATAACATGAATACTCGAACTATATGTAGAGACATATTATAAGATCGAATTCAAGTTTATAGTCAAAATACTCTATAGTATAAAGATAGGGTTGGGTGCCTTATCCTGGGGACACTATGGACGCGACTCACTTTGTATTAAGTACAAACGATGAGATCCTAAATCGTTCATGTGGAGACATGCGAGTGGGGGCGTCCTATGCAATGAGTTTGCATAAGACTGGACAGCGAAATATGCACTACAAGAAATAACAGATATAATAGCTTACGAAAAAAGCTATAAAATACCTATTATAGCTTTTTTCGAAGGTCCTGACAGCCCATGTTATTAAAAGTCTGGGACTTTTTATAGCGTTTTTGTATAGCTATGGTGGATGCTATAATAGAGTATGAAGGTATAACTTATACACATTGCTATGAAAATTTTTTATAGCGTTTTTTGTTAAAGCTATAATATGTTTACATAGCTAAAATATTGTGCTATCTTTAACATATAATAACATTTTTTTAATGCTATAATAAAGTATTTATAGCTTTAATATTCTGCTAGAACTAAGTTATTTAGTGTTCCCTAATTATTATAATTATGGTAATAAACTTTTGATAGCATTTATTTTTTGCTGTGTAAATTTTGTTATAGCTTTTACTCATGGCTATAAAAGGTAGAATCTTTGTTTTCAACAATAATTTTTTGGTGCTAAAATTTAATTCATTTTATAATTTAAATATCATTTAATTGACTAAAATTTTAAAATTTTCATTTTTAGTTAAATCACACACAAGAAATACTTTATAACACCGTTTACTGTAGAAACTGACTATTTCACAAGATGGCCTAGGTAACTCGATCTTAATCCTGAGCTAACTATGTAACGCCCCGCGTTTCGAAATCAAATCATTTTGAGATTTGTAAGCGTTCTTATTCTAATTTGGAAAATTAGAATAAGTTTAGCCTTGGGTCGTTAAACTAAATTTCTAAAATTTAGGGGAAAGAGATTTTTAATTAAATCTTCAACTTCCTAAAGTTAGAGGTTTAATATTTGATATTTATTTTAAATATCGAAAGACCCAAACTCCTCCTAATCGGTTTAATCCCGAATTCTTTGGGAGCTAAGATTTGGGTTAAAATTCAGATTGGGGATTTGAATTGAAATCCTAATTCCTTTTTAAATTGGGCTTTCTTTGGTCCAAGTTTTATTTCAAGATTTGGAAAAAGGGTTTTTATTTCAATAAAAGGAAAAGTGGAAAAAAGGAAAGAAACCCTAGAGCCTTCTCCATCTCTCTTTCTCTCTTTTCCCTTTCCTTTTCTTAGTCAGCCGCCGCCCCTCCCCCTCAAAATCTCGAGTTCTTCTCCCCTGCGCAGCAGCCCAGCCGCCAACCCCTCTTCTTCCGTTTTCTTCTTCTCCAACCGCAGCCACCTCATCTCGCCGTGGGTCTCTCTCTCGCCGTGGGTTTCTCTCTCGTCGTGGGTCTCTCTCTCGCCGTGCGTCGCCTGCTGAGGTCGTGGGTCGGTCTCCGTCGAGCTCTCTCTCTCCCGTGTTCAGTCATCGGCAGCTGTTCTTGCTGTTTGCTACCGCAAGCGCACGGGTCGCACAAGTAATATAAAACGGTAGTAATACCGAGTATCGAATCCACAGGGAAGCGAAGCGAAAATTAAGCAAAAATAAAATCTCTTGAGCACTAAAAGTACTTAGGCAAAATAATATTTAGGGAACAGCTCATGCAAATAAGAGAAATTTAAAGTTCAAAGCAGGAAAATAATTTGATCAATCAAATAAAAAAAATATGGAGAAAGAGATTTCTTTTAATGGGAAGAGGGGTCTTGAAAATCAATTATGAGCTAAACAATTGTTATAATTATCCTATCTCATTGCCCAACTAATTATACTCCTAGAATCTCCGTTAATCACATAGGTTCTCCTGTCGGTTTCCCCTAATTGTAATTAATTCATTTTAACAACCTAAGTGTCCTTAGCGCCATTAAAAATCATTAATTATTACGCTCTGATTCATTTTGGGAATCTAAGTTTAATCAACTAATCCCGGTGTCACGACGGGCAATTAAACTAGTTGCATGGATTATGATCTATCCTAACTTCTCTCCGTCGAGTTTCCATTAAGGATCGAATCATTACACAATTGGCCAGATTGAATAAAGCATTAAGCACATCCATACAAATAATTAGGAAAAAGGGCAAGAGACAGGTAATTATAACAACGTTTCAACTATAATTTCATTCCAAGACCCCAAATTGGGGTTTAGCTATACATAGCTAAAATATCCACAACATATACAAAAGGAAGCATAATTTAAGAGCATAAAAGGAAAGGAATTGACCGTCGAAAAACCCCTTCGCTTGGCGCTCAGAGCTCCGCCGAACACTCCTTTGAGCTTCCTAAGATGCTCCCCAAAATTCCCCAAATATTTCCCACTAAAGAATTCTCTCAAAAAGGCTAGAAAGCCTTGAGAGAGGCTCCAAAGGAGCCAAAGGAAGGAAAGAATGGATTGAAGAATGAATTGATTGATGGTAAATGAGGCACCCAAGGGTGCCTTTTTATAGGCCCGGAATGGGGGTAGCGTCGCGACGCTACCTTGCACAGCGTCGCGACGCTGCAACGTACGCGGCTTGGGCAACACGAAAAGGGTAGCGTCGCGACGTTGCTTACATAGCGTCTCGACGCTGCCCTAAAATTCCAGATTTTTCAGCTTCTTTTTGGGCTGATTTTTGGGCCTTCTTCTTCATTTCTTTTGGGCATTTTTTCATGAGTGTCTTCTTTGGGCCCCCATTTGATCAAGCTTGGATTTGGGCTTCATTTGCTTCATTTTTTGCACTTTTTCTCCCAAAATCACCAACTTCGCTCGTAGGGACCAAATAACGGAATTCATTAAATATTTTCATTAAAAACACGATTAAAGCACAGAAAAGCCTAATAAATTGGGACTAAAATAGCGACATTTCTGCTCGCTATCACACCCCCAAACTTAAGCTTTTGCTAGTCCCGAGCAAAATAAATTCTAAAGATGCATGAAATAGAATCGCTCAAGCCTCAATGATTTTGGAATTCCTAGGATAGAATGGAAAACATGCAAGTGGAATAAGCAAGCACCGCATACTCTTGAAGAAATCTTAAACTAGATTGAACTTAAGATTAAGGAATAGCATGCTCAAGACTTATCTATTGATTCTTTTACTAACCTAGATTAGTCTTATGGCTTTCTCCATTTGTTTTCCCCCTACACTGGCTAAGAGCCCCTAATAGGTCGGAGTCCTTCTATCATGCAAAAAAAAGAAACTAGGGTGCCTGATATTTTCTTTTTCATGGGGGAGCAAAACTCACAATTGATTTTTCTCTTTCTTTTGCTTTTTCTTTTGCTACTCCCCCAAACTTGCATTTTGATATCTAATGGTACTAGCTTTCACACTACGGTGCAGGGACCCTTAACCCGAATTTTATTCTCTGGTTGGCCTAACTGATCACACCGCAGGTAGCTCTTTTTACCCCTAGGCTTTTTCTTTTCTGCAAGCAAAAATTTTCTTTTTCAACAGATTTTTCTTTTCTCTCATTTTCTTTTGTTGCTTTTGCTTTTCTCTCAGCAGGCATTAACATTTTTTTGTACCTAGCTCTTTAGAACAATCAAGCATGAACTTCCTAATATTAGAAACTAAGCCTATCGGGGTGACAACAAACTTTAAAAATCATAATAAGAATCTAGATTTTCAAAGACGTCATTAGATAAGGCTATTGCATGCTTTAGACATCAAAACTAAGTATCAAAAAATTTTAAAATTTCACAATTTCTGCCGTGCTCCCAGATTCCACAACATATAAACTATTTTCTCCCAAAATTTCTAAAATCACATCCCTGGCTATCATGGCTATCTATTCATGCATCCAAAAGAATTCAAATATGCTCAACACAGCGGAAGCCTCCCCCCCAAACTTAAACTAAACATTGTCCCCAATGTTTTTAAAACAGTAAAGCAAATAGAGGGATAATGAGACTTCCCTGAGCTAGGAGCGCTTTATCCTCTTCCTTTCGATCCAGAAAAATGGGATTCTTGGAATTTTGGGATTTGCTTAAGGTGATCCTGCAAAACAAAATTGGATCACGAAGCAAAGAAAATTATTTACCGCAAAAACAACTATCTAAACTTTAATCCTTGGGTTGCCTCCCAAGCAGCGCTTTCTTTAACGTCTTTAGCTAGACGAGGCTCGGCACGCTTACGGAGGCTCGAAATAAAAATTTTCATCATCCTCCGAGGATGTTGGGACCTTTCAGAGGAGGTTTTTTGTGCCTCAGCCCTTTCATCTTCATCCCTTCTTTTTTCTACTTCCTTCTTCTTTTCTGAACTGTTCTCCAGCTGTCTACCACTTCTCAGTGTCACCATCTTGCACTGCTCTCTTGGGTTAGGCTCAGTGTCGCTTGGAAATTTTCCCTTTTGAAGGGCATTCACTGCTGAAGCGATCTGTCCTATTTGAACTTCCATGTTTTTCAGAGCTGTGTCGTGGTTATTGACTGCTGTCTGGAGATTGACGTTCAAAACTTTCTGTTCCTTTACAAACATAGCCACCAACTCCTCTAGGTTATTCTTCTTTTCAGGCGCACTAGATGATGCAAAACCTGGCGGTGGCTGCAAGACATTCTTTGTATTTGAGTATGAGAAGTTCTCGTGATTGCGCAGATTCGGGTGGTAGAAGTTTGGTATTCCTTGCGTAAATGGTCTATTTCCTACGTACTGGACTTCTTCCACATCCTGACCTTCCTTCTTTGAATGACCTTCAGCTAAGGTGGAAATGGACTTGACCACCTCAGACGAAGTCAACTTGTTCAGTGCATTGGTCAGAGATGCCAGCTGTGCCTTCAGTGAACTTGACTCATCCAATTCATATAATCCAGCCTTCTTTGAAATTGCTCCCCTCTCGGTTGGCCATTGATAACTGGTTGCCACCATTTCCTCAAGCAGATCTTTGGCTTCTGTCACTGTCTTGGAAAGAAAACTTCCTCCTGCTGATGTGTCTAGGACTGTCTTTGTGGAGGGATTCAATCCATTATAAAATAACTGTACTTGAAGCCAATCAGGATATCCATGCTGGGGGCACCGCCTAAGCATTTCTTTGTATCTTTCCCACGCCTCGTACAACTGCTCCTTGTCAAGCTGCCTAAATGTTCCGATTTCAGTCCGGAGCTTGGTAGTCTTGGCAGGCGGGAAAAATTTTGTCAGAAAAGCTTGGGCAAGCTCATCCCATGTACTTATGCTGCCCGTCTCGACTGATTCGAGCCAATCCTTTGCTTTATCCTGTAGAGAGAATGGAAATAACCTCAATCTGATAGCGTCGGCCGGAACTCCGTTCATCTTCACCGTCCCACAAATTTCCAGGAATGATCTCAGATGTGAGTGTGGGTCCTCAGAAGGGTGTCCCTTAAACGAGTTATCGCGCGCCATCTGAATCAATCCCGTCTTTAACTCAAAATTTGTAGCTTGGATTGGGGCGTAGACAATCCCAGAATTCTCGGTGGGAAGAACTGGCTGTAAGAAATCTCTAATTTCCTTGGGAGCTTCCTCTTGGTGGGCCATTGTTTCTGCTAATCAACTCTCTTCGAATGGATCTAAAAGTCCTGTCAATTTCAAGATCTAACGTAAACAAATTAACCACCTTGTTCCTTCGCATACAATACTCCCAATCAATCAAGAGAACCAACAAAATAAAACAAAAACAAATGATATTCACAAAGTAAAAGAAAAATATTTACACCTAAATTACTATTTATCCCTTTCTTTTTGATGTCAAGAAAAAATAATTTGCTTAAAAATCAAGCTTCCCCGGCAACGGCGCCAAAAACTTGTTCTTGCTGTTTGCTACCGCAAGCGCACGGGTCGCACAAGTAATATAAAACGGTAGTAATACCGAGTATCGAATCCACAGGGAAGCGAAGCGAAAATTAAGCAAAAATAAAATCTCTTGAGCACTAAAAGTACTTAGGCAAAATAATATTTAGGGAACAGCTCATGCAAATAAGAGAAATTTAAAGTTCAAAGCAGGAAAATAATTTGATCAATCAAATAAAAAAAAATATGGAGAAAGAGATTTCTTTTAATGGGAAGAGGGGTCTTGAAAATCAATTATGAGCTAAACAATTGTTATAATTATCCTATCTCATTGCCCAACTAATTATACTCCTAGAATCTCCGTTAATCACATAGGTTCTCCTGTCGGTTTCCCCTAATTGTAATTAATTCATTTTAACAACCTAAGTGTCCTTAGCGCCATTAAAAATCATTAATTATTACGCTCTGATTCATTTTGGGAATCTAAGTTTAATCAACTAATCCCGGTGTCACGACGGGCAATTAAACTAGTTGCATGGATTATGATCTATCCTAACTTCTCTCCGTCGAGTTTCCATTAAGGATCGAATCATTACACAATTGGCCAGATTGAATAAAGCATTAAGCACATCCATACAAATAATTAGGAAAAAGGGCAAGAGACAGGTAATTATAACAACGTTTCAACTATAATTTCATTCCAAGACCCCAAATTGGGGTTTAGCTATACATAGCTAAAATATCCACAACATATACAAAAGGAAGCATAATTTAAGAGCATAAAAGGAAAGGAATTGACCGTCGAAAAACCCCTTCGCTTGGCGCTAGAAGCTTCCTAAGATGCTCCCCAAAATTTCCCAAATATTTCCCACTAAAGAATTCTCTCAAAAAGGCTAGAAAGCCTTGAGAGAGGCTCCAAAGGAGCCAAAGGAAGGAAAGAATGGATTGAAGAATGAATTGATTGATGGTAAATGAGACACCCAAGGGTGCCTTTTTATAGGCCCGGAATGGGGGTAGCGTCGCAACGCTACCTTGCACAGCGTCGCGACGCTGCAACGTACGCGGCTTGGGCAACACGAAAAGGGTAGCGTCGCGACGCTGCTTACATAGCGTCTCGACGCTGCCCTAAAATTCCAGATTTTTCAGCTTCTTTTTGGGCTGATTTTTGGGCCTTCTTCTTCATTTCTTTTGGGCATTTTTTCATGAGTGTCTTCTTTGGGCCCCCATTTGATCAAGCTTGGATTTGGGCTTCATTTGCTTCATTTTTTGCACTTTTTCTCCCAAAATCACCAACTTCGCTCCTAGGGACCAAATAACGGAATTCATTAAATATTTTCATTAAAAACACGATTAAAGCACAGAAAAGCCTAATAAATTGGGACTAAAATAGCGACATTTCTGCTCGCTATCAGCAGCAGCAGACTCGTGGCCTTGTATTCGCGAGCGTCGACCAGCACCCACAGCTTCGGTTTTTCACCTTCAAACTCGCGTGTAAGGTCTCTTTCTCTCTCGATTCTCTTTCAAGTTCCTCAAGCAGCGAGTTTAATCCTTTGTTTTCTCTTGTTTTCGGCTGGGCTAGTGTGTAGAAGCTGGAATCTTCGTTTTTCTGGTGTTTAGGCGCATTCGGGCTGATTTAAGGATCGTTTCGGCATGCTTAGGCTCTTTCGGTAAGCTCTCAGCATTACCCATGCTTTATAAACCTCAAATTTAGATTACCTACTCTTGTTCGGCCTTAGAATGGAGCGTTTGGTTTGATTTCTTGATTTTCCAATGTTGTGCAGTGCCGTCTTGGGTTCGAAATCATTCTTGCCTTGTGACCCATCATCCGTTGAGCCTTAAACTTGAACAACCAGTGCCTAGGGTCTCTAAGCAAGTGGTTTTAAACCTCTTTGCTTGCTGGACAGCACGTGTTCGAGGTCTTTCAGACGCTGAACGGTAAATTCCAGCACCCCTAGTTCCTTTTCTCAAGTCTATTAGGTGCTTTAAATTATTTCCTAACCTTTAGAGGTTGTTGGTTGTAGTTCGGGCTCCTTAGGCTCTTCCGGATCGTCCTGTTGGTTGGTAGGTTGCTTAGGAGCGCTTATAGTAAGTAGTTCTTACTTGATGTAGTCTGTTTGACTGTGTGACGCATGCTGAATGTTTTCTCGCTTTATAACTATTCTCTTATTCCTGTTTCTTGAATATATATATATATGTATGTATATGAAACCGTGGAAAGCATGAATTGTTGTTGCACGTTGATTGGGTGTAAAGTATGTTGGTTTGTTTTGCATTCGTGAGTCAAGCATGAGTTGAGAGATGTAGTCATGTGAATGCTTAGTGGGCATGATTCATGAGTCTAGAAGCATGTTGCAGGGCATATGCATTCTAGTAGATGTGTGATAGAGGTCAGGGACCTAAAATGTGAAAGAAAGGAAATTTGGGTGAGTGTCAGTGCACCTCGGGTACAAATGGTCGAGGGGTGGCACGTCACCATTGGTTTTAAGAGGAGCATCGAGGCCTTGGGTACAAATGGTCAAGGGTCGGTGTGATGAGTCTAGAAAGCAAGTGTTGGGTGCCTGGGGAAGGGCCAATACTTTGCTAAGTCATCGGTGCGCCTTGGGTACAAATGGTCAAGGGGCGATGCACAGTTTGAGGCCTTGGGTACAAATGGTCAAGGGTCAAACGTCGAGCTCCGTAGAGAGCATTGTGGCCCTGGGTACAAATGGTCAGGGGACAGTGCGACTCGAAGGATCAGTCTTGGAGAGCCATGTGAGGGCTAAATATGAGCGTTGAGTGAGCTCGTGGAGCTTGAGTGGTTAGCAAGTTGCATATAGAAAGATGCATGAGTTATGGCTTAGAAGAGTCACTCGTTTTACTAGCTTTTGAGCATGATGTTGTGATTACCGCTTTAAAAGCATGACGTTGTTTGCGCATGAAGAGCAAGTTGTTTGCTTGTTTGCTGTTTGATGGCTTCTCAGGTACGGGCTGCTTACCAGTACCTTAGTGTACTGACCCCCTCCTCTCTCCCCCCAACTACCAGATTTTGCAGGTTATGACGACTGCGTGGACCATGGTGATGCGGAGGAGACCTATGAGGAGGAACCATAGCTTGTAGCTTGTTCTTGTCCATTTATTTCTCTTGGTTTAGTTAGGGTAGATGTGCTTGTCGCTTTTGAAAGATGTTGGATTTGGTTAATTCTGATTTACTTTTGTTAGTCTCTAGGTTTAGTTGCATTGTTTTAATGAACCCTATTATTTCATTCAGTTAGCGATCAATAAGTTGAATTCAAGTGATTAATGTCATAAGCTCCGTTAACGTTATGTTTCTGATTAGTTATTAGTTGTGATGCGTGGCCTGTCTGGCTGTTAGTTTCTGCGAAGCTCTGTTGTGTTGTAGCTGATGGAGTTGTTGAATAATGTTGTTTAGAACTGTTTTATGCTTAGCAGGTTAAAGTAAATTTTGGGTTAGTCCAATGTACGCCGTTATGCTGCCGAAATTTTCGGTGCTCACGGTTAGTTCTAGCTTAGGAGTTAGTAATGTCGCCAGGATAGTTATTGAAAATCCTGGGGTGTTACAAACTATGAACTCCTGTTTATACGAGATTATCCTTTGATCTGCATGGGTGAGAGTGGCCAGACTTCGCCGACTCAATAAGCCTACCATTTTGGGGATAAGATCGAATAGATACCTGGGGACATAGTCTCGCAAAACGGAATTCGCTCCTACCCATTTCAGGGATAGTAGAGAGGTTGTTCCCTTAAGTACTAACTCCAGGACTTGAAAAAGGGGCCCCACCCTCTCCATGGCACGAGAGTGACTTAGGTTTGATGGTTGGACTACAAACCGATTGTTCATTATAGGATTAGTGGAACTTAAGGAACAAGAAGTACTATAGGGGTAAAACGGTCATTTGACCTAGCTATAGCTACGAACAACCTGTGAAGGATCGACTTACTGAACATGGTTATATCAAATGCACGGAAATATTGAAGGATTGGAATTCCCAATTCCGTTACAGCGGAAGCAATTGGACCGTTCGTAAATTAATTTCGTTCTACAAAATACCAATACATTGGCAAAAGGTTAAGCGATGAAAAGCATACCTCTGTTGACGACTCTGAATACTTCAAGAATGATTCTTGATTGCTCTGCAACAACGAAGAACGCCACCATTTGATCTTCCCCGCTATAACTCTGAGATTATGAACGTAGATGTGGGACTACCTAATCTTGAATGGGAAAAACTCTAGAGAGCAAATTCTCCCTAGAGTTCCTGAGTTGAGAGAATATGAGAGGGCCTTATGGTGGCCATATGTTGTAGCACATAAACCTTAGGGTTAGTGTTCTATTTATAGGAGAAAGGCCATGAATAAAATTTTCATTTAAAATCAATTATTTCCATAATTGATTTAATTTTTTCCATAATTAATCAATTCCATAACCAATCAATTCCATAATTGATTAATCTTTTTAATAAATGATTGATCACCTCCATAAGTGATTAAATCATTTCCATAAATGATTAATTACTTCCATAAGTAATTAATCATTTTCATAATTGATTAATTTCCAATTAATTAATTCTTTAAATTAATTAATCACCAATTAAATATCATATATTTAATTTCAGACCTTCTATTAGTTAATTAATTAATTACCCAATTAAATATCATATATTTAATTTCAGGTCTTCAATTAATTAATTCTATAATATGAATCAAATTCATATTAAAATTGGAACTCCTTCCAATTCTCTTATATCCTATAAATTTAATATGAATCAAATTCATATTGATATTTGAACTTCTTCAAATATTTATTTCTCTCATAATAATAAAGTTTAATTTCAAATTAGACTTTATATTTTAATGTATCATTATACATTATATTAATTTGTATCTCATACAATTAACTTAATTCCCAATATGAATTTGAACTATTCAAATTCTCTCAAGATATAATTGTTCCTAATTACTCTTTACGAGCTAGCAGGGGGACCTAATGGACCTACAGATCAGAAGCTCCAATGATATGAGGTTAACCGATTAAAGTCATTAATCAGGTTAACCAATATTCATTAACTGTGGGTCATTCCACTAAAGACCCACAGCTGAACTCTTCTCACTGTAGAACATTTCTGTGTCCACGGATATAGACCTATACCGGTAAGTCAATCATTCACGAGTGTTCATAATTACGGCTGGGTCAAATTACCGTTTTACCCCTGTGTTACATCTGTCTCCTTAAGTACCAGCGCTCCTCTAATGAACAACATGTTTATGGTCCAACCATTAAACAGAAAGTCCCTCTCGGGCCAGTGAGAGGGTGGGATCCCTTTGTTCAAGTCCCGGAGTCACCACTTAAGGAACACTCATCTACTTCTCCAAGAAGTGGGAAGAAGTGAATTCCTTCTTGTGTTGTCATGTCCCCAGCCTCCCACTCAGTCTTGTCCCCAAAAAGGAAGGCATATTGAGTCGGCGTATTGGCCACTCTCACCCATGCTAATCAAAGGACAATCCCTCATGAGAAGGAGTTCATGACACACTCAGGATTAAGACTGAGTTACCTAGGTCATCCTATTGAAACAGTAACCTAACTAGTTAACGGTGTTATAACTAATGGTTGACTATTTCGTGGTCCGGTCTTATGCAAACTCATTGCATTGGATACCCCCGCTCGCATGTCTCCTACATGGACGCCTTGGATCAATACGTCTGTATCGAATACAAAGCGGGCCGTATCACATAATGTTATCAGGATAAGGTACCCAGTCTTATCCCTGTACTATAGACCTTTTAGGTTGTTACTTGAACACTGATCCCCGTATGTCCCCACATACCAGTTCAAGTCACATGTAAACAACCTTGGATCTTAGTTTATTGGATTTGGGTCAAATTGTGCAATATTTAACAATAACACTTTATTGTAGAAACTCAATAACACTTTATTGAAACAAGTATACAATTCGTTTACATTCACTATCTATGAGTTTTAGGGCATAAAACCCAACAAATATATCTATGTTGAGGGGAGTGCAACTATTGGGCTATAGTGGAGTGTCCCGGTAGTTAACGAATGTCGGTTAGCATGGTTAATGAGATTAGTCGGTTAGCCTCGAATCGTTGGAGCCCATATTCTATAGGTCCATTAGGTCCCCTTACTAGCTCATATCGGAATAAAGCCTAGAACAATAAGATAGGAAACTTTGAATCGTTCAAAAATCGGGAAAAAGGGTATTATCGTCAATTATGTTTGACACAATAATTTAATTATGAATTAAATTATTAAATGAGAGATGAAGTATTTAAAAGTGTTTTAAATACTATATATATGAATTAGGATTCATATATATTAGATTGCACAAGGTGACAATGATTAATTGGATTAATCATATCAAATTAATTTGAGATGTTTCAAATTAATTACCAAGAAATCAATTTCAATTTGGAATTGAAATCAGAATTAGAATGCAAGCAAAAATCAGATTATGGATTAAAGTTAGTGGATTTAGTTGGATTCCCACTCTTGCATGATGATACAAAGTGGAATACAACACATCCATGCACTAGTTGCATGTATTGTGACATAAACACCTAGAATCCACTATGGCTTGCATCTCCAACATGTGTCTTGCTTCTTGAGGCCTCTCCTTGCATGGATTCACTCTATAAGTAGAGGATGAATCAGATTGAGAGTAAGTAGAGCCATTTCCATATTGTTATGATGCTGGAATTTGGTCTCAAACTCACTCATCTCCATATATCTCTCAAGTGCTTGAACCTTCAAGCATTCCCTTCCCATTCCTTATCTCTATAGACTCCCACAAGTCGTTTTTGGCCTGGAGAATAGTAGGGAAGACACTAAGGGTTGTCCTAAGAAGATTGGAGAAGAAAAGAATCCACGGAGGTCCACCTATTGAGCTGCAAAAGGTTGGTTCTTCTTATCTCTCTGTTTCTGTTTTTCATAGAACAAGCATGCTTTAGGAGTAAAATTGATGTAGTTAAGTGCTTTCGATCTTCAATTGCTTCCGCATGTGTTATATGGACACCTTCAAAATTAGATATGAATAAGATAATAGATTTGATCTTATTCATGACCTTTTCCTATTAGGAAAAGGTCTTGGCCTTTTCCTATAAATAGGACCCCTGGGGTGGGGTGAAAGGCATCCCATTCATTCTCCTACTCTCAGAGAATTCCCCTAAAGGCTCTCTCTAGACTCCCACCAGTCTCCTACCTCTAGAAGTCTCAGAGTCATACCGGTGTAGCCATAGTGGTGGTGTTCTTAGTAGTTCGTGATTATTTCGCAAGCAGTTGGTGAATTTAATCTGAGTCGTCAACGAGAGTAAGTAATTTGTTACTATATAAATTAGATTTAGGTCTAATATTTTTGTATGCTTAGCCTTAATATAAATTTAGAATAGTTCTAAGATTATTGCCAATGTATTGGTATTTTAGATTAAACAAAATTAATTACGAATCGGTCCCAATCACGCTTCCGCTTTACGGAATTATAGAATTCCAATCCGGCAGATAAATCTTGTATGTTTTAGATGTTATGAATGCTCTGTTCCGTGTTGGGAACCTAGGATGTTATGCGATTGGTTGAGTCTTGAATGCTAATTTGGTCGCCTTGAACACTAGTTTTGAAAGGCATGATATGTTTCGTTTTCGATGAGTGGATACTCAGAACTTTGGTGGTACGAGATAAAGGGTGAGTGGTTAGTGCTTGTTGGATTAGTCGTGATGTTTTCCAATATATCTTAGATAGGGGACTTGTGGTTAGTTTACATGTTAAGCCAGATTAAGTTAATTAGGGACCTAATACGAAATGAGGATATGTTACTTATCCTAGTAGGGACCGTGACAATTAAACACCTAGGACTGAGATATTTATAGACTGAGATGAGGAGCTAAATGGACGGGACTCAGCTTCGCAGACTAGGTGTCATCTACTATATGTGGAAGTAAAGTTCCAACTAAAAACCCATGGTCGCCCTGCCAGTGACTTGGTAGTTAGTGTGCTATGCACACATAGGTGCCTTGATGGGTGAGACTTGACTCCACTGATTGGGTGCCTTCTACCATCAGTAGGAGTAGAGATCTCCCAACATTCCCACTTGTGCACCTCCAATGAGTTGGTAAGCATGTGACAGGCTGGTTAATTGTCCATGTGATTCATACGACATGATAAATGAAACGAAATGAAATGAAATGACTATTAGGCCCTTTGGCAGCAACTAACCTCAAGTTATCTCTGTAATGCATGTAAATCCCTTTCCAATAGTAGTGTTACTCAACTGAGTATTTTTAATACTCATTCTTTTCAAAATGTTTCCTTTTAGGTATGAGCAAGGACATACAGAGCGTGTTAGCCATGGAAAACATGTGATCATGACTTCCGCGTAGTCTAGTTTGCTCATTTTTCTTTTATTTAGTTTTGTAAATGGTGGATCTTAAGGTTTTAAATGTCTCTGCGTTGTTCTTAGGAAACATTTGTTTTAATGAACTTTTTGTAGGTTTTCTTGTTTTATTTTAGATCCCAAGCCGAGAGACTTCTTTTCTTAAAAGTGTAAAATGTTTTGTGTTAATTTTTATTTCAAAACAAGCTACTCCTAAAAGTAAGTAGGCATGCATGCGGTAACAACCCTAGGAATTAGTAATGAGAAGTGGGGTCGTTACAATTTTAACTATAGGTCAAGGTTGTTACATTGGGAAACAATCATTTCCATGCTTTTTGTATACTTATGAGTAAGGACATTTGATACCCTTAGAAAAGTAGGAGTTTTCTCGATACCTTTTTCTTTCTCTTTCTTATTTTGTTAATATCTTTCTTTCTTTTGAATAGATTTATTTATTGAGAAAGAATCAATTTTGACCCTAAACTTGTAGGGTTATATCAATTTTGACACTAAACTTATAGAGTTGTATCAATTTGGACCCTAAACTTTCGATTTCATCAAATTAGACCCTAAACACTTAACAAAGTGTTGCAATTTTCTCCATAGATTTCAATTCCCCCTAATTAACCCACTAATTTTAACAACAACAACAACAATAATAATAAACAACTAAAATAGCGATTTGTAAGCCAATTTAAATATCTATTTCTTAAATCAAGTAATAATCTTGCACTTAATAAAGTTTAAACAACTACTTCTAATTATGTATCTAAAAAAAACTACTTCTAATTATGATTTGGTTTGCTGAAAAAAATATTTAGAAAAATCAATCCAAACAACACTTTACAACTTCAAAAAAAAAAATATATTATAGAATTTAGATTACAATCCAATTTTTATATTTAAACTTTAAACATGAGTTCGAAATATTATAATCATATTTTCAACTTTGTACATCACGTGTAACCTTAGTTCAAACTAGTTTTTCTAAAAGCAGAACTGACAATCACTATCTAATTAACCGTCACAACTGTTTCGAGTTAGTGCGTTGAGGATCCAACATTGAAAAGATGAATGGAAACCTCACAATTTATAAGATATATGAGTTACTTCTCTCATAGTCAATTGGTTTTGATATGAAACCAATGTTTATTATTGCTAAAGCTGTTTTTTTTTTTTTAAATTGAAAATCAGGTGGTTTAGATTTTCTTAAAAATAGCCTTTTAAAATTAATTTATTTTTTGACTGATTGATTTAGGCAAATTTTATTTTATTTGTTAATTCATTTAATGAGTTGTCTCACTCCTTCTCTCTCAAGTTTTTGGCTCTCGATGAAATGGGTAAAGGGGTCTCTTCATCTTCCTCCTCTTGGCTGTGTGTTTTTTTGTTTCTCTGCTTTCAACCTAAGGTAAGTTTTTTTTTTTGTCTTATGTTTCTCCGTTGATTGTGGGTTGATTCGCCTGCCAACAAAGCTCCAACGTCTTTTTCTTCTCTTGATTTTGGAAAGCTCATGGTGATTTGCAAATCACCATTGATTATTTTCGTTCAAGGAAATTTTCTTCAAATCTTCTTGTTTTTGGTATTGTATCTCTCGTTTATGGTTTTTCCTTTTTATGGATGTTGATTTTCTTAAGGGCTTGCTATTTAAAGTTAGTTTTCTTGCTGGTTAGAATCACTGATTTTTGGGGGAAGTCTTTTGCACTTTTTGTATTCTCTGGATGTTCATCGTATATTCGAAAAGAGAGGTTTTTAAGTGTGTAAGTTTGTGTTCGCCATCTCACATCATCTAATTTGTGGTATCGACTCGTTCCTTGAGGAGTAGAAGTCAGTTGATACCTTAAGCAAGGAAGGGAGTTCCTTGAACCTAAATCTACAAGGGGAGCTTGTAGACAATCCATCTCAAAGATCACCATCAAACAACGAACAGCTGCAAATCAGGAAAAATGGAGTTCTTCTTATTCATTTTGTTTATTTTTGTTTGATTTCATAAAATTGTAATTTTGTGACGATCTTCTAGTGGATTATTTTCTGGGCGTGGCCCCGTGGTTTTTTTATCCCAACTTTGGGATTTTTCCACGTACAAAATCTCTCGTGTTAATCTCCTTCTTTGCTGTCTCTCATACTATTTTTGATTGGTCTCATAAATTAGTATAAGTTATATCTAAGTGTAGGTTTTGTCTAAATTGTGAGATTTTATATCATTATGAATAAATTCTTTTTTATAAAGTTTATTGAATAAATTGAGATAAATATAAAATTAATGGCTAGTTACAAGAATTAGGTTCTTTCAATTATCATAAGGGGCAACTAGATAAATGACCATTTTAAATTAGATGTTTTGAAAAAGGTCATTTGTGTTTACAATCGGAAAAATGACCAAAAGCTAATTTTAGTAAATTTTTTGGACAACAAAATGGACGGAAATACCCCTGCCCCAAATCTTAATTCAGAAATAAATTAAATCAAAATACACTATAAACCAGGGAGAAAATCTAGCTTTGTTACAAATTAATTCAACGGGTAAATCAATAACAAACTCTCAAAATAAAAAAATATAAATTTGGAAACTTAAATTTAAAACAAAAGATTTAAATTCAAATTAGAGAGAAAAGATAGGGGAGAACAAAAATACAAATTAATTCAACGGGTAAATCAATAACAAACTTTCAAAAAAAAATATATATAAATCTGGGAACTTAAATTTAAAACAAAAGATTTAAATTCAAATTAGAGAGAAAAGATAGGAGAGAACAAAAAACACAATATATTGGAAAAAAATAAAATACACTATAAACAAGGGAGAAAATCTAGCTTTGTTACAGATTAATTCAACCGATAAATCAATAACAAACTTTCAAAATAAAAAAAATACAAATCTGGGAACTTAAATTTAAAACAAAAGATTTAAATTCAAATCAGAGAGAAAAAATAGGAGAGAACAAAAAACACAGTATATTGGAAAAAATAGAGAACGAACCTGTTACAACTAGGATTCATATGCAAAATGAAGAAATGGAAGAACTCATGCATCTATTTTAAAATGCCAGTAATATCTATCATTTGGCATCCATCATTTTGATTTGCACCTAAAACATCAAATCAAAATAAAGTATAATTTGAAACAATAATATCACTGTAGATGAAAATGAATTTAAAAAAATTTAGATGAAAATGAATCTCAGTTGCATTTGGCATCCATCACCTAATTATTTCGCATCCCATTTCAAAAAAGAAAAAAGAAAAGGCTCAAACTCTTCACATTCTTCTTGGAAAACCCTCCTTCGAAAACCCCACTCGAAACCAAAAAATGAGCGCTTACCGTTTGGCGAAAAAAAAATCCAAACCGATTGAGCTTCTTCTTCGAAACCCTTTTTCGAAAACCCATCAATCTCCTTCAAGCTTCAATCGATTCTTCTCCGGAAATAAACTCATTCTCCTTCAAGTTTCTTCTCCTAACCCGATTCTCAAACCCCTCGACAGATTTACACTGTATTTACACAGACATTCAAACCCCTCGACAGATTTACACTGTATTTACATAGACACTCGATAGATTTACACTGTATTTACACAGACATTCGAGGGAACATTCAAAAACTCGAAGAGGTTGTGTCGACATTCCAGGGTATGCATGCTACGATTCTCTTCTAACTTTTTGGTTTATATAGATATAAACTATTTTTTCCTTACAAATAGGACAATTTGACCGGAGCTAGGACCCACAATTTGAATAAGAAAATGAAGAGAGAGAATTGATGTTGTAAATTCTGAAAAACCAAAGCCAAAAAATGTAGGGCCCGTTTGATAACCATTTCGTTTTCTGTTTTCTGTTTTTGTTTTTCATTTTTGAAAAACAGGGGTGTTTGATAACCATTTCTGTTTTCTGTTTTCTGTTTTTTAAAAACGTTTTTGAAATTATAAGTAAATTTCAAAAACCAAAAAAAGTAGTTTTTAAAAACAGATTTCTGTTTTTCAAAAACTCATTTTTTTTTCTGATGCTTACTTTTCTCCTCTTTTACCTCTCTCTCCAACAAATTTCTTTCTCTATTTTTTTTCTCTATCTAAAATTTATTTTTCTCTCTCTAAAATTTTCTCTCTCAAAACTTTTTTTTTCTTTATAACTTATCTATTTCTAAAAACTTGTCAATACATTTTCTCTCCTCAATAAACATGTTCTAATTTTTCTTTTGAAAAAAAAAAGTCACCAAAATTTTCTATCGCTACAACTTTTCTTTATTTTTCTAATTTATCGTTAGTTCTTTAACATATCTTTTACTCTTAACTTTACTATCTCTCTAAATTTTATTTTTTTATTTAATTTTTTTAATCTAAAATTTATCGCTTTTACTCTAACTTGTTTTCTATTTTTTCTCTAACTAATATCTTTTCTCGAGTCTAACTAATATTCTTTCTCTAAACATTTTCTTTTTTCTCTCTAAATTTTCTATGTTTAACTTTTCTCTCGTCTTTTCAAAAAAAAAAATCTCTTGAAAACATTTATATTTGTGTCTCTAAATTTTTGTTTCAACGTCTTTACACATTTTTCTCTCTCTAAAATATCTTTTCATTTTTCTAATTTTTAAAAAACTGAAAACCAAAAACAGTTATTAAACAAGGTTGGTTTTCTGTTTTTTAAAAACAGAAAACAAAAAACAGTTATCAAACATATGTGGTTTTTGTTTTTAAAAAACAGGAAACCAAAAACCAAAAACCAAAAACAGAAAAATAAAAAACCAAAAACTGAAATGGTTATCAAACGGGCCCGTATATTTTGGGAAGAGATTGATTATGTAACTATCATTCCTTGATTCATGGAATTGGAGGTTACAAATTTTCATTTTTTTTTTTAATATCATCAGATAAGGCTGCACAAATATAGGAGAGACGTGAGGAATGACTCAAGGGTAAAAATGGAAGTTCCAATCCCACGAAAATAGGTTAGAAAACCAGTTTGGCCATTTTTCATTAAAAAATCCGGTTTGGCCATTTTTTCTGAAATACCCTGTAATTTTTTGCCATTTCTAAGGATATCCCTTATCATAATCCATAAAGTCAAAACAAATATTTGATCTACGAAAAAGAAAATAGATCCAATCCAAGAATGATAAACTCAAAGAGACACCATTTTAAGGGGGTATATTATGAATCTGAATGAAGACCTCATAATTTATAATATATATATATATATATATATATATATATATTTTGAGGAAACCTCATAATTTATAACATATATAAGTTACTTCTATATATAGTTAATTGGTTTTAAGATAGAAGTCTATGTTTATGAAATAGTTAGGTTTGATATATATATAAATGAGGTTGTAATAGAAAAGAGAAGGATGGGTAGAAAAAGATGAGAGTTGACATTGAATTAAAATCATATAAGCTTCCATTTTCAACGAGCACCAGTGGTCTAGTGGTAGAATAGTACCCTGCCACGGTACAGACTCAGGTTCGATTCCCGGCTGGTGCATTTCTTTGTCAAGCAATGAAGAATTCTGTCGCATCGTGATCTGGGTCGTTCACAATCGTCCGATTGCTTGACAAGATCTGGGAGCATCAGAGCTCTGACTCGCATCGTTTGTCCATTTCCTGCTTAGGCAGACTCTTGGGAGTCCAAGAAAGTGAATCTAAAAAGAAGCGTACCTGAATTGGAGTCCAAGAAAGAGGTTCTCTCCAGCTTTCTTGATGACTACTTTTCCTCCTACATTCCAGATTTTGTGAATCATAGCCTTGAATATTTATGGGTTAACATGCTTTTCTATGAGGACTTTGCATACCACCACATTTTCTAAATCTTGGACTTTCTTGCTTAATTCCTCATCGTCCATCGTCTGCTCTTCCATCCTTTTGGAGATTATTGGAGATCTCAGTTGACTCCACCACCGATAAGCAACCTATCGTTGCCCACAAATGTCCACAGCTCCAGCTCTCTAGAAGATGACGATTCTAAGTGATACAATTATGGATCACAAAATTAACACCACTTTTCTAATTTTACTTTTCACCTTTTTATTTTTTTAAAGTTTACTTTTGACTATTTATTGTTTGTTGTATAATTTAAAAATATATTTTTTTAATGGACTGTTTTCAAATTTAACGTATAGTTTCTCATATTTTGTTTCTTTTTTGTTTCTTTTTTCCATTTGTCATGCATGTACCCATCTCTCTCACCTTTTCTCTTCCTCTCCTCATTTTTCTCTCTATTTTTTTTTACCACTTCCTTATCTTTTTTTTTTCTTTCAACTTTTTCTCTTTTCCGTTATTACTTTCTCTTTCTTTTTTTTTTAAATCTTTTTTTCATCTTTTTATTAATGAGCTTTTAGTTATTATTTTCTATTTAAATCCCTATTATTTTTCGTTAATTTTAGTAGGATTTAATTTATTTATTCAATAAATTAATTAATAAGATATTTCACGTTTGCCAATAACTGTAAAAATGATATATATTTTTTTTTCTCCCTCACTGATCTTACGTGTTGGGATCCTTGCCTAATGAGAAATACATGCATTTTTAAAGGAAAAAAAATATTATTCAATTAAGAAATGTGGGTATATAAACTCGATTGTCTAACCTTAATTAGATGTCTCAATACCACAAACACAAAAAAATATATATATAAATAGCATGTTGTGAAATAAATTAATGATCGTTGAATATTTACGAAGTTTGTAAATAACTAATTAATTTAATTAAACTAACTTGTGTAAACAAACATCGTTAAAAATAAATTGGTTGGAGTGAGAGATGACATTGCAAATTAAATTTGAACATTGGAAGGATATAATTTTTTTTAAAAAAATTTAGTGTTGGAGTTAAATAGTACTGTAAACTCTATATAATAGTTTTATATTTATTTTAATGTACGTCATATATTTTTTATACTAACATATTAAATTTTATTTCAACTAAAAAACAAGAAACAAGAATTAGTTATCAAACACTTTTTTTTAGAAACAAGAAATAGAAATAGTTATCAAACATGTTTCTATTTCTAGTTCTTAAAAAACAAGAAACAAGAAACAGGGAACGCAAACGTTATCAAAGTAGTCCAATGTTTGAGTTTTAAGACTTCTGATATTGGTTCCAAACTTTCATTTTTGTGTTTAATAAATGTTTAAGCTTTCAATTTTTTGTTAAATAGGTGTTTGACCTATTAGACATTTTTAAAATGTACAATCCTATCAAATACAAAATTAAAGTTCAAAAGACATATTAATCATTTTAAAAGTTCAATTACCTATTAGACACAAAATTGAAAATTTAGAGACACACAAATATGAAAATGTGAGGATTAATTTTTTAATTTAACCTAAATGTATGACTAAATATATGTTTTAGTATTCATTTTTCATTTGAAGTTAGCAAAAATGTTCATCAAGGTCTCACCTTCCGTTGTTTTGACATCTTGACACCGTTCACTCGACGCTTCCTATCTTTCTTATTGTTACTTCTACAGCTTCTGTTTGGGACAATTTAATCATTTTTATTTTTGTTTGAAAAACATTTGGTTGTCATTTCTTACATTGTCTTTCGTCACTATTCAAGTTCTTGTATGTATTTGCAACGTGTTTTTGAATTGTATTAATCCTTTTCATATTCCAAGACATTCCAAGCTGAACAAACTTGACACTATTGGCTAAAAAAATATGTACACATTGTTATGTAGAACAAGTCCAATCAAACCGCGGTATAAAATATCGGAGTGTCTTAAAAAAAAAAGTCAATACAAATTTAGCCCAAGTCCAACCTTGCACACCAAACACATGCATCAGATTACAGTCAGACCTAATACAGTGCACCAAATACAAGCTTCAACATTCCCAGGGTTTCTAATTCCAAACAATGATTCCAACTGTAATCTGATTCTTAGGAATTCAGATTTCAATCCGACGCACCAAACGACCCCTTAAACCCATAAGGTACATCCTCCAAACCCACTTTAAAGTTCAAACTCATGATTACTCTTCTTTTATAAAGTTGTGGAATCCACCATTTCTTTCCAAATTTGGTGGGTCCCACAATTTCTTTTATGTTTCTTGTTGATGCCAAAATTTGGCCAAGCAACTCACCTGATCTTCACTTGACATCAACGGTGAATTTATTTGAAGAGGAAAGACGTGGCCTACAAAACAAGAGAAAATTGTGCACCGGTGTGGTGCTTGCCACACCGACTCCGATGCTTAAGTCAGTTGGGAGATCATAAAGCAAGTAAATTAAAAATATAGGGGAAGAAAATAGATACCAAGTTGAGTCCCCTACCTTGGGGTTAGTCTCTTCTATTTATATTTGAAATTAGGGTTTTCCCCTTCCTTTTAGGAGAGGGAATAACCCTAGAGATTGATTCGGGCCCAATGGGCCTTTGTGCGCTTGTTTATTCTCTAGGCTCTCATCATTCTGTCTTTCTTAGAGCTAGGTCCAAATTCACCCATAACATTAAGCCCCCACTCTTGAATTGGGATTAAAAGATGGCCTGTTGCTATAGGTCAAAATGCCCTAAGCCCAATTTAAGAGTACAACTCTCACTCGTGTCGATTTGTGTGCTGATTTCCTCTTCACTTCACTTGGACAGTTACATAACCCCTTCTGAGTTCAAATATTCCAAGGTTAGCCCTAGATGCTTTATCGTGAGGGTCTCCTCTAGATGATAAAAATCGATTTCCAGATGAGTTTTTTTTATCACCAACCGGTATCTGACTTCTTGTTTGTAAGTAATTTAATATCCATTTTGAAGCCCCCTGTGTAGGTGCTTCTTTCCCATTAGTCATTTATGTGATTAACATGGTAAGACTATAGGGCCGTCCTCGGGCGCTTTTCTTACGTTAGTCCTTGTAGAAAAATAATGAGAGAATAGGCTAGAACATGTAATCTTTAGTTTAACACGCTAAACTGAAGGTGTTCATATAACACATGTGGAAGCAATTTTAGGATCGAAGGCACTTAACTACATCAATTTTAGAAAATGAAAGCATGTTGTCCAAATACCGTAAACAGAGAGCAGAATTTGTACCAACCTTTTTGGAGACCGATTCAGCAACTCCCTTTGATTCCTTTGATCACAAACGGTGTGTGGACCACCTCTAGTGTCTTCCCCGCTATCCTCCGGCCTTAGAATGACTTGTGGGAGTCTATGGTGATAGGGATTGGAAGGGATATGCTTGAACACTACAAGCTTTTAGAGAGTATTGAGAGAGTGAGGTTGAGAGTGAATTTTGGCAGCATAACATTACTCCAAAATCCACACCTTCTCCATCTTCAAATCCCCTACTTATAGAGGATTTTTATGGATCTTAGATTCACCAATGTAAGACACATGGGGAGGAGAATGGGCTTAGTGGATTCTAGGTGTTCTATGGAGATAACATGCAAGATTGCATGTGGGATGTGTTATTCAACTTTCTTCATCCATGCAAGAGTGGATTTAGTTGTGTAATTCCACATCTCCATCCATGCAAGAGTTAATTTCTACTCTTGGATTTAATTTAAAATGCAATTCTCAATTGCCTTTCAAATTATCAATCAATTGAATTATTTCAGCTAATCATATGACATTAATCAAATTAATTCATATCACCTAATTCAATCCACTAATCGTGAATTTCCATAAATTCAAGATTGAAATCTCTATCTCAAATTTTAATTAAAAACAATTCATAATCATTTTTAAATTAAAACAATAATTAATTAAAATATTTAATCAATTATGTAATATTAATTTAATATCATATATCAAATTAATATTATGCACCTAATATGAATCCCTATTCATATATTTTGTATTTAAATCATATTTAAATACTTTACTCTCTCAATTAATAGTTTAATCCATAATTAAACGTTTGTCTAAGAAACTGTTTCCTAAGACACCTCAAGAGATTGAGGACATGAGACGAATGCCCTATGCAGTACGGATTGTCAGTATCAATTTAATCCAAGATTTGATCACTGGAAAACCGTTAAGAATATCCTCAAGTATCTGAGGAGAAAGAGGAACTATATGCTCGTGTATGGGACTAAGGATTTGATCCTTACAGGATACACTGACATGGATTGTAAGACTGATAAGGATTTGAGGAAAACTACATCGGTATCCATGGTCAATCTTTACAAAAGGAGCTATAGTATGGCATAGTTATAGTCTTGACCATATAGGCCGAAAATAAAGCTACTTGTGAAGCAGCGATGGAGACTGTAAGGCTTAGGAAGTTCTTCACTGATTTGGAATATGTTCCAAATGTGAACTTGCCCATCACACTTTATAGTGATACAGTGGTGCTGTGGCAAATTCAAAAGAATCTCGCAGCCCAAGACAAATAGACACATTGAATTGAATGGAATTTTGCTGATTCATTCACGAAGGCTCTCTCGGCTAAAGTGTATGAGGGTCATCTAGAAGGTCTAGGTCTACGAGTTATGTACAACGATGAAATCTAGGGCAAGTGGGAGAAATGTAATGGGTATAGTGATACCATTATATGTAATGGGTATAGTGATGCCCTAGTTTATTGTATTTGTACATTGTATATGTTTTATACATGTATTTATATACCTGCTGCTGTATAGATTATTGTACATCCCACTAGACTAGAGTTTTAGTTCAAGTGGGAGTTTGTTAGGTTTTATGCCCTACAACTCGTAGATAGTGAATGTAAACAAATTGTATACTTGTTTCAATAAAGTGTTATTGAGATTCTACAATAAAGTGTTATTGTTAAACATTGCACAATTTGACCCAAATCCAATAAACTAAGATCCAAGGTTGTTTGTATGTAACTTGAACTAGTATGTGGGGACATACGGGGATCAATGTTCAAGTAACAACCTAAAAGGTCTATAGTACAAGGATAAGGTTGGGTACCTTATCCTGGTAACACTATGAGATATGGCCCGCTTTGTATTTGATACAGACGTATTGATCCAAAACGTCCATATAGTAGACATGCAAGCGAGGGTATCCTATGCAATGAGTTTGCATAAGACCGGACCACAAAATAGTCAACCATTAGTTATAACACCGTTAACTAGTTAGGTTACTGTTTCAATAGGATGACCTAGGTAACTCAGTCTTAATCCTGAGTGTGTCATGAACTCCTTCTCATGAGGGATTGTCCTTTGATTAGCATGGGTGAGAGTGGCCAATACGCCAACTCAATATGCCTTCCTTTTTGGGGACAAGACCGAGTGGGAGGCTGGGGACATGACAACACAAGAAGGAATTCACTCCTTCCCGCTTCTAGGAGAAGTAGTTGAGTGTTCCCTTAAGTGGCGACTTCGGGACTTGAACAAAGGGATCTCGCCTTCTCACTGGCCCGAGAGGGACTTTCTGTTTAATGGTTGGACCATAAACAAGTTGTTCATTAGAGGAGCGCTGGTACTTAAGGAGACAGATGTAACACAGGGGTAAAACGGTAATTTGACCCAACTGTGATTACGGACACTCGTGAAGGATTGACTTACCGGCATAGGTCTACATCCATGGACACAGAAATGTTCTACAGTGAGAAGAGTACAGCTGTGGGTCTTTAGTGGAATGACACAGTTAATGAATATTCGTTAACTTGATTAATGAGTTTAATCAGTTAACCTCATATCATTGGAGCTTTTGATCTGTAGGTCCATTAGGTCCCCCTGCTAGCTCGTAAAGAGTAATTAGGAACAAATATATCTTGAGAGAATTTGAATAGTTCAAATTCATATTGGGAATTAAGTTAATTGTATGAGATACAAATTAATATAATGTATAATGATGCATTAAAATATAAAGTCTAATTTGAGATCAAACTTTATTATATTGAGAGATTGGTATATTTGAAAGATTTCAAATATATGTCTAATTAAATATATGGTATTTAATTAGAAGATGAATTAATTAATTATTGAATTTAGTTTAAATTAAATGAGATTTAATTAAACTATAGTCTATGAGGGAATTATTAGAATATGATTCTAATATGTAATTAATTGAATATGGGAGATATTTAATCAGTTGTAAAATTAATTAATTATTGAAATTAATTAATTGATTAGTTTAATTGAATTAATTAAATGTGATTTAATTAAGTTTAATTAAAATATATTATGTGAGGAAATTACATTTAAATAAGATTTAAATGTGTATGAAATTAATTAATTAATATGATTAGTTAATTAACATTTAATTAATTGATTTAATCAATTAATTAATTGATCTTGATCTAACGGTCAAGATTGTTTCTTAACCTCACATTAAGGTTTCCTCTCTTATAAAAAGAAAGGTTATGAGAACCCTAGCCCTAAGGTCTCATTCTAGCCTCCCTCTCATATTCTCTCAACTCAAGAACTCTAGGGAGAATTGTCTCTCTAGAGTTTTTCCCATTCAAGATTAGGTAGTCCCACAACTACGTTCCTAATCTCAGAGTTGTAGCGGGGAAAATCAAATGGTGGTGTTCTTCGTTGTTGCAGAGCAATCAAGAATCATCCGTTGAAGTATTCAGAGTCGTCAACGGAGGTATGTTTTTCACCGCTTAATCTTTTGCCAATGTATTGGTATTTTGAAGAACAAAATTAATTTACGAACGGTCCAATTGCTTCCGCTGTAACGAAATTAGGGAATTCCAAATCTTTCAGACCCGTGGTCCAGGCTCACATAATCTCGAATCCGGATGAGGCGAGGTAGACTCGGAAGTCCGGGCTCGCGTGACGAGCTCAAGCCAGATGAGGTGAGGTAGACCCTGAAGGGAATAAAAGTCCCCACGCAGCAGAAGCGCATCGAAAGGACCTTACGCCGTATATTAATTAACATTAAAATACCGTTACGAAAAACTCAAATACACTTTAAACACACTTTAAAGTTGTTGAAAAATTGGTTTAAACATGCTGAAAAATAAATCTAAATTTATTTTCATGCGTTTCTAAAGAAAAGGGCAAGAACCATTACAAACCTTCGTTGTAGACTTGACCGTTCTCCGCCAACGACGCTCCAACGATCGAGAACGCAGCAGCCTCCTTGTCTTATAATCGTTGGAAATTTCTTCTTGATTGACACAATAACCACAGAGGTTACACCGGTATGTCTCTAAGTCTAGGAGGCAAAAGACTTCTGAGAGTCTTTCTCTAAGAGGGAGGCTAGAGAGAATTCTAGGTCTTGTCTTGTGATTCTAAGAGCAAGAGGAGAGTATCCCTGACCAATTAGGTCTAGTGTTCTATTTATAGAAGAGAGGTCATGAATAAAATATTCAATTAAATCAATCTTTTCCAAAATTGATTCAATCTTATTCCATATTTAATCAATCCATGATCAATCAATTCCACAATTGATAAATTTTTTCCACAAATGACTAATTACTTCCATAATTGATTAGATCATTTCCATAAATGATTAATCACTTCCTTAAGTGATTAATTATTTCCATAATTGATTAATTCCCGGTTAATGAATTCTTTAATTAATTAACCACCAATTAAATATCACATATTTAATTTCCGGCCTTGAATTAATTAATTTGCCCAAATAGATTTTAGGCCTTAAATTAATTAATTCATTATTTGAACTCTTTCAAACTTCCATAAATTTATATTAATATTTGAATTTCTTCAAATATTAATTTCTCTCATAATAATATATCAATATATATTATATTTGTTTCCCTTGGTAAATTGAACATTTTCAATTTACATTTATTACTTAGTTGCCTCAAATTACTTTATGAACTACCAGTGGGACCTAATGGACCTGCAGATCAGAAGCTCCAACGATACGAGATTAATTGGTCAAACTCATTAACCAAATTAATCAATATTCGTTAACTGTGTGTACATTCCACTATAGACTCACAGTTGCACTCTTCTCACTGCAGACATATTTTCTGTGTCCACGGATATAGACCAATATCGACTAGTTAGTCCTTCACAAGTGTCCGTAACACCAGCTAGGTCAAATTACCGTTTTACCCCTGGGTTACTTCTATTTCCTTAAGTACCAGTTCTCCTCTAATGAACATGTTTGTGGTCCAACCATCAAACAGAAAACCCTCTCGTGCCATTGAGAGGGTAGGGCCCTTTGTTCAAGACTCGGAGTAACCACTTAAGGGAACACTCATTTGCTTCCCTAAAGTCGGGAAGGAGTGAATTCCATCTTATACGATTATGTTCCCAGCTCCTCATTCGGTCTTGTCCCCAAAATGGTAGGCTTATTGAGTCGGCGTATTGGCCACTCTCACCCATGCAAATCAAAGGACAATCTCTCATGAGCAGGAGTCCATAATCAACTCAGGATTAAGACTAAGTCGTCTAGGTCGTCCTAGTGAAATAGAAAACCAACTAGTTAACGGTGTTATAACCAGTGGTTACTATTTCGCGGTCCGGTCTTATGCAAACTCATTGCATAGGATACCCCCATTCGCATGTCTCCTACACGAACGCGTTGGATCATAGCGTTTGTATCAAATACAAAGTGGGTCGTATCCATAGTGTTGCCAGGATAAGGCACCCAGTCTTATCCCTATACTATAGACCCTTTAGGCTGTTTCTTGAACAATGATCCCATATGTCGCTACATATAGTTCAAGACTCATATTACAGCCTAGGATGTCTAGTTTATTGGATTAGGGTTATTTTTAGGCAAAAAAAATATAAAATAACTAATAACATTTAATGGAAAAATATATATCAATATTATTTCATTAATATCCGGTCAACTGTTACATTCACTATCTATGAGTTTTAGGGCATAAAACCCAACAGACCCATGGTCCAGGCTCACATAATCTCGAATTTGGATAAGGCGAGGTAGACTCGATAGTCCGGGCTCGCGTGATGAGCTCAAGCCAGATGAGGTGAGGTAGACTCGTGGTTCAGGCTCACATAATCTCGAATCTCATCTGGACCGTGCGTGCAGTCCGTTGAGGATTTGGAGTGGTTGAGAAGATATGTCAACCCCTGCAAGGATTAATCTCATCCCGACCGTGCGTACACTTTATCGGGGACTTGGAGAGCTAGGTTGAAAATATGGAGGACCCAACTTCTGCAAGGATCAGTCTACACATAGGCTTTTCATAAGCGAGTGTATCATTAAGCTTCTAGCCAATCAAACTATAACAAGAGCACATAGTAAAAAAAAGTATCACCCTTGCTCAAGAATATTCTAGACATAAGAACAGAGTCAAGTAGCTTATGAACAAAAATGCAAAATCTTTGGAGATACAAATGGCATAAATACCTGGTTCAAGTTCTTTATGGAACTAAGTATGGATTTTTATAACAACAAAGTCACGAGGCCAAATTTGATGCCTTTCTGACTGTTTTTTACTTAATTAGGGAAACATATTCCCTATGCAGCCCCCTACTCAAGCAAGGTTTTTCTCGAAGTAAAAGTTATGCTTGAATAATCGACGTTGACATACCTTAGCGTTTTCATGTCGCATAACTCTCCCTTATTTGCATTTGCGGGCCTCAGCCTTCTAAGGATCAACCTCAGTCCCTTGTATGTCGGCTCTTGGAGAGTATAGGTTTTTCCATTCTTCCGAGGACATTTTGTTGGCTCAGCTACTGAGGCTTTCAGGAGCTCCATTTTGTCTCCTCGTGAAATAACGTTAGTAGATAACATTATGTAGATATGGGAAAAAGACTAGTCATTGATAAAAAATATAAGTATGTTACGAGTAGCTTGCAACTTATGAATAGTTAATAAATTAATGGAAACACATAAGGTAAAAAATGTATCAGAATTCGTAATTACGAATTGAGTAATAACAGATTGACATTTAGTAAATAGGGGTAGGTAGAGAACATACCCAGAATGTTAAGTCTATAAGCGGTAAATACTTTCATTTAGCTAATATGAGCTATCTTCAATCAATTTGAATTTCTTACTCCATATTGTTGAACTCAGAATTAGAAAGAAGTAACAAACTTCATAGTATTTGTAGTCAGACATTTACGAAGATGCGATAGAACAATTTTTATACAAGTAAATAACTAACTTGTTTTGTATAGTCAACTTAATTTCGACTTTTGATTTATTCCAGGCAATTTCATAATTTTCAATTTGAAGCATAGATTAAGTCTATATTTCATTCATTATTTGAATTGCTTAATGAATATCACACTGGAGAATATATAATAATAATAGTAATAAGAACAAAAAATCTAATAATAAAAACAACGAGTTCAAAGTGTTATACCAAATATATGAATGCTTAATCTTTTTTAACATAATCCCACCCAAACTTGACAATTTTGATTTGGGTGAATAGTTAATTAATTTTTCTTGAAAATCTAGAATCAAACTAGAGTCAAATCTCGTTTGATCGAAATAAAATCTCAATTAAGAACTATACCAATTTTAGGCACAATCTATGCCCAAATATAGCCACGGGATTGAGGTTACAGGAAACATGGAAAATCTATAACAATCAAATGGAAATCTTTTATGCTTTGCCATCTCTGAATATATATTATTGATTTTTCATATATATATATGCTTTTGAAAACAACATTTAATGGACAACATCTCTACTATATATATATATATATATTTCATATACCAAAATTTTTCCTTTAACATTTACCAAGCATCACAGATAAAGCAAATCAATTCCTAAACTGCATAGAGCATCAAAACAAATTTAATACCCATCAAACCAAAGGATTCCAATACGGAAACTGAAAATTAATCTTGGAATTGTAACCATGAACTGTTGGGAATGACTTGATTTTGGCCTTTAGAAGTAATGCATGGAAGTAGTTTGTCCCACATGGATAAATTTTGAGTTGGGAAGAGTGTTTTTATAACATCACTCTTCCTTGCTCTTGTAAATGTGGTTAAGGGTGGAACCAAGACTTTTTCCCACACGTGTGCGCCGCCGCCGCCGATTAGACGGGTGGGTTCGGGTAACTACACTTGTGCGTAATAAAAAGAGATGGGTTTTACTTTTTGGGCCAAAATATTTTTATTCTGTTTTATTGTATTCCCGCCACGTGTCGCCGCAAGAGTACGCCTGACCGAACTATTCGTGAGTTGACCAAGAGCTGACCGAACTTCACGGCTGTTCGTGAGCTGACCAAGCCGACGCTGCTATGTGCTGCAGTTTGTGCACTGACCGAGCCGAGCTGACCGAGTTTTGCGAGCAGACCCAGCTGACCGTCCACATTCTGACACATGGCATCCTCGCGTCCACAAATTCCTTCGACCGCTCTTGCGATGACACGTGGCACACCTTTTTGGGAAAGTAGTTGGGCTCCTTCCCTATAAAAGTAGCTCTGAGCAAAGTGGAAGATTATCGAATTCATTTTTCATTCTTCCTACGTTTTCCTCTGATTCCAATCCTTCTCTCTCGAGTGCACGAATGAGGAGGGTGTTGTGTTAACCTTGGGGAGCAACCGGCAAAAACGATTTAGCACCGTGGTCGTGCCGAAATTACTTTCAAGGTAGTTGTTATCTCCACGACACAACAATTGTTTTCCCAATTTCTTCTAACATAAACCATCGAAATTGGAGGAAAATATTGTTTACATGAATAGTTTAATTAAGCTTTCTTGAAAATTGAGAATCAAATCTCCTGTGAAGGTTGAGATTTTCTGATGGAGGGGTTAAAATATGATAGTTTGAAACAATGCTCAAGCTGGCTTAGATTGTCTATCAACTGAATCTATCAATCTACCCATCATGCTCATCCGTTTCCTTTCAATCAGAAAAAATAAAGAATTGTCAGGGCAAAGTCATAGCAGAAAAAGACAACCCACACACTTACAGAGCATGGGTACTAGATGAAGATTACCTTGGCCTTGCCATGCCGAGATCCTTAGGAGATTTTTTCCTCAAGGAATAGAGCCTCATCCTAATCCCTAAGTCTCCACGAAATTGTAGAAATGGGAGGTATTAATGAACAAGCAAGTAATTGCTTCAACAAGGAACTGATGCATGGCGATGAAATTGGTGGTGAAACCAGCGGTTCAAGAATGGAAACGCCGACTTCCAAGGGGGACGACAGACGACTGTGCAGTGATTTGCTTTTCGTCTTTCGATGGTCCGTCCTGCGGCGGCGCCATGGCACCTTGTTTGGGTCGATGGCGTCATTAAACTCCCTGACTAAAGAAGACAAAAGAAAATAAGATTTTAGTTCAGGGTTTTTCGGATTTTGTCGGCCCCTTTGGTGTTTCAAAATTGAAGAAGATTTTCAATTGCACCACTTTTCCATGCCTTGCGAAAAATTTCAGCCTCACGGCTTGCATGCCATCAGCCCTTCCCTCGATTTTTCTCTTTCTCTGGCAAGTGGTAGCGGCTTAAGAAGCTTGATGTGTGGCTTTTTCTCTTCTCCGAAGAGCTACCCGAAGTCGCGGCGACCAGGAGTTTCACGAGCGGCGATGCCTCTCTCCCTCTCTCTCCTTAACTAGTTGCTGACGGTGATCACACGCAAGAATGGCGGCACAAGCTTTTGCTCCTCCAAGACCTCTTTCTCTGTTTCCTTAATGTACATAAAACGATGTTGAAAAATATTTATTCTCATGTTGAATTCAAAAAAAAAAAGTCCAATGTGCAATTTTTTTTTAGCAAGCTTTCTTCCACATCAACATCTCAAAGTAATGAGTAACCAAGGTTATTACTAAAATTTCTAACAGGAGCCAAGAATAAAAATATTGTTGCAATAAGATGCAGAAAATTAATTTCTAAAATAATTTCAAGCCTACTGCTCATCCTTAGATTGAGGTGTTTATTCAATTGTTCATTCTGCCATGAAACAGGAAACTCAAGCACTAATAAATCAAGCAACTCCATGACATAAACAATTTTTTGTACTCAGATTAGGAAAGAAGACGGGAAAGAATGAAGATCCATAGCAGAATCTCCATCATCATCTCTGCTCCTCTGATCGATTTCTTCCCCACAGACGGCGCCAACTGTTGATGCCAAAATTTGGCCAAGCAACTCACCTGACCTTCACGTTGTTGGGTTTTATACCCTAAAACTCGTAGATAGTAAATGAAACAAATTAATCGATCTCAATAAAGCGTTATTTGAGTGATTCAGTAATTTGGTTATTGAATAATCGAGTTTGAGTTAATAAACCCTAAATCCAATAAAATAAGATCCAAGGTTGTTTAAATGAAACTTGGACTAGTATGTGGGGACATACGGGGATCGGTGTCCAAGTAACAACCTAAAAGGTCTATAGTATAGGGATAAGGTTGGGTACCTTGTCCTGGTGACACTATGTGATACGGCCCACCTTGTATTTGATACAGATGCAATGATCCAAAGCATCCGTGTAGGAGACTTGCGGGTGGGGGTATCCTATGCAATGAGTTTGCATAAGACCGGACTGCGAAATAGTAACCACTAGATGTAACGCTGTTAACTAGTTTAGGTTTCTATTTCAATAGGATGACCTAGGAAACTCAATCTCAAATCCTGAGTCTGTTATGAACCCCTTTCAGGAGGGATTGTCCTTAGATTTGTATGGGTGAGAGTGGCCAGTTCGCCGACTCAATAATCTTACCATTTCAGGGGCAAGACCGAATGGGGGTTTGGAACATAACAGTACAAGATGGAATTCACTCCTTCCCCTATTGGGGTAAGTAGATGCGTGTTCCCTTAAGGGCTGATTTCGGGGCTTGAACAAAGGCGCGTCGTCCTCTTCTGGTCCGAGAGGAACTCCTGTTTAGTGGTTGGACCCTAAACAACTTGTTCATTAGAGGGATCAGTGGTACTTAAGGAACCAGAGGTAACCCAGGGGTAAAACGGTAATTTGACTCAGTTGGTGTTACGAATACACGTGAAGGATTGACTTACTGCATTGGTCGATATCCGTGGACGCAGAAATATTCTACAGTGAGAAGAGTGCAGCTGTGGGTCTTTAGTGGAGTGACCCACAGTTAACCAATGTTGACTAACTTGGTTAATGAGTTTAGCCAATTAGTCTCGTATCGTTGGAGCTTCTGATCTGTAGGTCCATTAGATCCCACTGGTAGCTCGTAAAGAGACTTGAGGTAATTAAGTATAAATTGTAAATTGAAAGTGTTCAATTTATTTAGGGGAATCATATAATGTATATTGATACATTATAATATAAAGTTTATGAAACTTTATAATGTAATTTTGAATTAATTTGAAAATTAATTCTTGAGAGAAAATATTTGAAAGAGTTCAAATAATTAATATGAATTGGATTCATATTAATATAAATAATTTAATAAAATCCCTAAGATTAAATATGTGATATTTAATTGGGTAATTAATTAATTATGGAATTAATTATTTATTTATTAAAATTATATATGAATAAGATAATAGATTTGATCTTATTCATGACATTTTCCTATTAGGAAAAGGTCTTGACATTTTCCTATAAATAGGACTCCTAGGGTGGGGTGAAAGGCATCTCATTCATTCTCCTACTCTCACAGAATTCCCCTGAAGGCTCCCTCTAGACTCCCACCAGTCTCCTGCCTCTAGAAGTCTCAGAGTCATACCGGTGTAGCCTTAGTGGTGGTCTTCGCAGTAGTTCGTGATTATTTCACAAGCAGTTGGTGAATTTAATTTCAGTCATCAATGAGAGTAAGTAATTTGTTACTATATAAATTAGATTTAGATCTAATATTTTTGTATGATTAGCCTTAATATAAATTTAGAATAGTTCTAAGATTATTGCCAATGTATTGGTATTTTAGATTAAATAAAATTAATTACGAATCGATCCCAATCACGCTTCCGCTTTACGGAATTACGGAATTCCAATCCTACACACGTGACATCAACGGTGAATTTATTTGAAGGGGAAAGACGTGGCCTGCAAAACAAGAGAAAACTGTGCACCGATGTGGTGTTTGCCACACCGACTCTGATGCTTAAGTGAGTTGGGAGATGATAAAGCAAGTAAATTAAAAATATAGAGAAAGAAAATAGATATCAAGTTGAGTCCCCTACCTTGGGGTTAGTCTCTTCTATTTATAGTTGAAATTAGGGTTTTCCCCTTCCTTTTAGGAGAGGGAATAACCCTAGAGATTGATTAGGGCCCAATGGACCTTTGTGGGCTTGTTTCTTCTCTGGGCTCTTGTCATTCTGACTTTCTTAGAGCTAGGTCCAAATTCACCCATAACATTCCTCTTTTACTTGTTTGATTTCACCATTCTTTACTCTAATCTTTTTTTTTCTTATTCTTCTTTGAAACTCCCACAACTAGGTTTTCTAACTATTGTAGGAAGGATTTCTTTTGAATCACAAATTCATAATTACAAAATTAATCCCTAAACTTTAGGTTTGCATCTATTCGGTTTATGAACTTTCAAAATTATAAATTTAATCCTTGAATTTTTTAAATTTAAAAAATTCATGAATCTACTAGACGTAATTGAAATTTTAAGGTTCCATTATGCATAAAATTTGAATATATATATCTAATATATGAATTAATTTTTAAAACTCTTAAATTTGTTAGAGATTTATTAGACACAAAATTAGAGGTTTAGGGATCTATTAGACAAAATTAAAAAATCTAGTTACTAAATAGACACAACTTTCTCAAAATTAAAAAAAAAAATTAAAAAAAAAACTTAATAATACAAACCTCAAAGTTTAAAAATTCAGTAATTAAATAGATATAAATCTTAAAGTTCGGGAACTAAACTTGTAATTAACTTGAATTAAATTAGAGGAACTAAACTTATAACTAACCTAAATTCAATTATAAATATCTATAATTTATAATTGAAAGAATTCTGTTAATCACAATTATAAATATTTATACTTTTCTTTAGATTATCTTTATCTAAAAAACATATATTCTTTTCATTCATCTTTATATAATTAACAATGTTTCAAAATATATATAATTTTGGTTAAAAAATATTTTGATTTCTACATTTTGGGTTTTATTCTAATATAGTCTAATGTACTTTGACATGTTCCTTACAATTGGTCTCTAGCAAATTTATTGTTATTTTTTCTTAAAAAAATAACTTAGTCTCTATTTTTTTTTTATAAATTCTATGATTATGTTTACATGGTGTCTTCTCTTGTATGAAAATTATTATTTATTATTTAACAAATTTTGATAAAAATTGACATTATACTTATGATAGAGATCAATTTTAAGCTTTTTATTGAGAGTACATGACTAAAATGGAAGAGAACCCAAAGTACAGAGATCAAAATGATATTTTAACCTATAATTTTCTAACTTTCAAATAAAAAAAGTATACTTGAACGATTTACCCATATAAATATATCTAAAATAACATTAAATTTTAATTTAACATATTAAAATTATATATATATATATATATATATATATATATATATATATATATATATATATCATTCTCAAACTAACAATATTCAAAGTAAAAAAAATAAATGGTATTTTATTTTGAATTCATTAAAATATTTAATTTTAGGACAAATTACAAAAATTACTCAAGTATGTGTTGTTACTATTACATCCCTAAACTTTCACTGGTAAATACTAAACCCCAAAACTTTCACGAATAGAAGATTGTACCCTTAAACTTTCCATTATAAAAATTAAATCATCAAACTTTTGTAGGTGAGAGAATTACACCCTCCAACGCTGAATTGGTAAAAAATCAATCCCTCAAACTTTCATTAATAGAAAAAATATAGATATATTTTACTCTCAAACATTATCTCTCTGTCAGCTTGTAGCCTCATATCACATGAACTGTCTCATTCTATTATATAAACACATTCAAAATTGACTTTTTTTTTTAATGGAGTAAATAGTAACATGAAGAAGTAACTACACAAATGGACCTTAACAGAAATCTTTTTGACGAAAATGTCTAAACTAATCAAATTCTACATCCTTATCCAGTCGTTTTTTATTACGGATCATTATGAATTAGCTAGCCCAATTACATTAATACCCTTCCATGCAAGCTACCTATATAATTATAAAAATTAAATTAAATTAAAAAAAGAAAGCTACCTATAATTAATACCTTGTATATATTCAAGGACATATATTAAGTAACACATTTGATATTATTAAAATGTAATTCAATATATATACTAATGTTTATATATATTATTCTATTTTTTATTTAAATATTTATTTCACCTATTACGAATTTTGTCATATATACACTAGGTATACTTAGTTGTTTGCAAAAATATACTCGGTATATTTATTTGTCACTACCATAATTTAATTTGCAAATATACAATCAGTATATACATTTATCATTTCCAAAAAATAATATACAAAATAGACACATAATATTATTAAATATACTCATACATTTATGAAACATAAACATAGTATGAAACAACTATACAACATCTAAAAAACCTATCTACTGCCATCTCAAATAGACCTAACTGTAGCCACAACTATTACCAGAACCTTAGTTGTGACCTTTGCACTTAATTTTCTTGATCATTTAGGTGGGCAGATTCATACGTTCTTGCCCTTCTTTATCTCCTTCTACGTGATTCAAATTGCCTCCAGTTGTCATTCATTATTAATTGTCGCAGCAACAATCTGTGTTAGATAGGAGTATGAGGATCTTGCTTTGACGAGATAAGTAAGGAAACTAAACTCCTATATATATTATTACATTGTATATATTTATCGGGCAATTGAGAGTCATGGGCCCATTTAAATATTGTTTTGTAAAAATGGGCCCAATTTTGAATTTACTTATTTGGGGACCCCTGACATTGTGAAAAGACCAAATTATCCTTGCCCTAAAAAATTCTCCCTCTCTCGACCGTTGGCTTCCTTCTTCTTCTTCCTCACTCTCGTGCTCCCTTCTCTCACGATTTCGCCATTTCTTCCTCACGTTCGTCTGCTGTTTCCTTGCAAATCTTCCGCGGAAATCAAGCTTACATCTACACGAGGTAAGTAACTACTATCATTTTTGGGTTTTCATCGCGCGATTTTATCCTTCGGCAATGTTATTTCTGGGTTTTGTTAGAAATCTAGGGTTTTGCTGTATTGGCTGGATTCTGATTATGTTTTAGGGTTTAGTTAAGTTCGTCGGCGGTTTCTGAGGAGGGTAGAGGGAAGAAGAACACAATTTTGTGGTGTTTAAGACCAAGGTTTCTGGAATCGAGATGAATCCCGGTCGGGATTCATCTTCTGTAATTTCTCGGTCAACCGGGAAATTTGGCAGAACTCGAAGCCTTTTCTCGGTTGACCAAGAAATTACACAGACCAATCCCCCTCTCGATTTCGACCGAGATTTAGACCGGGAAATTTGGCAGAACTCGAAGCCTTTTCTCGGTTGACCGAGAAATTACAGAAGATGAATCTCGGTCTCGATTTTGACCGAGATTTAGACCGGGAATTATGGCAGAGGGCTTGTTTTTAGTTAATTTTTTTTTTACTTTGTATATTTGAAAATGTTGATTATGAATTGTTGTAATTTGCTAGGTCTAGTATGGAAATCACCGAGAAAATCCCCTCGCTGACCATTTTCCGGCTGCGTTGACATGTTGCTCACACCTAAACAAAACCATTAGCAATATTAAGTCAATCGTAAGTCGTACCCAATTAGACCTCTTTAGGCAAACATGTTTCGGGCCTTTAATAGATGTGAATGTTATTTTTAATGGCCAATTAGTACACTACATCCTCCTTAGGGAAGTAGAGGAGAATAGGGCAAATGTGATGAGTTTTAAATTGTTAGGTCAGAAGGTCTCCTTTGGTAAGAGAGATTTTGACCTCATAACCGGCCTTCGTCATTCATTTAGACCAATGAGGAGAGATAGAGAGGGCCCTCCCAATAGACTCCTAAGATTATATTTTAGGGAGAATGTAGGCATGAAGGTGGAGGAGTTAGATAAGTCATTTCCGACCCTTCAGTTTGAGAACGACGAAGATGCAGTTAAGATCGCAGCGTTTTATTTTTTTGAGTTGGCTTTGATGGGGAGGGAACGCAAACAACAAGTAGATGCTAGCACCCTAGACTTAATGGATGATTGGGTGGCATTCTACAACGAGGATTGGAGTACCATCGTTTTCGACAAGACGATCAAAAGTTTGAAGAAGGCACTAAAGGGGAAGGCTGAGTCGTACAAGCGTAAGGGAAGTGGTCCAAAGAAGCAGGAGACATACAGTCTATACGGTTTCCCGTTTGCTTTTCAGGTTAGTAGATAATTAAACTTTTGAAATGTAATCTTCATATAGTTTGTATGGTTTCCCATTTTTTTTCTTTAATTGTTTCTTTACACAGATATGGGCATACGAGACTGTTTCATCTCTCACTGGACGTGTTGCCAATCGAGTAAGTGAGACAGCCATCCCACGCATCCATCGATGGTCTTGCGTCCACTCCCCATCATACACGATCATTGCTGATGAAGTTTTTGGATCCCGAGCGGTTAGTTATTATAATTATTTAAATGTTTTGTCTTAATTATTATTTGTAAACAACCAACCACTAACTAAGTAATTTTTTTTGCAGGCTAGAGTTAGGTCGAGTCTTGTTTCTTCTGCAGAGGAGAGTCAATACATGAATCGAGTGATGGAGCCTCCACGCGTGCCAGAGCCAGTGCATGAGCCAGTACTCGAGTCAGGGTAAGAGCCAGATCAAGAACGAGAGAGTCTACCTACTGTATCCGAGGCTAGACTACCTGATGTAGAGGAGGCTACTGTAGCCGACACTGAGATGGTAGATGTCATTGATGCAAATAAGAGAGGAAGGGAAAAAGAGGACAAAGACAAAGGGAAAGAGAAAGAGGAGGAAGTAGAAAAAGAGGATGAGAGCAGGAAGGAGAAGAAGAAGAAGAAGAAGAAGAAGATGAAGCAGACCTGTGAGTGTAGCCAGTGGATGGAGAGTATGGATGCTCGCATGTCTGATATGGAGACATGCCTGAAGTCCATTACCAAGTTCTTACGTAGTCTCTGTAAGGTATTTTGGTAGTCGATCATTGTTTATCGTATTGGTTCGTTTTAGTTTGTCTAACATTTGTAAACTTTCAGGGAAAATTCGTGGACCCTGAGAAGTACTTTGGACCGAAAGATGGTCCGGATGACGTGGGTGGTCCATCGAAAGGACCGGATGACGTGGGTGGTCCATCAAAAGGACCGGATGACAATGAGAAGGACGGGAAGGAGAAGGACGTTGATGAGGCGTACGACATTGAACATATTATGGTAATAATATTTCTTATACTATCACATTTAAAATTTTACATTTCCATATTTAAATGTAAGTTGATATACAGGAGTTGGAGTCTCAACCAACCACTGACTTAGAGTCTCACTCAATTACTGACGTGGAGTCTCAACCAACTACACACCCAGTCGAACTAATTGCACCTAAGGCTGAGGTACTTATTTGTCTTAATGTAAACAATATTATATAAATCTCACTAATGTATAAAATGTATGTATGTAGCCTGTTGAGTTAGGTGATGAGGAGGTTGAGGAGGTTGAAAAAGTAATCGGGCCGCATGAATTGGTAAAAAGACGAGGAAAGCGGACCCGACAAATTTCTTGGAAGCTTCGGTCTCCATGGGCTGACACCAGGCCGGACGGCAAAAGGCGAAAAGTTAAGCAATACGATCCCATGCGTGCCATTCCTGAGGAATACGAGACCAAGTTTCAGAAATGGTTGGAAGACCCATCGTCTGACGGATCAGAGCGTAAGACAGTATATGCCTACAGAAGCAAACAGTGGTTTCAGATGTTACTCAAACCATCTCATTGGATGAGTGATGAGGTACAAACCATCTTATCACTACAGTTGTTTTTTTAATCAAGGTTTTAGGCATAGGGTTTATAGTTAAAAGTTTAGGACTTAGCGTTTATGATTTAGGGTAATTTAGGGTTTAGGACTACAATTCACAATTCTTCTGATTCTGTAGGTGATTGACTCTCTCTTCCTCTTTATTCGGAAGAAGATGGATACCCGTCCTGACTTATGTCATCGAAAGTTTGTCACGGCGGATGTATTTGTAACAGTACGTACTTTCATCTTATTGAATTTCACTTAATCTAAATTGTACTAAGATTGAATGTTGTGCAGGAATTTTTGAGGCGCGAGGATGTGTACGAAGAACTCCTTCGTAGTGACCATGGAGTAGGGAAGACCCTAGAGGTTGTCCAAGGAGCATAGGAGAGGCAAACACCACAAGGAGTTCCACATAAGTGAGCTACAAAGGTTGGTGTTTTCTAAACTCTCTATTCTGTCTTTTCTAGAACATGCATGCTTTAGGAGTAAAATTGAATGTCTTAAGTGCTTTCAATCTTCAATTGCTTCCGCATGTGTAATATGTACACCTTCAATTGGTATCAGAGCATGATTAGAGCACTTAATTCGTTTTAATTTTGCTTTGGTGGGTACCATTTTGAAATTGAATTTTCTGTGTGCTAAAATGGAAGTGTTCTGGTTTGGCAATTTTTTGAGCATTCAAACCTTCATGAAATTGTAATTGCTAGGATATGTAAGAGCGTTAATGTGTGTACTATAGTCTGTAATTTTTATAGAGTCATTAGAGTCCATATAGGCTGTAAAATCGAAGAAAAACCGGAGAAGACGCAGCAGAAAATGAAAATTCCAGCAAGCTGTTTTTTAATTCCAGCAGCAGATTTTTTTTCTTCTTCTATTCCAGAATTTTGGTCCGGTTCAGCTGCTGTTTTTTGGTCCGGCTCGGTCTGTTGCAGCCTCATTTCACTCATTGCATGGCCGGTTCATTGCTTGGATGAGCAGTTCGGGATGGTTCGTGAAGCTCGGGCGTGCTGCAAGTTTATTTATTAATTATTATTGTAATAATTAGTGAAATTGCTTGTGTTTTTTTTTTAAAAAAAAAATTGCCAAACTATTCCATTTTAGCTTGATTTAATTACTTTATGCATTGTGAATGTATGATTTAATTAAATGGATGTATGTGCATTATGAGCATGTCATATAGTTTTAAAACCCCACCATAGGAAAGCATGTTCATGCATTTGTTTAATTTTAATAAGTGTTATTGATTAATTCAAATGCATGAGGGAAATTTCATGTTTTATTAATATAAGAGTTGTATTAATTTAGGGAGATTCATGCTTGAATGGTTAACTAAAATTGATTAATTCTTATAATAGTTATAATTATTAAATGATAAAATTAACCAAGCATGAACATGAAATTTCATTAGTTTGATTATAATTGTTATACTCAAATTAGGCTTGTTATGGATTTTTTTTATAATTGTTATAAAAGAGATAGAAATCTAAAATCTATAACAAGATAAAGAGCATGCTCACTTAGGTTAATGAACCATCAACAATTCGATCAACTTGCATAGTTTAGGTCGATATCTTGTAAAACAACGGTTACGAGAGAACTCACCCGACAAAATGCTGTCTAAGGCTGGAGGTATTTAAGTTGACGGTTTACGGAACACCTCCTACCTGGGCATTGAGTCGGTTCTTGAGTTAAGTTAACTCGAGTTTTATGAGCATGCGTGAGCGGTGTGAGGTTTTAAAGTGTTATCACCTAGACATCGTAGTATAAAGAGTTATACAAACCTAGACATAGGTTGTTTCTAAAGGGTGCTTTTCTTATAACTTGAATGATTGATTGTTATATGCTTTAAAACACCATTAGAAAGCATGTTATAGGGTTTATTCATTAATAGTTATAAGAGTTATAAAAGTTGATGAATAGAAACCGTAAAATCTATAACAAAGAGTTGCATGCTAACATAGGATCTTAGGATCTTGTCGTTCTTTAAATGGTTTAAAATGAAGTAGACCTAAGATCGCCTTTTCTAATAGGATTAGAAATATGTCTTACTTAGTTTTTAAAATAGTTTTAAAAATTTGAGTAAGTAGGGCATGAGACCTTGGTTATAAGGGAACTCTCCCGGCAAATGGTTCGGAACCTGAGTTGAATTAACCAAAGTCTTACTAGCATGCAATGTCACTAGGTTATTAAAAAAGTTTAATTCGCCTAGACATTTAGTTTAAAGACCTTGTTTAATAAGGCATAGGCTTAGATAGATTCATTTAGCCGAAATTTACCTAAGTAATGGACCCTAAAACCTTACGACACTTTAGTGGGAGGAAAAGTATAGAAACGAAATATTCATATTAAGTTTCTACTCTCACGTTCCCCTGAGTTCACACCGTGAGATCCATGCTTGGCCTCGAGGCGCCCTGGGAGCGTCCCCCTACAGATGGTGTTTGCATGGGTTAATATCAAGGTGAATGGGAAAAGTGTTCATAGTAAGTGGGAGAAGGAAACGTGTCAAACGTATCCTGCGGTCTCCATCATTAGGTTGCATCGTGAGATTCCTATGCGCTGCCTGCGAGTCGCCCTGGGAGCGATCACCCTACGGAGGGCTTGCGCATGGGATTCGGAACAACGCAAACTCCAGAAATGGATAGGGTTTCCTAGGGCCATTCCCAACATTAGCTCTTCCCTACGGTGGCATTGTTGGGGCCGTCCTCTGCGATCTGAAAATGATGGGTAACACTTACAAGATGGTCTTGACCGAATTAACGTTAGCTAATAACTATTGGAGTAAGAGTTATTCTGGGAATAGTATTTGGCCGAGATTGTCTCGATTCAGATGAGGAGTAGCTGACTGCCCTACGGTAGAGGTTATTCTAAACCCTTGAAGTATCATTGCAAAATAAATCAATTGTATATATGGGTCGATGATTGCTTTTGCTAAATCTGATTGGATAAATGTGATTAATGGGTTTAGTGCATGTTTCTAATAGAGATTAATTTGTTTGTTTCAGCAATATGTCGAAAAACGTATGTGCTTTGTCAAATGCCAAATTAAACGGTTTAGTACATACGACTAAGAATACTTGCTTAAACGCTAAACACATGGCAAAGAATTTAGGTTTGGTCTCAACTGAGGAATGTCCTCAAACTAACTGCATAGCCAAGAAAAACATGATCCACGACTCTAAATGCGATTTATTAGTCTTGGAAACGTGTTTAGTGGAAAACGACGATTCTGCCTGGATACTCGATTCAGGTGCCACTAATCACGTATGTTCTTCATTTCAAGGAATGAGTTCCTGGCAACAGCTAATAGCTGGAGAGATGACTCTTAAAGTTGGAACAGGAGACGTCATCTCGGCTATTGCAGTGGGAGATGTAAAATTATTCTTCACCAAGGAACGTTACATGATATTAGATAATGTATACATAGTTCCGAAAATTAAAAGAAATTTGATTTCTTTATCTTGTTTATTAGAACAAGGTTACTCAATTTCTTTTTCTGTTAATGAAGCGTTCATAACTAAAAGGGGTATTGATGTTTGCTCTGCAAACTTGAAGAATAAATTGTATGTTTTGAGACCAATTGAGTCTAAAGCTATTTTAAATCATGAGATGTTTAAAACTGCTGAGACTCAACCTAAAAAGCGAAGAGTTTCTCAAGATACCTATCTCTGGCACTTGAGGTTAGGCCATATCAACCTCAATAGGATTGGGAGATTGGTCAAGAGTGGACTTCTAAACAAGTTAGAAGACGACTCGTTGCCTCCTTGTGAGTCATGCCTTGAGGGCAAGATGACAAAACGACCTTTTACCGGAAAAGGTTATCGTGCCAAAGAGCCCCTAAAGCTCATTCATTCGGACCTCTGTGGACCAATGAACATTAGAGCTCGAGGAGGGTACGAATATTTCATCAGTTTCATTGATGATTATTCGAGGTATGGCTATCTCTACCTGTTGCATCATAAGTCCGAAGCTTTTGAAAAGTTCAAAGAGTACAAGGCTGAGGTTGAGAACCTATTAGGTAAGACGATAAAAACACTTCGATCCGATCGAGGTGGAGAGTACATGGACTCAAGTTTTCAAGACTATTTGATAGAGCATGGAATTACGTCCCAACTCTCAGTCCCTGGTACACCTCAGCAAAACGGTGTATCGGAAAGGAGAAACAGAACCTTGTTGGACATGGTTCGTTCGATGATGAGTTATGCTCAGTTGCCTAACTCGTTTTGGGGTTATGCAGTAGAGACTGCAGTTTATATTTTGAACGTAGTTCCCTCAAAGAGTGTTTCTGAAACACCGTTTGAGCTCTGGAAAGGACGTAAAGCTAGTTTACGACATTTCAGAATTTGGGGATGCCCTGCATACGTGCTAGAAGCAAATCCAAAGAAATTAGAACCTCGTTCTAAATTTTGCCTATTTGTAGGCTATCCCAAAGAAACGAGAGGTGGATACTTCTTCGATCCAGAGGAAAATAAAGTACTTGTATCGACAAATGCTACATTCCTAGAAGAAGACCACCTCAAAGATCACAAGCCACGAAGTAAAGTCGTTTTAAGTGAACTATCAAACGAAGCTACAGAAACATCAACAAGAGTTGTTGATGATGCTGGCACCTCGAGTCAATCGCGTCCTTCTCAAGAAATAAGAGAACCTCGACGTAGTGGGAGGGTTGTTAGACAACCTGATCGCTTTTTGGGTTTAACTGAAACTCCAGTCGTCATACCTGATGACGGAATCGAGGATCCATTAACCTTTAAACAGGCAATGGATGATGTTGACAAGAACGAGTGGATTAAAGCCATGGACTTGGAAATCGAGTCCATGCATTTTAATTTAGTATGGGATCTTGTAGATCAACCTGAAGGGGTTAGACCTATAGGGTGTAAATGGATCTACAAGAGAAAACGAGACGCTGCTGGAAAGGTACAGACCTTTAAGGCACGACTTGTGGCAAAGGGTTTTACCCAGCGGGAAGGGATTGACTATGAAGAAACCTTCTCCCCTGTTGCCATGTTAAAGTCGATCCGGATACTTTTGTCCATTGCCACGTTTTACGATTATGAAATATGGCAAATGGATGTCAAGACTGCCTTTCTGAACGGTAATCTTGAAGAAAGTATCTACATGTCTCAGCCAGAGGGGTTCATAGGTCATGATCAAGAGCAAAACGTTTGCATGCTTAAACGATCCATTTATGGATTAAAACAAGCATCTAGATCCTGGAATATGAGATTTGATACTGCGATCAAATCTTATGGCTTTGAACAAAACGTTGATGAGCCTTGTGTTTACAAAAGGATCATCAACAACTCCGTAGCTTTCTTAGTACTGTATGTAGATGATATCCTACTCATCGGGAATGATGTAGGTTATCTAACTGACATTAAACTATGGCTAGCAACTCAATTCCAAATGAAAGATTTGGGTGAGGCACAATTTGTTCTAGGGATCCAAATTGTTCGAAACCGAAAGAACAAAACGCTAGCCCTGTCTCAAGCGTCTTATATCGACAAATTGTTGGTTAGATATAAAATGCAAAATTCCAAGAAAGGACTATTACCTTTCAGGCACGGAATTATTTTGTCTAAGGAACAGTGTCCTCAGACACCTCAAGAAGTTGAGGACATGAGACGTTTTCCCTATGCCTCTGCAGTAGGTAGCCTAATGTATGCCATGTTGTGTACAAGGCCTAACATTTGTTATGAAGTAGGGATTGTCAGTAGATATCAATCAAATCCAGGATTCGATCACTGGACAGCCGTTAAAAGTATCCTCAAATATCTAAGGAGAACGAGGGACTATATGCTCGTGTATGGTTCGAAGGATTTGATCCTTACAGGATACACTGATTCTGACTTTCAAACCGATAAAGATTCGAGGAAATCTACATCGGGGTCAGTATTCACTCTAAATGGAGGAGCAATAGTATGGCGTAGCATCAAGCAAGGATGCATTGCAGACTCGACCATGGAGGCCGAATATGTAGCCGCTTGCGAAGCAGCAAAAGAGGCAGTATGGCTCAGGAAGTTCCTAACTGACTTGGAAGTCATTTCGAATATGCATCTGCCTATCACCTTGTATTGTGATAATAGCGGCGCAGTTGCAAACTCAAAGGAACCTCGCAGCCATAAGAGAGGCAAGCACATCGAAAGGAAATACCATCTCATTAGGGAGATTGTGCACCGAGGAGATGTGATCGTCACGAAGATAGCATCGGAGCACAACATTGCTGATCCATTCACAAAGGCTCTCACGGCTAAAGTGTTCGAGAGTCATCTAGAAGGTCTAGGTCTGCGAGATATGTACGAGAAATAATCTAGGTCAAGTGGGAGATTTGTAACCGGTATTTTGATACCTTTGCATACTGGGTATTTAGATGCCCTAGTTTTTGTATTTTTACTCTGTTATTAATACAAGTATTTATTCACCCACTGTTGTTATAGATTATAGTACATCCCACTAAACTAAGAGTTTTAGTTCAAGTGGGAGATTGTTGGGATAGGTGTCCTAAAACTCGTAGATAGTGAATGATAAACGAATTTTATACTTATTCGATAAAGGCGTTATCGAGACTAATTCAGTAAAGTTATTACTGAATAGAGTAAATTGCACATATAATTACCCAAATCCAATAAACTAAGATCCATGGCTATAGGATGAACTCTTGAGCTTTATGTAGAGACATAAAGTGGATCAAGCTTGAGTAATAGCCAAAACGGTCTATAGTATAGGAATAGGGTTGGGTACCTTATTCTGGGGACACTATGAGACGCGACCCAGTTTATAGATGGTATAGACGATGTGATCCTAAATCGTCCATGTAGAGACATGCGAGTGGGGGCTTCCTATGCAATGAGTTTGCATAAGACCAGGACCAAGAAATAAGTCGCTCTCGCTTTATAACATCGTTTACTGACGAGACTGACTATTTCATGTGATGACCTAGGTAACTCGATCTTAATCCTGAGCTAACTATGAACTCCTGTTTATTCGGGCTTATCCTTAGATCTACATAGGTGAGAGTGGCTCAGTATCGCCGACTCAATAAGCCTCCCATTTCAGGGATAGGAACGGGTAGATAGCTGGGGACATAGTCGTGCAAGAAGGAATTCACTCCTACCCGAATTAGGGATAGTAGAGAGGTTGTTCCCTTAAGTGCTGACTCCAGGGCTTGAACAAAGGGATCTCGCCCTCTCATTGGCCCGAGAGGGACTCGGTTTATTGGTTGGACCATAAACCAATTGTTCATTAGAGGATCAGTGGGACTTAAGGAACTAGAAGTACTATAGGGGTAAAACGGCTTATTGACCTAGCTATAGCTACGAACAACCTGTGAAGGATCGACTTACTAATCATGGTTAAATCAAGTGGACGAAAATATATCTATAGTGAGGGGAGTGCAACTATCGGGCTATAGTGGAGTGTCCCGATAGTTAACGAATGGTTGCTAGCTTGGCAATGAGATTAGTCGGTTAGCCTCGAATCGTTGGAGCCCATGATCTATAGGTCCATTAGGTCCCCCTACTAGCTCATATCGGAATTAAGCCTAGAACAAAAGATAGGAAGCTTTGAATCGTTCAAAATCGGGAAAAAAAAGGGTATTATCATAAATTGTGTTTGACACAATAATTTAATTATGAATTAAATTAGAAAATGAGAGATGGAGTATTTAAAAGTGTTTTGAATACCATATATATGTATTAGGAATCATATATGATTTATTGCACAAGATTAGAATGATTAATTGGATTAATCATAAGAAATCATTTTGTAATGCCTCAAAATCAATTACCTAATGTTAAATTCAATTTGGAATTGAAATGAACATTAAATTGCAAGCTTGAAATTAGATTTCAATTTGTATTTGGTGGATTTAGTTGGAAATCCACTTATGCATGAACATTCAAAGTGGAAAGACAACTCACTCATGCATTGTTACATGTCTTGTGAGATGTACACCTAGAATCCACTTGAACTTGCAAATACACCATGTGTCTTGTGTCTTGAGGCTTGGCTTTGCATGGAGAATGTCTTTAAAAGGAGCTTGAATCAAATTCAAAGGGAAGAGAGCCATTTTCCTTAATGTTATGCTGCTGGAATTTGGACTCAAAGTTCTCTCATCTCTCATTCTTCTCCATTACTTGATGCTTCAAGCATTCCCTTCCCATTCCCTATCTTATATAGACTCCCACAAGTTGTTCTTGGCCCGGAGTATAGTAGGGAAGACTCTAGAGGTTGTCCAATTAGCATAGGAGAGGCAAACACCACAAGGAGTTCAACATAAGTGAGCTACAAAGATTGGTGTTTTCTAAACTCTCTATTCTATCTTTTCTAGAACATGCATGCTTTAGGAGTAAAATTGAATGTCTTAAGTGCTTTCGATCTTCAATTGCTTCCGCATGTGTAATATGTACACCTTCACATGGGAACGACACATTCGATTGGAGTAGATTCAAGACGGTCACTAACTACGTAATGGGAGAACACACAGATTACGGCGTTCCTTGGAGTTCCGTTGATGCTGTCTACATGCCCTTCAACTTAGGTAGAAACCATTGGGTTCTACTGTGCGCTGACTTTGAAACGGGCGAATTTGTGTTGACAGACTCCCTAACGGCACTGAATTCAGATGCAGACATAGCCAAGCAGATGAATACGGTATGCACCATTTTTCCTAGGCTGCTATTAAGGTGCGACGTTATGAAGGAGAAGTCGTCTCTTCCAACACATCCATGGCGATTCAGAAGGAAGACCCAAGTGCCACAACAACAAGATAGTGGGGATTGTGGGGTTTTCACTGTAAAGTTTTTGGAATATGATGTAACTAGATCAGATTTAGGTAGTCTTAGTCAGGAGAAAATTGAGTTTTGTAGGCGTCAATTTGCTGTACAACTTTGGGCCAATAGGCCGTTCTTTTAGTAAAAAATGATTTCGTTCATAATTCAATACTCTTGTAGTTAAAATTTCACTTATATACTTATCTTACGCTTTCAATGCTATACAAGTTACTTTTCTGGTGAATTATACGTTAATAAACAGACCATGCAACGTAAATTTCAAACCATGCAACGTAATTTGAAGCCATGCAACGTAAATATCGTGCCATGCAAAGTAATCTCTTACTGTCATTTTCCTAACTATCTTTCACTGCCAAATTTCCCGCTCTTCCCGGTCACGATTTCGGCCGGGAACATTGACACAGAGAGGCTCACGACATACAGGAAGTTGGAACCCACTGTCAATATTCCCGGTCCCGTTCTCGGTCTCGGTCCCGGTCTCGTGGACCGGGAAATTTGACAGTAAGATGCTACCGACATTTAGTCAGGTAAGAACTCACTGTCATTTGTATTTTTCTCGGTCCCGTTCTCGGTCTCGGTCCCGATCTCGATGACCGGGAAATTTGACAGTAAGATGCTACCCGACATTAAGAACCCACTGTCATTTGTCATTTTTCTCGGTCTCGTTCTCGGTCTCGTTGGACCAGGAAAAATGACAGTGAGAGTATTATGCCTCTTTTTTTTCCTTTTATTTATATAAAATAAATGAACGGATATAAAATATCTAACTTCAAAATATAGAAATGAAAATTCATGTCTAAAACATCCAGGAAACAAAAATTCATGTCAAAATAGTCGTACAAAAAAACATCAAGAATTGTTCAGTGGTTGTCTGCATGTTTTTCTGTTATGACCCCTATTCCCGCACCGGCTGCATTTGCGGACATGCTGCACTTCTCCCGTAGACGGTATTCTCAACGTCTGACGACGACCAACCCTAGGCACTCTTCGAGGAGGCAAGACTTCCACATCAACGAACTGAGGTGATCTCTTCCACTCCGACTCATGCCCAAGGGGTTGTATGGGTTGTGCATATGCATCTATCAAAGAGTCGACATGGTAGACTTTGGAACAAAGAGTATGATATTCGATATGTCGATAAGTGCATGCAGCGATCGCATGGGAGCATGGAAGTTCGTAATACTCAAATTCACGACAGGTGCACGTTCTAGCGTGAAGGTTGACACGTCCACCCAAATGTCCATCCTCGACCTGAAACTCATATCGAGCAATAGGTTTGACCACGTGCCTCCTTGCCTTCTCCTCTGCTTTTTCCAAGATTTCTGTAGCAAACTTCGACCACTGGCTCAGGTTACTGGAGTGCTTATTCCTGCGTTTGTAGTATTTTGCTTGAAGCCACCCTCTCATATGATCCATGAATGCGGTGATTGGGAGCTCTCGTGCATCTTTCAACACTGAGTTAGTGCACTCCGCAAGATTGGTGGTCATTTGGTTATACCGATGACCACACTGGTATGCTCGAGCCCACCTCTCAACTCCAACCCCCTGTAGGTATGTCCTGATATTTTCTGGTAGTTGCTGCCAGTACTCATTGAATTCAACCACACGAAATGCCTTAGCAGCTCCGTCAAATACTTTCATAAAGTTCCCGATCTTAAAATGCGTTTTCAGGTTCTCCCCTAAGTGCCGGATACACACGTAGTGAAATGCATTAGGGAACACAGTTTTCACAGCCTTACCGATGCTGGCATGTCTATCAGACACAATGACCAGACCAGGAACCTGTCCAACTGCACGTTCCATCTGTCGAAAAAAGTACGTCCATGATTGATCAGTTTCTCCCCCGGCAAAGGCCCACCCTACAGGATATAACTAGTTGTTTCAATCTACACCGATCGCAAGAAGTAGTTTCCCACAAAATTTTCCCCGTAAGTGTGTTCCATCAACAACTAGCACTGGACGAATGGAGCTCTTGAACCCTCCAATAGAAGCACCTAGTGCCATAAACACATGCTTAAAGTGTCCATCATCTTCAAGTTCTAAGTCGAACACTGTACCGGGATTTTCGATTTTCAATGCTTCACCAAATCTCGGTAACAGTCTATAAGATTCTTCTGGAGACCCTCTAGCAAGAATAAAAGCTTCTTCTCTAGCCCGCCAAGCCTTGTCATAGCTTAAATTCACACCAAAATCTTGTCTAATATCGTTCACAATATCCTTTGGCCTATAAGTACGACCGACGTCTTGGAACCTCGACTTGATCAAATTTCCAATAACCCAACTCTTGGCCTACCTATGATCATCTGTCAACATTTCACGTACACAGGTATGAATATTGCAGTACTTCGTGATCTTAAATATTTCACACCCCTTAGTAACACTCATAGCGCGAACCCTCCATTTGCATCCTTCAATTACACAGTTAGCTACCCATATGTTCTTCTTTGACTTTTTAACCCTAAACTGGAAATTCCTTCTCATTGCAATCATAGACATTCTCATGTACAAGTCTCTTTTACACATGAATACTTCTCCAACTTCTACATCTTCAGAAGAGGAAGACTGACCTGTCATGATGATTGCCTTCGATGAAGCATTTGGAACGGAAGAGCATGTCGCCACCTGTTCAGGCGCAGAAGGAACCTCAGTGTACTGTACGTGAATCTCTTCCTCATTATCTCCCACAGCTACATCAACCTCCGTGTCTGTGTCCTCGTCATCATCGTACTCCTCATCATGTCCGTAGTCCCCCCAATCTTGGCCACCATAAAGTTCACTACCATGGTCTTCATCGTCCCCCAAGTTATACACAGGAATATTTTTTGATTCATCGCATGGGAAGGATGTAGATGCCGATGGTATATTGTTTGGGACCGATGCCGATGATAAATTCTGCTCCACCTTATACGGATTATTTGGCATGACGCATGGGATGGGAAATGGTCGCGAGGCTTGGTTACTAGGACACTTTGGGATTGTGGATATGTATATGGGTACGTCAGAGACCCTATTCCAGGTCAATAAGGTGTTAAGGTCTTCATCGTTCCTAATAACAAACGCAGGTGCCTTGACCATCAACTGGAGTACACATCTTATTGTAAGGTCAAATTCCTCTGAATTTATACTGGTCAATGCATATAATCGACTTAAGAAGTCACTATATGCACTACCAATGTCTATGTCGAAACCCCTCAACTCTCCACCATCATATTCCTTGTCCCTCTCATTCCACAAACCACCATAACAAACCCACACACGAGGCATTATCTGCACGAACGAACGAAAAAAAAAAATAGCAACTGTACATTTTCCCGATTCTCGGTACTAATTCCCGGCCGGGATGCTTAAAGTATGCTTCCCGACCGGGATATATACATTTCGACCGAGAAAATGTGCAGCGACAACGTAATCTTTTTTCAAAACCACGAACGTACGTAAATAATGGTCAAAACTTGAATGTACATACCTCCTTCAGAAACTTGAATGTTGCAAGTGTTTTGAATGTGATCGAGCAATCCAAAACGTGATGAACGTGACAAAATCGTTGTGTGGGGATCAAAGAATGTTGTGTGGGGACCAAAGGACAAAAAAAAGAAAAGGAATGAGAATAAGAATGAGAATGTTCTTTACATTCCAAATCCTTATTCATTAAGGGAGATCATTGATTGATGGAAAATATTGGTTGGTAATTAATGTGGTTGGTGGAGAAAATTACCTTTTCCTATTTTGAATTGGAGAGGGGCTAAAATAGTCTTTTTACACCTTTGCTGACATCATTAAAGTCAGCAAAGGGTCCCCAATTAAGTGAATTTCAAAATGGGGCCCATTTTTACAAAACAACAATGAAAAGGGCCCCTAAGTCCCAATTGCCCATATTTATCATTATTTAATGTAAACAATGAAACCTTACGAATTTTTCATATACTTGAATATATACCTTGTTAAAAAACTATGATGATTGATTGATAATCCATGGATAACACATGAATGGTAGATATATATCCTATTGTTCTTCAATTCCATAAATGTATTGAAAATTATTTATTATAAATATTAGTTATATATCGTATTCAACATAATACCTCTGATGCAACACAAAAAATGTAACAAAAATATAGTAACGAATATAAGATATATATCCTATTAAACAAAATACTTATAATAATGCAATTCGATAAACTTAACGATCATACTATGTAATTCTATATGCATCGGCTCTAAATGTCAAAATAAAATGAAAGTAGAAGATAAAAACGATTAGATGAAAAAATATAGAACAAAAATACAGGAAAAAGTACAAAGAAATGAAGGTTTTATAAGAAATTGAACCATGAAAATATATCAAAAAAACTAAAAAAAAAATCAGCAAAAGTAAAAAGGAATGGAAAAACTTACTCATGATGTGGAGGCAAAAATACACTCAAAGTTGGAATGAAATGGAAAATGAAAAAAACAATACAACACAATAATATAAAATGGAGAAAATGACACTCTGACGGTGGAACAAAGGTGGAGGAAGATGAAAAAAAGAAGGCAATTGTGCAAATATGGAATAAATCATAATAATATAATTAATTTAAGAATAACCCACTAATTTAATTTCCTTAAATGAATAGCTTGTATTCAAACATTTATTTGAATAAAATTAAAGAGGAAGTTGTTTTATTGATTTCATGGAAGAGTATTTTGGAAAGAGAAAAAAGTCTAATAAGTATCAAAGGAGTTTAAGATTAAAAACTTATTGATAATGGACATTTGTGAAATGTAGTTAGAATAGCAGTGCATCCACCACAATTTCTGTTTGTTTTATTATTATTCAAGTTAGTCTAGACAAAAAATAATACAAGATTGACTGAGATTTAAGGCGGTGAAGTTGTGCATTTAAAAAAAAAACTAGAGTTTGTTAGAAAAAAGGGTGGGTCATGTTTTCTTTGCATGACTTTACGTTAGAATTAGGAGTTTGATTAGTGTAATTTTGAGAAAGAAAAAAGTTGTCAAAAAAAAAAAAGAGAAAAAAAAACATTTTCATAAAAATTACAAAGCTACACTTATCAATTCTAGTAGGAGAGAGTTATAACTTCTCCTTAATTCTTCAATTTTCTTAGTATTCAACTTACAGAAATAGTCGTTGTATTAGAACTCAACTACTCTTTAAATGTTATTAGAGATATTTATGTTTTAATTTAGAAGTTATAGGATTTAATTAGTAATTTTAGTATAATCTTTTGAGTTAGGAATGGTTTATGCCTCAATTTATTTGATTCGATATTATTTACTTTCTTTATCAGTGCATATCTTCAATCTAACTTGTTTACATAGGACCCACCTTTTTGCTTTAATGATAAATAGGTTAAGATCAAGGTAAGTAGCTTCTCTCTCGTGGTTTCAGAAATGACATATACATGTATATGATATAAACTACAAATATTTGCGGCTCGTATTGATATATATGTTATTTTGCTTGTGACCATATTCTTAAATTTACTATGTAATGTGGTATGTTGAAAATCAAGATTTCTATTACACTACAAGAAAAACACTTTCAGTAGCACACTAAACACGTCGCTAAATGAACATGTGTGGTAGATGAGCATGTGTAATTATACTACGGACTAGATGAGCCATGCAAGTGATTTGTTCATGGATATTTTAATCAAGTATGATGACTACACTTCCTATACTACGGACTAGATGAGCATGTGTGGTAGCACCTCTTTAGACCCAAACTTATGCTTCATGTATAGTGGCAATTACTAGATGCAATTCTAGTTCTACTGACTAATTCCCACTACTATCATCAACTGGAGTTGGTCTCGTCAGAACTTTTTTGTCTTGTCAGAGTAATTCACATGTTGGATGATCAGTTTAACCTGATTGCAAAACAGATAAATTATAATAAGTATAAGACAAGTTTCATGACCTATGGATCCCCGCATTATATTGTATTAATTTCATGTATGTACGTGTGTTTGCGCATTCTGAACTACCCCGTTAGAGGGCTACTTAATTGAGTATTTTCAATACTCGCCCCTCACAGATTTTGTAGGTGATGATACAACACATAAGCGACACTGACAAAGAATTAATTTGTAGACCCTGTGTCATCTCACATTTTGGATAATATTGAGTCTTCATTTTAGTCCAATCACGCTAATCATTGTTGTTATTGTTGAAATTTATTCACTAAAACTCATCAATTCATGATTATTCAAGAATAAATAAATATATTCAACAAGAACAATCGTGATAGAGTTATAATAGGATCTAAGCATGGAAGCAAGCCAAAATAAACTTAATTAGAGATGTATAAATATCTGGATCCATGAAATACTCTATTGTAGAACATGTTTGGTTTAGGTCATCCTCAACTATGCAACTTAGACCTTGAATGGGCAGTTCTCTCTATCAGATGGGGAATAGGAGACTAAAGAGGCATAGTGTATTGGGGACCATAACCTTGTATTTATATGTTGATTCTAGGGTTTCCCATAATCCCCTAGGATCAACGGGCTGGTTTCTGCTCAGCAGGCCACACCTCTTCATGGGAAGTCATGGGCCCATAATCAAGACCACATAATATGCCCATTGAATAGCCCAAATATAATTGTTATATAATTTGTTACCCACATATGAATTAATTATTAAAATTAATTCCAACAATCTCCTACTTGGGTAACAATTTCCTTATTAACAATTATCAATTTATTCTTTAGTGCACAACTTAATGCTATTCTAAAATAAACTTCCCTTTAATCACAATCCAGTCCATTTTGTATACCAATGAGGAACCAAAGCGGCTTTTGTCACATGTAAAGTCGTAACTCAACCTTCAATGATCACCTCACCAAATATACCGAATGACATGGATCAAGTGTGGAAGAGCAGCATGGAAATTACATGTAATGTGATCTAAACATGTCTATTCCCAACTGGTCCAACTTTATTCTTTAGAGAGATCAAACTTTACTCTTTCTATCCTTAGGTTAAACTACAGTTAGAAAGAAAGTAATTCAGAGTAACAAAAGATAATTCATCTTCCTTATTCTGCAGAAAACAAAATTTTGTGTCTACTTTAAGAAAGCACAAACTCCCACTCAACTGATATACCATAATTTTCACACATGTATATATGAGCATTATGCTCCAAAATTATTGTGTGAAAGTTCTCAATGAGCGGATCCACAATGATGGAGTTGTATTCCATTAGACACGAGGAAAAACTCTGAATTTTCTTCATCAACTAAAGCTTATAATTCTTCTATAAAAGCTTTTGTTGCAAGCTTTAGTTGCTATATGAATAACAAATTCTTGTCAAGATAACCTAACGACAAGATTCAAAATTTTATGAGTTTATTGCCAAACGAAAAATGCTATGAACACAAACTAGTGAACAGTCTCGAAAGTGGATCTTGTTGGCAACTCATATTATCAAAATCAATTTGACTTATGATCTCTACTTTATTTTATTTTGATAAGTGAGCATGTATCTTTTTTTTTTTTTGTTAAGAACCTTAAAACTCTTAGATCCAATTAAGAGTTATCAAAATTATTGCCTTTTATTCTTGATATGGATATTGAAGCGGAAGCATCTAAACTTTAAGCATGAAATTCTTCATTTCTTTATTCAAGGGACTGTTTTTAGACTAAGTTTGTTTTCTTTAATGATTTTCCTAGTGCATGAATCTTTATGCTAGAAAACTTGGAAAAAAAACTTTCTGACATAACCCTTTTGTGAAATCTCAATATTACTTGAGATCGATCTCACAATATCATTTCACAATATAAAAGAGATGTCTATATAAGTTTTCATAGCCTTACTATGTCATAGACATATTACACTAGGAAACTGGATTTACTCCCACTAAACCTATCATTCATAATTATCACTCTTATCTTCCTTAAGACCCTAAATGTGGTAATTATGAATGGAACTTGTGAAGTTATAAATTAGTTCCCTATTGAGATCATCATAAATGAATTTAAATCCTTGAAACTTTTGTGATACTAGATCAAAAGTTTCTAAACTTTACAAGCTTTATGATGTTATAAATTTGCAATTGAAAAAATCAATCTTTATAACCATTCAACATAGCTCCAAAACTTGTCATTTATTTAAAGGAACGTCTCTTAATAAGTAATGACACCCATAATAATCAAACAAACTATATGTGTCTCAAACATTATCTATTAAAGACAATATGACAAGTTACCAAAAAAAAAATTATAATAATTGTTATGGGTAAATTTGGACCTAACTCTAAGAAAGTCAGAATGATAAGAGCCAAGAGAAGAAACAAATCCACGGAGGCCCATTGGGCCCAAATTAATCTCTAGGCCTATTCCCTCTCCTAAAAGGAAGGGGAAAACCCTAATTTCCACTATAAATAGAAGAGACTAACCCCAAGGAAGGGGACGGAATGAGAGGTACCTATTTTCTTCCTCTATATTATTATTTTGCTTGCTTCACCCAACTGACTTAAGCATCGGAGTCGGTGTGGCAAGCACCACACCGGTGCTTAGTTTTCTCTTATTTTGCAGGCCACGTCTTTCCCCTTCAAATAAATTTACCGTTGATGTCACGTGAAGGTTAGGTGAGTCTCTTGGCCAAATTTTAGCATCAACAGTTAGCGCCGTTTGTGGGAAAAGACTACAAATTCATCAAATTGACCGGCAAAGCCAGTTTTCTAGCCCTGATATGTACAGAATCTTGAAAAAACAACTTTAGTCTGTCGCCTCTACTGACCATCGCACCAAAATGCCCTCACATTCGTATTCTTCATCGATGGGCGATCGTGTATGCGTGTTACGAAATTTACTTGAATAAGTGGATTGACGGCGGCGAATGAGTCAAGAATTAGAGCGTTGGCTTCCATCTTGTTTGCTTTCGGATATTCATCTTGTTTTTGGTGACATGGACTATCCTGGCCATTTACCAAAATTCCCGAAAGTTGTGGTCATGTCATATACAATGCTTCATCGTTGGCGTAAAAACATTCTTCAACAGAAGTGGTCTTTATTAATGGTTGATGAATCTCATCACATGTTCCAAGAAGCCATCTGAACCAGAAGAGGTAAAAGCCCATATAGTCTATTCAGTATATTTCTTTCTATTATTAGCTGGTTTATTTTGAAGTGATTCACTTACAACAAACTAACAAAGCAACACATGGTGGACTAGAGAGGTATTTTACATACTCCTATGAAACACATGACTCAATCATATTAATTTTACTAATCTATTGTCTGCTGATATATTTCTAGAAATACAATTTAATTAAAAGTTTCTTTTATGCATTTATTGCTCCAATTATGTTTACTCCAAGTCAGTTGCATTCTTTAAAGATACCACATAGAACCATTTGTCTTTAATGTTGTGATGCTATATTAGCACACATTCTTCTTGAAGGTGGTTTTTCTTTTTCATATATTTTAGCATTTCTTTGGGTCATCCGTTTTTATTTTTGTAATGGCTACACTCCTCATGACTTTGTATTGGGGCCCTAAAATTCATGATCAATATTCAATATTCTTGAACCATGTTTCTAATGCTTTTTTAAGAAATTTGAGTGCTACTCTTAGCATTTTAGTTCAAGTTTTTGATGAAATTAGTCAATCATCTTTCTCACCATTGTGATTTCACCATGAACCCAATGGTATATTAACATGGGAATTAGACTTCTCAATGGCTTAGCACCAGAAAGTCATAGTTGTAATATCAATTTTTGCTCCATTTGCTCACTTGATTTGAGAATAGAATATCGAAATACTGAACTGAATGAAACAGAAGTGGACTTGGTGTCTGTTGGTGCTTAATGTGCTTGGTGATTCTTCTCATGCTTCTTTGTGGAATGAATTTAAACTGATGATTGTATGAGCCAATGCTTGTTTAAGAATATTGGCTGATAAAAAATTTCATACGATAGCAACTTGTGTACAATAATTAAGTAGACTATATAAATAAGTTATTTATTTACTTGCATAAAAGTTCTTCTATGACATCTCCATATTACAAAGATTTTTATTTCTAATTTTGGATACAACAATATGAAGTGAAAAATTCAAGGAAGATAGCTCATATTAGCCGAACGAAGGTCTTTACATTGATAGCTCATATTAGCCGAACAAAGGTCTTTACCGTTTCATAAGGCTTAAATGTTTTGGGTATATTCTCTACCTACCCCAATTTACTATATGTCTATTACTCAATTCGTAATTACGAGTTTTGATACATTCTCATTACTTTATGTGTATCTATTGATTTATTGAATGCAAACTATTCATAATTTGCAAGCTACTCATGACCTACTTGTATTTTTTTTATCAATGACTAGTCTTTTCCTCATATTTACATAATGTTATCTACTAACGTTATTTCACGAGGAGGAAAAATGGAGCTCCTGAAAGCCTGAGTAGCTGAGTCAACAAAATGTCATTGGAAGAGTGAAAAAACATATACTCTCCAAGGCACTCGATTTATGGAAGGGTCGTAGCAGAGTCAACAAACGCTCGAGAATGATGATGTTGAAGGTCTCAGTGACAACGATAGAGCCGACATGCAGAGAGCTGAGGTTGACCCGTAGGAGGCCGACGCCACAAATGCCAATAAGGGAGAGTTATGAGACATGAAAACGCTAAGGTATGTCACCATTGATTACTAAAGCATAACTTTTACTTCGAGAAAAACCTTGCTTGAGTAGGGGGCTGCACGGGGAATATGCTTCCCTAATTAACAGTCAGAAAGGCAACAAATTTGACCTTGTGACTTTGTGGTCATAAAACCCATACTCAGTTCCATAGAGAACTTGATCCAGGTATTTATGTCATCTGCATCTCCAAAGATTTAACATTTTTGTTCATAAGCTACTTGACTCTGTTTTTATGTCTAGAATAATATTCTTGAGCTAGTACTTTCTTTTAGTATTTGCTCTTATTATAGCTTGATTGGCTAGAAGCTTAATGATACACTCGCTTGTGAAAAACATATTTGTAGATTGATCCTTACAGAGGTTGGGTCCTTCATATTTTCAACCTAGCTTTCCAAGCCCTCGATCGAGTGTACGCACCCTCGAGATGAGATTCCAAGACCTCGACTGAGTGTACGCACCCTCGAAATGAGATTCCAAGACCTCGACTGACTGAACGCACCCTCGGGATGAGATTCCAAGCTTTTCCCCAGAAGAGTGTACGCACCCCTGGGATGACCACGATGCTTGAAGAGAGACCCGAGAACTTCCTAGGCCTCCCCAAGCTTTTTCCCAGAAGAGTGTACGCACCCCTGGGATGACCACGATGCTTGAAGAGAGGCCCAGGAACTTCCTAGGCCTCCCCAAGCTTTTCCCCAGAAGAGTGTACGCACCCCTAGGATGACCACGATGCTTGAAGAGAGGCTCGGGAACTTCTTAGGCCTCCCCAATCTTTTTCCCCAGAAGAGTGTACGCACCCCTGGGATGACCACGATGCTTGAAGAGAGGCCCGGGAACTTCCTAGGCCTCCTCAAGCTTTTTCCCCAGAAGAGTGTACGCACCCCTAGGATGAACACAACACTTGAAGAGAGGCTTGGCAATTTCCTCGACCTCTCCAAGTTTCCCCAGAAGAGTGTACGCACCCCTAGGATGGACACAACACTTGAAGAGAGGTTGACGCATGCCCTCAACCTCCCTAGGTCCCCAACAGAGTGTACACACCCTTGGAAAGAAATCGACTCCTGTAATGTTGGGAAGAGCTAATGTTGGGAATGGCCCTAGGAAACCCTATCCATTTCTGGAGTTTGCGTTGTTCCGAATCCCATGCGCAAGCCCTCCGTAGGGTGATCGCTCCCAGGGCGACTCGCAGGCAGCGCATAGGAATCTCACGGTGCAACCTAATGATGGAGACCGCAGGATACGTTTGACACGTTTCCTTCTCCCACTTACTATGAACACTTTCCCCATTCACCTTGATATTAACCCATGCAAACACCATCCGTAGGGGGACGCTCCCAGGGCGCCTCGAGGCCAAGCATGGATCTCACGGTGTGAACTCAGGGAGACGTGAGAGTAGAAACTTAATATGAATATTTCGTTTCTATACTTTTCCTCCCACTAAAGTGTTGTAAAGTTTTAGGGTCTTATTACTTAGGTAAATTTCGGCTAAATGAATCTATCTAAGTCTATGCCTTATTAAACAAGGTCTTTACACTAAATGTCTAGGTGATTAAACACTTTTAATAACCTAGTGACATTGCATGCTAGTAAGACTATGGTTAATTCAACTCAGGTTCCGAACCATTTGCCGGGAGAGTTCCCTTATAACCAAGGTCTTATGTCCTACTTACTCGAATTTCAAAACTATTTTAAAAAACTAAGTAAGACATATTTCTAATCCTATTAGAAAAAGGCGATCTTAGGTCTATTTCATTTTAAACCATTTAAAGAATGATAAGAACCTAAGATCCTATGTTAGCATGCAACTCTTTGTTATAGATTTTACGGTTTCTATTCATCAACTTTTATAACTCTTATAACTATTAATGAATAAACCCTATAACATGCTTTCTAATGGTGTTTTAAAGCATATAACAATCAATCATTCAAGTTATAAGAAAAGCACCCTTTAGAAACAACCTATGTCTAGGTTTGTATAACTCTTTATACTACGATGTCTAGGTGATAACACTTTAAAACCTCACACCGCTCACGCATGCTCATAAAACTCGAGTTAACTTAACTCAAGAACCGACTCAATGCCCAGGTAGGAGGTGTTCCGTAAACCGTCAACTTAAATACCTCCACCCTTAGACAGCATTTTGTCGGGTGAGTTCTCTCGTAACCGTTGTTTTACAAGATATCGACCTAAACTATGCAAGTTGATCGAATTGTTGAAGGTTCATTAACCTAAGTGAGCATGCTCTTTATCTTGTTATAGATTTTAGATTTCTATCTCTTTTATAAAAATTATAAAACAAATCCATAACAAGCCTAATTTGAGTATAACAATTATAATCAAACTAATGAAATTTCATGTTCATGCTTGGTTAATTTTATCATTTAATAATTATAACTATTATAAGAATTAATCAATTTTAATTAACCATTCAAGCATGAAGCTCCCTAAATTAATACAACTCTTATATTAATAAAACATGAAATTTCCCTCATGCATTTGAATTAATCAATAACACTTATTAAAATTAAACAAATGCATGAACATGTTTTCCTATGGTGAGGTTTTAAAACTATATGGCATGCTCATAATGCACATACATCCATTTAATTAAATCATACATTCACAATGCATAAAGTAATTAAATCAAGCTAAAATGGAATAGTTTGGCAATTTTTTAAAAAAAAAAAACACAAGCAATTTCACTAATTATTACAATAATAATTAATAGATAAACTTGCAGCACGCCCGAGCTTCACGAACCACCCCGAACCGCTCATCCAAGCAATGAACCGGCCATGCAATGAGTGAAATGAGGCTGCAACAGACCGAGCCGGACCAAAAAACAGCAGCTGAACCGGACCAAAATTCTGGAATAGAAGAAGAAAAAAAAAATCTGCTGCTGGAATTAAAAAACAGCTTGCTGGAATTTTCATTTTCTGCTGTGTCTTCTCCAGTTTTTCTTCGATTTTACAGCCTATATGGACTCTAATGACTCTATAAAAATTACAGACTATAGTACACACATTAACGCTCTTCCATATCCGAGCAATTACAATTTTATGAAGGTTTGAATGCTCAAAAAATTGCCAAACCAGAACACTTCCATTTTAGCACACAGAAAATTCAATTTCAAAATGGTACCCACCAAAGCAAAATTAAAACGAATTAAGTGCTCTAATCATGCTCTGATACCAATTGAAGGTGTACATATTACACTTGCGGAAGCAATTGAAGATCGAAAGCACTTAAGACATTCAATTTTACTCCTAAAGCATGCATGTTCTAGAAAAGACAGAATAGAGAGTTTAGAAAACACCAACCTTTGTAGCTCACTTATGTTGAACTCCTTGTGGTGTTTGCCTCTCCTATGCTCCTTGGACAACCTCTAGAGTCTTCCCTACTATACTCCGGGCGAAGAACGACTTGTGGGAGTCAATATAAGATAGGGAATGGGAAGGGAATGCTTGAAGCATCAAGCAATGGAGAAGAATGAGAGATGAGAGAACTTTGAGTCCAAATTCCAGCAGCATAACATTAAGGAAAATGGCTCTCTTATGTTTGAATCTGATTCAAACTCCTTTTAAAGACATTCTCCATGCAAAGCCAAGCCTCAAGACACAAGACACATGATGTATTTGCAAGCTCAAGTGGATTCTAGGTGTACATTACACAAGACATGCAACAATGCATGAATGAGTTGTCTTTCCACTTTGAATGATCATGCATTAAATGGATTTCCAACTAAATCCACTAAATTCAAATTGAAATCAAATTTCAAGCTTGCAAATTATCCCCAATTTCAATTCTAAATTGAAATTGATTGCTTGGTAATTAATTTGAAAATTTTCAAATTAATTTTGATATGATTAATCTAATTAATCTTTGTTATCTTGTGCAATTCCATATATATGATTCCTAATACATATATATAGTATTCAAAACACTTTTAAACACTTCATCTCTCATTTTCTAATTTAATTCATAATTAAATTATTGTGTCAAACACAATTTATGATAATACCCTTTTTTTCCCGATTTTGAACGATTCAAAGCTTCCTATCTTTTGTTCTAGGCTTAATTCCGATATGAGCTAGTAGGGGGACCTAATGGACCTATAGATCATGGGCTCCAACGATTCGAGGCTAACCGACTAATCTCATTGCCAAGCTAGCCAACATTAGTTAACTATCGGGACACTCCACTATAGCCCGATAGTTGCACTCCCCTCACTATAGATATATTTCCGTCCACTTGATTTAACCATGATTAGTAAGTCGATCCTTCACAGGTTGTTCGTAGCTATAGCTAGGTCAATAAGCCGTTTTACCCCTATAGTACTTCTAGTTCCTTAAGTCCCACTGATCCTCTAATGAACAATTGGTTTATGGTCCAACCAATAAACCGAGTCCCTCTCGGGCCAATGAGAGGGCGGGATCCCTTTGTTCAAGCCCCGGAGTCAGCACTTAAGGGAACAACCTCTTTACTATCCCTAATTCGGGTAGGAGTGAATTCCTTCTTGCACGACTATGTCCCAGCTATCTACCCGTTCCTATCCCTGAAATGGGAGGCTTATTGAGTCGGCGATACTGAGCCACTCTCACCTATGCAGATCTAAGGATAAGCCCGAATAAACAGGAGTTCATAGTTAGCTCAGGATTAAGATCGAGTTACCTAGGTCATCACATGAAATAGTCAGTCTCGTCAGTAAACGGTGTTATAAAGCGAGAGCGACTTATTTCTTGGTCCTGGTCTTATGCAAACTCATTGCATAGGACGCCCCCACTCGCATGTCTCTACATGGACGATTTAGGATCACATCGTCTATACCATCTATAAAGTGGGCCGCGTCTCATAGTGTCCCCAGAATAAGGTACCCAACCCTATTCCTATACTATAGACCGTTTTGGCTATTACTCAAGCTTGATCCACTTTTATGTCTCTACATAAAGCTCAAGAGTTCATCCTATAGCAATGGATCTTAGTTTATTGGATTTGGGTAATTATATGTGCAATTTACTTTATTCAGTAATAACTTTACTGAATTAATCTCGATAACGCCTTTATCGAATAAGTATATAATTCGTTTAACATTCACTATCTACGAGTTTTAGGACACCAATCCCAACAATCTCCACTTTACTCAACTATGTTTTATGTTTTAGTAAAGTTTTACTTGAGATTGGGGGCTACAAAGGAGATATGTGAAGGGATAAAAGCCCTTTCGCAGCGGAAACGTACAGAACCTTAACTCAGATTTTAATGGGAACTAAAATACTGTACATTGGCAAATAAAAAACCACAGCAGTAAACAAAATTTAACATGTTGTACAGCACTTAATAAAACATGCTAAAACTCATTAGGAAAAATCTAGATCTAATCTAAATTGGATCCTAATGATCCTAGATCAAGAAATGCTTACTTTAGGAGTCGTTCTTGATTGATTCGCCAAAATTTCCCTTGAATCCACACAAAAACCAGCAACAAAAGGATCTATAACTTGCTGGAAATTCGTCACGAACACCACCACGAAGATTTCACCGATATTCTCTTGAAGGAAATTTTTTCAAGAGCTTGTGGGAGCGTGATTTCTAAGGGTTTAGGTGAATTTTGGTCTCTGTATTCTTAGGAAGAGAATTGCAGAGAGTTCTAGGATTGAGAGAGAGAGATTAGCGTGAGTCTGAGAGAGATTGAACTGAATGGAATAAGTTACGGAAGAAGAAGCCAACTCTCTTAAACTTCTCTCACGTTTCACGCTGGCCTACGGTTATGCTGAAGACACGTTCCCATCAGTTAACCTAACTGATGGGAAAAACAATTAATTAATATCTTATAACAAATATTAATTAACTATTTTAATTAAATTAACTTTTAATTTAATTCCATTTGTATAAAACATTTATACAAATACTCCACATAACCTATAGTTTTAATATAACTTAATTAAATCAAAATTTAATTAAATTAAATTAAAACAAAAATTATTAATTAATTCACCAATTAATCAATATTATAATTAAATATCATATATTTAATTATATTTCTCTCAAATTAACTAAAGAATTAATATACATCATATGTGTATTAATTATAACCTATAGTTTTAATATGAATCAAATTCATATTTCAACTTAATATTCAAACCCCTTCGAATATTCATTTCACCCTTAGAAATTTACCTCGACGCCCTTATAGAGCTACCGGTGGGACCTAATGGACCTACAGATCAGAAGCTCCAACGATGTGAGATTAATTGGCTAAACTCATTAACCAAGTTATTTAATATTCGTTAACTGTGGTTCACTCCACTATAGAACCACAGCTGCACTCTTCTCACTGCAGATATATTTATGTGTCCACGGATATCGACCATCAACAGCAAGTTAGCCCTTCACGTGTGTTCGTACCCCAGCTAGGTCAAATTACCGTTTTACCCCTGGGCTACCTCTTTGTCCTTAAGTACCAGTGCTCCTCTAATGAACAACCTGTTTGAGGTCCAACCAGCAAACAGAAGTCCCTCTCGTGCCATAGAGAGGGTAGGGCCCATTGTTCAAGACCCAGAAACACCACTTAAGGGAACACACCTCTACTTACCCTAAAGTTGGGAAGGAGTGAATTCCATCTTGTAAGACTATATTCCCAGCTCCCCAATCGATCTTGTCCCCAAAATGGTAGGCTTATTGAGTCGGCGAATAGGCCACTCTCATCCGTACAAATCAAAGGACAATCCCTCATGGACAGGAGTCCATAATCCACTCAGGATTAAGGCCAAGTTGCCTAGGTCATCCTAGTGAAATAGAAACCGAGTTAACTAACGGTGTTACAGTTAGTGGTTAACTATTTCGCGGTCCGGTCTTTGTGCAAACTCATTGCACAAGATACCCCCGCTCGCATGTCACCTACATGAACGCATTGGATCACTACGTTTGTATCATTATACAAAGCGGGCCGTATCCACAGTGTCACCAGGATAAGGTACCCAGCCTTATCCCTATACTATAGACCCTTTAGGCTAAAACTTGAACATTGATCCCCGTATGTCTCTACATACTAGTTCAAGCCTCATTCTATTAGCCTTGGATGTTTAGTTTATTGGATTAGGGTTAATAAGACAAGATATAATACAAACATTGAATAATACATCACTTTTATTAATGTTCGGTCAAATGAACATTTACTATCTACGAGTTTAAGGGCATAAAACCCAACAATATGTACTCCCTATTAAACAAAAGGCAAGAAGGGATATGTCTCCCTACTAAACAAAAGGCAATAGGAGTTGACCGAGGAGTTTAGAAAACGGAACCGAGACTACCCCTCCGAGGGCTGAAGCTGATCATCCGAAGTTCGAAGCCGACCGTAACCGAATCAAGAAGAGACCCTCGCGATAAAGCATCTAGGACTATCCTTGGAGTATTAGAACTCAGAAGGGCTTATGTAACCGCTCAAGTGAAGTGAAAAGGAAATCAACATACAAATCGACACGAGTGAGAGTTATACTCTTAAATTGGGCTTAAGGCGTTTGACTTATAGCAACAGGCCACCCTTGAATCCCAATTCAAGAGTGGGGGCTTAATGTTATGGGTAAATTTGGACCTAACTCTAAGAAAGTCAGAATGATAAGAGCCCAGAGAAGAAACAAATCCACGGAGGCCCATTGGGCCCGGATTAATCTGTAGGGCTATTCCCTCTCCTAAAAGGAAGGGGAAAACCCTAATTTCCACTATAAATAGAAGAGACTAACCCCAAGGAAGGGGACGGAATGAGAGGTACCTATTTTCTTCCTCTATATTATTATTTTGCTTGCTTCACCCAACTGACTTAAGCATCGGAGTCGGTGTGGCAAGCACCACACCGGTGCTTAGTTTTCTCTTATTTTGCAGGCCACGTCTTTCCCCTTCAAATAAATTTACCGTTGATGTCACGTGAAGGTTAGGTGAGTCTCTTGGCCAAATTTTGGCATCAACAATAATAATAATAATAAAATTGTTGTTTATCATTTCACCTAATTCTTTATGACAATATTATTATTATTAATAATTTAAGAGACAAGTCTTTGTTTGACTTTAGGAAAGGTAACTGAATCATCTTCCTTTTACTTTTAAGTCAAACTTAAAACCTTATACTTGTATTTCTCCTACTCCTTTTGATTGCTTCAATAACACTTTTTAATAATGTTGAGTTTGTTTTACTTAAATGAGGAGAACCTTTACTAATGTTATTACAAAAAAAGAACTCAAATTTCTTTTCTCAAAGACAACATTCCTCATTTTATCTTCCCCCTCAAACTCAACATCCTTAAGAAACTTTAAGATCTCATTAACTTTTAAGTGGGGAAAAATTTTAGAAAACAGGAAAATGACCAGTGCACCTAAAGTAACAACTAATAATCTGTAAGTCCAAGTTTTTCTTATTGGCCTTCAAAACCAAATATTACTTGAACATTCCCAAATGCAAACCTAATGTTAAGCATTTGCTTAACCTTGAATTGCAAGAGATTTAGTTGTTGCTCTATATGGTACACCACTTAAGCCTTATGCTGCAATCTTTAGTGCTTTTCCCAATAGGCATTAAGTGCAAAGAAGAATGATAATTTTCACTCACCTAATCTTTATGAGCTTTGAATCACTCTACAAGCAATACACTTCTCAAGTTTTTCAAAAATTTGTATTAACTTAATGGCTCTGTATATTCTCAAACGAGTTAGCAAAATGCTCTGGGTCTTTTCTTCCTAATCCATCCATGTTGTCATAGTGTTTCACCACTACAAACCAATGGCTTTTAGGATATCCAGAACTAAATACTTCTTCTATATCAAATATGGTTGCCTTCAATGAGAGTCTATTTCTTAAAACATCATATAATGCTGTTAAGCATTTCAAGAGGCCATAGGGAATAGACTGTGAAATTAAAAATAGTTTCCAAGATGTTGAAGCTCTCAAAGGTACTTAATTTGACTATTTCATTATTATCTCCCTGATTATACCTAATATAGACTCAAAGATCTATTAAATCAAAAGAGCTAATTATCAATGAGTAGAAATACAACCATAGTAAGGTTGGTCATATAAGAGCCAAACTATCTTTGTTTGAATTCAAAGTGAGAAGTCATATATTTTCTTTATAAATCATGTCATGACGTAATAGGAACATATTTTTCTTCATGCCCAAAATTTCTGAAAAGTATTAGGGAAAGCCTAAATCCTAATTCTTAGAGATTTGGACTAATATGTTCCAAATGCAGCTTTATGTCAACTTTAATTTCTTCATTTAAGGAAATAACGAATTGAGTACCTTTTCTTTTCATGCTTAACACACAAACATACTGTTAACGATGCTCATTCAGAGTTCATATACTCTTTCGAGTATCATAATCAATCGCATATAGAATATATATTTCTAAAATGAGCAACACATGCACAAGTCAAACCTCAAATATTTTGATTAAATTTGGTGCATTTAATCCTTTAGAGTACTCCCTTATGTTCCTTTGTTCTTCATTAAGAAACATTCAATCAAAACTTTAAATGTCTCTTCCTTTAGGTTCATTTTAGAACAATCTTTATCCTTCTAAAGGAACTTCTTAATTATTTCCTCATCAAACATGATTCCCTTGAATGTTGCAATTTATCACCATAAAACTTATGCAATTAAGATTATTCTATTTTTTCAAAGTCCCATTTAATCTTAAAAGGATGACTAACTGAAAAATAGAAGTGTTTCTTTCCTTATCACAAGTTCTAAGAAAAAAGCAATTTAAACAAAAATATTCTAAAAATTTAAAACTAGGCAATGCAATAATACAACACAACCGATAACAAAACATGCTCAGAAATGACATTAGTATTTATAAAAAAAAAAATACATTATATGAACTTAATGAGGACAACAAGATACCAAACACAACATTGACAGCCTTCCTTTGGGCCGACTATCAACTTGTAAACGGTACTCTCAACATGGTGATGGAACATTGATAACCAATCCTGTCGAGTGAAAGCCTTCCTTTGGGCCGACAATCACTTACATGGCATAACTTTATATTATCCATGTTCATCACTAGTTAACCATAGGTGAACTTGTTATTTGGCCAAACCGAAATCTTCCTTTGGGCCGATAACAGAATGCATAAACAACAAGTCCATAAACATCTAATTAATTATGAAGATGTCAATATCAGAAATCAGAGGCTACTTTGGTAGCATGATCCATCAAACCAACACCATCAAAGAAAATTAGATTATTATGCAAAACAGTTATTCTTAATTATTATTAATTTTATCTTTATGAAAATGAAATTACTAAAATCATTTTCAAAATCAATAATAATATCTTTACCTGCATAGTTTAGTAATGGGAAAACGTCCTCTAAAATAAAAACGAGCGTGCCCCAAAAGAAACTTTATCGGGTTTTAACCCACATGACAACCTAACATAGACATTGGGACACCAATTTGAAATCCAATAATTAAATATTAATAACTTATCTCTTTTAGATGATAGTCTTTCTTTGGATCGACTAACAACTTCAAGAGCACATCTTTATGATATTCATATTTATTATTGTTGTTTGGTCATAAGCAATGTCACAAACAATATACAAATATTCATGACATCGTAAATAAACTTTATGAGGACAAGTGAGATATCTAATGCAACATTAACATTTAGTCTTTTGGACAAAAAGGTTAATTTACAAACGATACTCTCGGTGCAATAATCAAATATTATTCAGATTTATTATTGCATGTGTATTTGTTGTTTGGCCAAATTGTAACCTTCCTTTGGGTCGATCACAACTCGCATAAGCAGCAAATACACCACATCTAATAACTTTAAATGTTCCAATTTATAAAACAGAGACTACTTTGGTAGCGTATTTTATTTATCAAAGCATTTAAAGAAATTAGACAAATTGTGCCATATACTTTAATAAATTGTCAATTAACTAATGATGACAATTATTCTTTAAATTAGCACAACAAAGAGAAAATTTAAAGAGTCCTCCATACTTTATTATGCCCAAAATAAAATACTGGAGATATATAAAATAATATAATTATTGAAATAATAATAAAATTATATATAAATAATAAACAAATTAATATATGTATATAATTTAAATTTATGTACAACCTTATGAATTGCAGTGGGCTAGGCCCACTGCAACTCCTCCTTATGGTGCTAGGGCATTGCCCTAGCACCAACTTTGATGTGGTGTGGCGGCAACATAGTGACGTCGCATGCTTCATCTTTTAATTTTTTTTTTTTATTTTTTTTTCTTCCTTCTCTCCCAACTATTTCAAGAATTTTAAAATGAGAGAATCAAATCAATGAAAGATAAGAAAAACTGGAACAACATCAACTTTGATCAAATCAATTATGCAAAATCATAGAATTCGAAAAAAATTCTATAACAAAGAATTCTAGATCATGCAAAAGCTGATAGACTTCTAATCGATCCAAGTAATTTTCATAGCATGTATTATACCTAAGACAACCCATAAATTTATTGATATCATGCCAAGAAAACTAATGATTTAACAAGCAACCATGCATAAACTTGCTCTGATACCACTTGTTGAAATTTATTCACTAAAACTCATCAATTCATGATTATTCAAGAATAAATAAATATATTCAACAAGAACAATCGTGATAGAGTTATAATAGGATCTAAGCATAGAAGCAGGCCAAAATAAACTTAATTAGAGATGTATAAATACCTGGATCCATGAAATACTCTATTGTAAAACGTGTTTGGTTTAGGTCATCCTCAACTATGCAACTTAGACCTTGAATGGGCAATTCTCTCTATCAGATGGAGAATAGGAGACTAAAGAGGCATAGTGTATCGGGGACCATAACCTTGTATTTATATGTTGATTCTAGGGTTTCCCATAATCCCCTAGGATCAACGGGCTGGTTTCTGGTCAGCAGGCCACACCTCTTCATGGGAAGTCATGGGCCCATAATCAAGACCACATAATATGCCCATTGAATAGCCCAAATATAATTGTTATATAATTTGTTACCCACATATGAATTAATTATTAAAATTAATTCCAACAGTTATCAGTTCTTGATTGGCAACATCTTGTAATAATTTTAAGACTATACTATAGTTATATGTTATTTTGTAGTCTTAAAAGAGATCCCAACTATGTTTTATTTTAAAGATTTTATTGTATTAAATTTTACAAAAAAAAAAAAATTAAGAAAAATCATGCATGCATGTAGTAACGTCCCTAGGTATTTCAACTATAGGTCAAAGTTGTTACATTGGGAACAGTCATTTCTATGCTTTTTGTATACCTATGAGTAAGGACATTTGATATCCTTACAAAAGTAGGGGTTTTCTCGATACCTTTTTCTTTTTCTTTCTTATTTTGTTAATATCTTCCTTTCTTTTGAATAGATTTATTTATTGAGAAAGAATCAATTTTTTGACCCTAAACTTGTAGAGTAATTATATCAATTTTGACACTAAACTTGTTGCAATTTTCAAATAATAATCTTGCACTAAATAAACTTTCAACAACTACTTCTAATTATGCTTTGGTTTGTTGAAAAAAATTTAGAAAAATCAATCCAAACAACACTTGAGAACTTCAAAAAAAATAATTATAGAATTTGGATTACAATCCGATTTTTATATTTAAATTTTAAACATGAGTTCAAAATAATAAAATCATATTTTCAACTTTGTAAATCACGTGCAACCTTAGTTAAAACTAGTTTTTCTAAATGCAGAATTGACAATCGCTTTTTTTTTTTTTTGAAAAGTTGACAATCACTATCTTAACCATCACAACTGTTTCAAGTTAGTGTTGAGGATCCAACATTGAAAAGATGAATGAATACCTCACAATTTATAGGGTTTTTTGGAAAAGTAGGAAAAAAAAATTTTTTTAAAATTAGAGAAAAGAGGGTGTTTTGAAAGTTTTTAGAGATTTAAGGTGTCGCGTCTCTTGCGTGTGTGGTGTAGGTCGACCAGATGACATTTTTTTTTTAACGATGGTTCAAAAAAATCAATTTTTTTTTTTAAAAAAAAAAACCCTCTTTAATATAATAATAAATTAATAACATCCTTTCATTTTCCCCAAATTTCCCATTACTTTCCCCCAAATTTCTCATCAATTTCCCATCAGATTCTTGAGGAAAAGAAAAAAAAAATCAAAACCAAAATTCTCTCTCCTTCTTCTTCTTCACCCAATTTTTCTTTTGTCCGCCATTGTTGCTCTGCTCCAAAGCTTGGAGTTCCTTCCTCACACGCAACGGGAAGTGGGATTTTGCTCGTTCTTCTTCTTCCTCAAATTTGATTTGACCGCTATTTTCAGAGCATGTGTAACGCCCCAGGTTTTCCAACCCTTAGCCTAGAGACGCTACTTCAACCCTTAAACCCTTATCTATGGAACATAGTTTGCAGGGCTTCTGCAGAAATCAACATGTGCGGGGCTGGAGGTGGTGCTGGAGGCGGTGCTGGGGGAACAACCTCCTGCTGCCTACGAGGAGCTCGAGGGGCTGGAGGGGGCGGAGGGTCAACTTCGCCCTGACCGGGAGGGATCGGAGGGTTAACCTCCTGATGGGCATTAACATCGTCGGCTTGATCCTCCTGCCTACCAGCGGGGATTCTGGGTCCACGGCCACGACCCCGACCACGACGACCACGAGCCATCGACTGAGAAGAGGGGGTTCTAAGGTCAAAGAACGAATTACAAAACAAGATTCAAGCTCTAACCGACGTCTACGCAACATCCTAATCCTACTACCACTCAACAGGCATGCAATCAAATCAAGCTATCTAACCACCTAAAGGGAGCATCCTAAGCCTAGCTTCTACCAAAAACAACCAAGGGAAACAATCATCATGCTTGAACAAACATAAGGAAAACAACAAGCAAGATAATAAAGGTAAGCAGATAACTCAACATATAATCATATATCAGTAAGCAAACAAAATCAATACGATACTTCCATACCTGGTGATGGAGAGGAGAACGAGGAACAACCTCTAACTCACACACATCTAAACAACCTAGGCTATCTAGGTCAGTCTACAAGAACGTAATCGCTCTGATACCAACTGTAACGCCCCAGGTTTTCCAACCCTTAGCCTAGAGACGCTACTTCAACCCTTAAACCCTTATCTATGGAACTGAACCACTTAAACCGGATGTGCCGAAAATTTCGGCAGCATAACAGCGTAAAATGGTCTGAACCAATTTTTTTATAACACCTGATACACGAATAAAAACACTTCAAACAACCACCTCAACTCCACCAGCTTCGTTTCAGATCCACAACCTACTTCTCTACACAAGCCAGGGCTCATTGAAACATACATTAACTCAAATCACGCAAAAGAACTTAATATTCACTAACTTTTATTAATACTAGCTCTAAATTCAAAAGAGCGTCAGCTAACAATTTTATTGCAAAAATTAATAAACAATGGAACTAAACTTAGGACCATAGACAAGCCACTAAACCAAAACTCACCAACAAATCCACAAACCACGAAACCAAACTAGTCTACTCAGGCATAACAAAAATTATGGAATTATGACTAACTCAAGCCTATCAAAACATAGGAAAGAAAGACAATCGCCCTAGGGTTCCTCCTCATAGTTCTCCTCTTCCTCACCAGGATCCAGCTCATCAACGTAACCTGCAACATCTAAAATGTTTGGGGAAAGGTGGGGAAGGGGGTATCAGTACAACCGTGGTACTGGTAAGTAGCTCACACTTACCAAGCCACAAACAACAAACAAAGCAATCAACATGCTTTACACACGCATTCAACATGCTTTCACAACCACGAACAAGCATCATGCTTTAGCAACCACAAATATCCAACATGCTTTCAAGCCATAACTAACAACATGCTTAAAACGATAAACTTGTGCAAATGCATCACACACTATGCAACACACGCACTAGACCCCACATGATTTCCGCGTCATGCTCCGCAACTACATGATTTCCGCGTCATGCTCCGCTACACATGAATTCCGCGCCATGTGCTGCGCAGTTTACATGATTTCCGCGTCACACTCCGCACCTACCCCACATGAATTCCGCGCCATGTGTTGCGCTACTCTTACGTGATTTCCGCGTCACGCTCCGCACTCACAACCCACGTGATTTCCGCGTCACGCTCCGCTACACATGAATTACGCACCATGTGTTGTGCCTCACACCCGACTCATGCTACACATCCCCCATGCAACATACAGCCCAGACTCAACTGAGCTTAACCCAACATCACATCATGCTTAACACCCAAAACACGCCCATCTCAGGCAACACAAAGACACATCTCATGCTTCTCACAAGCACTACAACGATCACAACACACGAGTACAATACATGCTCATAACCAGCAACAAATCAGTACATACTTATCTCAAGCAACATAAGCAGTACATCCCAACAGTTCATATATTGCATAAGTATATAGGAAAAGCAAGTAACAAACAAATAGGCTTCACGCAGTCAAACAAACTCGGTAAGTAGAAACTACTTACAATACTTATAAATGCTCTAGAGAACTTGGAGGCTCCTAAAACACCCTCAGCCAACTCAAATTGATCCAGATAAGCTCCTAAGCAATTAAGGAAATATTTAGAGGTTAACACTAGCTCATAAACCTGAAGCAACTGAACAAGTGCCTAAGGGGAGAACTTACTCAAGACCAACCTTAGGTCCTTGGTAGGCGGCCTAATGAGCTCGAGAATGCTCTAAAATGACTTTAGTTACAAGACAGCTTATCTACAATTAAAGGGTTGATTTTCAGCATAGAGAAGGGTACTCAAATGGCCTAGAGAATATTTAAACTTACTTACCTATGCCAAAAACACCCACACGCTTGCTGGAATTTTCCGAACAGCACCAAGACAACTTGTATTAGTGTTGTTTCGAGCTCGAGTTGATACAAGACTACAACACAAAGGGCACCAGAAGGGTCACACACCGAGCCAAAACTAGATAAACGAATTCCAAAGGTTTAAGGGCGCTAGGAGTTACCGACCAGCACCTAAAACAGTAATCTAAAGCTGTCAAACCATGGGCAATCCAGTTTAAGGTTGATCGGCTTGTGAGGAACCTTCCAAAGCTCACGTTAGGCCGAAACGGTTGCTGGACAGCAGATCAGTGGGGCTTAATCCTGCAATTTAGAAGCCGAAAAAGAATGGGTAACCCACATTCGAACTCAAACAAGCATGGGCACAAGCTAAACTCGAAGAGATTGAGTGGGTCTTAGGCCAACTTACCGAAATCGCTCAAGAGAGACGAAATCGAGCTCGCGGGTCTCCTCACGGCTGAATCGCGGATCAACACCGCCCGAGCTAGGAGGAAACGCACAGAAGAGAGCTGGGGAGAGGGAGGTCTCAGCGGCGACGGCGCGTCGGCTGGCTGACGAACGGCGGCTGGGCGTGCGTCTCACACGAGAGAGGGATGTCGCAGAGATGAGGAGACTGCTGAGAGAGGGATGCGGCAGAGATGAGGAGACTGCTGAGAGAGGGAGAGACGTGCGCAAAGAGAGAAAGAAGGACGGAAGCAGCGGCTGGGTGTGCGGCGCGGCTGAGCGAACGACGGCTGGGTGTGCGGCGCGGCTGAGCGAACGGCGGCTGCTGGGCAAGGGAGGCGGCAGCTGGAGCTGAAAAACGCAGGGGGGGTGATACGCGTGAAGAGAAAGAGAGATGGAGAGAAAAAGGGTTCTCTTAGGGTTTTTTTTTTTTGCTTTCTAATTAAGCTTAATTCCCTTTCCCTTGACCAATTTTTTTAAACCCAAAAACTTCTAATAATAGCATTACCAAAGTTAGCCAACCGCTAACCAAATTTACTCAGAACGTGGAAGTTCAGCGTTTCCCAAAAGACCTTAATCTGCCAACTTAAATTTAACAAGCCTTTTGGGGAGAAATCAATATAACGCCATAATTAAACTTCAAAAACAAAGTCCCAAGTGCCTTATTGCAATTCAATAATCTCATGAGTACAAGCCAAATAAGTTTACACTTCATTCACTATATTCATGAAATCATTAACATTGGAATGCACGGGCGTCACAGCATGAGATTGTTTTTTTTTGGGTTCCGGTGGGCGGCAACGGCGACAATGGATTTCCGCCAGCTGGGCAGTGGCGAGGAGGAACGTTGTGGCGTGGTCTGTATGGGAGAGTAGAATTCGTCCACCTGAGGATTTCTTTGTCACTTTCCAATTTTTTTTTTGTTCCTGACGTGACTCATCTGACGGCATCTGGATTTGGCTTCCCGATAGTGTCGCGTCTCTTGTAGAGACGCGACTGAACCGCCCACCTCATTGCCGTCTAGTTTGTCTGGTCACCGTCTCCTTCGCCGTCTCATTAAATCTGGCTGCTGCAATGTCGCGTCTCTTTGACAAACGCGACCTTACAAGTCGAGTAGGTAGAACCTACGCGACACCCTAAATTCCCAAATACTTTAAAAACACCCTTTTTTCTCTAATTTTTTTTAATTTCTTTCCTACTTTTCCAAAAAACCCTAATTTATAGGATATATGGGTTACTCCTCTCATAGCCAATTGATTTTGAGATGAAACCAATGTTTATTATCATAAATCCATAAAATCAAAACGAATATTCCATCTAAGAAAAAGAAAATAGATCCGATCCAAGAATGATAAACCCAAAGAGACACCATTTTGAGGGGGTATATTGTGAATCTCATATTGAAATGAATGAAGACCTCATAATTTATAACATCTTTTTTTTTTTTTTCAGGAAACCTCATAATTTATAGCATTTTATTTTTTTATTTTTTTTTTAGGAAACCTCATAATTTATAACATATATAAGTTACTTCTGTATAGTTAATTGGTTTTAAGATAGAACTCTATGTTTATGAAATAGATAGGTTTGATATTAAAATATATCTCTACTATATTAAACGGGGCTAAGAGGAGAGAATTTTTACATTTCCTTATTGCCCTTAAAACTTTTGATAATGACTATTTTGTCCTTCTACCTTGATAAATTATATTTGTATTTAATTAGAAACTACTTCCATTAGATCTCGATAATGGACGATAGGGGTGTAAATTTGTCGGGTCGGGTCGGTTGTACGGGAAAACCGACCCGATTCGGTTGTACGGACAAACTGACCCGAACTGAACCGATTCAGCCCGGGTTAGGTCAGGTCGGTTTCTTCTTCTTCTTCTTTTTGCGGTTCGACGAAGATGAGGCTCTAGAAGACGAAAACCCACGAGAGCTTGGAAGAAGATGAAGACGGCAAAGAAGATGAAGATGAGGCGGCGGCGACTTACAGAGCTTCAACTTCGACTTCGGCGAAAACCCACGAGAGGACGAGGCCGCCTCGACGCTTCGACGATCGCTTTCTTCTTCTTCTTCTTTCTGCGGTTCGACGAAGATGAGGCTCTAGAAGAAGAAGAAGACAAAGATTGAGGCGGCAACGACTTACAGAGCTTCAAGGCGGCGGCGACTTCGGCGAAAACCCACGAGAGGACGAAAATGAAACCCTAAATCAGTAAATCTGAATGAAATGCTTTTTTTTTTTTTTACAAAGACTGAAACGCGTGCGGTTTTGGGCAAAGAAGGGAACTGAACTGTCGGTTCGGTTCGGTTCGATAAGCATTTAACTTGGAAATCGAACCAAACCGGACCGGTTCGGTTTCTTACACCCCTAATGGACGATATGTTTTGGTTCGTGAAGCAAGGGTCACCGATCGAATGAGATTCATCGATCAAGTTTGGGGCTAAGAGAGGAGAATCTTTTGTTTCCTCTTTTGCCCTTACTTTTAAAGTAAATTCCTATTTTACCCTTTACTGATGGGACACGACTCTTCGAGTGTAAGTTTCCATTAAGTCCAATAGATGCAATTGATGTCGACGAGATGCGCAACTGTTCATGTAAAGATGGTTACACATTGTATTGGTGCATCCATTCGTGTATAGGTCTGATCCATGTAAAAGAAAAAATATATATAATATATAATTGTCAAAATGTCAAACTATATGAAAATTTGTCCAATAGGTACAATTGATGTCGATAGGATGCGACTGTTCATATGGAGATGGTTACACATTGAATTGGTGCATTCATTCGTGTATAGGTGCGATCCATGTATAAAAAGAAAATATATAATTGAGAAAATGTCAATTATATACAAATTAATACATTTTAGGTAAAGAAACTTAGAAGTCTGAAAATAATCTATATCTATATCTATATCTATATATATTAAAAAGGGAGGATCTTGAAAAAACTTTTTTGGACTATTATACTCCTACTTCAATTTCTAAATTTACAACCATGCCATTATCATTAATTATTAATAATTAATGTATTATTTAAATATTAAAAATACAATCACTCTAATTAATTACAAATGTATTAAAATAAATATATGTAGATATTATTTAAGAAATAAGTTAGATTCACGTGAACTAAAAAAAAACTTTATGTATCTTTAAAAAATCAAATAAAATTTAATCTTATATATATAAAGAATCATTCCTAAAATAAATAAATAAATAAATATATATATATATATATATATAAAATCTTAGTATAAAATATTTCAAATTACAAACTTACTTTAACAATCCTATTACCTTTAAATTTAATTTTACGTTTAAAATGATTATACAATTTAATTAAAATTGTACATTTTTTTTTTAAAGAAAGAATTGTACAAATTTTATTCTATCGAATTATTTAAAACAAATATAAAAATAAACTTAATTGCAACATAACTCATTTATTACCTTTTGTAAGTTTCAACGTGGGTAATTATTAGTAAATGGTTACAAATTTAGTTTTTAAAATGCATTATCTTTTTTAAGTTTCAACATTGATAATTATTATCAAATGGTTACAAATTTAATTTTTAAAATCAATCATTAATGAAATAAACACGAATCCTATTCAAATTCCAACCAATCAATTATATAAATGTAGTAGTGATAGAATTCTTTGTACATGAGGCAATCTCATTTGAGATTTGGTAAAATACTAGAGAATAAGTTGCACATGAGTTGGCTAATGAAGTTGCTAAGAGGGAGACGAAGAAAATGTGGGTTATCAATTTACACCATGGGCTTCTGCACTAGCAAAAGAAGATGGGTGGATGAAGAACACCATCGTATAACAAACACCATTGGAATCTGGATAGAAGAACACCCATTATGGGTGAATAAACCTATTGTAAGGGATTTTTTAATTATTTTTTTTAAGAGAATCGAATAATTCTCATTCTTTTACCTAGCTTTCTCATTTTTTCTATTTCCAATGTACTAGAAAAAAATTATAATCTATGTCACTAGCTATTGGGGCAATGACACTTATGCCGATTTCAAGTGTACAATTAGACATCGATCAATGGTTCTACTATTTCTTTGAATTTTCTCATTTTCTCACAATCTCTTTGTTTATATAAATATATATTTTTAATTCTTCTCCAAAGATTCTTCTATGATGTTGGATTAGGAATCGTACCATAATTTCTCAAATCAAATATTTTCAATATGAAATAACATTAATCCCCTTTGTTGAGGTATTTTCAACATGTTGATCAAACATGGAGAAAGTGCTCTAATTTCTTTTTTAAACCAATTACTTTTAGTGTTTAGAATATATATATACATGTATATATATTTTGTTGGTACAATCTGTTATAACTTCATTTTTTTTTTAGAAATAGTTGTTTAGGTTTAGACAAAGTTGATATGATCTATTTACTTAACTTGAATTTAAGAATCATCCAACAATGACATAAATATAAATTAAAAGTAAAAATTTTAAGAATTTCAAAACTTATTTGACCAAAGTTACATTCTGGGGTGGGGTGGTTTCAAAAAATTTTTAAACCATAATAAAAATTTGTTGGTAAAAATATAAAATGTAGTTTTTATTTTTCAAAATCAAATCAAAGTCTTTGATTAAGTAATCAAATTAATTTTAATTGAATTAATAAAAGCATAAAAATATTTGACCAATAAAATAAAATAAATGACATAATTACATACTAAAATTAATTTTCTCAATAAAAATTAATTTTAATATAAGGATAATAGATAATGTTTTGCTTAAATTATTTAGGAGTTAAGTTATTTCAAATTTTATTTTACTAGTGTATTACCACGTACAATGCACGTGTATTTTTTATTTTAAAATAATTTAATTTTAAATTATTTTGGCAAAATATTTGAAGGGTAATTATTTTTAAAATAAATTAAGATTCATTTTCATATTTTCTTATATTTTTGTTTTATTTATTTGGTTTAATATTTGTGTTTTACAAACTGGCTCTATCATAAATTTAATTTTGATGTAACTATCTTAAATATCATTTTCAATTATTTTAGAATATAATATTATAATTGTAGAGTGAAAATTCAAAGTTTTTTTTTTCAAAGATTGTTTATTTATTAATGCTTAGCACAAATACATAAATTTAAGTACTTCTCCTTAAAAAAAAAAAAAAAAAAAAAAAAAAAAAAAAAAAAAAAAAAAAAAAAGTCATGCTCCACTTGAGTTTGGAGGCACATGAAAAAAAAAGTCATGTTTGGTTAAGTTGTGATGCCTTAGCAAAATTTTAAATTTTAATAACTAAATTCAATCCATGGAAATCAATTAATCAATTAGCTTTGATATAATAAATGAATTATTTTTAAAAATAAGAAATGCTTGTTTAATATTTTTTTTTTTTTTTTTTTTTTTTGACAATATGTGGGGAGGGGGATTCGAACCACAAACCTTGTGGTTATCAGTACAACTTTATGCCAGTTGAGCTAAGCTCTTGTTGGCAAATGCTTGTTTAATATATATAACTTATATTAACTAGCAAAATAATGTCCGTTGAATCTATATATGTGGATGGTTAATGTAATATAGAATTTTCATTAAAAAAAAATAATGTAATATAGAATTTAGATAGATTTGATTGCAATTTATTTGTACCTATAAAGAATTGTAGTTTATTTGTACGTGAAGTTGATATTTCTCATAGGAACATTTAAATATTTAAAATTTTGAATTGAAGTAAATATATTATCATATAAACTAATTTGAGCCTAAATCAATTGATTGATCTTTTTATAGTAATAGTAATTGATTAAAATATATTTAAATTTGTTTACTAATAACTATTTAACATGGTTTATCTCTTATGAAAAAAAAATCATTTAGTTTTTAAGACGAATTAATATAATCAAAGTTTTGATTTTTTTTTATATGTTGGAAAACGTTGTTGAAATTAAAGTTAAATAATGTTAATAAATAAGCATCACGCTTATATAAAAAATAAAAACAAAAAAACATATGTTAATTTTTTTTATAAATAATTTTGACCAAAAAGATTTTGAAATTCTTAGAAGTACTAATTGTAATTTATATTTAAGTAATTATTTTTCAGTTCTTATACCATTCTATTTGTCATAAGAAAAGAGTCAAATGAATGTATTTGCTATTTAGATAGTAAAAACAAAATCAAAACTAATACTTAGATTGAACGGACTAAGTAAGTTTGGTTGATTTAATTTTTAACCAAATTAATGTAGTTTGGTTGGCTAAGTGATTTTACAAATTGCAAATCATCACAAAAAGTGATTCTTTAAAATATAATTTTTGACCAAATTAATATATTTTTTCAAAAGTGTTTTTTATTTATTTATTTTTTTTTTTTTTTGTCAAACACTTGGGGACTTAAAGAAAAAAAAAATAGTTTTGGGCCATCAAAGTCTCTTAAAAAGTTTCATCCAAGCATACTCTTGGTGACAAATTATTACTTGGGAAATTGTAGTAGATAGCTAAAATAAAATAAGAGTTTTGAAATTTGGCTATAACTATATAAGATTTTTAAAAATGGCTAATTTACATTTTTGGATGAATTTCCATATTTTTGTTTTCCTTTATTGCCCTTCTATCAAATTCAACCATTTACTGTCATTGACTAACTGAACACTTGTTTTACGTGAGATTAAGTTAACAGAATCTAATCCAAATCTTTTTTTTTCCTCAAATATTCACATCTTATGGATACTGTTTTAAACTATTGTTACTTTCTAAATTTAAACACTAGAAATATTTTTATAATTTGTTTTCAAAATGTCACATTTTTCCTAATTCAACCATTAATTTTATCCAAATTTCATGATCCATTCATATAAACCTAATAACACTAGCAAATTTCATGATCCATTCATATAATTTGCTCCTCCCAAACTTTTTCATTCATTGATTTTATAACAATATTGGTATGTATCATCATTTTTTATTTTAATATAACAATATTGTCCATTTTTTAAAAAACAAATTATTTTTTATTTTAACCGTGTAAAATTTCAACCGTTTATTTTAGTTGGTGCTGACATTTCTTCCTTGTTTCGCCCTTCATTTAAATGTTTGTCTCCAAGGTCTCCAAATGGCTGCCCTCCAATTATGCTGGGAACATGTTGGTTTGGAGGCTTAAATCGACCACCACTCGAACCATCTCCATCATGATTTCTATAAACACACAACCCTTTTTCACTAATCCCTTGTTCATTTATGCCTTCATTCTGCTCCTTTTCCAACCTATCTAGTTCTTTAGTGAAAGTTGATTTTTCCTAAAAGATATTGACACATCAAAAAATCAGTATTTAATAGATATTCACCGTCAAATATTATTTATCTATGAATTATTACCTTATATACCTTATGGAAGTCTGTCACAATATCATCTCGTTGTTCCATATCCACCTCAGTTCCCGTTTCGTCTCCACTATTTTCTTTATTCCTCATATAGTCCACCATTAGATTGATTGTACTAACTAATTCATCCATTCGTCTAATCATTGTTTCTTGATTCTTTTCTATAGTTTTAAGACGTTCTCCTAAATTAATGATATCAGAATTTGATGGTTCACCATTTTTCACTGGAATGATCGTTTCAGGGTGTGGGACCGTCTCTTTTTGTACTTTTTCCTCCCTCATCTGCAAAGCAACTTCTTCTTCTAGGAATGATGCAAAATATGATTTTTGAAGCTCCTCTATAGTTGCCACCAGGGGAACAACCTCCAACTAAAAATTGAAATTACTTACAAAATATATTATGATATAATTATTCGAAATTACCTTTGTATCTAAGCATAAAAAGACTACATACCTTTGGAGAACGAAATACTTGTGCTTCAAGGTCTTTCCATTCTGGTTGTAGTTCCGCTGCCCAATTTACTATCCTGGGAGTTCCACTTCCAATTCTTCTTGCATATTTATTTGGAGGGGTACTAAGGGTAGGGATGACCTCATATGCCCACACTAAAAGAGCATATATAAAGCCTCCCATACCAATTCCAACTGAACATTTACTAGTTGTAGCTTTTCTCATATAATCTACTAACATATCAAAAGCTACTTTGCCCCAAGGATAATTGTTAAATAACTCATCATCATCAATCATAAGTATATGATCCATCTCCACATTTACAGTATCTTGTCTTGGAAGTAAGAAACTCTCTAAACAATAAAGTAATGACATTTTCAACATGTCCTCATCGGGTGCGTTCTTATTCACCTTAAATGCCAGATTGAGATATTTTCTAGTTACCACCTTATCTCCTTCAAAGTAAATATTTCTAAAACGCCCACCGCCTTTAATACTATCTTTGTTAATATGTGGCAAAATTCCACAATTAAGACCAGTAATCAAGGCAAAATCCCTAAGGCCAAATTTTATAACATTACCTCCTATATTAAAATTAATCTCAGACGACTTCTTAGGTTTGCACTGTTTTTGGATCAGATGAAGCAACAACTGTGATGAAGGTTTTGTAATGGAAAAATTTAGGAAGTGACCAAAACAAGTTTTCCTAAAACCCTCCAACAAACGTCCCCCCAAGTTTGATTTTATTTTCTCCATAACGTCGACTTTGCTGTAAAGATTGATTTTCAGCGGCATTGCCCTTTTACTCTTCAACATTAAGTAAATTTCGTCCTAATAATTATCACCAACAAACGAGAAACTTATTATGAGCTATAAAATAAGTAATTACCAATATAAATTTCACCTCATGTTTAGTATGACTTACCTCCTCTTCATCATGTTCCAAGTCACTAGTTCTCCTATTTACTCCTTTTTTAAAACTAACCGTTTGATTTTCCCGTTTATCCTTCATTTCAAAGAGAGCATATAAATTCCTCAGGTATTAACTAATCAAAATTGTCTAGTTCAAAAGAATATAACCTCATACCTTTTTTCTCAGCTGTTTTTCTTTAGGAATACGTTTATGTTTCTTCTTTTTTGGTTTCGAGCATTCATCTTCTCCATTATTTGAGGAATTGTCTGATTCTTTTGTTGTTGTATTATTCATCGACTCCTCTATTTCTGCGTCACTTTCTTCATTCTCCTCGTCCTATCAATCAATGTCATAAGTTTAATTAATCAACTATCAATGAATGTAATTATACTTATATTCACATTGTACTTCCATATAACTAACTTCACTATCATCACAAAAAGGATAATAGCATGGTGTACCTCATGGTCGCTGTCAAGAGAAATAGGTGATACTTCTCTGTTTGATCTACCTTTAGGTATTACTACTGCAGTCCTAAGTCTCTCGCTAGCTCTCCTCTTCAAACTATCTTTAGTTTTTGCCATATAACCTAAAGATGCTATATCAATATAACAAACAATTATACTAAATATAACAAACACAATTACAACACAATTAAAAAGAAAAAAAAACACAATTACTTTAATTATTTTTAATTCATTTAAACAAAAATCTAAATATGGGATAATAACAAACATCTAAACATCTAAATGATATAAAAGATAATAACAATTTTGGTTTATAAATAGGGGATTAATTCTTGTAATATCTCATCAGATTTTCAATATCTCACCGCTGGGGATACCCACCGCAGAATCGACGTGTTGGAGGATACCCACTGCAGAATCGACTATCACTCAGTTGCAGGTTGCCGCTGCCCAAGCCTGCACACGTGTGGGGTTTTCACTCAGTTGAAGGAGGAATTGCCATAAAACCCAACAGCTGCTCGACGTCAATAATGATTAGACCCAGAAATTGTCGTCATTCAAAATTTTTCCACCGCTGCAATTCCGATTGGAACCCAGGCACCGTGCAATTGAGGTATGAATATATTAGGGTAAATTACAAATATTTAAAACGGAAACCCTCGTTTATATGTGTATCTTAGAGTACTTTATCTTTAAATACTTTATCTTTATCAAGTTGTTAAATGGAAAAATGTATTTATCTTTAAGATTTTATGTTGAATATCTTAACAATCGTGTTTCTCAAAAATTTAAACACAGATTTACTTATATTTTTATCAAATTTACTTATTTTTATCGAATAATGTACTTTTTTTTTTTTTTTGAGAAAATGTACAAAAAATTGTTTCTGTTATATTAACGTTTACCAATTTTCAATTTCATCTTATGGATAAAGTTTATAAATTTTAAATTTTATATTTAATTATAAAAAATGTTATTTTAGAGTTGGTTGTTTCCTATTTTCTAGCCATAAGTTCCTCTAGCTTCCAAAATTTACTTCCAAGAGAGAGACTGTTTTAAGGGTATATTAGTCCAATCGAATAATTTATAAACTTTAATAATTAACTTGTAGCCATATTTGAAATATTTGATAAGTTTAGCTATTTAACAAAAACACTATTTTAATTTAGCCATTTGTGTAGTTATTACTTTTGGAAAAAACCCAGCACATTTCACCGACAGTATATGTAATATCATTCTACAACAATCGTAACTCACCTTGATCTCATTGTGTTTATTGTATTCCAATAGATCACCATCGATCAATCAACTGAATAAATTGCCTTTGAAATTTTCCTAAGAGTGAATGTTGATAGAATCGAGGAAGAAATCGCTAGGGCTAAGAGGAGGAAACTAAGGGCCCGTTTGGTAACGTTCTCGTTTTTTGTTTCCGTTTCTTCATTTTTAATAAAGAAAAATAGAATTTCATGACCCAAACACCTATACATTCAATAATAATAAACCTATATTCTTATTTATGTTTGGAAAAAATTGGAAACAAGAACAAAAAAGGAGAAACTAGTTTTAGTTGTTCCCAAAAGTTCTATACAAATTTTGGGAGTGTTTCTACAAAATGAGAAACAAGAAACATACATAGTTATTAAATGCTTAGATTTCTTAATAAAATTAGAAAGAAGAAACAAGAAACGAGAACGTTACCAAACGGGCCCTAAAAATCACAGTTATTTCAACGTCCTTCGTTTTTCAATTTCATCCTCTTTTCTTTCTCCGTTGATGATTCTCAATTGCATTGATACATCTTTTGTTTATATATGTTTAAATAGAGACAAAAATAGATAGGGAGATGGGATTTTGAAATTCGTTTTTTTTTTTTTTTTGAGAAATTGGTTTCTATTTCATTTATGCATAATTAACTAAGTATTTTTTTAAATTTCATTAGCAATTATGAATCTATTTAATTCGTGCCAATAAATTTTCTTTTGTAGTTTTAGATGCCTTTCAACACTTTTCATTTGGTGACAGTTTCATTTTGGCAGCATTTATTGTGTTAGAGTTTCATAGAATTGAATTTGAAGGGTTTATGTTATGAGGAATTTTATAGGCATCTTTCTTTATTTTAATAATAATAATAATAATGTCATTACGGGTAAATTTATAATGGTAATTGTTTAACCTTATAAGTTTTAATTAATTTTGAGGTAATTAATTTGTGAATTTCAAATACTCTAAATTTTCAACTACTTTTACTAAAATTGAAGGCATTTTATGAATAAATTATCAATTATCAAGAATACTAAGGCTGTTGAATAAAAATGAATTTACTCGTTGACTGTCTAATGAATGTACAATTTCATATATAAAAAAAATGATTTGTTTATAATTATAGAAAGGAGAGGCAAAATGACATATTTGTAATTAACTAACAAAACTAAGAAACAGAAAGCATATCATTATCATTAGGGAGATCACCCACCCACAGATGAGCAAGAACTACATTCAAAGTTCATCGAGCGATCCCATCCGCCACTAAATTCTGTCTCTACAGAACAAATAAAAAAAACAACAAATTGAATTAGAACAACTTAAAAATCGAATTAAACTAATTGTAACATAAAAAGTGTTAAAAAACAAATATAAATTATAAAATAACTTGAAAATATCTATAAAAGAAATGGATACCTATGTTTTAGAGCATTTTGTCGATGCATTAAGTGTCTCACCCAATCTTTAACACTACTTTGCATTCACACAAAAACTTAGAAACTTTAGAGAGTGGATTAGAGAGGAAGAGAAACAAAGTAAGGAGATGCCTAAGTTTTTGTAGAAAAATGATGGGAAATAGTTGTTTATATAGTTGTAGCTAGAAGTTGTTGAAGATTGAAAAACTCTTCAAATTCCATTATTAAATCTATATCTATATCTATATCTATACTATATTAAAAGGCGCTTAAGGGGAGAAACTTTTGATTTCCTTTTAAGCCCCTTTTTAATCTTCAAATTCCTTATTTGACCTTTCTATTTAATTATTCAATATTTTATTAGAATTGTTTTTAAAAAAAAGTTCATTATCACGTGTAGGTATTTTTTTTTATTAAAAAAAAAATCTCATGATTAAGAATGGGTTAAATCTCATTTACGTTTAGATATTGTTTTTTTTTTTAAAAAAAATAGGTTAAAAAAATCTCATTTTCACGATTAGGTATTTTTTTTTTTTTTTTTTTTAAAAAAAGTTCATTATCACGTGTAGGTATTGTTTTTTTTTTAAAAAAAAAAAATCTCATGATTAAGAATTGGTTAAATCTCATTTAAGTTTAGATATTGTTTTTTTTAAAAAAAAAAAATAGGTTAAAAAAATCTCATTTTCACGATTAGGTATTGTTTTTTTTAAAAAAAAAAAAATAATATTGCTTAAAAAAAATCTCATTCTCACGATTAGGTATTGTTTTTTAAAAAAAAAAAATCTCATGATTAAGAATGGGTTAAATCTAATTTTTTTTTTTTAAAAAAAAAGTTCATTATCACGTGTAGGTTTTGTTTTGTTTTTTTTTTTAAAAAAAAAATCTCATGATTAAGAATTGGTTAAATCTCATTTATGTTTATATATTGTTTTTTTTTAAAAAAAAAAATATTGGTTTAAAAAAACTCATTCGATTAGGTATTTTTTTTTTTTAAATAATATTGGTTAAAAAAAATCTTATTTATCACGTTTAGGTTGTGTTTTCTTTTTTTAAAAAAAAAAGTATCATCTTTCATAAGATTAAGAATTGATTTTTTATAACTAATTTAATTATTAGCTTTCTATTTTTTAATCACGTTTTTTAAATTATTCGAAGTAAATTTCAAATAAATAAAAAAGATAATAGTTTTTAATAATTTTTCCTTTTCCACGTTTGTATTGCTTTTTTTCTTAAAAAAAAAAAAAATCTCATTTTCACGATTAGGTATTGTTTTTTTTTAAAAAAAAAATAATATTGGTTAAAAAAAATCTCATTCTCACAATTAGGTATTGTTTTTTTTTTTTAAAAAAAAAAAATCTCATGATTAAGAATTGGTTAAATCTCATTTTTTTTAAGAAAAAAAAAGTTCATTATCACGTGTAGGTATTGTTTTTTTTAAAAAAAAAAAATCTCATGATTAAGAATTGGTTAAATCTCATTTACGTTTAGATATTGTTTTTTTTTTAAAAAAAAAATAATATTGGTTAAAAAAATTCATTCTCACGATTAGGTATTGTTTTTTTTTAAAAAAAAAAAATCTCATGATTAAGAATTGGTTAAATCTCATTTTTTTTTAAAAAAAAAAAAGTTCATTATCACGTGTAGGTTTTGTTTTTTTAAAAAAAAAAAAAAAAAAATCTCATGATTAAGAATTGGTTAAATCTCATTTACGTTTAGATATTGTTTTTTTTTTAAAAAAAAAATAATATTGGTTTAAAAAAACTCATTCTCACGATTAGGTATTTTTTTTTAAATAATATTGGTTAAAAAAAATCTCATTTATCACGTTTAGGTTGTGTTTTTTTTTAAAAAAAGAAAGTATCATCTTTCATAAGATTAAGAATTGATTTTTTATAACTAATTTAATTATTAGCTTTCTATTTTTTAATCACGTTTTTTAAATTATTCGAAGTAAATTTCAAATAATTAAAAAAGATAATAGTTTTTAATAATTTTTCCTTTTCCACGTTTGTATTGCTTTAAAAAAAAAAAATCTTATCTCTTAAATTATTCGAAGTAAATTTCAAATAAATAAAAAAGATAATAGTTTTTAATAATTTTTCCTTCCCCACGTTTGTATTGCTTTTTTTTTAAAAAAAAAAAAAAAGATCTTATCTCTTAAATTATTCGAAGTAAAATTCAAATAAATAAAAAAAATATTAGTTTTTAAACCATTTCCATCGGTCTATATATAGTCCTCATACAATTTTTTTTTCCATACTTCCATACTTCTCTTCAAACCATTTCCATCTGAAATAATGTCTTCCAAGGTGATCCCAATCAACCATCTTCAACTTGGTCAAAGAGAATGGGCGATTAAAGTCCTCATTCTAAGAAAATGAAAAGTTGAACAATTTCAGAAACGTGGCGGTGATGACCTACACATTTTAAAGATCATCTTATTAGATGAACATATAATTACAAATATTTCTGATTATTTATTTATTTTTCATATACCAATTTTATTTATAATAATCATTTACTTTCTAACTTTTCAGGGTACAAAGATTCAGGCAGTATTGTTCAACAATACCATTGAAAAATTAGGTCACATGCTTAAAAAAGATAAGACTTATATTATAACAAATGGTAATATAAAGTCAATCAACAATCAATTTGTTAATGTGCATGATAAATTATAACTAACATTATCTACTGCCACTGAAGTTACTGAAATTGATGATTCAATTCCTATTGTGTCAATGATTCGAAGTTTGAGTGAATTTCCTGTCAAAGAAGAAAAGAACATGTTAGGTAATGTATCTTACCCTTTTTTTTTTGAATTATTTATATGCATTGATATTGAATTACTATTACTTTTATTAGCCCTTAATTATTTATTAATCATTAATATTATTTTTTGTTTTATCATACAGACTTGATTGGGATGATTATTTCAGTAAAATCTACTTTACAGATCAAACAAAGGCAATTAACCAAGTTTTTGCAGAAAAGAGATGTTATTCTAATGAATAGTAGGTATGTTTTACCTAATTACTATTTTTGCATGAACAAAACTTTTCCTTTTCTTATATATACATAGATTTGTAAAATAATATCAATATTTTTCATATTCTTATATATATTTGTAAAATAATGTAGAATACAGACCATTAAAATGACATTATGGGGAGATCTTGCTGAATTTGAAGGACGAGAGCTAGAGGATAACATCCATGATTATCCAATCTGTAACAACCAGTGTAAAAAAAAAAAAAAAAAAAAAAAAAGGGGGAAATGGTTTTTTTTTAGGCGGTCAAAGTGGGTGAGTGGGGGGGAAGTTTCCCCCCACATTTTCGGTCAATTTGACCAGCTTAAAAAAAAAAAAAAAAAAAAAAAAAAAAAGAAAATCTGAATTTCTTCTCTCCCTCTCACGTTTTCCCTCTCTCCCTCGCAGCTTTCCCTCCCTCTCTCGATTTTCTCTCTCTCGCTCCCTCTCGGTTCTGTCTCCCTCCGCCGCACGCCAACCGTCGCCGCCGCCGCCGCACGCCTCCGTCCGTCGCAAGTCGCCGCCGCCGGTAACGTTTTCCGTCCCTCTCTCTCTCTCTCGATTTTGTTTCTCTCGTCTCTTTCTCCCTCGATCTCTCTATCTCTCTCTCAGCCACTCTCTCTCTCTGTGTAGCAGGTCCGACGCGCCGCCGCCTGCAACCCACTCACGAGCTGCTGTCGATCTGCGAGTCGCCGTCGCCACTGTAGGCGCGGACAGCAGCGAGGAGGGACCATTTTTCCGTGTTTTCGGCTGTTTTAGGTGAGTTCCCGCATTGGGTAAGTTGATTTGAGGCTTTTGTGGGTTAGTTCTTGCATTTAAACGATTACCCATTCACTTTTTCACCCGTTCAGCAAGCGTACCCATTCAATTCCGGCGATTCAAGCAGTGGGTCTTCAAGTTTCAGCGTGTTTGAGCAATTTCGGCAGTGGGTAAGTGAGATTTAAGGTGTTTTGGGTTTATTTAATGTTTAATCATGGATGCCCATTGAGTTTAGCTTCCGATTTCAAGGTGCCCGTGGTGTTTGGAGGCCGAATTATCAAATTTGAGCGATTTGGGACTGCTGGACAGCAAGCTGTGGTTCTGTTTGGGGTAAGCTTTGGTTGTTAATTTTACCCCAAATGTAATGGGTTCTTAGTTGAATGCTTGGTTAGAGTCCATAGTTAATTAAGAGTTCATTTCCTTGTTGTAGCTTGCTTAAGAACCTTGGAGTTAAGGAATTTCTTGGAGGTTAATCAAGTATCTCCTTCACTAAGGTAAGTAGCTAGTTGGATTCAAATTTTATGTCTTAGACTAATTGACCCTTGTTTGTTAATTGGGAATTTAAAGTGGATAGTTGGATTGAAGTGCCATTTGTTTTAACTAAGTTGGTCCTTAAGCTTAAGTAAAGTGTGTTGGGTTAACTTTTGAAGCATGATTGAGCATGTTGAGATTGTCATTATTTGGGCATTAAATGAGAAGCGTGGATTATGGAATAATTGGAGTTTGGGCTAAGTGTTCTTGTTTGTGTTGAGGCCGTGATTTTCATACCCTATTTGGTTAGCCATGAACTGAAATGCTTGGGATTAATGTATATGTAGTCGTTGGATTTAGTTATATGCTTTGGCTTAATTTTCTTTGAAAAGTTAATATGTTAGCATGTATAAGATTTGCGCCTTGAGTTTTGATTGTGGAATCATGATAAGCTTCATTATAAGTCATGTTGATAGCACGAGGATCTTAAAGTTAACCTAGCATCTCTTGGTTTGTTTTAAAGCATGTTTGGCTTGGATGGCAATGTGTTTCTCTGGATTTATTTGTGATGTTGGGGAATGGGTTAAATGTCTGTTGGGTTTGGATTGAAGTTGGATGCGACATCTGTCCCGTTGTGGCTATAGAAGTGCACTATACTGTTTCCAGGTGTATAGAAAAAAAAAATTTGGGTTCCCTCTACGTACGTCGTTATGCTGCCGAATTTTCGGTAGCCTCAAGATGGCTTAGGAATCATATTTACCTTGAGGGAAAGGATTAGGAAAGAGAAGGGAATAGGCTAGTGCCTTAGACAAGGGTCGTGTCAATTAAACACCTAGGACTGAGATGTAATAGACTGAAATGAGGGGCTTAATGGGCGGGACTTGGCTTCGCAGTTTAGGTGCCATTTACTAACTGTGGAAGTAAATTCCTGACTTAAACCCATGAACGCCCCACCAGTGAAATGGTAGTTTAGAGCGCTACGCGCCTATTAGTGCCTTGAGGGATGAGACTTAGCTTCACTGACTGGGTGCCATCTACCATCAGTAGGAGTAGAGACCTCCCAAAAACTCCCACTTGCGCACTATCAGTGAGTTGGCAAACCTATATATATTTAAAGGTGTACTAATTGAATATGAGACCCGAACTGAAATGAAATGAAATGGAATGAAATGAAATGAAATGAAATGAACTGAAATGAGATGACCTAACCCTTAGGCCCTTAACTCGAATAAGATGTTAAAAATTTTATTGCTACTTACTGAGTATTTCCTTAAATACTCATTCTTTTCCCTTACACACAACTGCAGGTAGAGGTGAAGGTGTACGGAACGCGTGACGGAGAGCTGCTGAGCCATGGATCTCCTTTAGTTTAAGTCTTCCGCATTTTACGTTTGAAATTTCCCTTTGAACTTGTGTTGAATGATTTACGTTTTATTCCGCTTTAAGTTTGTTTGATTTACTAAAGGTTTTGTTTGTTCTGTTTTAAACTGGGATCCCAGATTGAAATGTTTCGCAAATTTCTAAGTATAGTTTCTTTAAATGGAAATTTTCCGCTGTTCTTAAAAGTAGAATGAAATGCATGTAGTAATGGCCTTAGGATCTAGGCATGAAAAGTAGGGTCGTTACAGTTGGTATCAGAGCTCTAGGTTATAGGTTCTGTAGACTGGTTTACATCGTAAACCTTAGGTATGTCCATGGCTTATCAGCAAGCATCCGGTCACGCCAGGTACACGTTTGATTACCTTGTAGCCTGTAAATATTATATGTTATATATGTTCGGAAAAGATTCATGTTGTGGGAAAGATATGCATGAGGTTTAGTGCCTGAGAATTGTTTAAAGGATTCAAGCCTGTTAGTAAGATGATAAAATTTTTGTGAAATAGATCATGCCTCCCCGAGCACAAGGACGTGGAAGAGGTCGAGGAAGAGGTCGTGGTAGGGGTCGTACAGCCCCTGAGCAAGTCGTGCCACCAGTAGAGCAGGAAGGAAACCTACCAGAAAACCCACAAGTGGAACAGCCGGGGCCTGCGGTAGGACCTGTCCCGGTGGACATTCAGGCAATAGTTCAGACCGCAGTTCAGGCCGCAGTTGCGGGCGTGCTTGCAGGGCGACAGGCCCAAGCGCCTCAGAATAACGAAGCCGCCTTATCACGGGAGGCTAGGTGCCTAAGAGATTTCAGGAAGTGGGACCCCTGTCCGTTCGATGGAGCCTCAAGGGACCCCACGGTAGCAGAGTTGTGGCTGTCCTCCATCGAGACGGTTTTCCGTCACATGAACTGCCCCGAGGACCAGAAAGTGTATTGTGCCGTGTTTTTGTTACGAGATAACGCCCTGATTTGGTGGCAATCGATTGAAAGGACCTTAGACGTCAGCAACGGACCTGTCACATGGACTCAGTTCAGGGGGGAGTTTTTCAGGAAGTATTACCCTGCCGCCTCCCGATTCAAGAAGCAATCAGAGTTTGTGGCTCTTACGCAGGGAAACCGAACCGTAGAGGAGTACGAGACAGAGTTTGCCAGACTGTCTCGGTTTGCCCCTGCCCTGGTAGCTGTAGAGGCTGATAAGGTGGAACGTTTCATCACAGGCTTAAAGGAAGAGATTCAGGGCAGTGTGGCAGCCCATGAACCCCAAGACTATGCCACGGCAGTTAGGGTGGCACAGCTAATTGATCGACGACCGTCAGCTGTCTCTTCAGAACCTTCTTCAGGTCATAAGCGAAGGTACGATCAGATGAGCTCGAACACACAGAGGGGTCACCGTTACCCTAGACGAGGTCCGCCCCAGGACCGTCGACAGAGAGCACAGAATCAGTCAAGGCCTAATCAGGATAGGCCATTATGTCAGACCTGTAGGAAGTACCACTGGGGTCGTTGTTTGGCAGGGACCCGTGTTTGTTTCAAGTGTGGTCGGGAAGGGCATATTGCTCCGAATTGTAATCAGAAGAAAGCTAATTATGCCGACCAGCCGTCCAGTTCAAATCAGGCATCTGGGGCGAGACCAGCACAACATCAGGGCAAGATATTTGCCACCACCCGACAAGAGGCCGAGGACCTTAACGCAGTAGTGACAGGTACCATCCCTATCCTCGGCCACTATGCTTTTGTGTTGTTTGATTCGGGTTCAACGCATTCTTTTATTTCTGCATCATTTGTAAGTCAAGCCAACCTAGAACTAGAGCCGCTAGGCTATGTTTTGTCAGTCTCAACCCCTGCAGGGGTAACACTGCTAGCTAGTGAAGCGGTGAAAGCCTGCCAAATGTTAGTGTCTGATCGATCGATGGATGTGACATTGATCGCCCTGGATATGAGTGATTTTGACGTTATCTTGGGAATGGAATGGTTGGCTTCTAATTATGCCAACATAGACTGTCATCGTAAGGAGGTGATCTTTAACCCTCCGTCAGAGGCAAGCTTCAAGTTTAAGGGATCGATGATCAAAGGTGCTCCTAAAGTGGTCTCTGCGATGAAGGCGAGGAAATTGATTAGCAAAGGAGCTTGGGGCTTGTTGGCTAGCGAGAGGTTGACTTCTGCATTGAGCTTGAGCCAGGGACTAATCCGATTTCTAAAGCTCCATATAGGATGGCTCCAGCGGAATTGAAAGAGCTTAAGGTGCAAATACAGGAGCTGTTGGACAAAGGTTATATACGCCCCAGCGTCTCGCCGTGGGGTGCTCCGGTTTTGTTTGTGAAAAAGAAGGATGGGACAATGCGTTTGTGCATCGACTACCGGGAGCTGAACAAGGTAACAATAAAGAACAGATATCCTCTGCCCAGGATTGATGATCTTTTTGATCAGCTTCAAGGTGCAGCAGTGTTTTCTAAAATAGATCTACGGTCAGGTTATCATCAGCTGAGGATTAGAGAGGACGATATACCCAAGACAGCTTTCCGAACCAGGTATGGGCATTACGAATTTACTGTGATGTCCTTTGGGCTTACTAATGCTCCCGCAGTTTTCATGGATTTGATGAACAGGGTATTTAAGGAATTCCTGGATTCATTTGTGATTGTTTTTATCGACGACATCCTTATCTACTCCAAGACAGAAGAGGAACATGAGGATCATCTCAGGAGAGTTCTAACTACCTTAAGAACGAACAAGTTGTATGCCAAATTCTCTAAATGTGAGTTCTGGTTACAACGAGTTTCCTTCTTAGGGCACGTGGTGTCAAAGGAGGGTGTCACAGTAGATCCATCCAAAATAGAGGCAGTGACCAATTGGTCTCGACCTACTTCAGTCAGCGAGATTCGGAGTTTCTTGGGGTTAGCAGGCTATTATCGTCGTTTTGTGCAAGGTTTTTCCAGTATAGCCGCACCTCTAACTCAGTTGACTCGAAAGGGTACTCCATTCGTGTGGAATGAAGCTTGTGAGGCAAGCTTCCAAGAGCTTAAGCAGAGACTAGTTTCAGCACCGGTACTTACAGTACCTGATGGCTCAGGAGAATTTGTTATTTACAGCGATGCTTCAAAGAAGGGATTGGGTTGTGTGTTAATGCAGCATGGTAAGGTCATTGCTTATGCATCTCGTCAGTTGAAAGATTATGAGAAGAACTACCCGACCCATGACTTGGAATTGGCAGCAGTGGTCTTTGCCTTGAAGATTTGGAGGCATTATTTATACGGAGAGAAAATCCAAATCTTCACGGACCACAAAAGTCTGAAATACCTCTTCACCCAGAAAGAACTGAATATGAGGCAAAGAAGATGGTTAGAGTTAGTGAAAGATTATGATTGTGACATCCAGTACCACCCGGGCAAGGCAAATGTGGTTGCAGATGCCCTCAGTAGGAAGACTGCTCATGCGTCCGCTTTAATTACTACTCAGGCTCGTATATTGGATGACTTGGAACGTGCAGAGATTATGATTGCAGTGGGCGAAGTTACAGCACGCCTAGCTCAGTTGACAGTTAAGTCGAGCTTGAGACAGAGGATCATAGATGAACAACCAAATGACCCTGACCTTGCTGTTAAACGCAGTCAAGTGGAGGCAGGAGAGGTGAACGAGTTTGCCTTATCTTCAGACCTCGGCTTGTGTTACCAGGGTCGCTTATGCGTACCTGGGAATGCCGAACTCAAACAAGAATTATTAGCAGAGGCGCATAGTTCACCTTTTTCAATCCATCCAGGAAGTACAAAGATGTACCATGATTTGAAACAGTATTACTGGTGGCAGGGCATGAAAAGAGAGGTAGCGGATTTTGTCAGTAAATGCCTTGTTTGCCAACAAGTGAAGGCCCCGAGACAGAAACCAGCAGGATTGTTACAGCCGTTGGGTGTCCCAGAATGGAAGTGGGAGCATATATCTATGGACTTCATCACAGGATTGCCTAGAACGGTCAAGGGTTACACCGTGATTTGGGTCATTATCGACAGACTCACCAAGTCAGCGCACTTTCTCCCTGGAAAGCCTACTTACACTGTTGAAAAGTGGGCACAGTTATACATGACGGAGATAGTCAAGCTTCATGGGGTGCCGGTATCAATCGTGTCAGATAGAGACCCTCGGTTCACATCTAACTTTTGGAGGAGTTTGCAAAGGGCCTTGGGTACTCAGTTACGTTTCAGTACAGCTTTTCACCCTCAGACAGATGGTCAAACTGAGCGATTGAACCAAACTCTAGAGGATATGTTGCGAGCATGTGTCTTGGATTTCTCAGGTAGTTGGGATGCACACCTGCACTTAATGGAGTTTGCGTATAACAATAGCTATCAAGCAACCATCGGTATGTCACCGTTTGAGGCCCTCTATGGGAAGAGATGCAGGTCCCCTGTTTATTGGGATGAGGTCGGTGAACGTCAGTTGTTGGGACCTGAATTGATTCAAGCCTCCAGTGAGGCTATTCGCACAATCAGATCGAGGATGTTAACGGCTCAGAGCCGACAGAAGAGCTATGCAGATACAAGGAGAAGGGATTTAGAGTTTGACGTGGGCGATCATGTTTTCTTGAAGGTAGCTCCAATGAAAGGAGTTTTGAGGTTTGGAAGGAAAGGTAAGCTCAGTCCACGTTTCATTGGTCCGTTTGAAGTTCTAGAACGAATTGGTCCGGTAGCTTATCGTCTAGCGTTGCCGCCTTCCCTTTCGGCAGTACACAACGTTTTCCATGTCTCCATGCTGCGGAAGTATTTGACGAATCCAACCCACAGAGTGGACTTTGAACCCTTGCAACTTAGCGAGAACTTGACTTATGAGGAGAGGCCTATTCTAATTCTTGATAGAGAGGTGAAGGTCCTTCGTAATCGCGAGATAGCACTCGTAAAGGTCCTTTGGCAAAACCATTTGTCTGAAGAGGCAACGTGGGAGAGAGAAGACGAAATGATGGCCAAGTACCCAGAGCTGTTCCAGTACTAGCAACTTTCGAGGACGAAAGTTCTTTTAAGGTTAGTATGATGTAACAACCAGTGTAAAAAAAAAAAAAAAAAAAAAAAAGGGGGAAATGGTTTTTTTTTAGGCGGTCAAAGTGGGTGAGTGGGGGGGAAGTTTCCCCCCACATTTTCGGTCAATTTGACCAGCTTAAAAAAAAAAAAAAAAAAAAAAAAAAAAAGAAAATCTGAATTTCTTCTCTCCCTCTCACGTTTTCCCTCTCTCCCTCGCAGCTTTCCCTCCCTCTCTCGATTTTCTCTCTCTCGCTCCCTCTCGGTTCTGTCTCCCTCCGCCGCACGCCAACCGTCGCCGCCGCCGCCGCACGCCTCCGTCCGTCGCAAGTCGCCGCCGCCGGTAACGTTTTCCGTCCCTCTCTCTCTCTCTCGATTTTGTTTCTCTCGTCTCTTTCTCCCTCGATCTCTCTATCTCTCTCTCAGCCACTCTCTCTCTCTGTGTAGCAGGTCCGACGCGCCGCCGCCTGCAACCCACTCACGAGCTGCTGTCGATCTGCGAGTCGCCGTCGCCACTGTAGGCGCGGACAGCAGCGAGGAGGGACCATTTTTCCGTGTTTTCGGCTGTTTTAGGTGAGTTCCCGCATTGGGTAAGTTGATTTGAGGCTTTTGTGGGTTAGTTCTTGCATTTAAACGATTACCCATTCACTTTTTCACCCGTTCAGCAAGCGTACCCATTCAATTCCGGCGATTCAAGCAGTGGGTCTTCAAGTTTCAGCGTGTTTGAGCAATTTCGGCAGTGGGTAAGTGAGATTTAAGGTGTTTTGGGTTTATTTAATGTTTAATCATGGATGCCCATTGAGTTTAGCTTCCGATTTCAAGGTGCCCGTGGTGTTTGGAGGCCGAATTATCAAATTTGAGCGATTTGGGACTGCTGGACAGCAAGCTGTGGTTCTGTTTGGGGTAAGCTTTGGTTGTTAATTTTACCCCAAATGTAATGGGTTCTTAGTTGAATGCTTGGTTAGAGTCCATAGTTAATTAAGAGTTCATTTCCTTGTTGTAGCTTGCTTAAGAACCTTGGAGTTAAGGAATTTCTTGGAGGTTAATCAAGTATCTCCTTCACTAAGGTAAGTAGCTAGTTGGATTCAAATTTTATGTCTTAGACTAATTGACCCTTGTTTGTTAATTGGGAATTTAAAGTGGATAGTTGGATTGAAGTGCCATTTGTTTTAACTAAGTTGGTCCTTAAGCTTAAGTAAAGTGTGTTGGGTTAACTTTTGAAGCATGATTGAGCATGTTGAGATTGTCATTATTTGGGCATTAAATGAGAAGCGTGGATTATGGAATAATTGGAGTTTGGGCTAAGTGTTCTTGTTTGTGTTGAGGCCGTGATTTTCATACCCTATTTGGTTAGCCATGAACTGAAATGCTTGGGATTAATGTATATGTAGTCGTTGGATTTAGTTATATGCTTTGGCTTAATTTTCTTTGAAAAGTTAATATGTTAGCATGTATAAGATTTGCGCCTTGAGTTTTGATTGTGGAATCATGATAAGCTTCATTATAAGTCATGTTGATAGCACGAGGATCTTAAAGTTAACCTAGCATCTCTTGGTTTGTTTTAAAGCATGTTTGGCTTGGATGGCAATGTGTTTCTCTGGATTTATTTGTGATGTTGGGGAATGGGTTAAATGTCTGTTGGGTTTGGATTGAAGTTGGATGCGACATCTGTCCCGTTGTGGCTATAGAAGTGCAATATACTGTTTCCAGGTGTATAGAAAAAAAAAATTTGGGTTCCCTCTACGTACGTCGTTATGCTGCCGAATTTTCGGTAGCCTCAAGATGGCTTAGGAATCATATTTACCTTGAGGGAAAGGATTAGGAAAGAGAAGGGAATAGGCTAGTGCCTTAGACAAGGGTCGTGTCAATTAAACACCTAGGACTGAGATGTAATAGACTGAAATGAGGGGCTTAATGGGCGGGACTTGGCTTCGCAGTTTAGGTGCCATTTACTAACTGTGGAAGTAAATTCCTGACTTAAACCCATGAACGCCCCACCAGTGAAATGGTAGTTTAGAGCGCTACGCGCCTATTAGTGCCTTGAGGGATGAGACTTAGCTTCACTGACTGGGTGCCATCTACCATCAGTAGGAGTAGAGACCTCCCAAAAACTCCCACTTGCGCACTATCAGTGAGTTGGCAAACCTATATATATTTAAAGGTGTACTAATTGAATATGAGACCCGAACTGAAATGAAATGAAATGGAATGAAATGAAATGAAATGAAATGAACTGAAATGAGATGACCTAACCCTTAGGCCCTTAACTCGAATAAGATGTTAAAAATTTTATTGCTACTTACTGAGTATTTCCTTAAATACTCATTCTTTTCCCTTACACACAACTGCAGGTAGAGGTGAAGGTGTACGGAACGCGTGACGGAGAGCTGCTGAGCCATGGATCTCCTTTAGTTTAAGTCTTCCGCATTTTACGTTTGAAATTTCCCTTTGAACTTGTGTTGAATGATTTACGTTTTATTCCGCTTTAAGTTTGTTTGATTTACTAAAGGTTTTGTTTGTTCTGTTTTAAACTGGGATCCCAGATTGAAATGTTTCGCAAATTTCTAAGTATAGTTTCTTTAAATGGAAATTTTCCGCTGTTCTTAAAAGTAGAATGAAATGCATGTAGTAATGGCCTTAGGATCTAGGCATGAAAAGTAGGGTCGTTACACAATCATTATTGCTTCAAATCTTAAAACATCACTATATGAAGGTATATTGATTTATTTTTATTTTATTATATATATATAATAATTATTTATTATATTTGTACTGCATTTTAATCCTAATTTTAATCCTAGGAGAAATAAGTCCACCTTCATCACTCATATTACCATTGAACCTCAATTGCCGGAAAGAGATCAACTACGAGAAAGGTAAATTAAATAACTTAAAGTTAAATTATTGAAATTTTCAAATTTCTTATCTTTAAATTAAATAACACGTGCAACGCACGTAGTTTCAAACTAGTATAATTAAATGGAGGAAAGCTATTAATTTTATAATTAATTTACATAAACTAAATCAACAAAACTTCTTAAATTCTACCTTTTTATATTCTATTTTTTACTATATTATAATACTTCCATTTTAAAATGTCTTTTCTTAATTTTGAATCAACATTACAATTTTTTTTGTTAAAAATGATTATATATAATTTACGTTTTTTAATTATTTAAATATCACATTTATATAAAATTTCATTAAGTAATAATTAAATGGGAAAAGCTATTAATTCTATAATTAATTTACATAAATTAAATCAACAAAAAAATTTATATTTTAACTTTTCATATTCTAATATTTCTATATTATAATACTTTCATTTTAAAAATTATCTTCTTCACATCAATATTACAATTTTTTTTCTTTTTTAAAATTGATTATATAGTTTACGTTTTTTTAATTATTTATTTTATTTTTTTAAGTAACACATTTATATAAAATTTCATTAAATAGTAATTAATTAGGGAAAGCTATTAAGTTCATAATTAATTTATATAAATTAAATCAACGAAACTTTTCATATTCTACCTTTTCATATTCTAATTTTTCTATATTATAATGCTTTTATTTTAAAAATTATTTTCTTAATTTTGCATCAATATTACAATTTTTTAAAAATTAATTATATATAGTTTACGTTTTCTTAGTTAATTTATTTTTTTTTTTAAATATAACATTTATGTAAAATTTTATTAGATAATTGATAATAATTTGTTATATTATATTATAAGTGATTAAATGTACGTTATTGAAATTCGTTTTTGTGAAAACAAAAAAATAATAATAAAAATAAAAATCGTTTTTGTTTTTGTTTTTTTTTTTTTTTTGATTATTTTTTATATGTTATGTGTTACTTTATTTCATTAAATGTATGTTATTAAAATCGTTATATGTTATTATTCAATAATTATTAGTAATTAATTGTAAGTGGCACGATTTGTAGTTATAAAATTTGACGAAGGGTAATATAGTCCAAAAAAGTTTTTCAAAGTTTGTGGCTTTTTAATATACTAGTGTATTACCACGTGCAAATGCACGTGTATTTTTTTTTTTAATTAAAATGTTATTAAGTATAATTATTTTTAAAATTAATTACAATACTTTTTTTTTTTTGTTGGTGGTTGAATGTTTTAATATTTTATTACTTAAATTAAAATTGGTTCAATGAGTTATTCAATTTTTGGGTTCAATTTTTAAAATTAAGAACTACTTACAAAATTTTAGTTAGGATATATTTTCAAATCTAAGTTAAAAATAAAAAGAGCAACATGTTTAAGAACATAAACTTAATTAAGAAAGAAGAACAAATTAAGAAAGAAGAGACTCAAGTGTTTGTGGAAAAAGTAGAGGATGTGTGTATTTATATAGTTGTAGCTAGAAGTTTAAGAAGGTTGCATGACTAATCAAATTTTGAAGCTCTTGATTCTAATATTAATTACAATTAAATGTAAAGTCATTAATTTTAGAATTGAATTATAGAAATTAAATCAACAAAAACTATTTTTCATGGTATCTTTTCACATTCTAACCTTTTAGATTCTTATACTTTCATTATTTTAAAAAATATTTTATCAATTAAAATATTAATTATACATTAAATTACTATTACTAAATGTGTTTAAAATTTTGATTACATTTAATATACTTTTTTTTCATAAAATATATATTATTTTTAATGAATAGTACTTAAAGTTTTTCATCTTCGTTTTATCTATAACCAAAAGAAAAAAATAAATAAAATCAAAGCCAAAATATATTTATCCTATAAAAATATAATTTTTTAGGCATAATATATTTAGTATTTAAATATCACATTTATACAAATATATATATAAGGAATGAAAAATAACTCCTTTAGTTTTTTTTTGACAATTTGAGGGTGGGGAGATTTGAACCACAGATCTCGTGGTTATCAGTACAACTTTATGCCAGTTGAGTCATGCTCTTGTTGGCAAATAACTCTTTTAGTTGTTAATTACTATTTTAATCAATAATCATATACTGCCACATGTTTTTAGCATATCATACCTTGTTATATTGATGGACAATAAGTAAGTATTAAAATATGAATCGTTAGCTATATATTGCATAAAGTTCTATAATAATGTATAGAACTAATCTTAATTGGTTTTAAATTCATTTTAGTTCATAATAAAAGCCACAATAGCCTAAGAATTATTAAGTTATTCTTAAAAAAACTTATTAATTAATAAATGCAAGCATAATTTTAAATATAAATTTTAAATTTTCAAATACCAAAATAATTCCACACACACTTTCAGTTTTCTAATTAAATAGTTTAATTTCTTTTTCATTAATCATAAATACCAGAAGTTTTAATATTTATATTTAAATTTATGCAATTGATTTTAGTGGAAAGTTTTTAATACTATAATTTAGAGTAGATATCTAATCTTTATTGTTTTGCTTATATTTTATATTATAAGTTTTTTTTTTTTTATTTTAGAAAAGACAATTTAACATATAGTAACTTACTTTATTTTTGGGTGGAGGATTAGTGACGGGCACCTGGCTGGCGAGTGTTTTGGCTTTGATTAATGATGAATTGTTGGTTGGAACGTGGCTGTCCTCTTAGCGTGTGGTGGTTTTGTTTTTTGTTTTTTACTATTTTCATTGTCCGTATGTAATGTCGCTCCGACGGTCTTTCATGGGTTTGAATGGAAGATTGTTATGCTGCTGTTGATAAAAAAAAAAAAAAAAAGTTACTTGACTTTTTAAAAATTAATGATTAGTAGAACTTCATATTGTTTTATTTCTATTCTTGATATGATAATTATTAAATTTATTGTCAAAGTTTAAATTAAAAAAAATATGTGCAATGTACGTGTGTGCTAATATTATGTCTATATACATACTATATAATAAGAAATACTTTATTTTTATCACTAACTTTCAAATGTTTATGATAATTAAACTAAAAATTAGATGGTATTTGTTTATTACATTACATATACTAAAAAAGCTACTATTTTCTCTTATTCTAATTTAAGATTGAACGTGTTACTTGACTAGTATATATAAATGAGATTGTAATAGAAAAAAGAAGGATGGGCAGAAAAAGATGAGAGTTGACATTGAATTAAAATCATATAAGCTTTCAATTTCAACGAGCACCAGTGGTCTAGTGGTAGAATAGTACCCTGCCACGGTACAGACCCGGGTTCGATTCCCGGCTGGTGCATTTCTTTGTCAAGCAATGAAGAATTTTGTCCCAACGTGATCTGGGTCGATCACAACCGTCCGATTGCCTGACGAAATCTGGGAGCATCAGAGCTTTGACATTTTTTTCCTTATTTTTTATAAACTTTGAAGTGTTGAATCTTTCTGAAGATTGATTACTAATCGTTTTTCTGATTAAAAATTTAACTTCAGAAAAATAGTTTTCCTTCTTTATTTTTTTTTTCCCTTCCTTTTGGGAATTAGTAAAATAGTTTATGTACTTTTGAAATATTACAGATTTATTTTCTTTTTCTTTTTCCTTTTAAGAATATACAACATTATAGTTTGATTCCAATAAGTATGTGGGTAGGATCACAAACTTTATCTATAAATATATTTTCTCCTTTGTAGATATGAAAACTCTAGAACATCGACACGTGGCACGAATTTGGATTTTCCAGCCTTTATTTATTTAGCTATTAAAAAAAAAGGAAAATCGAAAATTCGCTGGTTGTAGTCTTCTTCACGCGCGAACGCGCGCGTGCACCTGGCATTCCTCTCATATACGCGCGCGTGCTGATCATTTCCTTCCTGTGCCCGTGGCATTCGTTTTGTCCGGTTATTCTTTATTTTTCATTTTTATTTTCTTATTTCCTTTCAATTTCCTTCATCCAATTTTCCCAAAATTCTCCATATCTTCTCCAAAATTTCACCCAATTCAAATTTTATTCTTTCCTAAATTTACATCATTCAAATCCTTTTTATTCTCCAAATTCCAAATCTTCAATATTCTCTCTTAATTTCAAATCCTTTCCTTTTCCATTTTAAATTCAATCTCCACCATCCATCTTTAATTTGATCTAACGGCCAATGTTCATCCTCCTCGCCTATAAATTCGACTTGATTTTAACCTTTCATACACACCAAAAGCTATCAAGTCTTAAGCTCTCAAATTCTCTCTACTCTCAAATTCTTGTCCTGCTTGCTCCAAAATTGGCCTAGTTTTATTTTTGTGAGGTTTTCTTTTTAGAGTGCTCAACTTATGTATTTAGCCTTCAAGAGGTAATTGTTGTGAGGTTTTTTCTTTCTTTTTGGGAATTGTATTAAGGTGTGGGTACACCTTTGGTTGTGAGAAAAAGAAATTGGTTTGATCCTAAACCAGTTAAAAGGATCTTGGGTTTCTCTTTAGCCTAAGAAAAAGAGGGTCGTGTGTCGGTTTGGTTCTCACCTGCAAGAGGATCACCTAGTGAAATACCCAAGAAGGAGTCTTGGGGAGTGGAGTAAGCAATTTGCCGAGCCACTAGAATTCCCAATGCTTTTTCTTCCTCTCTCTCTTTTATTTTCAGTTCTTTATTATTTCTTTTGCTTTCTTGTCTTAATTATTTTTTAATCTTTCCTAATTGCATGATTTAATTTTTAGTGTGCTATTTAAATTTATCCTTGATTAAATTGTCTTTAAATTTGAAGTTATCATAGCTTGCATGATTTAAGTTCTTTCTTGCATAAATTTTCTTTAATCAAATTGGTGGGTTATCTTTATTGAGCATATTTTTAAAGATAGAATTATTTTTTTAAAAAATGGTAGTCAACCCTATTCACCCCCCTCTAGTGTTGCCTTTCGATCCTACACCCTATATATATTATATTGTATATATTTATCATTCTGTAATGTAAAGAATGAAACCTTACGAATTTTTCATATACTTGAATATATACCTTATTAAAAAATTATGATGATTGATTGATAATCCATGAATAACAAATGAATGTTAGATATATATCCTATTTTTCTTCAATTCCATAAATGTATTGAAAATTATTTATTATAAATATTAGTTATATATCGTATTCACAAAAAAATGTAACAAAAATGTAGTAACGAATATAAGATATATATCCTATTAAACAAAATACTTATAATAATGCAATTCGATAAACTTAACGATCATACTATGTAATTCTATACGCATCGGCTCCAGAGGCGGAGCTACAGTAGGCCCAGGGGGGGCTCGAGCCCCCTCTGAACTTGAAAAGTATTTTATATTTGTATTATTTTGTTCTTTTTATGTTAATAATTTTCCTTTCTGCCCTGGTAGTTTGCGTGCCCAGCCCCCCCGACAGCTCAATCCCAGTGCCCGTGTTTGATTCCTGTATACAGCGCTTTCATTTTAATTTTTTTTCCTTTTATACAATTAAGGTTTTTTTCATTTTTTTTCCTTTTACACAATTGACGTTTTTTTTATTTTTATTTTTTTTCGGCCAATTTTTATTGAACAGACTAATAAACCCCCTTATATCAAGCCCTCCCTAACATTAAATCCTAGATCCGCCACTGATCGGCTCTAAATGTCAAAATAAAATGGAAAATAGAAAATAAAAACGATTAGATGAAAAAAATAGAACAAAAATACAGGAAAAAGTACAAAGAAATGAAGGTTTTATAAGAAATTGAACCATGAAAATATATCAAAAAAACTAAAAAAAATCAGCAAAAGTAAAAAAGAATGGAAAACTTACCCATGTTGTGCATGATGTGGGCAAAAATACACTCAAATTGGAATGAAATGGAAAATGAAAAGAATAATACAACACAGTAATATGAAATGGAGAAAATGACACTCTGACGGTGGAACAAAGGTGGAGGAAGATGACTTTTTCAAAAAAAAAAAAAAAAAAAAGTGGAGGAAGATGACAAAATGGAAAACATGGAAAAAAAGAAGGAAATTGTGCAAATATGGAATAAATCATAATAATATAATTAATTTAAGAAAATCATCCCACTAATTTAATTTCCTTAAATGAATAGCTTTTTTTTAGTACATCAACATTTGGGTGAGAGGATTCGAATCTCTGACCTCATAGTCAATGATACATGCCAATTACCGTTGAGCTAAGCTCGATTTGGCTTAAATGAATAGCTTATATTCAAACATTTATTTGAATAAAATTAAAGAGGAAGTTGATTTATTGATTTCATGGAAGAGTGTTTTGGAAAGAGAAAAGAGTCTAGTAAGTGTCAAAAGAGCTCAAGATTAAAAACTTATTGATAATGGACATTTGTGAAATGTAGTTAGAATAGCAGTTCATCCACCACAATTTCTGTTTATTTTATTATTATTCAAGTTAGTCCACAAAAAATAATACGAGATATTCTGAGATTTAAGACGGTGAAGTTGTGCATACATATAACTAGCCAAGTTTGTTAGAAAAAATGGTGGCTCATGTTTTCTTTGCATGACGTTACTTTAGAATTAGGAGTTTGATTAGAGCTTTGAGAAAGAAAAAAGAAGTTGTAAAAAAAAGAGAAAAAAAAAATCATAAAAATTACAAAGCTACCCTTATCAATTACAGTAGCAGAGAGTTATAACTTCTCCTTAATTCTTCAATTTGAAATAGTCGTTGTATTAGAACTCAACTACTCTTTAAATGTTATTAGAGATATTTATGTTTTAATTTAGAAGTTATAGGATTTAATTAGTAATTTTAGTATAATCTTTTGAGTTAGGAATGGTTGGTGCCTCAATTATTTATTATTTAAAAATTTATTTGATTTGATATTATTTACTTTCTTTATCAGTGCATATCTTCAATCTAACTTGTTTACGTAGGACCCACCTTTTTGCTTTAACTAATGATAAATAGGTTAAGATCAAGGTAAGTAGCTTCTCTCTCGTGGTTTCAGAATGATATATACATGTATATGAAATAAACTGCAAATATTTACGACTCGTATTGATATATATGTTATTTTTCTTGTGACCATATTCTTAAATTTACTATATAATGTGGTATGTTGAAAATCAAGATTTCTATTATGAGCCATGCAAGTGATATGTTCATGGATATTTTAATCAAGTATGATGATACAACGCATAAGTGACACTAACAAAGAATTGATTTGTAGACTGTGTCATCTCACATTTTGGATAATATTGAGTCTTCATTTTAGTCCAATCACGTTAACCATTGTTATCAATTCTTGATTGGCAACATCTTGTAATAATTTTAAGACTATACTTTAGTTATATGTTATTTTGTAGTCTTAAAAGAGATCCCAACTATGTTTTATTTTAAAGATTTTATTGTATTAATTTTTTTTAAAAAAAATCATGTATGCAAGTAGTAACGTCCCTAGGTATTTTAACTATAGGTCAAAGTTGTTACATTTGGGAACAATGATCATTTCCACGTTTTTTGTATACCTATGAGTAAGGACATTTGATACCCTTACAAAAGTAGGGGTTTTTCCGATACCTTTTTTTTTTATCTTTCTTATTTTGTTAATATCTTTCTTTCTTTTAAATAGATTTATTTATGTTGAGGATCTCACATTGAAAAGATTGGTGGAGACCTCCCAATTCATAAGATACAAGGGTCACCCCACTCATTACCAATTGGTTTTGGGATGGAACCCCATGTAATCTAATATGGTATCAGAGCCCATGAAACCCAAACGGGTATTCGGTCCAATAAAAAGAAATTGGGATCCGATCCAAGAATGGTGAACCCAAAGAGGCACCATCTTGAGGGGGCATGTTGAGGATCCCACATTGAAAAGATTGGTGGAGACCTCCCAATTCATAAGATATAAGGGTCACCCCATTCATTACCAATTGGTTTTAGGATGGAACCCCATGTAATCTAATAATTTATTGAGAAAGAATCAATTTTTTTACCCTAAACTTGTTGTAGAGTTATATCAATTTTGATACTAAACTTGTTACAATTTTCAAATAATAATCTTGCACTAAATAAACTTTAAACAACTACTTCTAATTATGCTTTGGTTTGTTGAAAATAAATTAGAAAAATCAATCCAAACAACACTTTAGAACTTCAAAAAAAAAATTATAGAATTTGGATTACAATCCGATTTTTATATTTAAATTTTAAACATGAGTTCAAAATATTAAAATCATATTTTCAACTTTGTAAATCACGTGCAACCTTAGTTAAAACTAGTGTTTCTAAAAGCAGAATTGACAATCACTATCTTAACCATCGCAACTGTTTCGAGTTAGCGTTGAGGATCCAACATTGAAAAGATGAATAAAGACCTCACAATTTTACAGGATATATGGGTTACTCCTCTCATAGCCAATTGGTTTTAAGATGAAACGAATGTTTATTATCATAAATCCACAAAATCAAAATGAATATTCGATCTAAGAAAAAGAAAATAGATCCGATCCAAGAATGATAAACCCAAAGAGGCACCATTTTGAGGGAGTATATTGTGAATCTCATATTGAAAAGATGAATGAAGACCTCATAGTTTATAACCTTTTTTGTTTTAGGAAACCTCATCATTTATAACATATATAAGTTACTTCTATATAGTTAATGGGTTTTAAGTTAGAACTCTATGTTTATGAAATAGATAGGTTTGATATTAAAATATATCTCTACTATATTAAATATTAAAAGGGGTTATATTAAAAGGGGTTAAGAGGGGAGAATTTTTACATTCCCTTATTGTCCTTAAAATTTTTTATAATGACTATTTTGTCCTTCTACCCTGATAAATTATATTTGTATTTAATTAGAAACTACTTCCACTAGATCTCGATAATGGACGATATATATGTTTTGGTTCGTGAAGCAAGGGTCACCGATCGAATGAGATTCCTCGATCAAGTTTTGGGCTAAGAGGGGAGAATCTTTTGTTTCCTCTTTTGCCCTTAATTTTAAAGTAAATTCCTATTTTACCCTTTGTTGATGGGACACGACTCTTCGAGTGTAAGTTTCCATTGAGTCCAATAGATGCAATTGATGTCGACGAGATGTGACTGTTCATGTAAAGATAACCACATATTGAATTGGTGCATCCATTCGTGTATAGGTCTGATCCATGTATAAGAAAAAAAATATATAATATATAATTTTCAAAATGTCAAACTATATGAAAATTGGTCCAATAGGTGCAATTGATGTCGATAGGATGCGATTGTTCATATGGAAATGGTTATACATTGAATTGGTCTATTCATTCGTGTATATGTGCGATCCATGTATAAAAAGAAAATATATAATTGAGAAAATGTCAATTATATACAAATTAATACGTTTTAGGTATAGAAACTTAGAAGTCTGAAAATAATAATAATAAAAACAACAATAGCCTAAGAATTATTAAGTTATTCTTAAAAAAACTTATTAATTAATAAATGCATGCATAATTTTAAATATAAATACTAAATTTTCAAATACCAAAATAATTGAACACACACTTTCAGTTTTCCAATTAAATAGTTTGATTTTTTTTTTTCCATTAATCATAAATACAAGAAGTTTTAATATTTAAATTTAAATTTATGCCATTTATTTTAGTGGAAAGTTTTTAATACTATAATTTAGAGTAGATATATGTAATCTTTATTGTTTTGCTTATAATTTATATTATAAGTTTTTTTTATCTTAGAAAAGACAATTTAACATATAGTAACTTACTTTATTTTCGGGTGGAGGATTAGTGTTGGGCACTTGGCTGGCGAGTGTTTTGATGAATTGCGGGTTGAAACGTGGTTGTCCTCTTAGCGTGTGGTGGTTTTGTTTTTGTTTTTGTTTTTTTTTTTTTGCTATTTTCAACGTCCGTATGTAATGTCGATCAGGCGGTCTTTCTTGGGTTTGAATGGAAGATTGTTATGCTGCTGTTGATAAAAAAAAAAAAAAAAAAGAAAAAAAAAGTTACTTGAATTTTTAAAAATTAATGACTAGTAGAACTTCATATTGTTTTATTTCTATTCTTGATATGATAATTATTAAATTTATTGTCAAAGTTTAAATTAAAAAAAATATGTGCAATGTACGTGTGTGCTAATATTATGTCTATATACATACTATATAATAAGAAATACTTTATTTTTATCACTAACTTTCAATGTTTATGATAATTAAACTAAAAATTAGACGGTATTTATTTATTACATTACATATACTAAAAAAGATATTATTTTCTCTTATTCTAATTTAAGACTATACAATTCAATGTACATTGCACGTGTTACTTGACTAGTATAAGTAGGGGTGTAAGTAACCGAACCGAACAGGTGAACCGAACCAAACCGAGCCGGTTCGGTTCGGGTTTTAGCTTCAGTTCTGACCGAACCGATAGGTTTGGTTCGGTTCTAGCCTATTCTTTTCCCAACCGATATATAAGCAACAGACCAACAGTTACGCACGTAGCTTCAAATTTAGGGTTCCAAATTCACATCTTCTTCTCATTCTCGCATCTTCTCATCTCACAATCGCCTCTGCCCTGACTTCGTGCTCGTGCTTGCCGTTGTCGCCACCGCCTCTTCTTCTCGTTCTTGCGTCTTCTCACAATCGCCTCTGCCCTGACTTCGTGCTCGTGCTTGTCGTTGTCGCCGCCGTCGTTGCTTGTCGTTGCCGCCGCCGTCGGTGCTTGTTTCTTTTTGGGTTTAAGTCGCTATCACAGTCTGCCGGCGACTGTGTTTGCATTTTGCAATCGATTCCTTTTCTGGGTTTTCTTCTTTTTGGCGCCCTCTCCCCCGACCCCTCTCCTCTTCTTCTCTCTGAGCTTCATACAGGTACACCGCCATAGGAAAAGTTTCAAACATTTTTTAAACTTTTCTTTCGATTCCCATACTAATTTTCACGTGATTGGTTTCAATTTCATCTTTCGTTTTGGCTAATGGGTTTGTTTTAGGTTTCCATTTCAAGATCTGGGTTGTGGATATTTAGGAAATTCCTTAAATTTTTCATCTTTTTGGTGAAATTGGAGTTGCTGTTATTTGTAATTTGCCCTTTTTCATATACCCTTTTGCTCAAATATTATGGGAATTATACAGTCATGAGATTGAGTTAACTTAAAATGTTAATGGAGACTTAGTCCTTTTTCATATACATTTTTTTTCCTCTTTTCTCTGTATCTTTTTTACTTTTTTCAGATTCTCTCATCTTTTCAAGCCAGAGAAGAAGGAAAAAAAAAAAGCAAAAAAAGCAAAAACCGACCCGACCTGACCCGGTCAATTCTGACTGGGTCGGGCCATTTTGTCCGTACAAACCGATCCGAGTCGGGTCGGGTCGGTTTGTCCGTACAACCGACCCGACCCGAACATTTTACACCCCTAAGTATAAGGTTGTAATAGAAAAACGAAGGGTAGAAAAAGATGAGAGTTGACATTGAATAAAAATCATATAAGCTTTCAACATCAACAAGCACCAGTGGTCTAGTGGTAGAATAGTACCCTGCCACGGTACAGACCCGGGTTCGATTCCCGGCTGGTGCATTTCTTTTCAAGCAATGAAGAATTCTGCCCCAACGTGATCTGGGTCGATCACAACCGTCCGATTGCCTGACGAAGTCTGGGAGCAACAGAGCTTTGACATTTTTTTCCTTATTTTTTATAAACTTTGAAGTGTTGAATCTTTCTGAAGATTGATTACTAATCGTTTTTCTGATTAAAAATTTAACTTTAGAAAAATAGTTTTCCTTCTTTATTTTTTTTTTTCCCTTCCTTTTGGGAATTAGTAAAATAGTTTATGTACTTTTGAAATATTACAGATTTATTTTCTTTTTCTTTTTCTTTTTCCTTTTAAGAATATACATCATTATAGTTTGATTCCAATAAGTATGTGGGTAGGATCACAAACTTTATCTATAAATATATTTTCTCCTTCGTAGATATGAAAACTCTAAAGAGGTGAAAAATGGATTACCTACTTGTAAAATATTACAGATTTATTATTATTTTTTTCTTTTTTAAGAATACAACATTATTATGGTTTAATTCCAATAAGTATTTGGGCATGATCATAACTATATCTATAAATATACTTTCAATTCTTTTTTACCATCGGTCAATCTTGTTGGATCGATATGAAAACTCTAAGACGAGATGAAAATGATTTTTAAAAAAATTGGAAAACATTGTCTAAACTTGGGTCCAATTTATCAAATTAATATATTGATTAAAATATCATTTCGGTCCCTATACTTTGAGACGTTTTCTATTTTAGTTTATATACCTTTAGATGTCCAAATTTAGTCCTCTACTTTTAATAAATCTTAAAATTAATTCTTATCATTATTAATTTATTGTTGATTTTTAAGTCTCTATTAATCTTCCCTCTATAATTTTGGAAGTATATTCACATTGTTTTTTTAGTGAAAATTATTATTATTATTTTATCAAACACAAAAAAAGTTCTGATACCAAATGATACGAATCAAAAGAACTTCCTTCAATTTCAAGCTTATCTCATTAGATGTTTATGTTGAACTTTTTGCACTATTTTGTACTCAAGTCTTTATAATTTTTATATCATCAACATAAAATTGTTTGTTTGCGCTCCTTTTGAATTTCTTGATGTAGCGTTTCTTCTTGTAATCCTTGTGTATTAGCATCAAAGCTTTCCACTTTGGGATTTGATGTGCCTACAGAAAGAAACAATCAATAGAGAGGTTATTGCTTATATCATGGAGCATGGCTATTTGTTTTTTTTTTCAAAGGGATTACATTTTCATCAAACGCAACATGTCTTCATATGTATAACTTATTTGGCATAGGATTCAAGCATTGATATCCTTTATAAATAGGACTATATCCAATAAAAACACAAGTTTTTTTTTTTCTTAAAGCTTGTTTAGTGTGTAGTTTCTAAGGTATGGAAAACATTTGCAACCAAAAACTTTGATTCCACTATATATAATCTTGTTCTCTTTTAAATAGTTTTGAAAATGGAGATTTCATATCTAACAAGAGACTTGGATGACATACAATTTATTAAGAAAATAGTGGTAAGAAAAGCATCAACCCAATATTTTGGAGGCACTAATTTGGACTGCAATAAGAGAGTTAAACCAGTTTCTACTATATGCCTATATTTTCTCTCAAAAACTCCGTTTTGTTGTTAAGTGTGAAGACTAGAAAATTGGTGAAATTTTCCTTTTTATTCAAACCATTCTTTGAGAGCCAAAATTTAAACCCACCCCTCCATCACTTCAAAAAAAAAATTATCTTTCTTTCAAATTGATTTTCCACAAAATGTTGAAATTTAATGAAATAAGAAAATAAATCAGATGTTTTTTTATTTAATGGATAAATCCAAAAAAAATCTAGATAAATCATCAATGAAACTAACGTAATATTATTTAAATTTTTTTACAAGAAAAATACTTGGGGGAAGGACTCCAAAGGTGACAATGAACTTTATAATTAAACAGGATAGCTACTTATATGAATAAGTTGAATGGAAGTTTAGAACTTTTACTCATCTGACAACTATCACAAATAGATTTTAACTTTATTCCAACTGGTAACATTTAAAAGATGAGAATCACAAAGATGCTTTTAGAGAAAGCTTGGTGAGCTTATTTTTGGTTTTGCTTTCACCATAGCATAAAGACCTTCCTTCTTTGTTTGTTCTTATTTAGACAATCATTATTCAATAATTCATGGGTAGGTTTTTACACATTAATTGGGATAAATTTGTTACCAAAATGCCCTTTCATTTAATGATTGACCTAATTTTAATTTAATAATATATTAGATTATATAAATTATTAAATATATTATTTTTGTTATTAACCATATCTTGCCGCCTCTTTACCAAAAAATCAGGAGATTTGGTCTTCAATCATGGTAAGTATTATTCCAAATAATGTTTCCATTTTATAATTCATAAATTCATTTTATTTGTTTTCATTTTGATGGCTGAAGGTTAGAATCCTCTTTTTTGCACGATTTCAAGATGCAGTAGTAGGTTTTCACGATTCTTCCTTGTCGAGCTTGTTGCTAGCGTCTTCTTCCCTTGCTATCGTCTTCTTCCTTTCGAAAATAGGTGGGTTTCACGGTGAAGAAACGGGTGGGTAGAGAAGGTTGTCGGAGAATCCATTTAATGTCGGAGAATCTCACCGGTGTGGCCATGGACGATGGCGATGATTCTGATTGGCTTGATCGGAGCGAGGGATCCACCACTGAGTGATCTATAGATCTGGGTTTTTTTTTTTTTTTTGCATATTCTACGATTTCTTGTTAAATACCCGGTATGATTTCTAAATACCCAGTATGAATTTTGAAATTTGCAATAATTTTTTTTTTTGCGTATAGATCTGGGTTTTTTTTTTTTTTTTTTTGCATATTCTACAATTCCTTGTTAAATATCCAGTATGGATTTCTAAAATACCAGGTATGATTTTTAAATACCCGATATGAATTTTTAAATACCCAATATGGGAATAAAGATTCGGCGGTATGGAATTCTAAAATACCGGGTTTGTGATGGACGAAAATGGAAGAATCACAACAAACCACGAAAACTGACGAAAATGAAAGGGTGAAAAATGGTCTGTGATGTAACAAATGGTATGTGATGGAAAAATACCTGTTCTTGGTGTTTGGTTTGTGATGGACGATTGTGGACGAAAATTGGGGGATTATTTTCAAATGCCATATAATCACGTCTTTTCCTTTTCTGTATTTTCTTTTTTTATTTTTTAATTTTGATTATCAAAGGGTCAAATTGGTAAATGAGCTACAATTAAAAAAAATGGACTGGATTGAAATGAAAATTATAAAGTTTTTGGACAAAAGTGAAATATATGGGCTGATTTCAGCCCATTCTTGTAAAAACCTCAAAAAAAAAAAAAGAAAAGAAAAGAGTAAAAGGTGGGCTTTGTGCCCAGTCAAAGAGGGAGATAATGGGGAAAATTGAATTCCCCCCAACTCTCGGTCAAAGGGATAATAAAAAAAAAACAAGTTTTTTCTTCTCTCTCCCCACGATATCTCTTCCCCTCTCGTCCCTCACACTCTCTCTTTACGCCTTCCCTTTTGTCACTCACCCTCTCCCTCCCTCGATTCGCTCTCTCTCTTTGTCGGAGTAGTCGCCGCTAGCCACCTCCGTCATCCCGCCGCTCCGATCCGGTCTCGCCACACGCCACCGTTCTATGTCCTAGTCGTGGTTTCCCAGTCGCATGAAGCAACACGCCGCCGCCCTTGCGCCCCTCTGCTCGAGTTGCTGCCCCGTCGCGCTACCGCTGCTACTCCGATCTGCCTCCACCACTCTGATCTGCCGCCGTCACTTCAAACCAACGGTCGCTGCTGCCGACCACGCTCTGAGCCCATCATCTCTAAGTAGCGGTCCAGCCGAACCGTGAGTTTTTGGTTTCATTTTTCACGTTTTGTATTGATATTTTTTGTTGTGGTTAAGTCTAACCCTCGAATCTTGGCCCGTTTCAAATACCCACTCTATTTGACGTTAGATCTGCGAGATTAGAGCGGTTTGGTGGATTGTCCAGCAATGTTTTGGGTTGTTCAAGTGAATTCCAGTGGGTATCATTGTTCCAAAAACCTTGTTCAAACTCAGTTTAAATGTCATAATTCAAGTTCTAACCTTTGGAAATTTCTTTTATGCTAGGTTCCAATTGTCCTATTAAGGCCTAAAAGTAGCTTCAAGTATAAACAATTTGGGTTGGACCAAGGGTTAGGCAGAAAAGAAAGGAACCACTTTGTTAGGGCGGCGTAAAGGTAAGTGGCTCCTCTATCAGCACGTTGCAACTTTATTTGCTTAGTTGAAAAATGGTTAGACGCTGTGATTAATTGTGAAATTGTTGGGCGCTTATCTGTTTTAGTTGTGGCGCTTGTGTTGACTTTGATTATGTGGAATTTGCTAGAATTTGTATGTTTTGTATTTGGAATGTTAAGCATGTAAATTAGAAATTTGCTATTTGTTGTGGAATGTTATATGAATGAAATGAGAATTTCCAAGTGTTGTATTATCATAAAGCTAGTTGGGGACATCACATTGCATATGTGTGACTTATGGTTCAAATGTTCTTGAATATTTTATCACTGAAAAACTTGGCGATATGGTCAAGACATGTTTTTATTAATTTTTTCTGGAAACTTGGCGATATGGTCAAGGTAATGATTTTAGTACCTATTTTCAAAACTTGGCGATATGTCCATGGTGACAAGTGGCGGTATGGTCACGATAAAGTTTTAGTGGCGATAAGGTCACAATATAGTTCGTGGCGATAGGGTCGCGTTTGGCGTTATGGCCAAAGAGTAAAGTTGTTATAAAATAAAGTTTAGGTCCCTTCATAAATGATTGTGTTTGCATAAGCAACCCTGGTAGAGGGGGTTACTTACTTGAGTATTATTTTTAATACTCATTATTCTTGTTTATTTTATTTTATTTTTTTTAGACAAGGGTGAGAACGTGTTAGGCGACTGATCAAGAGCTCTTGTTGGTGGTGCCATGGTGGATGGTGTCAGCATATTTTACTTCCGCATATTAGTTGTTATTTGAATTTTCTACGTAAATATTCAAAAACTTATTTATTTTGATGCATTTTGAGGCGTTCAAACATTTTATGTTTTTACAAGTTTTCTTGGGATCCCAAACAATTGTTTTACTAAAATTATTTACCTATTTTATGCATTCTAGATTTCTAGGAAAAATTTTACTTCGTAGTTATTTGAATCATTCATGCATGTAGTAAAACATCCCTAGTCAGTCTTTAGGTTTTAAAAAGTCGGGGCGTTACATGTAGTTTCTTCATAATTTATAGCGGATGGATTATTTCTTTACTCAAATTTCACAAATGTCTCAAATAAACATAATTATCATTCATAGGGTGTTATACATTAATTAGAATATCACTTACCAAAATAACCTTACTATAATAAAATCAAATTTAGATTAATATTATATTTTATTACTTAAAGTTTTTACGTTTTTTAAATAAGGAAAATTTATAGTATATTATTTTATTTTTGGGTCAAAATTACATCCTAGATTTGCATTCTTTAATTTGGTACCGATTTTCCTTTTCCATTTCCATTTGTCATTATTATTATTGCTTTTTCTTTATTTCTTTATTTATATATACGTTTTACTTAGCATTTATAATTAGTAAGTGGTTTTTATATTTTCTGTTTTCTTTCTTCATTTTCTTATTTCAAGCCATGAAGTTTATTTTTTTATCTTTTATTTTTTATTTTTTATTTTATGCCTTGTCTTTTTTTTGCACCACCATTATTCAAGTTTGATTTCATTCTTTTTTTTTTCATTTTCAATGTTAACATTTACTTTTATAGTACAAAATGATAAAAACATGCTATACACATTATTTTTCCCATAGAATGTTCACTTGAATATAGGTTTTCTTCTGTTTATGTTTTATATATTTTTGTTGTTATACTCATATATACATATATTTGATATGTTCAAAAAAAAAAAAATACATATAGTTGATATATATCCCCGCACATAAAAAATCTCCAATATTATTTTTATTTGTCTCAATATTCCTTCGATTTACAACATAAAGAAATTATACAAAAATAAGTGATTATACATACCTCTATTGACATACTATAATTATATATTATATACCTTCATTTACAACATATATTTGATACTTTTATTTAACTATTTATATACATAACTTCGTTTAAATACCTTGATTATATAATTTATACATTCAAATTAAAATATTCAAGTAAAAAATCAAATGTGATATCACAAACCGTCTAAAAATATATATACCTAGTATTAAAAAAAAAATTACCTAATATGAACATATATATACCTTGTATGAAATTCCTCAAAATATATATTTATATATATACCTTGTATGAAAAATAAAATTTACCTAGTTAAGTAAATAAACCTAATTATGATTATTAGTTTGATTAAAAAACTAGTGGAATTGTGAAAATTAAAAAGAATACATTGGGTATGTATAAGGTATATAGACATGGTGTATATCTGTTTTATATACTTATTTACTAAATATTCACTTCAGTTTGAAAAATATTATATTGGGTATATATAAAAAAGTAGTAACATGAGACATTAATCTAGAAGAGTGACACGTTTTTTAAACACATTGAAATGAAAAACATTAACATGAAGTAAAAGGCGAACAAAAACTATGGAATGTTTTCAACAAAGTAATACATCTTGTTGGAACTGATGAAAAAAAAAACAATAAATGAAGAGTTAAAATAATAATAATAATAATGATGATAATAATAATAATAATAGATAAGCATTGGCTAACGTAAAACGAAAACTTGAAAGAATGATGGTTTACTCATTTTTGGAAATAATACTGAAAAAATATGAGAAATATTGTGAGTATAAGTGCAAAAATTGAATGCAAAATTACCAAAAAATCATGAGAAACATCATGAACAAATGAAGGAGAAAAAATGCAGAAAATCAAGAGCCAAAGATGCAAAAAAATGGAGCAATGTAACACAAAAAGAGATAATATAATTTGTGATCACAATTATTAGATATAGAAATTTTATTAAAATAGATTGACAATAAATGACTGCCTTGATTACCTTCCATAAATGCAATATAAACAACAATGAATGAAAAGAAGGATAATACTTATTTTGAAACCCACGATTTCCTTTTCTTTCTATTTTTATGTTATCTAATTTTTTAATGAGAAATTTATACTAAGGGATAGAATGGTAATCTGAATATATTGTTGGGGTTTTTGGGATCTGGCTATAGACATTTCTGAAAATTTAGAGAAAGTTAGACATTTATATAATATGAGTATTTAAAAAGGCCTATTTGTGTAGTTATCCCTACTTTGGGTTTTCTTTGCCTCCCTCTAGCCCATTATGATCTATAGACGGTATTGTTTTCTTCTTTTGCTTTAGCGTTTATTTGTTGTTCATGGTTCTTTTATTATTGTACATTCTGTTATTTCTATTGTGTTTGTTTAGCTTTGGTTAAGCTTCAGTTATTCTGTTTTAATTTTCCTCTTGTGTAAGTCCATGAATTATTCTTATCAATAATATGAGGAGATTCATTTTGATCTTAGAAATCTTCATGGTATCGGAGCAGGTGTGATTCTCTCTACACGTCAAGTTTTGAAAGTTCTTGACTTTTTTTTCTTGTTGTCTTCAAGTCTTTCTTCCACGAAGCATGACGACAACTAAAATCGAACAAACTTCCAACGATTCTGCCCTAATCTCATCTAAGTTTGAACTCGAATTCCTTAGTTTCTCTCCTTAATAACATCTACAATCCGGTATGTGTTCCTCTTGATTCAATGAATTATGTCCTCTGTGTTGGGTTTTATGCCCTAAAACTCGTAGATAGTAAATGTAAATAATTGACTGTCATCAATAAAGTGTTATCGAGGTTATTCAATAAGAGTTATTGATTTATGTTGTATTAGTTTTGTCTTGATAACCCTAAATCCAATAAACTAACATCCTAGGTTGTATTATGAGTCTTGAACAGTATGTGGTGACATACGGGGATCAATGTTCAAGAAACAGTCGAAAGGGTCTATAGTATAAGGGTAAGACTGGGTACCTTATCTGGGTGACACTATGGATACAACCCACTTTGTATTTGATACAAATGCAATGATCCAACACATACGTGTAGGTGACATGCGAGTGGGGGTATCCTATGCAATGAGTTTGCATAAGACCGGACCGCGAAATAGTAACCACTAGATGTAACTTCATTGACTAGTTAGGTTTCTATTTCAATAGGATGAACTAGGCAATTTAGTCTTAATCCATAGTGTATTATGGACTTCTGTTCATGAGGGATTGTCCTTTGATTTGTATGGGTGAGAATGGCCAATTCACGAACTTAATAAGCCTATCATTTTGGGGACAAGATTGATGTGGACTTTTCCTTACCGCAAGCGCACGGGTCAAGTAATAATAAAGTGTTCGTATAAACGAGTGTCGTCCTCTGGATTGGATGTTTAAGCAAATCAAGTATTGTGAATTATCTTGCCCAATTTTATTTAGGGATCAAAAAGTGATGAATGAATGATAAGAAAACCAAATCAAAGCAAGTAAAAAGTGTGGAATTTCAATTGGGAAAACTACTTAGGGAATTGATTTCGCCGATTTAGTTTAGGATTGATTTTAAGGAATAAGTTATTATGCACAATGAAATTATGAGCCAAAGACCCTTTAATCACAACTACCTCTCCCGAGTATAATTGATTCTCATGCAAATTAACCAACTTGATATCCCTATCTAAGTTTATTAATCATGCAAGGCAATGAGATCTTTTAACCAATTCTAAAGTTAATCTAAAACCGTCACGAATTAGAAACTAAACTTTAGTCATGCAATCTTGAGTAAGTCTAAATCAAATCCCCTCTCCCGAGCTAGATTCGAAACTTAAATCATCCAACTAATGGCCAATTAATTGAAAGCATTAAATCAAGATTACAAACATAATAACATTGCACAACTTAAACCATAAATCAATCCATAAACACAATCAACTACATCAATCCCTAAGCTTACAAGTTTAGATACTCATGATCAAAATTACAAGCTCAACTAAACATGTAAAAGCCATAAAAATCTAACTAAAGTGAGGGAAAGAAGAATTAAACTCGTTGTAGGCCGAGACCGAACGTCCCCGTCACGATCCCCACGAACAATGGGTTGATTTCCGAATTTTCCCCTTTGCTTCAGCCTTGAATTCCTCTGTTTTTCCTCTGTTTACGGCTCTAAGAAGTCCCCAATTTCCATCGCCCAAAAACCTAGCCGAAAGGAAGCTTTTATTCTGATTTTTTGTCGTAGCGTCGAGACGCTATCCAGACAGCGTCTCGACGCTGCCTCTAAAACACGCGCGTCTGGAATGGAAATAACGGTAGCGTCGAGACGCTATTGTCACAGCGTCTCGACGCTGTGACGCTGCCGCCTCTTCTAATTAAGGAAAACCAGCGTCGAGACCCTCCAAGAGTGGCGTCTCGACGCTGATGGGCAGAATGCCCTCTTTTGGCCCCTTGTTGCTTGAACTTTCCGGTTCTTTGGCATATTTTCACGTCCCGAACACCCGATTAACTCCAATTCCACGTTTTAGCTCTAATCATCGCTTTCCTACAAAATAAACAATAAAGCACAATAAAATGGCCCAAAAAATCATAAAAGACTAGCTAAATTAAATAAGTAAAAGTAGCTAGCTATGCTCGCTATCAAAGATCGAGTGGGAAGCTGGAAAAACATAATCACACAAGATGGAATTCACTCCTTCTCGACTTTAGGGTAAGTAGATGAGTGTTCCCTTAAGTAGTGTCTCTGGGTTTTGAACAAAGGGTCTTATCCTCTCACTGGCCCGAGAGAGTTTCTGTTTAATGGTTGGACCATAAATAGGTTTTTCATTAGCGAAGCACTGGTACTTAAGAACATAAAGGTAACCCAGGGGTAAAACGGTAATTTGACCCAACTGGTGTTACGAACACTCGTGAATGACTAACTTGCAGTTATTGGTCTATATCCATGGACACAAAAAATATATCTGCAGTGAGAAGCGTGCAACTGTGGGTCTTTAGTGGAGTGTTCTCACAGTTAACGAATATTGATTAATGTGGTTGATGAGTTTAGCCAATTAATCTCATATCGTTAGAGCTTCTGATCTGTAGGTCCATTAGGTCTCACTGCTAGCTCGTAAAGAGTAGTCTCAAATAATTAATCTTGAATGGAATTTGAATTGTTCAAATTCACTAAGGGAATAAATATAATGTGTGATGTTACATTATAATATAAAGTTTATATTTTAATTAAAATTTATAAAATAAATTTAATTTTGCATGTGATACCAAATTAATTTATGAGAGAATTAAATTTTTGAAGGAGTTCGAATATTAATTTAATATGAATTGGATTCATATTAAAAACTAAGGCAAAATGCACTTTTGGTCCCTGAGGTTTGATGTTGATGTCTATTTGGTCCCTTAAGTTTCAAAAGTTACATTTTAGTCCTTCAGGTTTGTAAAACAATTTTAAATGGTCCCTAACTTAACCTTAATTTAACGGAATGCTGACTGGACCGTTATGTGGTGATATGGATGGGATGACATGGCTATTTTATTTGATTACTAGGCAAATTAATTAAAAAACCAAGGCCCCGTTTGATAACCATTTGGTTTTTGGTTTTTGGTTTTTCAAAATTAAGCTTGTTTTCTTCCAATTTCCCTACCATGATTTTCATCTTTGTCAATGACACATTTGAATTCCTAGTCAAATTCTAAAAACAAAAACAAGTTTTTGAAAACTACTTTTTTTTAGTTTTCAAAATTTGCTTGGTTTTTAAAAACAAGGAAAGAAAGGTATTAGAAAAACAAAGAAACTTGAAGGTGGAAGTAGGATTTATAAGCTTAATTTTCAAAAACCAAAAACCAAAAACCAAATAGTTATCAAACAGGGCCTAAAATATTAAATAAGTATTAAAATTGTTTTTTAAAAAATAAAATATTAAAAAAAATCTCTTCTACCCTAGCCTCGACAACTTCTCCCATCAATCGATAATTTGTCGTGATACTAACAAAACAAAAGGAAATCAAATTGATGAGAAGAGAAAGCATTGAACTTTAATGGATTGTGTTTAGGTTAATCAAGCACACTATAATAATACATAGAAAGATAAAGACAAAAGTGCAAAAGAAAAAAAAAACAGAAAAAGAAAAGAAGATTTGCTATTAGCTGGGTGTTGAGAGAAGAAAAAGTCGTGGGTGGATTCGTTGTTGACAGGTTGATTGACGGATGGTGGCAGCTGAAGAGTCACCGGCAGACTACGACGGAAGCTGGAGCGTCGCCGACGGACTGCAATGGCAGATGGGGCATCACTGGCTACTGTATAGACGACAAATTATCGATTGATGGGGGAAGTTGTGGACTGGGAGATTAGGACAAAAGAGATTTTTGTTTTTATATATTTTATTTTTTCCAAACAATTTTAATATTTTAGTTTTTAATTAATTTTAAAATTTTTTTGCTAGGTAATCAAATGAAATAGCAATGTCATCCCATCCACGTCAGCACATAACAGTCCAGTCAGCATTCCGTTAAATTAAAGTTAAGTTAGGGACCATTTAGAATGGTCTTACAAACCTGAAGGACTAAAATGTATCTTTTGAAACTTGAGGGACCAAATGGACATCAACCTCAAACCTCGGGGACCGAAAGTGCATTTTGCCCTCAAAACTATAGGTTAAATTTAATGTGAATTGGATGCACATGAAAACTATAGGATATGAGAGAAATGCATAATTGAATATGATTCAAATGCAGGCTAAAATTAAATATGTGATATTTAATTTTGTAATTAATTAATTATTTAATTTAATTAAATTTGATTTAGTTAACTCAATTAAATTAAAACTATAGGTTATGTGAGAGATATTCATTTAAATATGATCTAAATGAAATGATTAATTAAATATGATTTAATTAATAATTAATTAATTAATTATAAAAATTAATATTAATTTTGTTTAATATTAAATTAAAAAATAACTCCCAGCAACTGGTGGGAGTTATCTTGTACGTGTAAGTTACCACAATAACTTACTCTCTCACTTCCCTTTTGATACACATGCCTGGCAGGAGGTTGGTGGCTCTCTCGAGCATTTTTCACATAAAGATTTTTCCTCTCAAAAGTTCTCTCCCTCCCAAAAGAAAAAATACAGTAATATTCTTCTGGGTTTTGATTATTTCCAAAGTTAAAAAAGGGTTCCCACAAGCCAATTCGAGATCTTAGAGACATAGTAGTGAAGATCTTTGATGGTGTTCTTATTTTTGGTCCCTGTAGAATTCCAACAAGCACGTGATCTTGATCAAGAAGGGAAAAAATTCTACTGTCTTCCAGAGCCGTCAACGAGAGTAAGTCTCTTGTTCCCTTTTTATAGTAGAAATTATTCAATATGCTTAATTTATGTATTTACAGTAGAATTGTTATGTGTTTAAATTTTTCCAATGTACTGGTTATCATGGAATGAAATTAAAATTGCGAGATGGTCCAATACTTCCCCTAGGGATTTCAACCCTTTCACTCTGGAGGTTTCGAATTTCTCCTCTCCTAAAGTCGCACAAACTCTTCAAATACGTCAATGGCACATTCAAAGCTCCTGAAGCGATTATTCTAGTTGAAGGACACCATCACGTGTTAATCCTGAATATGAGATCTAGTATGAATGCGATCAAGCACTCATTACTTTGATTAATTCTACATTGACACAAACTGTCCTATTGATGTGCAATGTGTGGTGCATCTGAGTGCAAGTATACACTACCAAGTAATAAGTGGAGAGTACTCCGAATATCGAGTCCCAAGGGAATGGTTGACAATACACTTTTTCATTCTTAAATAAGAACCTCCTCCAAGTTTGCAACCAAGAAATGATAACTAGTAAAAATGAATAAAGAATTGGCCTTTTTTATTTAAATAAAAGCAATAACTAAAAATAACATAGAAAGAGATATGAGATAAATAGGGAAATCCAAGCTTTATTTCAACCTCAGCAGAATATGCGCCCACGTTTCTGCCATCAATTTGCTCAATAAGTGGAGTTCAATTGGTGAATGCTGCCTATATGCACTCGCATCTCATTCTTTCCTAATTTTATACGGTTCAGACAAATTGCAACCAAATTGCGTCCACAACTTACCATGTAAGCCACTTAGTTGTGAGTTAAGTTTTACTCCTATTCAGCTTTTGACGGGACTTGTCGAGGGTCCTAATCGAATTAAATTTATAATCCACGGCACCACAATTATTGTTGTAGTGACGGTGACCAGGATCGAACAGAGGGAAGAGAGTCCTAGCAGAGTTCAGGCTTTTGTGTAGTAACAGTGGCCAGGGCCGCTGCTGTATAGATTATTGTACATCCCACTAAACTAGAGTTTTAGTTCAAGTGGGAGTTTGTTGGGTTTTATGCTCTAAAACTCGTAGATAGTGAATGTAAACAAATTGTATACTTGTTTCAATAAAGTGTTATTGAGTTTCTACAATAAAGTGTTATTGTTAAATATTGCACAATATGACCCAAATCCAATAAACTAAGATCCAAGGTTGTATACATGTAACTTGAACTAGTATGTGGGGACATACGGGGATTTGTGTTCAAGTAACAACCTAAAAGGTCTATAGTACAGGGATAAGGCTGGGTACCTTATCCAGGTAACATTATGTGATACGGTCCGCTTTGTATTCGATACAGACGTATTGATCCAAGGTGTCCATGTGGGAGACATGCGAGCGGGGGTATCCTATGCAATGAGTTTGCATAAGACCGGACCACGAAATAGTAAACCACTAGATGTAACATCGTTAACTAGTTAGGTTATTGTTCCAATAGGATGACCTAGGTAACTCAGTCTTAATCCTGAGTGTGTCATGAATTCCTTCTCACGAGGGATTGTCCTTTGATTAGTACGGGTGAGAATGGCCTACACATTGACTCAATAAGCCTACCTTCTTGGGGACAAGACCGAGTGGGGGGCTGGGGACATCACAATACAAGATGGAATTCACTCTTTCCCCTATTGGGGCAAGTAGATGTGTTTTTCCTTAAGGGTTGATTCCGGGTCTAGAGCAAAGGCGCGTCGTCCTCTCCTGGCCCGAGAGGAACTCCTGTTTAGTGGTTGGACCCTAAACAGCTTGTTCATTAGAGGGATCAGTGGTACTTAAGGATCCAGAGGTAACCCAGGGGTAAAACGGTAATTTGACCCAACTGGTGCGAACACACGTGAAGGATTGACTTACTGCATTGGTCGATATCCGTGGACACAGAAATATTCTACAGTGAGAAGAGTGCAGCTGTGGGTCTTTAGTGGAGTGACCCATAGTTAACGAATGTTGATTGACTCGGTTAATGAGTTTAGCTGATCAATCTCATATCGTTGGAGCTTCTGATCTGTAGGTCCATTAGGTCCACCTACTAGCTCATAACGGGTTTTGAGATAATATAGTCTTGATTATTAAAGGGAATTTAAGTTAATTGTATTTTGATGCAATTAATATAATGTATGGAGATACATTATAGTATAAGTTTAATTAATGAATTAAACTTTATAATAAAATTAATTTTGGATATGATTCAAAATTAATTAATGAGAGAATTATGAATTTAATTAAATATATGATATTTGATTAATTCATGAATTAATTAATTGGGAATTAATTAATTTAATTTGGTTAAATATGATTTAATCAAATTAATACTATAGTTAAGATTAATGCACATTTTGATGCACATTAAAACTATAGGTTAAATGAGAGAGACAAAATTGAATATGATTCAATTATAAAATTAATTAAATATTTGATATTTAATTAATGTGGGATCAATTAATTTAAATTAATTGAATGACTTATTTAATTTAATTGAATATGATTTAATTGAATTAAAACTATATGTTATAATTGATTTAATTAAATTAATTATAATTAATTAGATAATTGATTATTATTATTTAAATAATTATTAATTATTTAATTTATTAATTATTATTTGATAATAATTAAACGGTCCAGATCTAATTGGTTTTTTATCAATGAAAAGGATTGGTTAGGGGGTTATCCTAACCTAATCCTACGTAATGGATGATGGGGTTTCCTTGACTGCGAGTCATTCTCTCTTTCACGCAAAAACACACAGAGGGGATTCTCTCTGAACTCTCAAATTCTCTCTACCAAAAACCAGCAATTACATTACTGGAAATTCCCTCCAAGACAATCTTTGGGTTCCCACAAGCCGGTTCTCAGTAAATCCAAGAGGATAGCGGGTGCTTCTTGCGTGGTAGTGTCCATTGGAGGAATCCTTGGAGCATTGTGCAGTTTTGATCGTCAAAACATGTAAGTTTTTGGTTTCTAAAATAGTTTTAGATAAAAAATTCCAGCATGCTTAATCTGATTTTTAGAAATCGTTTTCTATTTGTTTCTTTGCCAATGTATTGGTTTTTCGTAAACGAAATTGTGAAACGAATTGGTCTTGATTGTTTCCGCTGCCAAAGGGATTTCAACCCTACAGTTCTGTCTAAGGTTGGGGGTATTTAAGATGACGGTTTACGGAAAGCCCTCCTACTTGGGAACTGACCCGAAATACCGGATATGAATTAATCATAGTTCAATGTTAGCATGCAATGTCACTAGGTGTATTAAAAGAGTTTAATACACCTAGATCTTTAGAGTAAAGACTTTACATTATTATGGTTATAAGGGAACTCTCTTGGTGAAGTTCTGTCTAAGGCTTGAGGTATTTAAGATGACGGTTTACGGAACACCTTCTACCTAGGAACTAACCCGAAACTTGAGTTGAATTGACCATAGTCATGTTAAGCATGCAATGTTGCTAGATTTATTAAAAGAGTTTAATTCACCTGAAACATTGCAGTAAAATCCTCATCATAAGTGCTATAATAGGATTAGACTTATATAGATTGACTTAGCCTAATTTATCTAACTTAAATAACCCTAAAATATGGTAGGACATTTAAGTGGGAGTGAGATGCGTGTCAACGCATCCCTCGATCTCCACCCTTAGTTCACACCGTGAAAGTTCTATGGTTCGCTTGCGTGTTGCCCTGGAGCAACCATCCCTTCGGAGGGCCCGACCATAGAATTCGGAACACCGTGAACTCCTAAAAGAGGATAAGAACTCTCAGGTTAATTACCAACAGTTGTCTTTCCCTTCAGTAGCCTGTTGGTGCATGCCTCTGAGTTCTGAAAGTGGGAAGATAAATATAAATAACAAGATCGAGTTTTACTCTCACGTTCTCCTGAGTTCACACTGTGAGGTCCATGCTCGACTTCGTGTCGCCTTTGGCGCGACCTCCCTTCGGAAAGTGTTTCATGGGTCAATAACAAGGTGAATAGGGAAAATGTCTTTAGTAAGTGGGAGCAGGACGCGTGTCAACGTATCCTATGGTCTCCAACCCTAAGGCCGCACCGTGAGATTCTTATGATCTGCCTCCATGTCGTCCTGGAGCGACCATCCCTTCGGAGGGCTTGATCATAGGTTTCAGAACACCGTAAACTCTAGAAATGGATAGGGTCATTTAGGTTAATCACCAACAGTTGTCTTCCCTTCGGTAGCCTGTTGGTGTGTGCCTCTGAGATCTGAAAGTGGAAGGGTTACACTTACGGGGATGAGTTAAATGTGCTAACGAATCCTTGACCAAACAACGGTAACTAAACACTAACGAAATATGAGTTATTTTTGTGTTAGGGTTTGGTTGAGATTGTCTCAATTCAGAGGAGGAATAGTTGACCACCCTTCGGCGACTGTTGTTCTAAACCTCTGAAGTATCGTTGCAAAAACTAAATCAATACTTTTCTAGGGTTTCTTTGATTGCTTGTATGTTTTGGCTGAATTTGATTGGATAAGATGTAATGGGTTAGTGCGATAAATAATCAAGTAATTTGTTATTTCAGCAATTCAATAATGATATGTGCATTGTCTTACGCCTAGTTATAAATAACGGTAATAATACATTGAACTTAAACGACAAATTGTGGTAACTATTCTATGATTAGTCTTAACTGAGAAATGCCCTCAAGCCCCGAATGTCTAATTCATTTAAAAAATGTTATTAATGAATATGACATTGGTCCCTACTCAGCCAAAGAAGACTTGTCCAAAGACAGTAAATTTGATTTACTAGTCTTGGAAGCATGATTTGTGGAGAATGGTGGTTCTGCCTGAATACTTGATTCAGGGGTCACAAATCACGTTTGTTCTTTTTATTAAAAGGAATAAGTTTTTGACAACAACTTGATTCTAATTATATAACTCTCAAAGTTGAATCTAGAGAAGTTAATCTTGGTTGTGACAGTAGGAAACATTAAGTTGTTTTTCCCAGTGGGAGCAAATACATATTATTAGATAATGTGTATGTATTTCCTAAGATCAACAGAAATTTGTTTTTTGTATCTTTTAAGCTAGAACAATGTTACTCTGTACCTTTCCCTGCTAACGTAGTTCATTTCAAGAAAGGGAGTCGACTTTTGTTCAGCTAAATTGAAAAATAACATAAATGTTTTAAGACTAATCAAGAGTAGAGCAGTCATGAACACTAAGTTGTTTGAGGTTGCTTCTATTCAAAGAAATGAGAGGCAAAGGATTTCTCCTAAAGGAACATACCTTTCTTTGGCGCTTTCGGTTAGGCCATATTTACCTCAATATGATTGGGAGTTTGGTCAAAAGTAGAATCCTAAGTGAGTTAGAAGATGACTCTCTACTACCTTGTAAGTCATGCCTTAAGGACAATATGACTAATGGGTCTTTTACTTAACAGAACTATAGAGCCAAAGAGCCCTTGGAGCTTGTACATTTGGATCCTTGTAGTTCAATATGTTAAAGAAGTGAGAGGGCATGAATAATTCATCTATATTATAGATAATTATTCAAGGTATGTGTATCTCAACCTAATGCAACTTAAGCCTAAAGTCCTTGATAGAACAACTTGTCGAGGGTCGTATCAAATAAATTTATAATCCACGGCACTACAACTATTTTGTAGAAATAGGGGCCAGAGTCGAACGCGGTCGGGGTTGAACACAGGGAGCAATCAAATTAATTAAATTAACTTAAGATTTTTCAATTAGTAACCGGAGGGGGGGTTTGACATGGAAGGGAATTTGAGGATGAAAAATAAAAATAGCTAGAAATTAAATTACAAAATTTGAAATAACTAGAAAATAGAAGGATGGACTGGCTAATCTTACCTCGGGATTGCGCAATTAGTCATCCGAATTCAGTTTGGCAATTCCAAATCATAGACTCTCTTTATTAACAAATTACTAGCTAATTGTCTAACCTCCCACTAGAAAAGCTAGCAAGATTAATGATCCCAATTATTTCGAACCTGACCAATGCATCGAGGCTAGAACCTAATTATAACTCTAACTAATGACGTCTCACTAATTAGATTTTAATCACATTAGATAGAAATCCCACTAAACTAGAGTTTTAGTTCAAGTGGGAGTTTGTTGGGTTTTATGCCCTAAAACTCGTCGATAGTGAATGTAAACAAATTGTATACTTGTTTCAATAAAGTGTTATTGAGTTTCTACAAAAAAGTGTTATTGTTAAATATTGCACAATTTGACTCAAATCCAATAAACTAAGATCCAAGGTTGTTTGTATGTAACTTGAACTAGTATGTGGGGACATACGGGGATCGATGTTCAAGTAACAACCTAAAAGGTCTATAGTACAAGGATAAGGTTGGATACCTTATCCTGGTAACACTATGAGATACAACCCGCTTTGTAGTTGATACAGACGTATTGATCCAAAGCGTCCATGCAGTAGACATGCAATCGGGGGTATCCTATGCAATGAGTTTGCATAAGACTAGACCATGAAATAGTAAACCATTAGATATAACACCATTAACTAGTTAGGTTACTGTTTTAATAGGATGACCTAGGTAACTCAATCTTAATCCTGAGTGTGTCATGAACTCCTTCTCATGAGGGATTGTCCTTTGATTAGCATGGGTGAGAGTGACCAATACGCCAACTCAATATGCCTTCCTTTTTGGGGACAAGACCGAGTGGGAGGCTGGGGACATGACAACACAAGAAGGAATTCACGCTTTCCCACTTCTAGGAGAAGTAGACGAGTGTTCCCTTAAGTGGTGACTCCGGGACTTGAACAAAGGGATCCCACCCTCTCACTGGCCCGAGATGGACTTTCTATTTATTGGTTGGACCATAAACAGGTTGTTCATTAGAGGAGCACTAATTTGAGATTAAACTTTATTATATATGAGAGAATGATATATTTGAAAGAGTTCAAATATATATATCTAATTAAATATATAATATTTAATTAGAAGATGAATTAATTAATTATTCAATTTAGTTCAAAATTAAATATGATTTAACTATAGTATATGAGAGGATTATTAGAATATGATTCTAATATTAATTGAATACTGTAGATATTTAATTAATTGTAAAATTAATTAATTATTGGAATTAATTAATTGATTAGTTTAATTGAATTGATTAAATGTGATTTAATTAAGTTTATTTAAACTATATATATATATATTATGTAAGGGGATTACATTTAATTAATTAATATGATTAATTAATTAACATTTAATTAATTGATTAATTGATCTTGTTCTAACGGTCAAGATTGTTTCCTAACCTCAGATTAGGGTTTCCTTGCTTATAAAAGGAAAGGTTATGAGAACCCTAACCCTATGGCCACCACAAGGCAAAAGGTCTCATTCTAGTCTCCTTCTCATATTCTCTCAACTCAAGAACTCTAGAGAGAATTTTTCTCTCTAAGAGTTTTTCCCATTTAAGTTTAGGTAGTCCCACAACTACGTTCCTAATCTCAGAGTTATAGCGGGGAAGATCAATTGGTGGTGTCCCAATTGTTGACGCTTGGTCCCTATGAAATCAAGAAAGGTGTTCTTGATATTTCAGAGATGACAATGACTGTATGTTTGTGGCTTCTCTATTAGGTTTAGATTTAATAATTTTTGTATGCTTAGCCTTAATATAAATCTATAATAGTTCTAAGTTTATTGCCAATGTATTGGTATTTTAGATTAAACAAAATTAACTACGAATCGGTCCCAATTTGCTTCCACTTAACGGAATTAGGGAATTCCAATCCTAAAAAAAATAATAAGAAATAACCTAAAAAGGTCTAAACAACTCAGAAAACTAAAAGGAAACGAAAGGAATCGTAAAAGTGTGAAAAATCTAACCTAACAGCGGTCAAAACCGAACCTTAATATTTATAATAATCGAAGCAGCGTCGAGACACTAGGAAAACAGTGTTTCGACGTTGAGCTACTGTCTTCCACGTGTTCTGCGACAGCGTCAAGATGCTATGGACCGTGTTTCGACACTGGGCTCTTTTCCAGCATGCTGTCCTTTTTCTCAGCTCAACTCGGTTTGGCGCTCGAACCTTTGACTTCTTGGCACTATTCTTCAAGCTTGCTTCAATTCGATCAGGTATTTTCACCTCCTCGTCATCCGTGGACACCGAGATGGCTAAAAAATGCTCCAATTAGCCTGAATAAGCACCAATTAGTGTGGTCTTTGTTAACATCATTCATTGTCTTGCTTTAAGATAATAGATCCTCAATGTCATCATCCGATAGGACGACCTAGGCTTTCAGTTAAGCCCATGTAACAGTCAGGTTGTAGAACAACCCTCGCACTACATCGAGGCACTCTCAAGTCTTGAGATCGATGTAACTAACCAGTTGTATCGACCCCATCAACTAACTCGTATTGAAGGTCCAGCCTCATAAACAATCCTTGTTGATTCATCAACAACTCTTGTTGATGTTTTTGTAGCTTCATCAGTTAATTTACTTAAAACGACCTTACTTTGTGGCTTATTATTTTTCATGTGGTCTTCTTCTGAGAATGTAGCATTTGTCGGTACATATTATTTATTCTCTTGTGAATTGAAGAAGTATCCACATCTCTCGCTTTTATGGGGTGGCCTACGAATAGGTATACTATTGAACAGTGTTCCAGTTTCTTTTAGGTTAGTCACAAGCACGTGTGTTGGACACCCCAAAATAACGTAAACCACCTTTACGCCTTATCCACAATTCAAAAGATGGTTCAGAAACTCTTTCGATGGAACATTGTTCAAAATATGTACTGCAGTCAATACTGCATGACCTCAAAACGAGTCAGGCAAATGAGCATAGCTCATAATGAATCGATCCATATCCAAAAGGGTTATATTTCTCATATCTGATACACCGTTCTGCTGAGGTGTTCCAGGGGTTTGAGAGTTGGGATGTAATTTCATGAAATTAAATAGTCTTGGAATCTCAAGTCTCATATACTCTACACCTCGATCAGATCGAAGTGCTTTTATCATTTCACGTAACAAGTTTTCAACTTCAGTCTTCAACCCCTTTGAATTTCTCAAGAGCTTTGGACTTAAGTTGCATTAGGCTGAGATACCCATACCTTTACCCATACATTGAATAATTATCTATAATATAGATGAATTATTCATGCCTTCCTATTGCTTTAACATATTGGACCACAAGGATCTAAATGTATAAGCTCCAAGGGCTCTTTGGTTGTAACGTCAACGTTAACGGTAAATTCGTATTTCTCTAATTTGAGTTTAATTTCTTGGAATTGATGGGGAAATAGGATTTATCTTGATCTTTGTTTTTCCTTAAAGTAAAATGATGAATGGGGGCGTTTTTGTATATATTTTGAAGTTGGAGTAAAACCCTAAGCCATCCTCTTTTTATTTTAAGCTGCACGCAGCCCGAGGGAAGTCAATTTTCAACCTCCAAGCTTTCTCCTTCACGTGTATCAGCCAAGAGTTTCTTCTTTTTTTTGGCAGCCCTTTTCTTCTTCCTTCGATTTGGCCAGCTCCCTTCTCCTCCCTTGAACGGAGATTGGTGCTCGCGGTCAGCATTCCCGGCAAGCTTCTCCGAAGTCTCGGTGGCGTGACGTTCTTCGACAAACAGGCCTTCCGCGACGGCAGCTTGAGGTGGGTTCGATTTTGGCACAGTTTTGGGTGCATTTCTCTCGGGTTTTTCATCCTCAAGGTTGGGTTTTTGTTATCCCTTTCATTCCCCATCTCTCACTCTCGATTTCAGCAGGTTTCGGGCTCAAGGAAGTTGGTTTTCACATTTTTTTCGGCGACTGTGCAGTGTTGGGCGTGATAGCTGCATTTTTGGGTCTTTCGGGGCGTTTTTCCGGCGTTTCTTGCAGTGGGTAAGTGCGTAGGAAATGTTTCTTGATTGATTAATAAGTTTAATCGAATACCCACTCGTTTTTACCTTCGTTTGGCTAGCGTTTCTCTTCAATTTTGGCGGTTCGAGCTATGGCTTCTTAGTTCCAGCATCTTTGGGCATTTTCACCTTTGGGTAAGTGAATTTAGTCAAGTTTTGGGTGTTTTGTTGATGTTAGAAGGATACCCATTGAAGTTAGCTTTCTTTTTCAAGGTACCCACCACGTTTGGAAGTCTAATTGTCGTTTGGAGTGGATTTGGAAGCTTGGACAGCAAGCTTTCTGACTGATTTAGGTGAGTTTTTGGGAGTTAAATCTCTCCCAAAAAAATTAATTATCTCCTTATGTCTTTTGATTCAAAGAGGTTATGAGTTTTAACTATGTTTTTCCTCTTTTGTGTAGTTGGTTAGAAGCTTGGAAGCTAAGGAGTTTTATTGTTTTGCCAAGCAAATTTATTAATGAAGGTAAGTAGCTATTTGGACTCAATTCTTGAGCTGTAGACCCAACGCTTGGTTGATGGATTCGATCAAGTCAAGTCCCATGTTTTAAACTAGTTCCCTTGTGAATTTAGTTTGCTTGTAAGAGTTAGTTTTAAGCCTTGAGTTTCTTTTGGATTTAAGAGCGCATGAGGGGTTTCATAGCGAAGCATGATGTTGTCTTGAAAATTATGTTACTTTTTATTATAGCATGTCTAAGACTACATTTGGATGGTTTGGTACCTTTTAAATTATTTTGGAAGCATGTCTTGATTGTATGGCTTTATTGCTCTGCATGTCCGGATGGTTGTGGAGGCGAGGTCTGTCTCGCCATGGTTTTGGTGGTTCAATGTTATCTAAAGTTTGTTGTTGGGCGGTATTGTTTATGGAAGTGTTTTATCTGTTTTTCAGGTGATAGATGATCGGTCGTCAGTAAGCCAATAAATTAATACAGGATTTATCGCAGATATGTATCAATCCAAGTATAAATCGACACAATCAAGTAGTACCTAGTGAGTCTAGGGTCGAATCCACAGGGAAAGGCTATTTGAAAATCTTTAATAACTTTGTTGATTTGAACTCAGGGGCGTGTGATATTATGGAAAATTAAAGAATAGATTTGGTGCGAGTGAAAAATAAATATGCATGGAAGTAAAACATGCGTTGAGAGTTGAAGGAAAGTCTTAATGAGAATATTATCAAGGCTATTGCGGTCGCAACCTCATGCATTTATAAATAACTTTGTAGCGCATACCATGACTAATTGATCCATTGATGCCTAAGTGAGAAAAAATCATAAGATTCCCTTCCGGTACTACTCATGCGTTTGGCATAAAACTATCAACTGTTTGTTTGGCTAGTTCATGCATAGGATTAGTTCTCTAGCAACTTACATGGGACTGCGTTAGTCTTAACATAGTCAAGCTCATTCATGCATTATCTAATAACGGTAGTATTTATCTAATGCTACCAAGACTATATGCAATGCTCTAACTTGTTCTACTTAGATATTTCCACATGCGTTACCTGTCAGGGATTTATCATGCTGCTACCGCATCCGGCTGGCCAGGCGGGAGTTAGTAATGAACAATAATGTTTCATTAAATCAAAGTATGCGCATACAAAATAGACTTATAACCGCATGGGTGCTTGCGCTAAGCCTTGATGAAGAAAATTAGCTCATGCGAGCAAAACAATACATTGTGTAATACATAGCTAACACAAATGCAAGTCTACCCTCCACCGCAACTTTCTGTGATTTCTCTTTCTTCTTGATTCTTTGATTCTCGTCTCTCATTTTTTCCTCCCCCTTTTCTTTGAGCAGGTGGATTCTATTTATAGGCGAGGGAAACTGACTTCTCCAAGGAATTAGAAAACTTGCTTCAGTTATCTTCCGCCCACTTGTGCGTCAGTTGTGTCAACATGGTCTTTTCATCCATCTTTTCTGTTCATGATCATCTTGGGATGTGTGCCTACGTTGAAGAAAACTTGGGCAACAAACAACTGCATTATTAATGCCTTAGCACCTTATATTCTTATAATTTCGTACCGCATCTAAAATATAGCCTTTCGCAGAAAATCATCGCATTTCCTTTTCTTCTGTATGTCGTTAGCACCTTATATTTTTATATTTTTATAATTATTTATGTGTTAGCACCTTATATTTTTGGATTTGCCTTATGTATGTCGTTATGCTGCCAAATTTTTGGTAGCACAGCAGCGGAAGTGAGGCTAAGCTTAGTAGCTCTCGATACGTTACGCTTGATAGTCGTACGTATGAAGAGAGAAGGACCTAGAATAGGAGCCTTAGATGTGATTCAGGGCCTCAGGAAGACTTAGTAGACTGTTAAGTCTTGTGACAAGCTAGGGTTGTTTCCTCCCCCGACTTAGGATACTGATGGAACCTATCTTCTGGCACGAGATCGTGCACTCTATCAGTGACTGGTAGAGCTTACTCTTCTGGCACCGGATCGTGCATTTCATCGGGACGATGTCGAGCTAGGCACAGGATTGTGCGCCAGATGGCATTCGGGCATGCTTCATGCCCAGATTGCTCCACCGTATTTTGACTTCATAATTCAGGGGTGTTGTGTAGGGATAGGTGTAGTTCTGCAAGAGGTTGTCAGTTAGTCCCTAGTTTACTCGCCTTACTTGACTGACTCACACAACACCATAATTGGTACAGGTTAGGGGCAGGAAACCACCCTAGGGAGATCATTACCTGAACCCGAATAAGGCCCTGGGGTTAGAAACCCGAATTGATGTTTCCAGTTAAGTCCTTATGACGTAGAGACTTGGAAACTAAGTTTCGTGTTACCTAATTTAATGATTATCAGATTCAACTCTTAGGTGGGCTACTTAGTGAGTATATTCTTATATATGCTACTCAATTTTCCTTTTCAGGTGGTACTTGAGGATGACTGGCGCATGGCGAGAGCTGTGGCTTCGTTGGCTATGGGATCGCAACTGCAGTTTATGTCTTTTGATTATTTCTAGTCCCTGATGTCGTAGGATCGAACTCTTGTTTTAGATGTAATATTTTAAAACTATGAGCTTTTTTAGAGTTTTGTTTCAGATGTTCTATTTTATGATTTATGAACTTAACTTTTGTTTTGGGCCCTTTTTAGTAAATGAAAGTTATTTACTTCCTCTGATAAGTGTTTGTCTCTCTTTAAAAAAAATTCCTTGATTTAGTAGCGACCTTCAGCTTGTGTTAACTTTATTATAGTCGGGTCATTACATTGGCTCTATAGTTCCTTTCCAATAAAATACCTATCAGTCATCTTGCCCTTAAGGCATGACCTACTGATGCGTGTGTGAACAACAGTGGACTGAATGTGGATGTTAGGAAAAGATTATAAATATAGATTAAGAATAATTCAGCCAACCAAGTGCAAGTATACACTATCGCATGCAGTAATAAAATCTCTGGAAGTATTCCAAAGGTATCAATCCCACAGGGACTAAATTGGAAACACATATATGAAGAAGAAACTGCTCAAAGATTGCTTTCAAGAAAGGTAACCAAAGAAATAATTGATGATGGGTTTTGTAAAACAAAGAAATAACAATGATAAATAAGCGATGTATTCAATATAGCTTCAACCCTAAGGCAAATAACTCTAATCATGGCCTATTTAACCTAAGTTTATTCATGCATTGGGTCCGATTTAACTTCTATTTGGCCTTGCTCCCAAGAACCGTTAGAAGGCTAAGCGAGTACCGTTATGCACATTTTTGTGACTCGACTCCGGCATAGATAGTTCACGCATGCAACCTATAACCCTATAGTTGTTATAAGGCGATCTACCCCTATAACACCGAATCTCTTTCGAGCCTTTTCTCCTATATCACCTTTATGAAAATCGATATTGTTTGTCTCTTTCAGGATCAAACTCACATAGCATGCAAAGTCTAAGTGATCAAGTTAAACTCAGCAAGATTCAGAATGATATTCATGCAATGAATAAAACTTAGGCAAACAAACACTTTCAAGCTATTTAAACCATAAGGGAATTCACAATATCGAACCCCTCAATGCAATTTAGCTACGCATGATGGAATATAATGCAAATGAACAACTTTTCATTGAAATAATGAATAAAGAATACAAAGAAATGAAAAGTAACAAGTTTTTTTCTTTTATCCAATCCTTCTAGAGTTCGCTCGACACTCTACTCTTCTTTACAAGTGGGAATAGGGTGAAATTCTCTACAAACACTTGGGTTTGATGTCTAAATAAAGGTTAGAATTCAGTCTTCTAAGAAGGACCTCGGGCATCCCTACTCATGGGTGTCTACTACTAGGGTTCTGTCACCACCCTCTTCTTCCCAGTGAGTTCTGCTTGAATTTCCTTTCGAATCGAGGCCTTTTATAGAGTGGGGAGTGGTTGAAAAGTCACAAAAAATGTGTTGGTAGGTAGCCCAGTCAGTTTCGGAGTCAAAACAGCCAGTTAGGTGCATAAAACACTCGTTCAAAATGACCCGCGACAGACTCAAAACTGCCTTCATCTGCCAAGAAATGCGGTCGCATTTGGTTTTTGCCTTGCCAGAAATGCAGTCACATTTCTGGGTTTTTCCAGATATCCTCTGTTTTTCTGCAAAACACCAAACTAAGTCAAATTCTTATCAAAATGGGTCCTTTTAAGCACAAATAAGCATAATTTTGGCATACATGACTCTTAACTCCCTAATTCATCAACTTTAACACTTTTTGAGCTCGGAAATAGTAAATTTGATCTAAAACATACAACTTTGACAAGATAATGAGCTAAATATAAGAGTAAAATAGGCATATTTTTTACCCTTATCACCTACAAGGTAGTAGAGAGTTATCTTCTAACTTGCTTAGAAGTCTACTCTTAACCAAGCTCTCAATCATATTGAGGATATGGTCTTACCTTAATCACCAAAGAAAAGTATTTTCGTTTAGGAGAAATCCTTTGCCTCTTATTACTTTGAGTAGCAGCAGTCTTAAACAGCTCAGTATTCATCAATGTTTTACTCTGGATTAGTCTTAAAACATTTAAGTTATTTTCCAGTCCAGCTAAACAAATGTCAACTCCCTTTCTTAAAATTAAAACTGCGTTAGCAGGGAAAGGTTTAGAGTAACATTATTCCACCAAATAAGATACAGAAATCAAATTCCTTTTGATCTTAGGAATTACATACACATTATCTAATAATATGTATTTGCTCCCACTGGGAAAAATAACTTAACGTTCCCCATTGCTACAGCCAAGACAACCTCTCCAGTTCCAACTTTGAGAGTTGCCTCATCAGCATCTAGCTGTTGCCAGGAACTTATTCCTTTAATAAGAAGAACAAATGTGATTTGTGACCCCTGAATCAAGTATTCAGGCAGAATCATCATTCTTCACAAATCACGCTTCCAAGACTAGTAAATCAAATTTACTATCCTTGGACAAGTCTTCTTTGGCTGAGCAAGGTCCAATGTCATATTCATTAGGAACACTTCTTAATGAATTAGGCATTTGGGGCATGAGGACATTCCTCTGTTAAGACTAATCTTAAATCATTCACCACAAATTAATCGTTTAAGTTTGTTGTATAATCACCGTTATTTATTAAATTGGCATAAGACAATGCACATCAATTATTATTCAATTGTTGAAGTAACAAATTACTTGATTATTTATCGCACTAACCCATTACATCTAATCCAATCAAAATTCAGCATAAACACACAAGGAATCAAAGAAACCCTAGAAAACTAGTGATTTAGTTTTTGCAACGATACTTCAGAGGTTTAGAACAACAACCACCAAAAGGTGGTCAGATACTCATCCTCTGAATTGAGACAATCTCAACCAAACCCTGACACCGAAATAACTCATATTCTGTTAGTGTTTAGTTACTGTTGTTCAGTCAAGGATTCATTAATGCATTTAACTCATCCCTGTAAGTGTAACCCTCCCACTTTCAGATCTCAAAGGCACGCACCAACAGGCTACCGAAGGGAAAGACAATTGTTGGTAATTAACCAAAGAGTCCTTATCCTTTTCAGGAGTTCACGGTGTTCCGAATCCTATGATCGGACCCAACAAAAGGATTGTTTCTCCAGGGCAACAAGCAAGCAGACCATATGACTCTCACGATGTGAACTAAGGGCGGAGACCGAGGGATACGTTGACACGTGTCCCACTCCCACTTACTATAGACATTTTCCCCATTCACCTTGTTATTAACTCATGCAAACACTTTCCGAAGGGAGGCCGCGCCAAAGGCGACACGAAGCCGAGCATGGATCTCACGGTGTGAACACAGGGGAACGTGAGAATAAAAACTCGATATGAAAATCTCGTTTTTATATTTATCCTCCCACTGAAATGTCCTACCGTATTTTAGGGTTATTTAACTTAGATAAATCCGGCTAATTCAATCTATCTAAGTCTATGCCTATTATAACTCTTATAATTAGGTCTTTATCCTAATGTCTAGGTCAATCAAACCTTTTTAATTACCTAGTGACATTGCATGCTAATAAGACAGTGGTTAATCCAACTCATGTACCGGGTCAGTTCCCACGTAGGAGGTGTTCCGTAAACCGTCAACTTAAATACCTCCAGCCTAGACAGAACTCCACCGAGAGAGTTCCCTTATAACCAAAGTCCTATTTGCCCTCCATAGTTTAAATTTATTAAAATACTAAGTAAGACAAAAAAAAAATTCTAATCCTATTAGAAATGGGTCTTAGGTGTAATTAATTTTAAACAAATTTAAAATTAATCAATTTTTTCTAAGATCCTATGTTTACATGCAAATCTTTGTTATAGGTTAACGGTTTCTATTCATTAAATTTATAACACTTATAAATTTTAATGAGTTACCCTTATAACATGCTACTATGGTGACATAAATTAACAATCGAATTATAATTAATTTATAAACCATACACTAGCATCCATGACATACAATAATATAACAATTATATTAAACTAAGGTAATGTCATGCTCAATGCATTTCAACTTTCATTTAATAAATCCAACTCATTAAATTAATTATCCAAGAAAATCAAAACATGCAATTTCCATTTCCATACATTAACATAACTCTTATATTAATTGCTCATGAAAATTAATTAAGCATATAAATTACTTTCATAAATATATAACTCTTATATTTTTAACTAAAGTAATTACATGCTCAATGTTTCTCAATTTTCATCCATTTAATATAACACTTTATATTAAATATCCATGAAAATAAAATTCATGCATAATTCATACATCACAACAATTATAATATAAATATGCCTGAATATGCTTAACCTATGGTGGGATTTTAAGCTATATGATATCCATAAAGCAAATAAACAGCTAAGTAGACAGGTTTTGGAATCCTAGGACAAAATACATAAGAAAATTTACGATAATTAATCTAAAATTGTCCTATCTAGCCGTGAATCAGCCCAAATTAGCCTTGAACCAGTCCAAAACCTTTGAACCATCAAGAACTGGGCTAAACCGCACTGAACCAGCTTCAAAACACTTTGAATCGGCTTAAAATGTGCTAAACCAGTTTCAAAAACCACTTGAACCGGCCTAAAACCAACATAACCGATCAAAACCCAAAGGAAAATGGTAAAAAAAACTCGAGAATAGATCAAAATCTACTAAATTGGTCAAGAACCGGGCCTGAAACTCGCGAATCGGTCAAGAACCGCGACTGAATCGTTCAAATTTCAAAGAAACCGGTCAAAACCTTGCGTGAACTGGTCAAAGACCGCTGGAAACCGGCTAAACCGCTACGACCCGCGCCCAACTGCTGAACCTCCAGGAACACGTGTCTAACCAACGCCGAACCTACTGGACCGCGTCGAACCTATGTTGAACCTACTGGACCGCGCCAAACCTACGACTTAGGGTTGACGTCAGCTATTCTGTCCTTCTCGGAATTCTGACGTTAGGCCGCCCGATTTTTTTCTCGATTGAAGCCTCTGCTTCTCCCAATTTTCCATTCCCTGTTTTCATTCTTGGCCAAATTTGATTTGATTTCTTCAGTTCTTCATGGAATTTCACAAGAACACGAACGACACAGACTTACAGACTCGATTTGCAATTAAATGCCCAAAACACTGCCCTTACATTGATCAAATCAACGAAAAAGAGCAAATCTAATATGCCAAAACCTTAAACATCTACTAGCAAAAAAAAAAAACATACATCAAATGAACAATTCAATCCCACCATTGAACCAATGCAAATATTAGAAAAACAAAATTAGATCTATGATCGGCTCTGATACCAATTGTAGGATTAGAATTCCCTAATTCCGTTAGCAAAAGCGAATTGGACCGTTTCGTAGTTAATTTTATTTCTACCAAAATATCAATACATTGGAAAAGATTCAGAAAACTATTCTTAATCTATTTATTAAAGTTAAGCATACAACCTTAGATCTAATCTAAAGGGGGGAAACATATATACCGTCATTGTCGTCTCTGAAATATCAAGAATTCCTTTCTTTATTTCATAGGGACCAAGCGTCAACAATTGGGACACCACCAATTGATTTTTCCCGCTATGACTCTGAGATTAGGAACGTAGTTTTGGGACTATCTAATCTTGAATGGGAAAAATTCTAGAGAGAAAATTCTCCCTTTGTGTTCTTGTGTTCTTGAGTTGAGAGAATATGAGAGGAAGGCTAGAGGGAATGCAAGAATGCCTTCTTGTGGCCTTAGTGTTAGGATTCTCATAACTTTTCCTTTTATAAGTGAGGAAACCCTAATGTGAGGTTAGGAAAAGATCTAAACTGTTAGATCAAGAATCAATTAATTAAATAATATAAAATTGATTTAATTAATTAATTAAATGTTAATTAATGAATCATAATAATTAATTAACCTCATGCACATTTAAATGCAATACCCTCACATAATATATAGTTTTAATTAAAATTAATTAAATCACATTTAATTAAATTAATTAAACCAACCAATGAATTAATTATTAATCAATTAAATATCACTTATTTAATTGACCATATTCAAATGTACATCCCTCTCATATACTATAGTTTAATTAAATCTCATTTAATTTAAACTAAATTGAATAATTAATTAATTCATCTTCTAATTAAATATCACCATATATTTGAACTCTTTCAAATATATCATTCTCTCAATATAATAAAGTTTAATCTCAAATTAGATTTTATATTTTCATGCATCAATATACATTATATTAATTATATCTCATACAATTAAATTAATTCCTAATATGAATTTGAACTATTCAAATTTTCTCAAGATATAATTGTTCCTAATAACACTTTACGAGCTAGCAGTAGGACCTAATGGAACTACAAATCAGAAGCTCCAATGATATGAAGTTAACTGATTAAACTCATTAATCAGGTTAACCAATATTCATTAGTTGTGGGTCATTCCACTAAAGACCCACAGCTGAACTCTTCTCACTATAGAACGTTTCTGTGTCCACGGATATAGACCTATACCGATAAGCCAATCCTTCACGAGTGTTTGTAACCATAGTTGGGTCAAATTATCGTTTACCCTTGTGTTACATTTGTCTCCTTAAGTACCAGTGCTCCTCTAGTGAACAACATGTTTATGGTCCAACCATTAAACAGAAAGTCATTCTCGAACTAGTGAGAGGGCGGGATCCCTTTGTTCAAGTCCCGGGGTCACCACTTAAGGGAACACCCATCTACTTCTCCTAGAAGTGGGAAGGAGTGAATTCCTTCTTGTGTTGTCATGTCCCCAGCCTCCCACTCGGTCTTGTCCCCAAATAGGAAGGCTTATTAAGTCGGTGTATAAGCCACTCTCACTCATGCTAATCAAAGGACAATCCCTCATGAGAAGGAGATCATGACACACTCAAGATTAATACTGAGTTACCTAGGTCATCTTGATAACTTGCAAAAAGCAAGTTATTTCTCTCCTACAATTAAACTAAATAAGGCTGGAAAAGATCAAAGATGCACGGATTGAACGCATGGAAGTAGAGAGTTGCGATAACTAAATCTTTAAATGAGTATTCCTTAATGTGGCAGGAAATTGCATATCTTTACCCGCTAACGCATGGTTTCTGTAGTTGTTTCCTTGCCCAAGTTATCTTCAGCGCAGGCGCAGATCCTAGAGCGTGAATCGTACGATGACAGCCGGATGGATGGTCGCCCTGATGTGTGACTGATGTGCAAGCTGGCAAGAGAAGGTTGGGGCACGCAAGCCAATTTCTTGAAGAAGTCAGCATCTTTAGCCTATAAATAATCGCCCAGCTGCCAGATGTAGGTGTTCGGACAGAGAGGAGAAGTGCAAAAAGAGAGAAAAGAGACAGAGAAGAAGACATAGAGTCCCAGCGCAATTATTTTGTTTGTGACATAATGTTTCACATTATGTCTTTCCTCTATAGCATGAGCTAAATTATTCTTATCAAGGCTTAGCTTAAGGCACCCATGTGGTGATGACATTATTATGTATGCGTTATAGTTGAATGAATGAAGTATTGATACTTTCTGCTTAGATGCGATAATGTTTTCATTACTAACTCCCGCCTGGCCAGCCGGATGCGGTAGCAGCATGATAAATCCTTGACAGGTAACGCATGTGGAATTATCTAAGTAGAGCAAGATAGCGCATTGCATGTAGTCTAGATTGTATTAGATTTAATGTTGCCGCAAGAGATATTTCATGAATGTGCTTAGATTGTTTTAGGAATAACTCAATCACTTGCAAGTCATTAGAGAACAGCGCCAACGCATGAGCTAATTGAACAGAATGTTGTTAGTTCTACTCCAAACGCATGTGTAGTACCAGAAGAGAATCACATGTTTATTTCTCACTTAAGCATCAATTGGATTTCATTTATACTGTACATTACAGAATAATTTATCGACGTATGTGGTTGCCGCAACAAAAGTGATAAGCGCCCAATATGCTTAAGTTTACAAAGCTAGAGGTCCTTCTAGGATCCTTGTAAACGGACACAAATAAGACAAACTTATCGAATGATTCCAACCAAGAGTTTAGTTAGAAGATGAATCACTCTTAGATCAAACTTAGAATCTATGATGGTCACTCAAAGATCCTAAGACGACTCACTCCAGAATTAGATTGATCAAAACTAATCTAATGAATCGGTTGAACATCAAACCTAAAACAAGATTTGAAAGAAAAGATAACACCAAAGGGGTTGAATAAGAAAAAGCTTTTTAATATGCATAATCTGAGCTTTCAAGAGTATTACAAGCCATTTTAAAGGCCAAATGGTCGTGGATAGACCAAGGAACTCAAAAGTCATTCATTTACACTTAATTGCAAATTGTAGAAAATAAGACCTAGGAACTTAAAACTTGATTGCACATCAAACGAGCAGCCATATCTTAAAACTAAAAAGATAGAATTGCTTTAAATTGTCTTAAATATGTGCTATGAAATCCGCTCCTCATAATGGCAATGTTTGACAACCTTTGACATCACGAAATCCCAAGAGAGGCAAGTTGGACAGCCACCTCTTCACAAATTCTGCACACTGTTTTCGTCCCCCGTGACATCTTCCAAACTACACAACTTTTCCCGTGCCATCTTGACCCCATTCTCTTCTTGACTTGCTGAACTAACATTATACACAAATTTGGGTTCAAAATTCTCGGCCTCTCGTTGTGTATTTGCTAGCTTTTGAACGTGCAGTGTGAAAACCTCTTGTATCTTCTTTGCTTTGCTCCTTGTGATTGGTCCTTCAGGTACATGCAATGGATTATTGATTGAATCCATATCAAAAAGCCTTGAGAGCATTTCTCATCTGATTACTTTTTCTTACCTCTGTCGCATAGCTTGTCTTACAATACCCTTGACTATCGCATCCTTCCATTCACTTGATTTTATGCCTAATACCATGTGTCTGAGTGTTCATTAGTTAGTTTATTAAATTTCTTATCTCCCCTTCCCTGTGGATTCGACCTTGGAATACTCTAGGTAATACTTGGTTAGGCTTTACTTATACTTGGATTAATGCATATCAGCGATGTTTTCAGTATCAAATTAATCAGCTTCCTAAAATCGAACCACATCCTATTGAAACAGTAACCTAACTAATTAACAGTGTTACAACTAGTGGTTGACTATTTCGTGGTCCAGTCTTATGCAATCTCATTGCATAGGATACCCTCGCTCGCATGTCTACTACATGGACGCTTTGGATCAATACGTCTGTATCAAATACAAAACGAGTCGTATCACATGGTGTTACCAAGATAAGGAACCAAACCTTATCCCTGTACTATAGACCTTTTAGGTTGTTACTTGAACATCGATCCCCGTATGTCCCTACATACTAGTTAAGTTACATACAAACAACCTTGGATCTTAGTTTATTGGATTTGGGTCATATTGTGCAATACTTAACAATAACACTTTATTGTAGAAACTCAATAACACTTTATTGAAACATGTATACAATTTGTTTATATTTACTATCTATGAATTTTATGGCATAAAACCCAACAAAATGAGTCTTGAACAGTATGTGGAGACATACGGGGATCAATGTTCAAGGTACAACCTAAAGGGTCTATAGTATAAGGATAAGGTTGGGTACCTTATCTTGGTGACACTATGGATACGACCCACTTTGTATTTGATACAAATGCAATGATCCAACGCGTTCGTGTAGGTGTTATGCGAGTGGGGGTATCCTATGCAATGAGTTTGCATAAGACTGGACCGCGAAATAGTAGCCACTAGATGTAACTTTGTTGACTAGTGAGGTTTTTATTTCAATAGAATGACCTAGGCAACTTAGTCTCAATCCTATGTGGATTATGGACTCCTGTTCACGAGGGATTGTCCTTTGATTTGTATGGGTGAGTGTGGCCAGTACGCCGACTCAATAAGCCTACCATTTTGGAGACAAGACCGAGTGGGGAGTTGGGAACATAATCACACAAGATGGAATTCACTCCTCATTGGTACTGACGGATGTAGAGGTAATCTAGGGGTAAGTAGATGAGTGTTCCATAAAGTGATGTCTCTGAGTCTTGAACAAAGGGCCCTACCCTCTCACTGTTAGCTTTACGAGCTTCAATCATACTATATGTTTTGATGATAAAAAAAACTTTAATTTACTAATGATTTTAGTGTTTTAAAGTGTTCATAATGTAGAGCTTGGAAAGACTATTCCAACGCATTTTAAATCGCTGAAATCGGAGTTCAAACAAAAAAGTTACAAGCAAAAGAAGATTGGAAGAAAAAGCCTACGTGGTACTGACGTGGCACTTACGTGGCATCCGATGTGGCAGCTGACGTGGACCTCATTTTGAATGGTTGGCTGAATCAATTCCTACCATTTGACTCCTACTTTTAATCCTCTTTGATTCCCATTATCTCTTAAATTTAATCATTTTAAAATCGCATATTTTAATCTCATTTTTAATTTTCCAATTTCTCCAAAATTCCATCAATTACACCTCATTCAAATTTGAATTCTTTCCAAATTTCATATCCTTTCAAATCCCCATTTTATTCTCAAAATCTCCTAATTTCAATCTTTCAAATTTCATTCTTAATTTCAAAATCCCTTAATTTCAATATATTCTCAATCTCATTTTCAAATTCAAAATTCTTTCCTTCCCTATTAAATAAAATCTCCACCATCCATTTTGAATTTAATCCAATGGCCAAAACTCAATTCCTCCATCTATAAATTGAGCTATTCTCTTCTCCTCCAACATACACTCGATCAAATTTAAGCCTTCAAGTCTTTTACTCTCATTCTACAAAATCCTCCCATATTTTTATTCTGGCTTATTGCAAATTTTGTGAGGAATTTTTGAGTGGGAATTTTGAGTGCTCATACTTGTGTATCTTGCTTTCAAGAGGTATTTTATTTTGTGAGGTTCTTTTCTTCTTTTATTTATTATTGGGAAATTGTATTAAGGTGTGGGTGCACCTTGGAAATTGAGTGAGTGGTTTAATCCTAAACTCAAAAAAGGATTTGTAGCGGTTGGATCCTGAACCCGGTTAAAAGGATCATAGTGGTTTGATCTTGAACCCGTTTAAAAATATCAGTATAGGTTGGGTCCTGAACCTGTAAAAGAATCGGTAGAGGTTTACTCTTGAACCTGGAAAAAGAGTTGGTTTGGTTCTCACCCGTAAGAGAGTCGTTGCAGTAAAATACCCAAGAAGAAGTCTTGGGGAGTGGAGTAGGGATTTCCGAACCACTATAAAAATTTTCGGTGTTATCTCTTTCTCTCTACTCTTTTAATTTCCTCTATCTTATTTTTATGAGTAGATTGTATGCCTAGGAAAATTGTTAAATATTTCTTGCATATTTTAGAGTGCTTATTAAATCAGTTTAAATTAAATTAAGTTAGTTTAATTTAGCAAAAAAAAAAAGTTTTAAAATTTTATTAAGCAACCCTATTCACCCCCCTCTAGTGTTGCCATACGATCCTACACTCACTGGCCAAGAAGGGTTTCTATTTATTGTTTGGACCATAAACAAGTTGTTCATAAGAGGAGCACTGGTACTTAAGGATGTAGAGGTAATCCAGGGGTAAAACGGTAATTTGACCCAGTTGGTGTTACGAACACTCGTGAAGGACTAACTTGATGTATTGGTTTATATCTGTAGACACAGAAATATATCTGCAGGGAGAAGAGTGCATGTGGATCTATAGTGAAGTGTACCCACAGTTAACGAATATTGATTAACTCGGTTAATGAGTTTAGTCAATTAATCTCATATCGTTGGAGCTTCTGATATGTAAGTCCACTAGGTCCCATGGAAGGGAAAGGGATGATGGATCAAATTGGTTTTTGTAAAGGGGTAACATCTTTTGTGGGAGAGAGAATAATATGGGAGGGGGATGGTGTGTGCGAGGTTGGTGGACTTGGAGGTAAGCAAGCCAATGGAAGCTATGGTGAGAGTTGTCATTGGCTACACTTGATAAATAAGCCTCTATATCAGTTTCTAATATTATGTTGCCTTTGGAAGAATTCTTTTCCCCTAGACAAGGAGTGGTGAGTCCCGGAAGAAGAAAATCAGAACTCACTTTCTCAATCGGGGAAGGCCACGTGGAGGGGTAATTTACCTTTATTGGAGTGAGCTGTCAAAAGTAGATTACCTTTCGGCTGCGATGATTTTAGAACAGAATTTGGCAAGTAAGATGAGTCCCCTGGAGTTACGAATTTGACTAATTTAGGCCCCATTCGATAACCATTTCTTTTTTTTTTTTTTTTTTTGGTTTTTGAAAATTATGCTTGTTTTTTCCTAAATTCTCTTTCATCCTTGTTAAGGATCCATTTAAATTTCTAATCTAATTCTAAAAACAAAAATAAGTTTTTGAAAACTACTTTTTTTTTGTTTTCAAAATTTGACTTGTTTGAAAACAAGGAAGAAAGTTGATACTAAAATAAAGAAATCTACAAGTGAAAGTATGTGTGTATAAGCTTAATTTTCAAAAACCAAAAACCAAAAAGGAAATGATTATCAAACGGGACCTTAGGTATAGAATCCTTTAGATATTCTGTTGATTTGGAAACGACCGACAACTCCTAATTTTTAGGAGTCAAATTAATTTCCTTTGGAGCTTTTGAAGCCTGGACTTCCAATTTCTCACTGCTCTTAAATCCCGAATCAATCTATTCCAAAAAGGGGGTAATTCCTCAATTCTCGACGATTTGAAAACGCTGGTTGTCAACCCTCTTATTTCAACTATAACGTCGCCACCGGCAAGGGATGAGGGAAGTTCAATCCTGGCTGAGATGAATCTGATAGAATTTTGTTGGATTTAAAGTGTTGCCGCTGTAAGATTTAGCTTCCGACTGGTATGGCTGGTTGTTTTGACAAAGCCTCCACAACAATCACCTATATATCTGAATATTTGGTCTGTCCATAATGGTAAACGTATGAGGAAATTGAACGTGCTAAACAAGACAAAAAAAAAACGTGCGGGATCCAAGGAATTTGAAATGAAGTCCTAAATCTATTGCTAAACTTATTAAATTTATTCCTTGTTTGCTGAACTTCATTAAATTTATTCCTCACTATTAAATTTTGGTTGGTGAAGTTGGTGAAAGCACTTAATTTTGGTTGAGAAAAGACTAATGGGTTATAATTGCAATATTACATCCAAAAACTTGCTTGATGACATCATAATGGTAAGTAAGTAGTCTAAAAAAAACAAGTTTTTACCGATGTGAAAACTCAAACGGACCATTTTTTTTCAATTTGTCTTTATTTGGTTTGTAAACTTTTAAAATGTTCAATTATATCCAAGAAGTTTTGATTTTGACTATAGTAAGTTTTTTATGTTAATATTGTCACTTAAATATTTATTAGACCAACTGATGATTAAGAATAATGTGAAATAAAAGGATAGGTTAGTCCAATTAAATAAGGATGTGCCAACCTAAATTTGTACTAATGATCAAAAGGTTTGTGGTTCGAATCCCCCACCCCACATATTGTCAAAAAAATAAATAAATAAATAAGGATGTGAACTTGTTAAGAAATTTGATATAAACCAAAAAATTCTGGCCAACATTTTCTCATTTCATCTAGTTGTCTTGGTCTCTTATACCACACTGTGACAGCACGTCATGTAAGGTCATCAATCTAAGTAACAATGATGTAAAGCTTATTAAGAATCAAAATCAAAAGTTTAAAACATAGTTAAAACTTGTGAAAGTTTAGGTGCTAAATAAACATAACTACAACCTGAGGATTGATTAGTAACTAAAATTATAATAGAAGGGGAAAATAAAAAGGAAAAGGGAATGCAAGTCCTGAGAATGTGAAGATGAACATTGTATTCTTTGGCAAAGACAAAGGGGACAATCCCTTGAGGAAAAACAGTCTGATGAGAGATTAGAAATCAGTTGGAAAAAATTAATATAATCATGGAGTTGGATGAATTAGTTGAAGAGAAACCTTCAAAATGGCTACATGGAGTGGAGTCCAACAGCAACAGATGCTGCAGCATAACTGCACGTAGCTACGGAGTTCCCACAAGCAATCATTTTCGTCTGTAATGCCATAAACAAACCTACAACCACCAAAATTCAATTATAATTAATTCCACATAACCCATCATTAACAATGCTGAAATCAAATCCAAAACTTGAACAAATACCGATCATGTCGAGGCCGAATGGATGTGGAGCTAGCAACAATAACAGGAATAGCAATATTCCAGAGGGAGCAAGTGAGGCCAACCAACTCTATTGCCATTGTTGGCCCGCCCTTATCCCCACCATTGTTTTTCCTCATTCCCTTGTTCCTAAAGCTGAATTTTTCCCCTCCATATTCCTCCTACAATAATATTACAATCTAACCTTATATATAGAATAAATTTCAGAGGAAAAAAAACCGATGTCAACTAACGGGCAGCTTCCTAAAGCTAGCAAAATTAGATGCCTAGGACTAAGAGCAGCACCAGCTAGGAGGAAATCAGAGTGATTGAAACTGGAGCCTCCCACGTCAGGTTCCTCAACGACTGCAAAGAGTAAATTTCATTGTTATCAAGACTGGATGGCTGAGGTGTCAAAGAAATGTCGCATGGGACCGTTGCAAGAAAATCTTCAATCTAGAACTCGTCGACTTTCTAACAATGGCGTGAAGTCTACACTCATGGCCAATCTCGGTGTCGATCTAAAAAGGCTCTTTTCAATGCGAAGAAATGACATCAAAATCAACTTAGGAAATTATAGAAGCAGCAGTGTGGGGAAACAGTTCCCCAATCAGAACGTGAGCTCCCCTGTACTTGAAGAGGAAGAGCATTTGAGTGTACCAAATGATGCACACTGGAGAACACAATCCAGATCATAAGGGTGCTATCTTGTGAAATGGTAATCATATGAACTAATGCATATCACATGAAATAATTACATGGAAGTCTTAACCCAATTTGTCCATCACCAATAGCCTCTGCAAGAGCATGAGCCTTCCTTGAAATGATGAAACCTACTGGAGTCTCTCAATATGATCTCGTGTTCAATAATCATGGAAATGTAAGTCAAGGCACTGTGGCAATCACCGCATATGCGCAAGTTCTTGTTTATCCGAATGGGTTGTCCTGGAGCTGATGTTAAAATCCCATATGCAACAGCCAACTTCTCACTATGCTCAAACAAGAGATCACCTTTCTCCTCATCATCAACATCGTGGAGAGCAAAACTCGTTTGAGGAATATACCCCATGTCTTTGATACGTTGAATCAAGTCGGCAAGAATGTTGTATATTTGATCTGATTGCGGATGACTTCTATCGCCCACAAAGAAGGTTGTAGTGCTTTTCTTTCCCTGTACCCAACTACATCCAGGCCTCTTCTTGATCCCAGTATGCTTCATCAATGTTCTGATTCTAGCTACGTCTTTCCAACGCCCTGCATTCGCATATAGGTTCGACAGCAATGTGTATGAACCATCATTCTCTGACCCTGATTCTATCAATTTGCTTGCTGCATATTCCCCAAGCTCAACATTTGCATGGATTCTACTAGCACTTAGTAGTGCCACCCATACAACTGGAGTTGGCTCCATTGGCATGCTTTTGATGAGTTCCATTGCTTCATTGAGACGACCTGCACGGCCTAAGAGATCAACCATACATGAAAAATGTTCGGCTCCAGGGGCAACCCCAAAGTACTTGACCAGACCATGGAAGTAGTTCATGCCTTGATCCACCATTCCAGAGTGGTTACAAGCATAAAGAACGACAAGAAAGGTTACCCCATCAACTGCAAGTCCAGCTCGCCGCATCTGATCAAAAACATGTAAAGCTTCTCCACCACGACCATGCATACCGTAACCTGTCATCAAAGAAGTCCAAGAAACAGCATTCCGTACCTTCATGTTGTCAAACACAGTCTGAGCAGCATCAATGTCCCCTGATTTGGAATACATGTCTATAAGGCAATTGGCTACATGTAAAACCTCAGACTCATTTTCATGGCGCAAAGCATAGGCATGGATTTGTCTTCCAAGCCTTAATGCACCCAAACGTGCACAAGCCATCAAGGCACAAGATAGAGTGAAGGCATTAGGCTTTAAAGAGGTTTCCTGTTTGAACATCTGAGAGAAAAGTTCTAATGCATCATTGGCTTCGCCATGCTGAGCATATCCACCAATCATGACAGTCCAAGTCACCACATTCTTGTCTTTTCCTGTTATCAAGTCAAAAATATTGCGAGCAACTCTAGAGCTTTTGCATTTAGCATACATATCAATTAGACCATTGAGAACCATCAAGTCATCCCCTGGATCACTCCAATCCAAGTTGAGAATATTTTTTATGGCATACGCATGTGTTTGCTTCCCATGAAGCAATGCTCCCACAGAAGCACAACCTGAAAGAAGAGATACAAGAGTAATAACATTTGGCTCCAACCCACGGAGCTGCATTTGCCTAAATACATCAAGGGCTTCAAAACCATGCCCCCTTTGAGAATATCCAGCAATCACAGCACTCCACGTTACCACATTTAACTCAATATCTTCCTCCTGCATCCTCTCAAACAAAGAGAGAGCATCATCAAAGCTACCTATCTGAGAATACCCAGTGACCATAGCATTCCAAGAAACCACATCCTTCTCCTTCATCCGCTCAAACACCTTGTTCGCCTCATTCATCTTCGAGCATTTAGCATACATATCCACAAGAGCATTGCCTACAAACACATCATCCACCAATCCACTCCGAACTGCAAATCCATGTACTTGCTTACCATGTTGGGGTGCAAATGTCGATGCACATGCTGGAAGAATATTGACAAGCGTAATAGCATCTGGGCGAAGTTTGAAATTGTAGTGCTTAGCCATTCGAAAAGCGATTCCGAGTGCAGTTTTTGACTCCCTGCCTTGTACATAAGTAGCAAGAATTGAATTCCATGTCACAATGTCCTCTATCTTTCTTTCAAGCACCTCATCAAACATTTGGCGTGCATCATCCAATGCCCCACATCTCCCATACATTGCCACAATCGAATTACAAATAAATACATTAGACTCAAACCCATTAGCACAAACCACGGCATGAATTGAAGCACCCCGTCGAAATGATGGTATCTCACCACAAGCTTTGAGAACAAAAGGAAAGGTGTAATGGTCAGGCGACCACCCAAGTCTTTGCATCTGACAATAAAAACCCAATGCATCATCAAGAGAACCGTGTCTCACAGAATGTCGAATCAGCGCATTCCACCAGAAAACGGTGGAATGCGATGGAATAAGGCGTTCGAGGAGCGATATAGCTTGTGCAAATGCACCACACTCGATGTAGCCTCCAATGGAGTGTGTAACCTTTTCAGTGAAGCCATTGACCAAAATTTGCTGGTGAGCAAGCTTCGCATTGACCAACGTCCTGCATTGTTTCAAGAAGGACATAAGGGGAATAAAGGGAGTAGAAGACATAGAGGTAGGATAGTATTGAACTGAAGCGGAGGATTCGGCTGAGATATGAGGCACAATGGTGATGTATCATAACAATGAAGATTGAAGAAGAAAAATCGAACTCAAGGTGACGCCATTGAATGATGACATGGCAACACAACAATCCTAGATAAGATTAGAAAATATATAACAATTCCATCAAACATATATACTTGCATCTTCAACATTACAAAAAAAAATTATCAACCACGTAACAATTCCAAAATTACAAAAATTTTGTTAACCTAACAGACAATTTAGTGAAATTCATGTAAATGCAATAAAAGAAAGTTCAACTTAGCATAACATAAAAGAAAGATAAATTAAAAGTAAACGAAAATAAGTTCAGATGATTTAATAAAGCTACAGGATTTAGAACTTTTTTTTTTTTATATAAACAGGATTTAGAACATTTGAGACATGGCTAAGCTCGCTATAATACTCCCAAATTTCAACCTAAATTAGGAAACTTACTAAGGTCCCATTTGATAACCATTTGGTTTTTGGTATTTGAAAATTATGTTTGTTTTCTCATATTTTCTTTACAATGGTTTTTATCTTTCTTAACCAAATTCAAAAAACAAAAACGAGTTTCCAAAAACTGTCTTTTTTAGTTTCTTGGTTTTTGAAAACATTATAAAAAATAGATAACCAAAAAAACAAAAACAAAAAACTCATAGGTGGAAGCAGTGTTTATAAGCTTAATTTTCAACCACCAAAAACCAAAAATCAAATGGTTATTAAACAAAGACCTAAAATGTCTCACCCAATTTATCATAAGTTAGACAACAAAGCCAATTAAACCAAACTAAAATTTTACTCTTTACTTAAGAAAAGAAGCCTAACTAAAGTTATGGAATAAAACTTCCCACGTGAATATAACACAATTAATCTAAAGAAGCGAAATGACAAACTCAAGGCTCATGCAAATAAATCCAACCTCCTATCTTTTTAACAATGGTCCAATCAAATGTCAAGATTCATCTAGTCACTAAGGTTTCAAGCATAATATGAAAATGAAAACTGAAAAACCTCTCCTAGTCAAGCATTTTATCAAATACTACTTGAAAATTGAAATGACCAGTAAAAACCCAAGGCATATGAAAAAAAGACATTCGACTTTATTAAACCTCCAAAAACAATTCAACTACAAAACAACAGCAATGCTAAATTCTATCTTAAACTAACAATAGCAAGAACACAAAACTAAATTCAAATCAACTATCTTAAACTAACAATGGTGTCTCTTTCATCACCCCTCCTCTACTTACATCACCAAGCTCGTAGAGACCTTTATCAGCGGCAAAAACTCATGGGGAAAGGTGGGTGAGTACGCAAATACTCACTAAGTAACCCTACTACAAGAGGAGACAAGAACCAACATCATTCCACCACAAACATAAAATCACCGCAACACGCATATTACATTCTAACATATAATAAGTCAATGTGACACAGACGCCATGGGTCATCTAGACCAGTGATTTCAAAGTGCAAGACGCACTCTAAGGCGACAAGTCTCTTAATCACCTTAAGACGAGAGGCACAAAAAAACATGCCAAAGTGAAACAAGTAACATCTAATAAAATATTAAATAAATATTTTTAAAGGAAACAAAAATACTAAATAAATATTATATATAACTATTCTTGTAACACCTCAAAAATTTAGCCTAAATAAGGAAATGTAACTAAGAAAAATTTACTTATATGACCTAAAGTTCAACATCACAAACAAAATAAATCAAACTAGACATTCAATCCTTACTCAAGTAAAAAGGTCAACTAAAGTTCTTGTTAAAACCTCAATTAAAAGCCATCTAGAATAACCAACATACATCAAAACCCAACATAAAAGAATGAGTCGGGTCTCGTATCAAAAACCACCTGATAAAGCATAACTCTTATAAAAGAAGAACAATCAACTTACATAAGCTTTCAAGAGCAACTCAAACTTCCAATTTAAGTCTAATGACACAATGCTAAAGTTCCATCACAAAACAAACTCCAACTCTCACAGACTCCGCTCATACAACATATACATAACAATTGTTCAGTGTTAGTGGGCCACGTAACAGAGATGGGGTGCTTTTGCAGAGAGAGGGGCAATGTGTTGTGGCAAGCTTGTTTTTATCTTGTGCTATGTGGTTTTTGGCTTGAGAGGAATAATAGGATCTTTAAGGAGAATGAGAGATTGGGTGAGGAAGTTTGGGAAGTTGTTAGGTTTAATACTTCCTTGTGGACATTGGTCCGTAGACCTTTTCGTAATTATGATCTTGGTCTTGTTCTTTTAGATTGGAGTTCCATTTTGTAGTTATTTTGGACTTTGGTTTCTCTTGGGCTTTGTTTGTATGTCCTTGTATTCTTTCATTTATTCAATGAAAGTTCAATTTCTTACGCACAAAAAAAAAAAAAAAATACATAACAATAGAGAATAAAATAACATCATCAAGTTCACAATACTAGACTCAATTATTAAAACATAAACCAACTAGCTAGTAAATCAATTAGACTAAGTTCACTGTAAAACAAGAACTAAAAGATATAATTAACTAATGGTCTCTTTCAACACCTCCTCTCTATCCAACATCGGCATGTCAACCCCCTACTAGTTATACATGAGGCCTCTACACCCAATCTATATACCAGCCCTCAACCATTTATAATTGGGCCCTAATATTCTCTTTCTTTCCTTATCACAGATATCAACCCTCGACCATTTCTACCCGAAGCCCTCATATCCTCCTCACTATCCTTTAACACAATGTCATAACACAAACTCAAAGTCTTTTGACCCCTTTTTCACTAATCATTTTCACAAAGTACCATGTATGCACATCCTATACATGCTTTCTAGATCATGTTCTATGCCAACAATTACATAGCGCAACATAAAGTTCATGCTTTTCTAGACAACTCAACAATTCAACATGCTTAACACCACAATATACTAAACAACTCATCATGCCAATTCAATTGAAGTATATAATACATGCTAGCAAACAGCAAACAGACTCAACATAAAAATTACTTACTATTCGCGCTCCTAACACAATCCAAAAAGGCTCCTAAACAAAAGAGACAACGTCAAAGGTTAGAGCTCAGTTCTAAGACCATAATCTTTTTTTTTTTTTTTTTTTTGACAGTTCTAAGACCATAATCGAAGCTGAGAAAGTGTTCAGGAATGACTTACGTACCTAAAATAAACCTTAAACTCAATTCGAACAATCCAAAACTAGAACGAACCTAAATACAAATAAGTGTCAAGGATTAGAAACATAAATCGAACACTTTAAACGAATCTGAAAGAGTCTAAAAGGCGTTGTTGCCGACAGAAACTTACCAAAAGGGCTCGAAGCCCCGAAATCTTGTTGATTGGCGTTTGAATGGGTTCGAGTTCGCAAATCCGTGGGCTATGGGTAATCGAACTTGAGGTCATTCGAGTTGTGGGTCAGCGTCGAAACTTGCCAAAAGGGAGAAAACGCCACTGACCAGTCGCCAAGGCTCACCGGAGGAGAGAAATTGCGTCACGGTGACAACGTTTAGGTCACCGCCGCCGTCAGGTTCGAAGCCCGCTCGAGTCGCCGTTCGTCAATGACGCCGTCGTCGTCTGCAGCTCGTCAATGGAGGCAGAATGCCGGAGACGAAGGGAAATCCCGTGGTTCTTTCTGCTGTCGTCGCGCGCGGAGGATAATGACGTCGCCGAGCTGTGGTTGGCGCCGTTCATGCGCGTCAAGTGGCGTTCGTCGCCGTTGCAGGTGGTTGCTGGAGAGGAAACTAAGAAGAGGCAGGGGGCAGCAGCTCAACGTGATGGAGAAGGAGGTAGAGAGAGGCGTGGGTTTTACCTCCTTTTTTCTATTTTCTTTTTCCTTCTTACATGTTTCTCCAAATAAAAAATAGGACCCAACTTTTTTTCCTTTTCAAAATTTGAAACTACGAATAAGATAACTAGGGCCTGTTTGGTAGGCAATTCGGATTCTGTTTTATGTTTTCAGATTCACTTTGAATATGCGTTTGGCAGATGTGTTTTTGAAAACTGTTTTCAGATTCTGATCAAATAGTGGAAATTCTGAAAACAACTTTTTTATGTTTTCAGTGTATCCAGATTTTGAATTTGAAAATTTTACATGCAGAATTATATTAAAAAAGATAAAAACTTTAATAAATATAGTATTTCACGTTATAAACTCAATTTATTTTTGTGAAATTAAAATTTGTATAATATAATGTATTATAAATTATATGATATTGTAAAATAATAATTATAAAAAATTTATAGCACATAACATGTTTTTAAACTAATTAATAATAGTTTATATTCAACTTAGTATTTAGTGGATAATTACAAATAGTTTATGGTTTATAAATATATTATCAAACACATTTTGAACAATTGTTTAAATTGGGATCCAATTTTTGAATCTGCTACCAAACACATATCTGAAAACATGAAATACAACTTTGTTTTCATTGAATCCATTGTTTTCAAATTTCTGTTTTCAGATCACCAACCAAACGGGCCCTAAGTTCCCTTTGATAACCATTTGGTTTTTTGTTTTTGGTTTTTAAAAATTAAGCTTATACACACCTACTTCCACCTATAAGTTTCTTTGTTTTAGTAGCAATCTTCTTCCTTGTTTTTAAAAACCAAGTCCAATTTTGAAAAAGAAAAAATAGTTTTCAAAAACTTGTTTTTGTTTTTAGAATTTGGCTAGGAATTCGAATGAATCCTTTGGAAGGATGAAAGTCGTGGTAGGGAATTTAGGAGAACACAAGCATAATTTTCAAAAACCAAAAACAAAAAACCAAGGCCCCGTTTGATAACCATTTGGTTTTTGGTTTTTGGTTTTTGAAAATTAAGCTTATACACACATACTTTCCACCTAAAAGTTTCTTGGTTTTAGTATCAATCTTCTACCTTGTTTTCAAAAATCAAGTCCAATTTTGGAAAAAAAAAAGTAGTTTTCAAAAACTTGTTTTTGTTTTTAAAATTTGGCTATAAGTTCAAATGCAACCTTAACTAGGATGAAAGTCATGGTAGGAAATCTAAGAGAAAATAAGCATAATTTTCAAAACTCAAATGGTTATCAAACGGGACCTAAAAGAAATTGGAAAGAATCAAAGGGATTTGAATTATTCTAAAAAAAAAAAAAGATTTGAATTACTATTTTGGCTAAATTATACCAAATACCCTTTAACTTTCGGGTTAGTTTCAAAAATACCTTTTGTTGGGTTTTGTGCCCTAAAACTCGTATATAGTAAATATAAACATATTAATTTATCAATAAAGTGTTATTGAAGGTATTCAATAAGGTGTTATTGAATTCCTTGTTTTAGTATTGCATTAGTTTACCCTAAATCCAATAAACTAAACATCCAGGGTTGTTTTATGTAACTTGAACTATATGTGCAAACATACGGAGATCAATGTTCAAGTAACAACAACTAAAGGGTCATAGCATAGGGATAAGGTTGGATACCTTATCCTGGTGACACTATGGATACGACCAACTTTGTATTTGATACAAACGCAATGATCCAATGCGTTCATGTAGTAGACATGCGAGTGAGGGTATCCCATACAATGAGTTTGCATAAGACCGGACCACGAAATAGTAATCATTAGATGTAACACCGTTAACTAATTAGGTTATTATTTCATAGGATGACCTAGGTAACTCAATCTGAATTCTGAGTGTGTTATGAACTCCTTTTCATGAGGGATTGTCCTTTGATTTATATGGGTGAAAGTGATCAGATTCGTACCATTTTGCATACAAGATCGAGTGGGAGGTTGGGAACATAACAATACAAGAAGGAACTCACTCCTTCCCATCTAGGGAAAGTAGATGAGTGTTCCCTTAAGGGATGATTCCGGGTCTTGAACAAGGGTGCCCATCCTTTCCTAGCCTGAGAGAAACTTATGTTTATTGGTTGAGCCATAAATAGGTTGTTCATTAGAGGAATCAGTGGTACTTACTTAAGGAGACAAAGGTAACCCAAGGGTAAAATGGTAATTTGACCAAACTAGAGTTACGAACACTCATGAAGGATTGACTTACCATTATTGGTCAATATCCGTGGAAACATATATAATCTACAGTGAGAAGAGTGCAACAGTGAGTCTTTAATGGAGTGACCCACAGTTAACGAATGTTGATTAATGTGGTTAATGAGTTTAGTTAATTAATCTCGTATCGTTGGAGCTTCTGATCTGTAGGTCCATTAGGTCCCTTGCTAGCTCGTAAAGGGTATTGAGGTTAAGAAGTCCTGAATGGAATTTAAATGTTCAAATTCATTAAGGGAATTTTAGTTAATTGTATGTGATACAATTAATATAATGTATGATGATACTGAAGGAGTTAATATCTAACATGCGGAAGCAATTTTGGATCTTAGGCACATAATAACATCAATTTGATCATACAAAGCATGTTGTCCATAAAGGGAAAAACAGAGTTCATGAATACCAACCTCTTGTAGCTCAAAATTCAACAGATTGGTTTGTTGTTTTTCCTCACCAACTTGTCACGAACCACCACTGGATCTTCCTTGCTATTCTCAGGTCTTTGGAACGGATTGTGGGATCCTTTATTGATAGAATTTGAGAGGGAAAGTGCTTGGGTTACAAGCTTGAGAGAGCTTTTGAGTTCTTGAGTTTGAGGGAAGAATTTCGCAGCATAACACTAGTTTTTCCAGCCTACTTTCTTCAGCAATCCATCCTCTATTTAAAGAGGAAGATAAGTTGAGTTGAAGCACCAAGAATTGACACCAAACTAATCCCAATTTTGAGTGGGATTAGTTGGCTAATTGAGGAGTGCATGGGTTTAGTCACCTTGCACTCCACCTCCTAAAATTTAATTTCTTTTGAATTTAATTAATTCAATTGAAATTGAAATTTAGTTAATTTTATTTTGTTTAATTAATAATCTGAAAATCAATTCCAAAATTTGAATTTTCAATTTTAAATTAATTCATAATTAATTTAAAATAATTATTAATTAAATAATCAATTTAATATCTAATATTAAATTAATATTTTGCTACCAATCTCGATCATTTTCGAAATGCAATTTCTCAACCATGAATCCCTATTCACATGTTCGATATTTAAATCATATTTAAATATGTTAAACTCTCAAAATTAGGTTTAACCAAAAAAATCTGACGTGTCGGTAATATCCAATATGACTGATGTACTCCCTACTTATTATTTACATTTTTTGAAACACATCGATGTCAAAAGAATCTAAAGTTTTTCAAACACATGAATCAAGTTTCCATAAACACTTTGTGGTTTTTCTTGAACCAAAAAGTTATAGATTTTTTTTATACCGAATGAATGAAACAAGAATATTACTCAATAAACACCACCACCAAGAAATGAATATAAACATAAACATCCCTAAAACCAACACCAACAATTACAAAGTAGCATAATCTCTAAAACCAGTGGAATCAAACCATTGAAGAAAAGGAGAATAGTTTCAGCAAGCAAATATTCTCAGCCAACGAACATAATGAATGAAGCAGGAGAAAAATAGAGGAAAACAAGCTTCAAATGGACAAACCTCGTCAATGGAGCGGGGAAGAAGAGTGAACAACAAAAATAAAGGAGCAACTATGAACGAGTTGATTTTATTACACCCCAAAGCTTCAAATCTATGAAAAACGCCCACGAAATTTCGGTTGCCCACAGTGCTTTGGAGAAAAACCCACGACTTTGGAGCTGAGAACACCGACGAGAACGGCAGAACGGCAGTGAGAACACCCTCGTCAATGGAGCTGATGTTGGGTTTTATGCCCTAAAACTCGTAGATAGTGAATGTAAAAAAATTATACACTTGTTTTAATAAAATGTTATTAAGTTTTTGCAATAAAATGTTATTGTTAAATATTGCACAATTTGACCCAAATCCAATAAACTAAGATCCAAGGTTGTTTTTTATGTAACTTGAACTAGTATGTGGGTGTAGGGATAAAAACCCTAGGCAGCGGAAGACCTCAGAGACCCTATCGGTTTAAACATCAATTGGGGAAACCAATACGACGACAAAAAAAATTTACAGCAAATTAACAAAACTAAAACATGTTGTAACTAATTATAAAACATGCTGTAACATATTAAGAACCTAGATCTAATCTAGGAAAAATGGATCCTATTGATCCTAGGTCAAGAACCACTTACCCTTGAAGTTGTTCTTGATCGTTTCGCCAAATACCTTCGTTTCTTCTCCCAAAAACAGTAGCAACAGTCCTTGAACTTGCTGGAATTTTATGGACACAACCACAAAATCGTCACCGGTATTCTCCTAGGATTATTAATGAGGTTGCTTGTGGGAGCACTTTTCTAAGGGATTTGGAGGGGAATTCTCTGTATTTCCTTGAGAGGAAGAATTGCAGAGAGTTACCAGAGAGTTTGAGAGAGAGAGAGCGAGCGTGAGAGAGGGAGAGAGAGAGGCGTAAAATTGAGATTCACAGTAATCTTCTCAAGTGAACTAAAAACTCTCCCGTATAGTAACCAATAGTTATTCCTCAAAACCCTCTCATCCATGCTTAAAAAATGGAAGACACGTTCCCATCAGTTAGGTTAACTGATGGGGAAAAAATTAATTAATATTTAAAAAAAACATTAATTAATCTTTTTAATCAAATTAACTCTTAATTTAATTTTAATGTGTCTTGTATAAACATATTTATACAACTCTTCCATTTATACTATAGTTTTAATAAAATTTAATTAAACCAAAATTTAATTAAATTAAATTAAAACGGAATTATTAATTAATTCTCTAATTAACTAATATTATAATTAAATATCATATATTTAATTATATTTCTCTCATATAAACTATAGAATTAATATACATCATATGTGCATTAATTTTAACCTATAGTTTTAAATATGAATCAAATTCATATTTTTACATAATATTCGAACCCCTTCGAATATTTAATTTACCCTTAGAAATTTACCTCAACACCCTTATAAAGCTACCAGTGGGACCTAATGGACCTACAGATCAGAAGCTCCAACAATGTGAGATTAATTGGCTAAACTCATTAACCAAGTTAATCAATATTCGTTAACCGTGGTTCACTCCACTAAAGAACCACGGCTGCACTCTTCTCACTGCAGATATATTTCTGTGTCCACGGATATCGACCGTCAACAGCAAGTCAGCCCTTCACATGTGTTCGTACCCCAACTAGGTCAAATTACCGTTTTACCCCTGGGCTACTTCTTGGTCCTTAAGTACCAATGCTCCTCTAATGAACAACCTGTTTGAGGTCCAACCAACAAACAGAAGTCCCTCTCGTGCCATAGAGAGGGTAGGGCCCATTGTTCAAGACCCGGAGACACCACTTAAGGGAACACACCTCTACTTACCCTAATGTCGGGAAGGAGTGAATTCCATCTTGTAAGACTATGTTCCCAGCTCTCCACTCGGTCTTGTCCCCAAAATGGTAGGCTTATTGAGTCGGCGAACAAGCCACTCTCACCCGTACAAATCAAAGGACAATCCCTCATGGACAGGAGTCCATAATCCACTCAGGATTAAGGCCAAGTTGCCTAGGTCATCCTAGTGAAATAGAAACCGAGCTAACTAACGGTGTTACAGTTAGTGGTTAACTATTTCGCGGTCCGGTCTTTGTGCAAACTCATTGCACAGGATACCCCCACTCGCATGTCAACTACATGAACGCGTTGGATCATTGCGTTTGTATCATTATACAAAGTGGGTCGTATCCATAGTATCACCAGGATAAGGTACCCAGCCTTATCCCTATACTATAGACCCTTTAGGCTAAAACTTGAACATTGATCCCCGTATGTCCCTACATACTAGTTCAAGCCTCATTCTATTAGCCTTGGATGTTTAGTTTATTGGATTAGGGCTAATAAGACAAGATATAATACAAACATTGAAAAAATACATCATTTTTATTAATGTTCGGTCAAATGTACATTTACTATCTACGAGTTTTAGGGCATAAAATCCAACAGTGGAGACATACGGGGATCGATGTTCAAGTAACAACCTAAAAGGTCTATAGTATAGGGATAAGGCTGGGTACCTTATCCTGGTGACACTATGGATACGACCCGCTTTGTATTATGATACAAACGCAATGATCCAACACGTTCATGTAGTTGACATGCGAGTGGGGGTATCCTATGCAATCGGTTTGCATAAGACCGGACCGCAAAATAGTTAACCACTAACTGTAACACCGTTAGTTAGCTTGGTTTCTATTTCACTAGGATGACCTAGGCAACTCGGTCTCAATTTTGAGTGGATTATGGACTCCTGTTCACGAGGGGTTGTCCTTTGATTTGTATGAGTGAGAATGGCCAGCACGCCGACTCAATAAGCCTACCATTTTGGGGACAATACTGAGTGGGGAGCTAGGAACATAATTACACAAGATGAAATTCACTTCTTCCTGACTTTTGAGGAAGTAGATGAGTGTTCCCTTAAGTGGTGTCTCCGGGTCTTGAACAAAGGGCCCTACCCTCTCACTGGCCCGAGGGGGGTTTTCTGTTTGATGGTTGCACCACAAACAGGTTGTTCATTAGAGGAGCACTGGTACTTAAGGAGGTAGAGGTAACTCAGGGATAAAATAGTAATTTGACCCAGCTGGAGTTACGAACACTCGTGAAGGACTAACTTGCAGTTATTGGTCGATATCCGTGGACACAGAAATATTCTGCAGTGAGAAGAGTGCAGCTGTGGGTCTTTAGTGGAGTGACCCACAGTTAATGAATGAAGACTAACTTGGTTAATGAGTTTAGCCAATTAGTCTCGTATCATTAGAGCTTCTGATCTGTAGGTCCATTAGGTCCCACTGGTAGCTCGTAAAGAGACTTGAAGCAATTAAATATAAATTGAAAGTGTTCAATTTATTTGGGGAATCGTATAATGTATGTTGATGCATTATAATATAAAGTTTATGAAACTTTATAATATAATTTTTTAATTAATTTAAAAAATTAATTCTTGAGAGAAAATATTTGAAAGAGTTCAAATAAATTTAATATGAATTAGATTCATATTAATTTTAATTTTAATAAAGTTCCTAAGATTAAATATGTGATATTTAATTGGGTAATTAATTAATTATGGAATTAATTAATTATTAAAATTAGATATGGTTCAGATAATAGATTTGAACTTATTCATAGACCTTTTCCTATAGGAAAAGGTCTTGGCCTTTACCTATATATATAGGACCCCTCGGGTGGGGTGAAAGGAATCCAATTGACTCTCCTTCTCTCAGAGATCTCTCCCAAAAGACTCCCACAAGTCTCCTGCTTCAAGAAGTCTTAGAGATATATCAGTGTAACCGATTGATGGTGTTCGCACAAGAGGGTTGTTGCGTTTTCAATCCTACTAGCAAGAAAAGGCGAATCGATCAAGGCTTTCTACAAAAGTAAGTTTTTCTTTGAAATCCTTGATCACTAGGATCATCTAGATTAGATCTAGTTTAATTTTAGCATGTTTATAGCCTATGTACAACCCATTAAATATAGATTTATTGTTGGAATATTTTGCAAATTGTATTGGTATTTCAATTAGAATCTAAGACTCTGAGTAGGTTCAGTAATTCTTTCCACTCATAGGGCTTTTATCCCTTCAATTGGTATCAGAGCCAACTCAGTTGTTCTTGATTTTAAATTGAAATTTGCAATTTGTTTATGGTGGGATTTATGCATTGTGAATGTTATGGTTTGCGTATAAATGATTTGGATTAATTTGGCCATAGATTTACGTTTTCTTGAATGGTTCAATGTAAAGGGCCCTGCGTTTTTGGGCATAATTTGTAAATCTATTATCCTCTGTAAGTCCGGGTCTAGAATAGGGTATTCTATGATAAAGATCGAAGAAAATCACATCAAAAAACGAGGCCAAACGCGAAGAATAGCCACTGGAATGCTCAGATTCTGCCTCCAGACGCAGCAGCGTCGCGACGCTGTTCATCAAAGCGTCACGACGCTGTCGCGATTTCACGAAGAAGGAGTTCTGCTATCGCATAAGCGTCGCGACGCTAACGCGATTGCATGTGGCGTGCGACTAGGGTTTCATGAGGCGGCTGAAAGTGGTTTTGCGATTCGGTTCGGCTGGTCTGGGGTCGGTTTGGCCCGGTCCAGCCCGGTTCAAACTTGTTTTGATGATTTGGAGTCCGGTTCGAATCGGTTGGTGCGGTCTAGTCCGGTTATGAAGCTGCAGAAGGATGTTTTTAAGATAAAATAGCTTAAATTATTGTAATTTATGTGCTTTATTTTATCCTAGGGGTCAATTAATCGGTTTATACGCTATTTAAATGCTTTATGGATGTCATTTTGATTTAAAATCCCACCTTAGGTTATAAAGCATGCTCATGTATTTTATATATATTATAATTAGTTATAATGTATGGATTGAAATGCATGGTTTATTTTCATGAGTTTTAATATATAGTTGAGTTATATTAATATCATGAAAATGGATAAGCATGATGCATGCAATTACCTAGTTAAATATAAATAGTTATATTTAATAAAATTGTTTGCAGCATGCTACTTTGATTTACCATTTTTTGCAATAATTTAATTGTTAATTTATTAATAATGGAAATCAAAGTTGCATTGAGCATGAAACATCCATAGTTTAATATAATTGTTATATTAATTTCATGCAATGTAATCCAATAGTTTTATCATATTAACTTGAATGTGATTGTTAATTATTTTAAAACTATAGTATGCATGATTATAGGGCTAATCATTAAAATTTAAATAGTTTAAAATTAATGATTAGAAACCGTCAATCTATAATAAAGATTGCATGCAAACATAGGATCATAGGTAAATGTATTAATTTTATAATGTTTAAAATTAATTAGACCTAAGATCGCGTTAATTCTAATAGGATTAGAATTAAGTCTTGCTTAGTTTTTTTAAATAGTTTTAATATGAATAAGTAGGACAAACATAACTATTGGTTATAAGGGAACTCTACCGGTGAAGTTTTGTCTAAGGTTGGAGGTACTTAAGATGACGGTTTACGGAACACCTCCTACCTAGGAACTAACCTAGAACTTGAGTTGAATTAACCACAGTTGTGTAAGCATGCAATGTCGCTAGATTAATTAAAAGAGTTTAATACACCTAGATCTTTAGAGTAAAGATTTTACATTACTATGGTTAAAAGGGAACTCTCCCGGTTAAGTTCTGTCTAAGGCTGAAGGTATTTAAGTTGACGGTTTACGGAACACCTGCTACCTGGGAACAGACTCGGAACCTGAGTTGAAATAACCATAGTCATGTTAGCATACGATGTTGCTAGGTTTGTTAAAAGAGTTTAATTCACCTAGAACATTTCAGTAAAAATCTCATTATAATAGTTATAATAGGATTAGACTTAGATAAATTGAAATATCCGGATTTATCTAGGTTAATAAACCCTAAAATATATGGTAAGTCACTTTAGTGGGAGGAAAAATCAAAACTTGATTTAAATCGAGTTTTTACTCCTACGTCCCTATATTCACAACATGAGATCCATGCTCGACTTTGTGTCGTTTTAGCGCGACCTCCCTTCGGAAAGTGTTTGCATGGGTCAATAACAAGGTGAATGGGGAAAGTGCCCATAGTAAGTGGGAGCGAGACACGTGTCAACGTATCCCTCGGTCTCCACCCATAGGTCACACCGTGAGAGTCTTATGATCTGCCGCGTGTTGTCCTGGAGCAACCATCCCTTCGGAGGGCCTGATCATAGGATTCGTAACACCGTGAACTCCTGAAAGGGATAGGGTCACTTAGGGTTTACCAACAATTGTCTTTCCCTTCGGTACCCTGTTGGTGCGTGCCTCTGAGATCTGAAAGTGGGAGGGTTACACTTATGGGGATAAGTTAATTCGTTAACGAATCCTTGACCGAACAACCACTACAACAAATATTACCTTCCATAGCATTTAATTATAGCATTAGGGTAAAAACGCTATTTAAAAGAAAAGGCGCGGGTCTAAAGAATTAAAAAAACGCGCTAATTTAAAAAATTTGCGTGACTCTCTAACGTTACGGAAAGGAAACTTCTTTCTCTCACTTTCTCTAACCCTAAATCGAACCCTAAATCGATCTTCTTCTCCCTCGTAGGATCTGGACTTTCGCATTCCCTCACGTCTCCCTCTCATTTGTGTCATCTAACCTTTTGCAGTTTCCCTTTCATCTCCTATTTCAATCGATTTTGGCTTCTACTTTTCTTTACTTCTCCACTATTCTTTTCTTGTCAAATTTTTCATGTCGTCAACAACAACTCATTTGGATCCCATTGCATTCTCATTTGGATCCCATTGCAATCTCATTTGGTTCCCTCTCATCTCTGTTTCATGTTTGCCCTGAAGTTCGACAACTCTTCAAAAGTCGTATGATATCGCTACTGTTTGATCCTCTTCGTCTTCACACTCCACAACAACCATTAAGCTCACTGGAGCTATGCCGTCCATAGAGCAGAGGTATGAATAATGCATAAATAAGAAAAGAAAAACTAAAAAGGGTAAAAACAATGGTTTCTTTTCTTTTTTTTGGAAGTTTTGAATTTGTTCTTGTTTAGTAGGAACAGAGGGAGATGATGAAGAAGAGAGTTTACTGACGCCATTATCATTTAGGTCAGACCATTCAACGATACAATATTGTTATTTTTTTTTCTCTAACTTATGTTTGTAGCTTTTGTTTTTTTTTCCTCTTTGTTTTTGTTTCTTTCATCGCTTTTCATCTCTTTTGTGTTTCAGCGGTGGAGGGCTTTTTTTTATCTATGAAGGAAGTTCATCCTTGATTGTGGGAAAAGTTTTTTGAAGTTTAATGGTCTGTTTTGGGATTCTTTATTTTCATAGTGGAGATCCTCAACCTTGTATAATATAGTATTGTGGAGTTCTTATTTGCAAGATATTTTGAAGCAAACAATTTATCATTTAATTTGGTTTTAAGATTCACTTGAGATCACGTTTTTTAAACAAATTTAGATTGAACAGTTTATTATTATCAATTTTTTCTTTTCAAAGTCTCTCCACTAATTTATCAAGAGATACTGAATATTATTGAACTTATTTCATGTGTTGAAATGGTTGAGTATAACATGTGGAGACCAAATGCTTGTGAAAGTTGTACAATTAGAGAAATCACATACATTTTTTTTTTGTTTGAAGTTGGCTAATCGACACCATTCTTGGCATGCATTGTGAAGGTTTTTGTTGTGATGCATTAGTGGGGGAGTGATTATTGCTTGGTACCTTTTCCTATATTGGTCGGATCAAATTAGGGCGTTGGTGAAAATGAGCATCACTTTTAATTGGGGAAGCCCTAAGAGGAAGCCAATCAACTCCTTGCTGGTTAGTTGAAGAAATCTCATTCTATTTGCTTCTTTTAATTTTAATTTGTTTAGTTAGCTATAAGTGTTCGAAAATTATGGTCCATATGTTCCTTCATTTAGCTATGGAAGTAAATCACAGTGCGCTTCAATAGAGAAGATTGTTGTAATTTAAAAGTCAGTAGATTCCATTATAATATACAGTTCAATATCTGGTTTGGAAATCAGATGAACTATTAAGCATGACTGAATGTATCTTGAGACGTTTGTCGGGTAGTTCTTTTTTTAATTTTTGTGTAGCTAGCCAGTTCATTGAAAATTAACTTTGCAGGCTGCAGTTTGGATTTGTTGCTAGCACATCCCTTTCTTCAACAGTTTACTGACCAATATTTATTATTTTTGTATCAATACTTTCTTAGGTTGCTACTCTTGGAGAGGGTGTTTCATTAGAAGCTAAATTATTAAGCAGGTATGTTTGCATCCTGTTGCACTTGCCATTTCTTTATGAGAATTTCCAGATCTTATTGTTTCACATTATTTATTTGCAGGAAAGAAGCAGCCTTGCGTCGAAGAGAGGTTTGTTGAGATTGTAACTGGATGAAGCATGTAGAATAGGTTTTAAAGGGTCATGTCATTTGTATTTTTAGGGCTTTAATCCTTCTAGGAAATAGGCCAAGTTGACATTTGCAACATTTTAAGCACTTTTTTTGTCATTGGTTTTGTCTTTTGTCTTTCAGTTTTTGTTTTTTAATCCTGACTATTATTCTTTATAAAGGTTGCACTCAAGGTTGCAAAACCAACCAAGGATAGTAGAGACGAAGAAATCGCTTCCCTTCGTTCAGAAATGGAGGTAAAAGTCACTATCTCTATTTACATAAACATTACTAGTTGAGTGTTTTCAATTTGTGTCTTGGCTTCAGATGTATGATGTTGTAATTATTTTATCAGAACTTAAAAGAGCAGCTACAGAACAACTCCGAGAAGTAAAGTTTGAAGCAAAGGCTCTTCATGTAATGACACAGAGAATGATTTGACACAAGAAGATATGGTTAGTGTTTAGATCTAGAACCAATATCTACATTCAGCTGTAAAGTTCTCTTCCAGTCACATTTTATTTTTGCTTTTTCCAGGAGGAGGTTGTGTTGAAGAGGTGTTGGCTTGCTCGCTACTGGGGCTTAGCAGTTCAATATGGTAAGGAACATTTTTTAGTTTATAAATGCCCCGTTACATACTTGAGTTGTGTGCTTTCTTAGAGCTTAAGTTCTTTTCTTATTGTGATGGGTTTATGGTTGGTAAAACTAAAACTTTGTATATTATGAAGCTCACAAAGACAAAGAAAATGAGAAATTCAGAAAGCACATGGTGGAGTATTAAGCTACTTTTGAAAGGTTGAGGTTGTCTCTCATAACAGTGAGAAATAAAAGTAAGACATCTTTTTGGCCAGATTTTTGGGTGGTTAATCCAGCCAATTGTTTCCTGAAAATCTTTGAAATTTCAGAAAATAAAGCCATGATCCTTCAAGATTGGCGGAAAGAAAACTCACTTTCTTAATATGTGTTGGATTTCTTTTTTTTTTTTTTTTTTGTGTGGAGATTTTGAGTTTTGGAGAACAAATATGGAGAAGATATTAGACTTTAAATGTTTGTCTATGTTAGCTTCTTATTACACACATCAGTGGCTGAATTCACTGCAACAAATATCACCTTTAATAGCATTTTAGGATAGCCCTTGCTACTATTTTACTACTATCCCTACTATACCTCTATTAGTACTCTCATAGTGTGACAGCAACATCAGAGCCAAAGTTCGATTAACTTCTCATGTAATTGTTCTTTATTTTCTTAAAGGTAGCTACAAGGTATTAATATAGAAAATCTTGCCCTTTTGATGGAGGTTTTTCTAAATAGTTCTTCCTAGTTCGTTGGAAAATCTATTCTCTTTGAGATCTTTGTTGACATTGATTTATTTTGGGTTGGGTTTTTTTCTTTCTTTTTTTTTTCGGGGATTTATTGTTTCTTTGTGATCTGAAGTTGTTCTTGGACGGTTCTTGAATTGAGATTTGTGTTGAAATGTTTATTGATGCTTCTTCTTCTTGGTTTTCTGCATTTTGATTCTGTTTTTTTAACGAAGGGGTGGGATTTATCATTGTCTTTTGATGGTTTGTTTTTCATTTCCCCAACCCACACACAGACAGACACACTTTAGTGATTGGTTTTGAAATGTTGGAGGGTAGAAAGCATTTGGGGGAGTTTGGGAGTATGACTTTTAGATTGAGCTAAAGGGAAGTATTTTAAAGAAACATTAAATATTTCAAAAGTGGTTTTAATTGGCTAAATAACATTCTATTACTAATTTGCAAATCATGCCAAACCAAACCCACCTTTAGGCTTTTGAAGAACGGCAGTTGGTGGAAATTTTCAGCAGCATCATTGCTAATGTCATTTTAAGTATGTCTAGTTTACCAAATGAAGTTGAACATGCTACTTTGTTTCTCTTCTTGAATTCCAATTAGATTATTCTCCTATTGTTTGCAATCCATCTAATTGTTCAGAGGAGAAAAAGATACCGAGCAATCAACATTCAATTGCTACATTCTGCTCTTGAGAATCCAGATTAGTTAATTTTTTTTTAATACACATTTGAGGTACTATCATGTATGTACCATAGTCAGGAGGACATTTAGCATTGTAATATCTTTACATGTTTCACTTAATCCATGTACACTAACTTGCTTACTCTGAAAAAAGTCTACTCCTTGCAGATACCTTTATCGCAATTATAGTCTTTACAAGCATTTTCTAATCTTATATTGCAAATTTTCTTCTTATTTACCTTTTCATACCAACACAAATTCACCAGCTCCTTGTACTCTATGATGAAGTAATTCACAAGAAGGATACTCTAGGTGTATAATAATGAGGGGTATGTATACTTTAACAGGGGACTCTATTTAAAGATAAGGAAAGGAATGCGACCTAGTAGACGTTGCAACACGTTACGGCGTAGGAGGCTTCTTGTTTCTTCTCTCTGGTGAATCATTGCTCATGTGTGTCACAAAGAGCATGTGTTTTAGGAGACTTTTAACTCTGGGAGGAATCGTGCATGGGCTATTATATACTTTTTATCCTCATGGTGAGAATTTCTTGATGCTTAAGTCTGGAAATGCACGTCTAAACAGATATTTCTTCTTTCTTTTCCAAAAGAAAGAATAATGATATGCAGTTGTTTTGTGGAAGAAATACTTTGTTATGTTCTTAACTCCTATTTTTACCAAGATACATTTTATTTTGGCAAGTTTGCATTCAGTTCTCATTATTTTATTTTTTATGGATTTTCTTTTTATAAGTTGCTAGGGTTTGGCTCTGCTGTGAGTTTACTTTTTACAAGTTTTACTTCATATTGCTATAAAGTTATTCTCTGTTTATTTTGATATGCAGCTGTGCTTTTGGGATTAATGTGGCAGCCTGTGGGTGTATTTGATAAGGATGATGTGGGCTGCTGTTATTTCTTCAAGATTGATTTGAGTACACGAGGTGAGCTTCTTTATTTGTACTTGATTTTTTTTTGATAAATTTATTTGTTAGGTTCATAAGTTTATGTTTTGTTAAATTTAGTTTTGATGTTTTTGCTCATTAAGTTTAGTTAAGTTAGTTTAAGTTTTGTTGTTATGAACTTAGTTATTTGTTTTGACGTTAAGGTCGTTTGTTTTGAAAAGTTCGTTTGTTTAGTTAAATCTATTATGTATTGTAATTTTATTTTTGAGAAGTTACTTATAAATTTTAATGTTATGCTTGTAAAATTGTGATTGTTTTTCAATTGGGAATATGATAACTTTTGAGCCTAAAAGTTTGGATAACTTGGTCAAGTTTAGTGGTTTTGATTGTTTTGAGTGTAGAGGGTGGGATGGGTGAGTGTTAAGAGATGTAGAGGAGTATGATAGTTGACTTGTTTATGTTCGTAATTTGATAAGTTTAGTAGTTGGTTTGAATTTGATGAGTTTGTATTCATTTTTATGATAAGTTTTTTTTTAAGGTTATGTTGATAAGTTTAAGTTTAGTTAAATTTGGTTGTGATGTTATGCTCATCAAGTTTAGAAAAGTTAGTTTAAGTTTTTTTGTTATGAACTTATTTATTTGTTTTGATGTTAAGGTCGTTTGTTTTGAAAAGTTCGTTTGTTTAGTTAAATCTATATGTATTGTAACTTTATTTTTGAGAAGTTACTCATAAATTTTAATATTATGCTTATAAAGTTGTGATTTTTTTTAATTGCGAATAGGATAACATGGAGCAATGAGCTAAATAAATACTAGGAGTATCAATTTCGTTGTTTAATGTATATATTTTGGAGCAATTGGGGTTACTTTTACTTTGCTTTTTAAACTAGTTCTTATGGGTGGAACTTTGGAGCAATGAGACGTTTCTCATTGTTCATTATCATTGTTTTTCCTTCGAATGAGATTGTTCATTATCATTGTTCTTACGTTTAGTTGATAAAGATTAAGTTTGTTTTAAAAAAGTTTGAGTCGTATGCTTTTGTTGAGTTAGGTTGAGGCCCTATTAGGTAGTTGTTGATACGAGACCTAACTCATATGGTGATACTTTGTTGTGGGAGTTCTATTGTGTTGAAGTCAAGTGGAGTAGATGAATATGTTATAGAAGTGTTATTCTTGTGTTAACAGGTGTTTAAAAAATTTTTGGTTGGTTTTACGTATGTCGTTATGATGTCGAAATTTTTGGAGCATCTGGTTAGTTTTAAGATAGATGATTTAGTAATGTCTTTATAATAGGCTTAAAGATCTGGGGTGTTACATTAATCTTATAAGCTTATTTTGTTTTGTTTTTTTATAGGTGAATGAAATGATGACATACCAACATATTTCTGGGAGGATATATCCATCTCTATCTTTTAAACCATGTGTGTACACATTGTAATGTGTTTTGGAATTATGTATTGGTTTCTATTTTCATTTTGACTTTTGGAATATGGATTACACATGTATTTATTAGAACATTTTGAGATTATGAACTTTTGGTACTATGTTTATTCTTGAAAAATTATTTTGATGTAAGTGCACAAATACATTGTATGTTTATATAAATGAGTTTATTTTACAATAACATTTGAAAATATTTGGTACTCATATAAAATGTTATAGAAATTGTTACATATTACTCAAAAATGGTACAAATGTATGTGTGTATGTATAAATGCTATTAAAAGTTACCTACTATCCATAACATTGACTATCACGACGATGAGATTAAAAATGATATATGTTTTGATAACATTTTTAATTGTTATAAAAAGATGTTATTAAAGAGCAATCATAGCATATTTTGCTAGCGTTATAAAAAGGTTTTATAACATTAAAAATGTGCAATAAAATTTTGATTTTTTTTTAATAGCTTTTTCTATAGCATTGAAAAAACGCTATAAAAAGTAAAAAACTTTCAATAACATCAACTATAACAGCGTGTCTAAAAATGCTATGATATACTTTTTATAGTGTTTTTTTATTGCTATAGAAAACGCTATTAAAGGGCAATCATAGCGTTTTTGCTAACGCTATGAAAAATTTTCATAACATTAAAATTACGCAATTGAAACGGAATTTTTATAGCCTTTTTTATAGCGTTGAAAAAACGCTATGGAAAGTTGGAGACTTTCAATAACATGGGCTACGACAGCGTTTCAAAAAACGCTATAGAAAGCCTACAATAGCGTTTTTCTAATGCTATCGTAAGTGATATTTGTTGTAGTGAACATTGGTCAACGTCTATAGGAATATGAGTTATTCTGGTAATAGAGTTGACTGAGAAGTGTCTCATTTCAAAGGAGGAGTAGCTGACACTCTTCGGTGGTTGTTGCTCTAAACCTCTGAAACATCGTTGCAAAACTAAATCAATAGTCTTAGGGTTCTATGATTGCTTGTTTTTGCTAAACTGATTGGATTGTATGCAATTGTTTGTATTGCTCTTGTAATGGGTTAGTGCGATAAATAATCAAGTAATTTGTTATTTCAACGATTCAATGATTAAATATGTGCATAGTCTTACGCCTATAACGGTGATTATACAACATACTTAAACGATTAATTTGTGGTGAATAATTTAAGATTAGTCTTAACAGAGAAATGTTCTCATGCCCCAAATGTTTAATTCATTAAGAAGTGTTATTAATGAATATGACATTGAGCCTTGCCCAGCCAAAGAAGACTTGTCCAAAGACAGTATATTCGATTTACTAGTCTTGGAAGCGTAATTTGTGAAGAATGATGATTCTACTCGAATACTTGATTCATAGTCACAAATCATGTTTGTTCTTCTTATTAAAAGGAATGAATTCCTAGCAACAATTTGATGTTGTTGAGATAACTCTCAAAGTTTTGAACTAGAGAGGTTGTCTTGGTTGTAGCAATGGGGAACGTTAAGTTATTTTTCCCAGTGGGAGCAAATACATATTATTAGATGATGTGTATATAATTCCTAAGATCAAAAGAAATTTGATTTCTTTATCTTATTGGCTGGAACAATGTTACTCTTTACCTTTCCCTGCTAACGCAGTTCATTTCAAGAAAGGGAGTTAACTTTTGTTCAGCTGAACTGAAAAATAACATAAATGTTTTTAAGACTAATCAAGAGTAAAGCAGTCATGAACAATAAGTTGCTTGAGGCTGCTACTACTCAAAGAAATAAAAGGCAAAGGATTTCTCCTAAAGGAAAATACCTTTCTTTGGCACTTAAGGTTAGGACATATTTACCTCAATATGATTGGGAGATTGGTCAAGAGTATACTTCTAAGCAAGTTAGAAGATGACTCTCTGCTACCTTATAGGTCATGCCTGAAGGGCAATATGACTAATAGATTCTTTTGCTTGAAAAGAACTATAGAGCCAAAGAGCCCCTAGAGCTTGTACATTTGGATCCTTGTGGTCCAATATGTTAAAGCAATGGGAGGGCATGAATAATTCATCTATATTATAGATAATTATTCAAGGTATGTGTATCTCAACCTAATGCAACTTAAGTCTAAAGCTCTTGAGAAATTCAAAGTGGTTTGAGACGAAGTTGAAAACTTGTTAGGTGTGATGATAAAAACACTTTGATCTGATCGAGGTGTAGAGTATTTGGGACTTGAGATTCCAAGACTATTTGATAGAACATGGAATTACATCCCAACTCTCAAACCCCTGAAACACCTTAGGAAAACGGTGTATCAGATAGGAGAAATAGAACCCTTTTGGATATGGTTCGATTCATTATGAGCTATGCTCATTTGCCTGACTCGTTTTGGGGTCATGTAGTGTTGATTGCAGCACATATTTCGAACAACGTTCCATCAAAAGTGTTTCTGAAACATCTTTTGAATTGTGGATAAGACGTAAAAATAGTTTACGTCATTTTTTTGGGGTAGTCCAACACACGTGCTTGTGGCTAACCCAAAAGAAACTGGAACACTGTTCAACAGTATACCTATTCATAGGCTACCCCAAGGAAATGAGAAATGTGGAAACTTCTTCAATCCACAAGAGAATAAAGAATTTGTACCGACAAATGCTACATTCTCAGAAGAAGACCACATGAGAAATAATACGCCACAAAGTAAGGTCGTTTTAAGTAAATTAACTAATGAAGCTACAGAATTATCAACAAAAGTTGTTGATTAGTCAACAAGGGTTGTTGATGATGCTGGACCTTTAACAATAGTTGTTGATAGGGCCAATACAACTGGTTAGTTACATATATCTCAAGAGTTGAGAGTGCCTCAATTTAGTGGGAGGGTTGTTCTACAATCTGACCATTACATGGGCTTAATTGAAGCCCAGATCGTCATACCTGATGATGGCATTGAGGATTCATTGTCTTAGAGCAAGGCAATGAATGATGTTAACAAGAGCCAATTGGATTAAAGCAATGGACTCGGAATTAAAATATGTGATTTCAATTCCATCTAGGATCTTGTAGATCTATCTAATGGGGTAACACCTATGGATTACAAATGAATCTACAAGAAGAAACGAGAAATAATCTTATGGTTAGACTTATGGCAAAGGGTTATACCCAGACACAGAGGACGGTAAGAAATTCTTATCTCCTGTCGTCATGCTGAAGTCTGTTAGAACTCTTGTCCATTTTGAACGGATGTCAAGATTACCTTTTTTGAATGGTAATCTTGAGAAGAGTATCTACATGTCTCAACCAGAATGGTTCATCGACCAAGATCAAAAGCAAAAAGGTTTGCAAAGCTTAAGTGATCCATTCATGGATTGACCTAAGCAATTCGACCTTGGAATATAAGATTTGATACTGTGATCAAATCTTTTGGCTTTGATCAGAACATTGATGAATCTTGTCTTAAAGATGGTCAATGGTTCAGTAGCTTTATTAGTGTTGTATGTGATTGATATCCTAGTCATTGGGAATTATGTAGGTTATCTTACTGACTAGTAAAATGAGCTAGCAGCTCATTTCCAAATAAAAATTTGGGAGAAGCTAAGTTTGTTCTTCGGATCCAAATTGTTAGAAACCGTAAGAACAAAAAGCTAGTCTTGTCTCAAGTGTCTTATATCTACAAGATGTTAGTTAGATATAAGATACAAAATTCCAAGAAAGGGTCTCTACCTTTCAGGCGTGGAATTCATTTTGTCTAAGAAACTGTTTCTTCAGACGCCTCAAGAAGTTGAGGACATGAGACGTATGCCCTATGCAATAGGGATTGTCAGTAAGTATCAATCTAATCCAATATTTGATCACTGGAAAACCGTCAAGAATATCCTCAAGTATCTGAGGAGAAAGAAGAACTATGTGCTCGTGTATGGGACTAAGGATTTGATCCTTACAGGATACACCGACATGGATTTTAAGACTGATAAGGATTTGAGGAAATCTACATCAGTATCCATGGTCAATCTTTACGAAAGAGCTATAGTATGACATAGTTACAGTCTTTACCTTATAGGCCGAAAATATAGCTGCTTGTGAAGCAGCGATAGAGACTGTAAGGCTAAGAAAGTTCTTGACTAATTTGGAAATGTGTTCCAAATGTGAACTTGCCAATCACACTTTATAGTGATACAGTGGTGTTGTGGCAAATTCAAAAGAACCTTGCAGCCCAAGACAAGCAAGCACATTAATTAAATGGAATATTGTTGATTAATTCACGAAGGCTCTCTCGGCTTAAGGGTATGAGGGTCATCTAGAAGGTCTAGGTCTACGAGTTATGTACAAAGATAGAATCTAGGGCAAGTGGGAGAAATGTAATGGGTATAGTGATACCATTATGTAATGGGTATAATGATGCCCTAGTTTATTGTATTTGTACATTGTATATGTTTTATACATGTATTTATACACCCGTTGCTGAATAGATTATTGTACATCCCACTAAACTAGAGTTTTAGTTCAAGTGGGAGTTTGTTGGGTTTATGCCCTAAAACTTGTATATAGTAAATGTAAACAAATTATATACTTGTTTTAATAAAATGTTATTAAGTTTTTGCAATAAAATGTTATTGTTAAATATTGCACAATTTGACCCAAATCCAATAAACTAAGATCCAAGGTTGTTTTTTATGTAACTTGAAATAGTATGTGGGGACATACGAGGATCGATGTACAAGTAACAACCTAAAAGGTCTATAGTATAGGGATAAGGCTGGGTACCTTATCCTGGTGACACTATGGATACGACCCGCTTTGTATTATGATACAAACGCAATGATCCAACGCGTTCATGTAGTTGACATGCGAGTGGGGGTATCCTATGCAATGAGTTTGCATAAGATCGGACCGCGAAATAGTTAACCACTAACTGTAACACCGTTAGTTAGCTTGATTTCTATTTCACTAGGATGACCTAGGCAACTCGGTCTCAATCCTTAGTGGATTATGGACTACTGTTCACGAGGGGTTGTCCTTTGATTTGTATGGGTGAGAATGGCCAGCACGCCGACTCAATAAGCCTACCATTTTGGTGACAATACCGAGTGAGGAGCTGAGAACATAATTACACAAGATGGAATTCACTCCTTCCCGACTTTTGAGGAAGTAGATGAGTGTTCCCTTAAGTGGTGTCTTCGGGTCTTGAACAAAGGGCCCTACCCTCTCACTGGCTCGAGAGGGATTTTCTGTTTGATGGTTGGACCACAAACAGGTTGTTCATTAGAGGAGCACCGGTACTTAAGGAGGTAGAGGTAAGTCAGGGGTAAAACGGTAATTTGATCCAGTTAGAGTTACGAACACTCGTGAAGGACTAACTTACTGTTATTGGTCGATATCCGTGGACACAGAAATATTTTGCAGTGAGAAGAGTGCAACTGTGGGTCTTTAGTGGAGTGACCCACAGTTAACGCATGGAGACAAACTTGGTTAATGAGTTTAGCCAATTAGTCTCGTGTCGTTGGAGCTTCTGATCTGTAGGTCCATTAGGTCCCACTGGTAGCTCATAAAGAGACTTGAAGCAATTAAATATAAATTGAAAGTGTTCAATTTATTTGGGGAATCGTATAATGTATGTTGATGCATTATAATATAAAGTTTATGAAACTTTATAATATAATTTTTTAATTAATTTCAAAAATTAATTCTTGAGAGAAAATATTTGAAAGAGTTCAAATAAATTTAATATGAATTAGATTCATATTAATTTTAATTTTAATAAAGTCCCTAAGATTAAATATGTGATATTTAATTGGATAATTAATTAATTATTAAAATTAGATATGGTTCAGATAATAGATTTGAACTTATTCATAGACCTCTTCCTATTAGGAAAAGGTCTTGGCCTTTACCTATATATAGGACCCCTGGGGTGGGGTGAAAGGAATCCAATTGACTCTCCTTCTCTCAGAGATCTCTCTCAAAAGACTCCCACAAGTCTCTTGCTTCAAGAAGTCTTAGAGATATATCGATGTAACCGATTGGTGGTGTTCGCACAAGAGGGTTGCTGCGTTTTCAATCCTACTAGCAAGAAAAGGTGAATCGATCAAGGCTTTCTACAAAAGTAAGTCTTTCTTTGAAATCCTTGATCACTAGGATCATCTAGATTAGATCTAGTTTAATTTTAGCATGTTTATAGCCTATGTACGACCCATTAAATATAGATTTATTGCTGGAATATTTTGCAAATTGTATTGGTATTTCAATTAGAATCTAAGACTCTGAGCAGGTTCGGTAATTCTTTCCGCTGCATAGGCCTTTTATCCCTTCAGTTGAGAACATTGGACAAAAATGGTGAGAACACCCACGAGAACGGTGGCGGCGAGAACACCCACGACAAGAACGACTTCGAACGACGACGAAGAGAAAAACTCATTGTTCTTAGGAGAAAGATCCATGGCGAGAACAACGACCCACGACCCACGAACAATGATCCATGGTAGTGATGAGAGTGATGGAGAAGAGACGATGGAGAAGATGACCGGGGGAGACCTGGAGAAAATTTTTTGAGGGAGAGCTGGGCAGAGAAACTGAGAAGAGGGAAAAAGAGAAGATGAAATTGGGGAGAGGGAAAATGACCTAGGAAAAGAGTAAAATTGGAACCTTTTAATGCCGGGCATTGACCGCCATTAAAAGTTTACTTACAATGTCGGGCATTTAGTCAATTTCGTTTTTTTAAAATCTCCGCACGTTTTGTCCGTCCGTCATTAAAGACCCGCCCTTTTTTTACCGTCATTATAGATCTATTTTGTAGTAGTGTTTAGCTCTACTTTTCTTGTAATTTCGAGAGAAAATCATGCTTTTGCAACGTTCATGAGTGATAAGAGGTAAAAAGAGCTACCTTCGATGTGATCAGTTAGGTCAACCAAGGGTTAAACTCGAGTTATGGGTCCCTACATCGTAGTGTGAAAGCTAGTGCCCCACCTTAAAAGAATGCAAAAATTCAGAGCTTTCAGGCACCTAGGTAATGAGAAAAGCAGTCTAATTTGTTTCATTTGCTCCTTAGTTAGTTCCTAGGGCCAGTGTAGAGGGAAGATGAGTTGAGGGTCATATAATTCAATCCTGGCTTAGTAAAAATTGGTTCTAGGCAGGCTAAGTGTGCATTTGTGCAAGAACTTTCATGAAAAATTTTGATTTGTCTCTTTATTGGGTTGTATGTGCATGTCTCTTGATTGCAATAGTTTTGGCATTATTAGGCATTGAGATTGAAGTTATAGAATTGCAACCATTGATTCCCATGCTTTTATTTGTAGCTTGCTCGAGGACTAGCGAGATTTAGGTTGGGGGTATTTGATAAGACTAATTTGGTCCTATATATTTAGTCCTAATCATGCTAATTTAGTCGTTTATGTGTTTAATTTTATTATTTTGTAGGTATTTGATGTTTGGGCTTCCCGGGAGTACTTTGGAGCAAAAAGGGCTAAATGAAGATAATAAGCCAAATTACGATCAACGGAAGTCAAATCAATGAGGTGGAGCAATGCCAGAGCGCTTTAGCCAGTCATAGTGTCTAGACGCTGCTTAGAGCGTCTAGACACTATCCCAAATTCAGAAGACAATAGGCATAGTGTCGAGATGCCACACCTGCACTATAAATTTGTTTCTTTCGTTTCTAGGTCATCCGAACTCTGTTTTTAGTGATTCTTTCCCGTTCTCATTTTTCTCTCTATTTTTCATTTCTTCTTAGTTTAGGTTAGTTTGAAGATGGTTAATCAAGCCTTGGGTCTTAGATTTGGCTTGTCTATGGTCGTCTAAGCATCGATTGTTGTGATTGGAACCTCATATTGTAAGTTTATTCACTTTTTATGAGATTTCTGGAATTTTATGAAATTTTGTGAATGTTTTATGACGTTTTTCATGTTTTCTTGTTTAAACCAATGCACTTGATGTATTTCCTTTGAATTGACGCCTCTTAGGATTACGTTGAATGCATTCTATCCGTTATTTTAGATAGCCACTAGGTTGAGGCAAGAACAACGTTATTTTTCCGCATGGTTTTTGGCGTAAATTCTTGATAGGCCCAAGATGCATGAAAATGTTGTTGTGATTAAGCTTGAATTCTAATTCGAATTAATTGTTTCAATTCTGGACCCTTGTACGTAATGCAATTAATTTAGGCAAGCAATTACAAGGTCTCGAATTGTTTATGTTAAATTAATTAGAAATAGCTTAGATGATCATCGGGTTATGCATGAGGGGTAGTGGGCACATTCTCAATTATTCAATTAATTTAATTACAGGGTTACAGATTAAATAATTAACTAGAGGCAGGTTAGTTAGGAGGGTCCTTCGAGTAACCAAGGAGCACGCCGGGCTCATAATATTCATTAAAATCAACCTTTAGAAAATCGATGAATAAAATTGAATGTATTGGACACTGAGTGTTTCCAATTGCAGTAATCACCAACGTAAAATTAACCAACCCGTCTTTTATTTTCCCGTCTTTACTTTTCTGCATTTTATTTTCCTGTCCTCTAATTTCTTGTTTTTTATTTTTCCTTGCAATTACTTCCTTTCTTCATCCAACCCCCCTCCGGTTACCTATAAACACAAAAGAGATTAGATATAAACCAGTTGTTACCTGTGATCGACCCCAGCCACTACTGCTACAAGTTAGCTTTAGGTGTTGGTGAACTATAAATTTATTTGACATGAGGAGTCAACAAACTCGTTCCGTCAAATAAGCCAATCCCAGGTTAGTAGAGTCCACTGTAGGTGAGTTAGAACTCTCTTGTGCAAGATAATCATTGGAAACTTTTGATTAGTCTCCCCATCGTGTCTCGTGTGCATGTCTCTTGATTGCTTTAGTTTTTTACTCTTGAGCTTTGAGGATTGAATTATATTATCGTATTTGTATACAACTTATTCTCTGGTTTATTTGCCTTGCTCATGGACTTGCAACATTTAGGTTGGGGTATTTGATAACACCTAATTCGTGTTATTTTATCACCTTTAATCTAAACTTGTTAGATCCAATTTTATGGTTTAATTGTCTATTTTATAGATGATTTGAGCATTGGAGGCTTTAGAAGCGGATCATGCAATTTGGTGCTAATTTGGACGAATTGGAGAGTGTTTTTAAGCCAACTTGGAGTCCATAGATGAAGAGGAGATGAAAAGACCCAATCGGATCATAGCGACCCCAAAAAATAGTGCCAAAGAGTCAAAAGATCATGCCCCTAATAAAAAACTTCAAGAAAATGCTGAAAAAAATAACAATACCGTTGGACTTTACCTGAGGCTTGCGCGAAGGTAGTAGTTGAGCATCGAGACGCTGTCCTCCAAGCGTCTCGACGCTCCGATGATAGTTATACTAAACCCTTGTTTTTTATTCCGCTGTTAGGTTAGAAACCCAACTTTTTTATGAATTCTCTAATTCCTTTCTGTTTCTTTTACTTGTTTAGGACTTTTAGGTTGATTCTTATGTATTTTCTTGGATTATTGTTGTTTTTTTTATACATTATGAGCGACTAATTTCTCTTGTATCGTTGGATTTGGTTGACTGGTGAACTTTTTTAGATCTTGGTTGAGTTTAATGGTTTTATCTTGAATTCTATGAATTTATTTTGATGTTTCTCATGTATCTTGCATAAACTAATGTGTTTTATGTTATTTCTTTGAATTGACGCCTCTTAGGAATAGATTGAATGCATTATATTTGTTATTTATGATAGCCATTAGGTTGAGGCAAGAACAACGCTGCGTAGATTCTTGATAGGCCTAAAAGCATGAGAAAATTGTCATGAATTTATCTTAAACGTTTATTTGAGTTAATCATCATAATTTCGGACCCTTGTTCGTCATGCAATTAATTTAGGTAATTGATTGCGAGGTTTCAAATTGCTTATACTAGATTAATTAGAAATAACTTAGACAGTGATCGGGTTATGTATGAGGGGTAGTTGGCGCAATTTAAATTAGTTAATTAAATTAATTACGAGGTTACGAATTAATTTATTAACTAAGCACGGGTTAGTTAGGAGGGTCCTCCGAGTAGCCAAGAAGCATTATTGGACTCAAATTTAAATTCATAAAATTAATGTTTAGATCAAACTAGGAAGCCAAGTCACAAAAGGTTTAGCAGGAAATACCAAATCCAGCGATTGATATTCTCATATGTTTTAATTTTCGTTTTTGCTCTTGCATGTTTATTTTCCTTCCGGCATTCTTTTTATCGTTCTCGTCTTTTTATTTTATTCCATGACAAAATTATTTCCAAAGCCCTTATTTTTGTATTTTTGCATAAAAAAACTCGAATTCGAATAGAAAACTCCCTTCCCTGTAGACGATCCGACCACTACTACTGCAAAGTAGCTAGGCGCTGAAGTTTATAAATTTTATTTCGTTGGGAGGTCTCGACAACCTCTCCATCAGGTGGTGAAATTACAAGCTATTGTTACAAATCTCCTTTATGTTGAAAATATTAGATTTAATTAGTTTATCTATGTTTTTGTGAATTTTAGACCTTTGAACTTCTATTGAAAATTAATTTAGCATTACAAAAGTTAATTTGTTTTTTAATCACCCCTCATTGGACCTATTAGCTCATCCTTTCTTTCTAATTTTTTCTACTAGGTAATACTTTAGTTACTAGTAAAACCTACCAGCTGATCTACTACCAATCTTGTTTTGTTATAACACAACATCTTTTGTTTATGCATGTATAATTAGAAGTCTATGTAAAGTGTGCTAATTTTGTTGCATACCTTCTAAACATTGGTAGCCGTTGAATATAAAGGTTATGTTATAGATGCAAATTATAAGTGGTACGATGTTTTAAGTTAAGATATAAGATAAGGGAGAGAGATCTGTAATAGTTTTCATGACACAACTGTTGCCTCAACTTGTCCTTAATTAATAGGGTAATTTGGGGTGGAGTTTGACATGAAATAGACTAGTTACACAACTATTACCCCATCACAACTAGTACTTTAGTCTTAAAAAAAAAAAAAAAAAAAAACTAGTACTTTAATCATATTTTACTGTTCAGGTTTGTTCAAATATGCACATATCTCAATATAAGCCTATATCTTAGTAATAAAGGTGGATATTTGTTGTAAAATGTGATAGGTTCAAATCTCCATCCATGCATTCAGTTGTTTATATATTCAAGAATGGTAATTTTTACTACTATGAGCCTACGAAAATTAGGAAATTTTTTATTAATATTGTGATTTCTTAAATTTTTTATTAAAATATAATATATTTGAAACTAATTATATAAATATTGTTGTTTTAATTCCCATTTTCAGATGACGTTTATTTATTAAATACATTATCAACCACTATAAAATTGATATTCATTTTTGCTACAGTGCTGGCCGCACCCTTTTTAAACTAAAGGTGCCGGGTTCAAGTCCTTGTTTTTCTTTTCTTTTATGTTTTTTTTAATTTCATTTCTCTATTTGTAATTTTTTTTTCTATTTTATTTCTTATTTACAATTTTTTTTCTTTTTTAATTTTTAGACAAATAGAATATTAGAGGGCATTCTTCTTCTTCCTACAATTTAAAAGTTAACTAAATATTTTTTATAAAATATTTTATTTTATCTATTTTCTTTAAAATCTTAATTTTTATTTAAAAAAAAATTAAAATTTTACCTAGTTTTTTTTTAACAAAAGGAATATTGTTTTGCATTATTTTTTTCATTTCTCAAAGTAATTAAAATTTAACTTAAATAAATATAAGCTTCAACTTCTAAGTATAATTAATTGAAATTTAACAATTACAACATTAAATGACTAAGTGCATTAATTATAGTTTTTTTAAATAAAGATTATTTATTTTATACGAAAAATAAAATAAATTATATGAATAATTATTATTTATTTTAATTTAAATTTTTAAAAATAAAAAAGAGGACTTTACAGAAAATATATAAAATAAAATATATTATAAAAAATAATTTAGTTAACTTTTAAATTGTGTGAGGGAGGATTGGTAAAAAAAAATGGTTTGAGGGAGGAAAAGAAACAAAGAAATTGAAAACAATAAATAAAATAGGAAAAAAAAAAATAAAATAAAGGGTGCAGCAAGCCAAAGTAGCGAAAACCTTATATCCGTTTTTGTAGCGTTTGATAATCCATTTAATAAATAAAAGTCATCTGACAATGGAAACTAAAAAAACAATATTCATATCAGTCCAAAAAAAAAAAAAAAACAATATTTATATAATAAGTTTCGAATATACTATATTTTAATAAAAATTTAAAAAATCACGATATTAATAAAAAAATGTCCTGAAAATTAAGACATTGTGTGCAAATTACGGCCTTAAATTAACATTTAGGGGTCGTTTGTTTCGTGAGAATCCAAGATTCACATGAGTCGGGCATCTGGATTCCCACGTTTGTTTTGCAGTAATGTAAGATACTCGGGTATCTCGAGATGCCCGAATATCCTAGGATGCCCATACGGGAGGTAATCTGAGTATTTTTGGATGCCCTTTTGAAGCATGGGTTTCGAAGATTCCCACATCGAGGGCATCTCCTCGTTACTTTTTTACCCTTTGTTCGTTTTTTTTTTATGTATTTTCTTTCATCAAATTTTTTTTTTATCTTTATTTTTAATTTTATAATTTAAATAGGTTAATGTCTAATAAACAACTTTATATAATTAAGTATATTTATATATTACATTTACATATAAAATAGACTTCAATTAAATTATATATATAATATCTCCATTTATTTTTAATATTTGGAACGAATTATTATCAATAATATTTATTATCTTATATAAATAATTGTAAAGCAACGTTTTTTAACGACCAACATACATTTGTTATTTTTCTTCTTAAAAATATATATCATTTATAATATAATAAATAAATTTCACCTCATACAACATTAATTATATAATTGTATTTAAAAAAAATATTAAAATTAAAAATAAAATTTATATTTATAATTAATTAGTTTTTTTTTTTTTTAAAAAGTCATACATTAATATGAATTCTACGAAATAACATAAAAATTAATGTACACGAAATTAATGTACACAGAATTAATGTAAAAAAAATTAAATTAATAAAAACAAATATATTATATAAATATAAATTATATTAAATTAATATATAAATTATATAAATATATTAATAAGGACAGTTTTGGAACATTACATAAATTTACAATATTTCCAATAATAAATCCTTCAAAACTATCCAAATATTCTTGGATACCCTTATAAATTTTCTTACAAAACAAACATGGTTATCTGAAGATGCTGGATATCTAAAATTCCGATCATCTGATATTCCAGGCATCTGAAAATGTTGGGCATTTACACGTTCCCAAAAAACAAATGGCCCCTTAGGGTCACTTTTCTTTTGGATCGCACAAAGAAATTAGAAAAAAGAGTGCATGATAAGAAGTAATTTTAAAAATTCTAAAAACGCTTAAGAATGTAAGCAAGCTGATCACAAGGCAGAAAATCACAATATAAATGAAAATTACAGACTCAACCTCATCTACGTTCAAGTTTTCTACCCAAAACAAAAATAACAAACGAGAACAAAAGAGAAGAAGAAAAGAAGAAAAAGAAAAAGAAAAAGAAACATGAGCACATCAATTTGTTGGTAGCTGATTGTAATACATAATAGTAACAACAATATGTAATGAGAGCTCAATCTTTTAACCAAGCTAGTGATTCAAAACACCAAACATCAACAACATGAGAAATCTTATGCCATTCATCACCATGTCGACAACATCTCGCAGTTAACCTTCCACAGTTTATTAATTTCAACTTGGTGAGAGATGTCAGATTCTCCATTCCTCGAGGTAGAGACCATAGATTAACGCACCGAATGATCTCAAGTGATTCAAGTGAAGACGCTTCTGATAACCATTCTGGCAATGTTAGTAAATTAAGACATTGAATTATTTTGATGTGTCTTAGTGTCGTTGCAAAGTTTCCAAGCCATTGAGGCAAAGCCTCCCATGACAATTCTTGAAGATGCAGAACTTGAAGTTTGGATTGGATAACCATTCGCTTACAGATTTCTTTGCTAAGGTTATTACATGAAGATCTTTCATAACCAGTGATGCCCAAAAATCGAAGATTGCTAAAATGTTGTATCCCAACGTTTTCCAAAAGCCACCCCATTTGCGGTCCAGTTATCCACAAATATCTTAGACAACTGACCATGTTCTTTGTGTGTATTGGTAGCTTGTCAATGTAAAAACATCCTTCAAGAATCAAGGTTTGCAAGTTGTGCAACTTACAACAAAGAAAGCAGGGTTTCAAGTGAGATGGCATCAATGTGTAACTCAATTTTAGAGCTGGTAAAATACCATCTCTATTCTCATCTTCTAGTTTCCATATCTCACTGTCTCTTATCCATTCCCACTCCCGAGCATTCATCTTTGAATATAGCAAACTTCCTAAGCTTTTAATTGCCAAAGGAACTCCTTTACACTTTTTAAGAATTTCTTCACCAATTCTCCTGAGATCCTCTCGAACAACCTCCTTTTCTTTCCCGGCCTGATCGGCAAATGCATAGTTTGAGAATAAAGACCAAGATTCTTCCCTAGAGATCCCTTCCAATTCGTGTATTACATCGCTGCCCATCACTTTTGCAATTGAGTCCATACGAGTGGTCACTAAAACTTTGCTTCCTTTACCACCCACCATCAAGAATTGTCTTAGATCCCTCCATTTACTTGCATTTTCATTCCAAACATCATCCAACACAAGTAAAAATCTCGTACCATCCAATTTCTGTCGAAGTTGACTTTGCAGTTGATCCAAAGTCAACCTTTCATTTGTTTCTGAACCCATCACAGAAGCAAGAATTTCTCTTGTTAACCATTGAACATCAAAATCCACCGACACATAAATCCACATTTTTTTCTCAAAATACTCATTGATCCTTGGGTCATTGAATACTAATTTTGCAAGGGTGCTCTTCCCTAATCCTCCCATTCCTACCAATGAAATAACCGAGACTTCTTTAACATGGATGGAGCAAGTCAAAAGCTCAATAATTCTTTCTCTGTCTTTGCTTCTTCCAATAATCTGAGTGGCCTCATATTCATGAATGTAGGAGTGAGTCATCTCTCGGACAGTGTGTGGAAAATATTTAGCTTCTCTATCAGTGAGATGAAATTTTTGTCTTCGTGAATCAATCTCATCCAATCTCTTCGTTATTTCCTTGATTCTACGAGCCATCTTGAAATTAAATGCAACTGAATTATTGAAGTGAAGCGGAGAAAAGCAACATACCTTTTTGTTGGTCCTTATTTCCTTGTGCAACTTGTTGCGCTTTGCTTCATATTCGAATTCGTCAAACACGTTCTCTACATCGAAAATAACGTTCTGGAGCTGCTCCAACCATAGGCTCGTCTCCTTGTTATGGACTTGGTTAATCTCATCGTCAACAACAGCTTTTATTGTGGACATAGTGATCTCTAAAGCTTTCAGATCAGCTTCAACTCCATAGGCAGAGGCAAATTCTTTATAAACTTTTGAAGAAGCCTTGATCAAGATATTTTCCGCGAGGCCAAATAACAATTCAGCCATCTTATAACAATATCAAAGTGTGATTAATTTTGGTATATGTATGTATGAATTTGTGAATTGTGAATCGAGAAGATTGAAACATTCATTGATATATATGGAGAAGTTTGGATTTTTAAGCGTGTAATAGAAGCAAATTTTATTATATTATTGCTGAGATAAATATTTGAAAAGAAAAATACAAGCGTTGACTTTTACAATAATGTACATTGCTGTACTTTCAACACTTGTATTTTCAGATGTGAGCCACAATTATTTCCTCTCCATCCGCTTCAAAAGTCTTGCTATGGATTTAGAGTATCAAGTTAATTTCATGTCTAGATCCTAGGGCCATTACCACATGCATTTCATTTTACTTTTAAAGAATACGATGAAACAACGTTTAGAGTAAAACATGCTTAGAAAATCAGTGAGACTTTTCAGCCTACGATCCCAGTTAAAACAGAAACAACCAAAACTGTAACAATTTCAATGAAAAACCTCAAAGCGGAACTAGTACTAAAAACAAAACATAACAAGGTGAAAAATAAGAACAAGTTTCGAATACATGAAAAAAAAAAAAAACATAAGTCTATCCTACGAGATTCCATGGCTCATCCAGCAACGTTCCGTCACGCATTCTGTACACCCTTGCCTTTACCTGCATTTACATGTTAGGGAAAAGAATGAGTATTTCAAAATATTCAATAAGTAACAATACTGCTAGACATGCAACAACCAAGGTTTCAAGAGATTATTTGGGCTAAGGCCTAAAGGTTATGTCATCTCGTTCCATTCCATTTCATTTCATTCATCCTGTAGTATGGGTCTCGTGATCAATTAATTCACCTACATAAGTTTGCCAACTCACTGAAGGTGCACAGGTGGGTGTTTCGGGAGATCTCTACTCCTACTGATAGTAGAAGGCACACAGTCAGAGGAGCCAAGTCTCACCCATCAAGGCATTAATGTACGCATAGCGCTCTAACTACCATTTCACTAGTGGGGCGTCCATGGGTTTTGAGTCGGAGTTTAACTTCCACAGTTAGTAAATGGCACCTAGGCTACGAAGCCAAGTTCCGCCCATTTAGCTCCTTATTTTAGTCTAATACATCTCAGTCCTAGGTGATTTATTGACACGACCCCCTACTAGAGTAACTAGCTTATTCTTTTCCCTTTAAGGCCTCTTAGCACGCAGGTTAATTTTAACTGCAATCTAATCAATGAAATTATTTTCTTTTTGAGAGATTACTGACAGGCTAGACCGACATGCACCATCCCAACTCAGTCAATTACAGAAAACCTAACAGACATTCAACACTTCTAACAGAGAAACCACAACTTCTAGCTATCTACATACATTGCCAGCTAACCGTAAGATACCACAATCATGCACTCGCATCAATCGCATAGCACAAATACATGGCAGCCATATTCTTGAAAACAGAAGCTTTCCTATTATCTCAGTCTCAACTCATACATATAACAAAAATCTCATGCCAGAAAACACAACTGTCATATCAATGCGTAGTTACAGTTGAATTCAACAAGTTAACTTACCTAATAACTCAATACAGAGAAAGCTGAGAAGGAGCGAGGGAGAGAGATGAGGGCGTGAGAGTGGGGAAAAATTCGGGGAAGAGAGAGACTTGATTTTCGTTTTTTTAAAATGGTCCACCTGACCGAATTTGGGGGGAAATTTCCCCCATCTTCTCCCTTTTGACCGGGCAAATAAAAGCCCAATTTCTTTTTTTTTCCCTTTTTTTAAGGCTGTTACATCATACTAACCTTAAACGAACTTTCGTCCTCGAAAGTTGCTATCCCTGGAACAACTCTGGATACTTGGCCATCATTTAATCTTCTCTCTCCCACGTTGCCTCTTCAGACAAATGATTTCGCCAAAGGACCTTTACGAGAGCTATCTCGCAATTACGAAGGACCTTCACCTTGTTGAGTTTTATGCCCTAAAACTCGTAGATAGTGAATGTAACCGTTGACCGAATATTAATGAAATAATATTAATGTATTTTTCCATCAAGTATTATTAGTTATTTTATTGTTTGTCTTTGCCTAATATAACCCTAATCCAATAAACTAGACATCCTAGGTTGTAGTATGAATCTTGAACGATATGTAGAGACAAATGGGGATCACTGTTCAAGAAAAAGCCTAAAAGGTTTATAAGTATAGGGATAAGACTGGGTGCCTTATGCTGGTGACACTATGGATACGACCCACTTTGTATTTGATACAAACACTATGATCCAACACGTTCGTGTAGGAGACATGCGAGTCGGGGTATCCTATGCAATGAGTTTGCATAAGATTGGACTGCGAAATAGTAACCACTAGTTATAACACCGTTAACTAGTTAGGTTTCTATTTCACTAGGACGACCTAGACAACTTAGTCTTAATCCTGAGTTGATTATGGACTCCTGCTCATGAGGGATTGTCCTTTGATTTGTATGTGTGAAGTGACCATTACGTCGACTCAATAAGCCTACCATTTTGGGGACAAGACCGAGTGGGGAGCTGGGAACATAATCATACAAGATGGAATTCACTCCTTCCCGACTTTAGGGAAGCAGATGAGTGTTCCCTTAAGTGGTGACTCCGAGTCTTGAACAAAGGGCCCTACCCTCTCAATGGCACGAGAGGGTTTTTTGTTTGATGGTTGGACCACAAACAGGTTGTTCATTAGAGGAGAACTGGTACTTAAGGAAATAGAAGTAACCTAGGGGTAAAACGGTAATTTGATCCAGCTGGTGTTACGGACACTCGTGAAGGGCTAACTAGTCGTTATTGGTCTATATCCGTGGACACAGAAAATATGTCTGTAGTGAGAAGAATGCAACTGCGAGTCTATAGTGGAATGTACACACAGTTAACGAATATTGATTAATTTGGTTAATGAGTTTGACAAATTAATCTCACATCGTTGGAGCTTCTGATCTGCAGGTCCATTAGGTCCCACTGGTAGCTCATAAAGTAATTTGAGGCAACTAAGTAATAAATGTAAATTGAAAGTGTTCAATTTACTAAGGGAAACAATATAATATATATTGATATATTATTATGAGAGAAATAAATATTTGAAGAAATTTCAAATATTAATGTGAGTTTGATTCATATTAAATTTATAGGAATTTGAAAGAGTTCAAATATGAATTTGTTAATTTAAGGCCTAAAATTAATTTGGGCAATTAATTAATTCAAGGCCGAAAATTAATATGTGATATTTAATTGGTGACTAATTAATTAAAGAGTTAATTAATTGAAAATTAATCAATTATGGAAATAATTAATCACTTATGGAAGTGATTAATCATTTATGGAAATGATCTAATCACTTATGGAAGTAATTAATAATTTGTGGAAAAGATTAATCAATTATGAAATTGATTGATCATGGATTGATTAAATAAGGAATAGATTAAATCATTTATGGAAATAATTGATTTAATGTGAATATTTTATTCATGGTCTTTCTCCTATAAATAGAACACTAGACCTAATGGTCCTGTAGCCCTCTTGCTCTTAGACTCACAAGACAAGACCTTAGAATTCTCTCTAGCCTCCCTCTTAGAGAAAGACTCCCACAAGTCTTTTGCCTCCTAGACTTAGAGACATACCGGTGTAACCTCTTTGGTGATTGTGTTCTTGAGAAGAAATTTCCAGCGAAGAAACTACTAAGGGGGCTGCTGCGCTTTGATTGTTGAAGCATCGTTGGCGAAGAACGGTCAAGTCTACAACGAAGGTTTGTAACAGTTCTTACCCTTTTCTTTAGAAAAGCATGAAAATAAAAGTAGTTTTATTTTTCTAGTTTTTCAGCATGTTTATAGCGATTTACAGCGACTTTAAAGCATGTTTAAAGTTTCGTTTTGCCTATTCGTATTGGTATTTTGATATTAATTAATATATGGCGCAAGGTCCTATCGATGCGCTTCCGCTGCGCTGGGGCTTTCATCCCCTTCACACCTTTCTATCAAGAATTAGCATAGGTTTCTCCTCATATGTCAAGTTCTCGCTCAGTTGCAAAGGTTCGAAGTCCACTCTGTGGGCCAAATTTGCCAAATACCTCTACAGCATGGAGACATGGAAAACATTGTGAACCGTTGAAAGAGAAGGCGACAAGGCTAAACGGTATGCTACCGGACCAATCCGTTCTAAAATCTCAAACGGACCGATGAAGCGTGGACTGAGCTTGCATTTCCTTCCAAACCTCAAAACTCCTTTCATTGATGCTACCGTCAAGAAAACATGATCGCCCACGTCAAACTCTAAATCCCTTCTCCTTGTATCTGCATAACTCTTCTGTCGGTTTTGAGCCATAAACATCCTCGATCTGATTGTGCGAATAGCCTCACTGGAGGCTTGGATCAATTCAGGCCCCAACAACTGACGTTCTCCGACCTCATCCCAATAAACAGGAGACCTGCATCTTTTCCCATAGAGAGCCTCAAACGGTGACATACCGATGGTTGCTTGATAACTGTTGTTATAAGTGAAATCCATTAAATGCAGGTGAGCATCCCAACTACTTGATAAATCCAGAACGCATGCTCGCAACATATCCTCTAAGGATTGGTTCAATCGCTCAGTTTGACCATCTGACTGAAGGTGAAATGCGGTACTGAGATGCAACTGAGTACCCAAGGCTCTTTGCAAACTCCTTCAGAAGTTAAACGTGGACCGAGGATCTCTATTTGAATAAATTGATACCGACACCCCATGAAGTTTGACTATCTCCGTCATATATAATTGTGCCCAGTTTTCTGTTGGATTTTATGTCCTAAAACTCGTAGATAGTGAATGATTAACGAATTATACACTTGTATCAATAAAGTGTTATTGAGGTTTATGCAATAAAGTGTTATTGTCATATTAAGTCTAGAATTGCACAATATGACCCAAATCCAATAAACTAAGATCCAAGGTTGTTTACATGTGAACTAGTATGTGGGGACATACGGGGATCAGTGTTCAAGTAACAACCTAAAAGGTCTATAGTACAGGGTTAAGGCTGGGTACCTTATCCTTGTAACACTATGTGATACGACCCACTTTGTATTCGATACAGACGTATTGATCCAAGGCATCCATGTAGGAGACATGTGAGCGGGGGTATCCTATGCAATGAGTTTGCATAAGACCGGACCACGAAATAGTAAACCATTAGATGTAACACCGTTAACTAGTTAGGTTACTGTTTCAATAGGGATGACCTAGGTAACTCAGTCTTAATCCTGAGTGTGTCATGAACTCCTTCTCACGAGGGATTGTCCTTTGATTAGTACGGGTGAGAGTGGCCTGCACGCCGACTCAATAAGCCTACCTTCTTGGGGACAAGACCGAGTGGGGGGCTGGGGACATGACAACACAAGATGGAATTCACTCCTTCCCGCTTCTAGGAGAAGTAAAGTGTTCCCTTAAGTGGTGACTCCGGGTCTTGAACAAAGGGATCCCACCCTCTCACTGGCCCGAGAGGGACTTTCTGTTTATTGGTTGAACCATAAACAGGTTGTTCATTAAGGGGATGACTTCCCCGTCCCCATCCCCGCCTCCCATTCCAATCCCCATCCCCGCGAAATTCCCCATTAAATTTCGTGGGGAATGGGGCGGGGATTCCCCGCGGGGAATTATTTCCCATTTAGTTTTTTTCTTTTTTCTTTTTGGTCTTGATTGAATCAAATAATTCTTTTGATAAATTTTCAAATAGTTAACTTGACATGAAAAATATTCATTAATTTTCAATTAGACAATTAATTATTCACATAAAATTTTAATTTAAATAGTTAATTTCATTAAAAAAAAAAATCTCTTTTTAAACTTTAAAGTTCAAATTCTTAAATCTCCTAATAAAAACAAAATCATATTTCATATCAAACTATCTAATTATATATACATATAATTCAAATGTTAAACCATAAATTCAAGCATATCCAATTTTCTAAATCATTAACCATAAAACTTTAAGTTTATATATATATATATATATATATATATATATATATATATATATATATATATAGAAAAATAAAAAATAGAATAATAATAATAATACTAATAATTAAAAAAAAAAGTAAACGGGGCGGGGAGCGGGGAACGGGGATGGGGAATGCATTCCCCGTCCCCATCCCCGTTTAGCTCGTGGGGAATTTTTTCCCCCACTCCCTCCCCCATTCCCCGCTTAAACGGGGATTCCCCGCCCCATTAGAGGCGGGTCCCCACGGGGCCCCGGCCCCATGGGGCAAATGAACATCCCTAAGCACTGGTACTTAAGGAGCCAGAGGTAACTCAGGGGTAAAACGGTAATTTGACCCAGCTGTAGTTACGAACACTCGTGAAGGATTGAATTACCGTTATTGGTCAATATCCGTGGACACAGAAACATTCTACAGTGAGAAGAGTGTAGCTGTGGGTCTTTAGTGGAGTGACCCACAGTTAATGAATATTGGTTAACTCAATTAATGAGTTTAGTCAGTTAACCTCATATCATTGGAGCTTCTGATCTGTAGGTCCATTAGGTCCCCCTGCTAGCTCGTAAAGAGTAATTGGGAACAATTTATCTTGAAAGAATTTGAATAGTTCAAATTCATCTTGGGAATCAAGTCAATTGTATGAGATACAATTAATATAATGTATAATGATACATTATAATATAAACTTTATTATATTGAGAGAATAATATTTGAAGGAGTTCAAATATATAATTAATTAAATATGTGATATTTAATTAATAAATAAATAAATTAATTATTCAATTTAGTTTAAATTAAATGTGATTTAATTAAACTATATATTATATGAGAGATATATTAGAATATGATTCTAATGTGTAATTAATTAAATATGTATGATATTTAATTAATTATAAAATTAATTAATTTTTGAATTAATTAATTTTTCAATTTAATTTAGTTAAATGTGATTTAATTAAATTAATATCTATAGTCTAATTTTAATGTGAATTGGATTCATATTAAGACTATAGGTTATAAGAGAGATGCAAATTTGAATGTGATTCAAATAATGGGTTGATTAAATATATGATATTTGATTAATCATTGAATTAATTAATTGGTTGTTTTAAATTAATTTGATTAAATTGGATTTAGTTAAATTGATTGAAACTATAGCTTGTATGAGAAATGTGCATTAATATGTTTTAATGCACATATAATTAAATATTAGATATTTAATTATATTATTAATTAATTAAATTGTTAATTAATTAATTTATATATTTAATTAATTAAAATTGTTTTAATTAATTATTATTATGATTCTTTTCTCACTCCAAGTACACGCAGTAGGGGTTATTGAGATTTCCCTTCATTCTGCAGAATCACTAACGGCAACTCTCTCACTCTCTCTAACTTTTCTCTCAACTTGAAGAATACAGAGAAAACATTTTTCTCTGTAGAAACATTCCCTCTCAAGAATTCAGTCCCACAACTGAGTTCCCAAACTCAGAGGATAGCAGGGTAATCTTGTGGTGGTGTCCCAAGATTTCATTTTTGGTCCCTGGCATTCAAGAAGGCGTTCTTGAAGAATTCGGAGTCCTCAGACGACGGTGAGTTTGCTTAGCCTTAAGTTTTGTAGAATTATGAATTCGTTTTTGCCAATGTATGGGTATTTTGCGAAACGAAATTAAATTGCGAATTGGTCCAATTGCTTCCGCTGTAACGGAATTGGGAATTCCAATCCTTCAATTGGTATCAGAGCAAATCGTAATCTTAATTTTGTTTTACAAAATTTGCATTGGTTGATTGGTGGGATTTAATTTATGCATTGGATGTATGATTTTTGCTAGTAGATGGTTAGGGTTTTTGGCATTTAGAATTTGCAATTTTCTTGATTCGATCATGTAAAGGCCTGTTGTTTTTGGGCATTTTTGTTGCAAATTAATCTCTGTAAGTCCGTGTCATTCATTTTTGCGTTAATTTGGAAGAAACCGACACAATTTGGGACCAAATCGGAGGTAAACATTGCTGGAAATCGATGAATTCTGGAAAATCAGAGAGATAGCGTCGAGACTCTATTGAAGAGAATCCCGATGCTGGTGGAAAAACCCAGAAACAAAAGAAACGCGCGGATTTTCGGAAAAGAAAAAAAATAAAAATGAAAAGCTGCGTTCATGGGGATCGAACTGTTGGGTTTTATGCCCTAAAACTCGTAGATAGTAACTGAAACAAATTAATCGATCTCAATAAGTCGTTATTTGAGTGATTCAGTAATTTGGTTATTGAATAAATCGAGTTTGCATTAATAAACCCTAAATCCAATAAACTAAGATCCAAGGTTGTTTAAATGAAACTTGGACTAGTATGTAGGGACATACGGGGATCAGTGTTCAAGTAACAACCTAAATGGTCTATAGTATAGGGATAAGGCTGGGTACCTTATCCTGGTGACACTATGTGATACGACCCACCTTGTATCCGATACAGATGCAATGATCCAAAGCATCCATGTAGGAGACATGCGGGTGGGGGTATCCTATGCAATGAGCTTGCATAAGATCGGACCGCGAAATAGTAACCACTAGATGTAACGCCGTTAACTAGTCAAGGTTTCTATTTCAATAGGATGACCTAGGTAACTCAATCTCCATCCTGAGTCTGTTATGAACTCCTTTTCAGGAGAGATTGTCCTTAGATTTGTATGGGTGAGAGTGGCCAGTTCGCCGACTCAATATTCCTACATTTTCAGGGGCAAGACCGAATGGGGGCTGGGAACATAACAGTACAAGATGGAATTCACTCCTTCCCCTATTGGGGCAAGTAGATGTGTGTTCCCTTAAGGGCTGATTCCGGAGCTTGAACAAAAGCGCGCTGTCCTCTCCTGGCCCGAGAGGAATTTCTGTTTAGTGGTTGGACCCTAAACAGGTTGTTCATTAGAGGGATCAATGGTACTTAAGGATCCAGAGGTAACCCAGGGGTAAAACGGTAATTTGACCCAGCTGGTGTTACGAACACACGTGAAAGATTGACTTACTGCATTGGTCGATATCCGTGGACACAGAAATATTCTACAGTGAGAAGGGTGCAGCTGTGGGTCTTTAGTGGAGTGACCCACAGTTAACGAATGTTGATTGACTCGGTTAATGAGTTTAGCTGATCAATCTCGTATCGTTGGAGCTTCTGATCTGTAGGTCCATTAGGTCCACCTGCTAGCTCATAACGGGTTCTGAGATAATTTAGTCTTGATATTAAAGGAAATTAATATAATGTATGGAGATACATTATAGTATAAAGTTTAATTAAAGAATTAAACTTTATAATTAATTTTGGATATGATTCGAAATTAATTATGGAGAGAATAATGAATTTAATTAAATATGTGATATTTAATTAATTCATGAATTAATTAATTGGGGAATTAATTAATTTAATTTAGTTTGGTTAAATGTGATTTAATCAAATTAATACTATAGTTTGTATTAATGTACATTATGATGCACATTAAAACTATAGGTTAAAGGAGAGAGATTAAAATTGAATATGATTCAAATGTGATATTAATTAAATATTAGATATTTAATTAATATGGGAACAATTAATTGAGAATTAATTGAATGGCCAATTTAATTCAATTGAATATGATTCAAAATTGAATTTAAATACTTTATATTATAATTGATTTAATTAAATTAATTATAATTAATTAATTAATTAAATAATTATTATTTAATTGATTGACGGTCAGGATCATGTTGATCCAATCAACGACTAAGATTGATTAGGGAAGTTATGGTAACTTCCTTTCCATCTTTGTCGTACGTGTAGGTGGGGGTTAGAGGTTCTTCCTCATTCAATCATTTACAGAAAACAGTCTCCCCAGAGTTCTCTCTCTCTCGCTCTCTCAAATCCAAAAATTCAGCAGCCTTACCTTGCTGAATTTTTCCCTTCCAAGACCAAAATTGGTTTCCACAAGCCGGATCTCGATTCCCAAGAGTCATAGCGGGTGATCCGACGTGGTAGTGTTCGTTGGGAGGAAGAAGAACGTATATTGGAGCATTGTGCTGTGTTCTTCAAGTCCATGTAAGTTTTTCTAAGATCTAAAATAGTTTTAGATTTTATTTTTCAGCATACTTAACATAGATCTAAATAGAAATTGTTTCTGTTTATTTTTGCCTAACGTACCGGTTTTCCATTTAATCGAAATTAAATCACAAACGGTGAAAACCGCTTCCGCTAGAGGATTCAATTCCTTCAAATGGTATCAGAGCCAGGTTATGATTTTAATTTCTGTTAATGGAATTTGCGTTGAGTTTTTGGTGGGATTAATTCTACATTTGTGAATGGAATTGTTGCTTAAAGACTGTTTAGGTGTTTTGGCATTAGATTTACAATTTTGTATGATTTGATTATGTAAGGGCCCATGTTTTTGGGGCAAAATATTGTAAATCAAGTCTTGTAAGTCCGTGTCTAGAATTAGGATTTCAATTTGGTGAAATCTGCACGAATCGGGATCAAAAATTGGAAATTTCTGCTGCTGGAATCGGAGGACAGAATGCTGTCCAGAGGGATAGCGTCGCGACCCTGCTCAACAGAGTCGCGACGCTGTCGAACGAACGCGGAACGGAACGGAAGTTTTTCGGGCCAGCGTCGCGATGCTATGTCTTCAGCGTCTCGACGCTGGCGACAGTTTCGGTCAAACACGCGGGTCAGACGCAAGATCGTGCGGAGCGTGCGGTTTTGGGAGTTACACGTGGTTACCTGGTTTGGTTTGGTCTGGTTTGCAGCTGGTTTGGTCCGGTTCGAGCAATAGGGGTCCGGTTCGGGCGATTCTGACACGGTTCGGGCTGGTTCTGAGCGGTTCAAAGTGGTTTGAGGCGGTTCAGACAAATTTCAAGGCTGTTTAGGGCTAGATTTTGAATTATTATTGTAATTTTTCATTTTTTTTGCCCAAGGATGCCGAAATACCGGTCTTTATAGCTGTTTATTGCTTTATGAATGTCATTTAGCTAGATCCCACCATAGGTTAAGCATGTTTCATGCATTTTTATGTTATAAATGTTATAATATATGATAATTATGCATGAATTTAAATTTCATGAGTTATTTAGTATAATTGTTATATTAAATATATGAAATTGGGAAAGCATGATGCATGACATTAATTAGATAAATATAAGATGTTATATTTTATTAATGTAGCATGCATGCTTAGATTTATTTTCATGAGTTTTAATATAATAGTTATATTATGAATGGAAATAAATTTCAATGCTTATTTTCATGAATGATTTAATATAAAATGTTATATTAATTAAATGAAAATGAATAGCATTGAGCATGACATTAATTAAATTAATATAAATCTTATATTATATTAATGTCTAATTTCATGTGATTTAATTTCGTGAATGATTAATTAATATAATCAATATTAATTAAATGAAATTGAAATTGCATGAAGCATGACACCACCTTAGATTAATATAATCGTTATATTATCGGCGTCATGAGCGTTATGGTGTTTAATAATTTGAATTAGATTGTTATTAGAAACCACCATAGAAGCATGTTATAGGGCTAATTATTAAAATTTTATAATAGTTATAAAATTGATTAGAAACCGTCAACCTATAACAAAGAGTTGCATGCAAACATAAGACCTTAGGTTAAAAATAATTAATTTTAAATTGTTTAAAATTAATTAGACCTAAGCTCATTTTAATTCTAATAGGATTAGAATTATTTTCTTACTTAGGATTAAAATAGTTTTAATGTACTAAGTAGGAAAAACATTACTATGGTTATAAGGAAACTCTCCCGGTGAAGTTCTGTCTAGGCTGGGGGTATTTAAGTTGACGGTTTATAGAACACCTCCTACCTGGGAACTGACCCGGAACCTGAGTTGAATTAATCATAGTTTAATGTTAGCATGCAATGTCACTAGGTAATTAAAAGGGTTTAATTCACCTAGACATTAGTGTAAAGACCTCTATATAAGAGTTATATACAGGCATAGACTTAGATAGATTCACTTAGCCGGAATTTACCTAAGTAATAGACCCTTCAATTATAAAAATACTTAGTGGGAGGAAATATATCAAAACAAGATTTTCATAAATCAAGTTTTGCTCTCACGTCCTCAAGAGTTCACAACGTGAGGTCCATGCTTGGCCTCGAGTCACCCTGGGAGTGACCCCCTACGGATGGTGTTTGCATGGATCAATATCAAGGTGAATGAGGGAGTATTTTATAGTAAGTGGGAGCAGGACACGTGTCAACGTATCCTACGGTCTCTTCCATTAGGTTGCACCGTGAGATCCCCATGATCTGCCTCCGAGTCGCCCTGGGAGCGATCACCCTACGGAGGGCTTGATCATGGGAGTCGGAACAACGCAAACTCCAGAAATGGATAGGGTTTCTTAGGTCCATTTCCAACTTTGACTTTCCCTACGGTAGCATTGTTGGGGCCGACCGGGAATTGTTAAGGTGTTAATAACTTCCTGACCGAAAAAATGGTAGCTAAGAACTATTGGAATATGAGTTATTCTGGTAATAGGGATTGGCTGAGATTGTCTCAATTCAGGGGAGGAGTAGCTGACTGCCCTACGGTAGCTGTTGCTCTAAACCTCTGAAGTATCGTTGCAAAATGAATGTTTATTCTATGGGTCGATCATTACTTTTGCTAAATTGATTGGATTAAAATAATGATATTATTTTGTGTAATGGGTTAATGCAACAATACTAATTAAACTAATTTGTTTGTTTCAGCATGAATCGTTCATTGTATGCCTCTAATAACGCCGTATGTAATAAAACTGGTATCGCTAATACAACTAAGGAAATGCACTTAAACACTAATTGTGTGGATTTGGTCTTAACTGAGGACTGTCCTCAGGCCCACATGTCTAATTCATCCGAAATTGTTCATGATGAATATGACATAGACTGCTTAGCACACCTCAATGAAAATAAATGTGATTTATTGGTCATTGAAACGTGTATAGTGGAAAATGATGATACAGCCTGGATCCTTGATTCAGGTGCCACTCATCACGTATGCTCTTCCTTTGAGGGAATGAGCTCCTGGCAACAATTAGATGCTGGGGAAATGACTCTCAGAGTTGGGACTGGGGAGTTCATTTCAGCTAAAGCAGTGGGAGATATTAAAATGTTCTTCTCTAGGGAACGTTATATGTTATTAGATAATGTATATTAGTTCCTAAAATTAAAAGAAATTTGATTTCTGTTTCTTATTTGCTTGAACAAGGATATTCAGTGTCCTTTTCTGTAAATGAAGCTCTCATTACTAAAAGGGGTGCTGATATCTGTTCTGCAAACTTGGAGAACAATTTATATGTTTTAAGACCAATAGAGTCTAGGGCTATTTTGAACAATGAGATGTTTAAAACAGTTGAGACTCAACCTAAAAGGCAAAGAGTTTCTCAAAGTACCTATCTTTGGCACTTGAGACTTGGCCACATAAATCTCAATAGGATTGGGAGATTGGTTAAGAACGGACTTCTAAGCCAGTTAGAAGATGGGTACTTTATCTCCGTGTGTGAGTCTTGTCTCGAAGGTAAGATGACCAAACGACCTTTTACTGGAAAAGGCTATCGTGCCAAGGAGCCCTTAGAGCTCGTACATACGGATCTCTGTGGTCCAATGAATGTAAGGGCTCGAGGAGGGTATGAATATTTCATCTCTTTCATAGATGATTATTCAAGGTATGGTTATTTATACCTAATGAGTCATAAGTCTGAAGCCCTTGAAAAGTTCAAGGAGTATAAGGCTGAAGTTGAGAACTTATTAGGTAAGACCATTAAAACACTTCGATCTGATCGAGGTGGAGAGTATTTGGACTTAGAATTCCAGAACTATTTGGTAGAACATGGAATCACGTCCCAACTCTCACCACCAGGTACACCTCAACAGAATGGTGTATCTGAAAGGAGAAACAGAACATTGTTAGACATGGTTCGATCTATTATGAGCTATGCTCAGTTGCCTAGTTCTTTTTGGGGTTATGCAGTAGAGACTGCAGTTTATATTTTGAATGTTGTTCCCTCAAAGAGTCTTTATGAAACACCATTTGAGCTCTGGAAAGGGCGTAAAGCTAGTTTACGTCATTTCAGAATTTGGGGCTGCCCTGCACATGTGCTAGTGGCAAACCCAAAGAAATTGGATTCACGTTCAAAATTATGCCTATTCGTAGGCTACCCAAAAGAAACACGAGGTGGATACTTCTTCGATCCACAAGAAAATAAAGAGTTTGTATCGACAAATGCTACTTTCTTGGAAGAAGACCACGTTAGAGAACACAAACCACACAGTAAAATTGTGCTGAGTGAACTTTATGGAGAAGCTACAAATGAATCAACAAGAGTTGTTGATGAGGCTGGACCTTCAACGGGGGTTGTTGATGAGCCCAGTTCAGATGCTGGATGATAACTGCCCAAAAGGTAGTTATTTAGGCCTCATTTCTATATTGATTTGTGTGTCTTTTGTGCTTAATAGGGTTGGTTTTAGATAGATATTACATGTTTTAACCCATTTGGAAGAATGGAAGCATTGGAAACTACTTTGTGCAGAATATGTTGCTGGGCGACTGGAGGGAGCAAATTCTGTGCTGCAGCAAAACTGGGAGCAAAACTGCCACGTCACAGCTCGTTAGCCAACTTCATGAACCGACTTCTGTTGAATTATTTTCAGGATAAAGGAGCAAGGAGAGCCTTACACGTGTCCATGTTGACCTAATTCAAGCTTCCTATCCTTCTATAAAAGGAAGTAGCCGCCCAAGTCAAGATCATTCCACTTTTGGGAGAAAACATTCCATTCTTGGGAAGTTCCTTCCACCTTTGGGAGCCGAGTAGAGAAGAGAGATTGGAGACCATCTACAAGACCATCATTGCAAGCTGATCGAGGATATTAGTATTTCCTTTTATTATCTTGTAATTATGGACGTTCCTACTCAGATTGTAATGTGTGTTTCCATGCGTATTATGAACTAAGTAGCTTTAGGCGTTGGTTAGTAATATGTAGTTGCCGTGCTTCATCTCTAATAATATATTGATTATTGCATCTTGATTAATTGTTGTGTTCATTTCTATTTTATGCCCGCTTGGCCAGCTGGTATGATACCTCTCTCTAGTTTCAGGGATGATTTAGAGAGTGTGTGGCGATTAATCACACTACGATCATTGTGTATTGGTGAACGCTAGTGACTGAGCTAGGGATAGCCAGTTGCCTAGTGCTTGATCGGTCGTACTTCATTGGGGTTGAAACACATTCCAAAAGATCCGGAGTTCCGGGAGGAATCCGCTAATAATACTGCGAGAGTTTGCATGATCAATAATATTGCTAGAGCATCTTTTAAAACAATTACTGAAGCCTGACCAGCGCCTGTTTCTAATCTGTCTGCCTATTTGTTTATTCTTTGTTCTGTCATTTATTTTGATTCAGCATTATTCTTATAAAAACCAATCATTTTTACCATCTTTGAAACCATTAAAAAGTTATACAAAATAGATAAAGTGGAAGCTAGTTCAGACCTTGGATTGATAATACTTATTACTTGCTGCGGACTGTGTATACTTGCACAGTGTTCTAGAGCATTTTTATATCGCATTTTTACTCACTCTAGGAACCCAACACTGGACCATCAACAAGAGTTGTCGATGAGCCCAGTACATCTGGTCAAGCCCATCCTTCTCAAGAGTTGAGAATGCCTCGACGTAGTGGGAGGATTGTTATTCAACCTGAACACTATATGGGTTTAGCAGAAACTCCAGCTGTCATACCTGATGATGGAGTTGAGGATCCATTGACCTTTAGACAGGCAATGAATGATGTGGATCATGACCAGTGGGTCAAAGCTATGGACCTAGAGATGGAGTCTATGTACTTCAATCAAGTCTGGGATCTTGTAGACCAACCTGAAGGGGTAAAACCCATAGGGTGCAAATGGATCTACAAGAGAAAACGAGACGCAGCTGGGAAAGTACAGACTTTCAAAGCTCGACTTGTGGCAAAGGGTTATACCCAAAAGGAAGGGGTGGACTATGAAGAAACCTTCTCTCCAGTTGCCATGTTAAAGTCAATAAGGATAATCTTGTCCATTACCACATTTTATGATTATGAAATTTGGCAAATGGATGTCAAGACTGCTTTTCTGAATGGCAATCTTGAAGAGAGTATCTTTATGTCTCAACCAGAAGGGTTCATTGCTCAAGGTCAGGAGCAAAAAGTTTGCAAGCTTAAACGATCCATTTATGGATTGAAGCAAGCTTCCAGATCTTGGAATATAAGGTTTGACACTGCTGTCAAATCTTATGGCTTTGACCAGAACATTGATGAGCCTTGTGTTTACAAAAGGATTATTGACGGTTCAGTAGCTTTTCTAGTGTTGTATGTAGATGATATTCTGCTTATTTGGAATAATGTAGAATATCTAGCTGAAATTAAAACTTGGCTATTAACTGAGTTCCAAATGAAAGATTTGGGTGAAGCTCAGTATGTTCTAGGGATTCAAATTATAAGGAATCGTAAGAACAGAACGTTAGCCCTGTCTCAAGCATCCTATATAGACAAAATGTTGTCTAAATATAAGATGCAGAATTCCAAGAGGGGTTTACTACCCTTCAGGCATGGAGTTCATTTGTTTAAGGAACAGTGTCCTAAGACACCTCAAGAAATTGAGGATATGAGACGGATCCCTTATGCTTCAGCTGTGGGCAGTCTTATGTATGCCATGTTGTGTACTAGGCCTGACATATGCTATGCAGTTGGGATAGTTAGTAGATACCAGTCTAATCCAAGGTTAGACCACTGGACTGCAGTGAAGAACATCCTCAAGTATCTTATGAGAACAAGGGACTATCAGCTTGTGTATGGTGCTAAGGATTTGATCCTTACAGGATACTCAGACTTTGACTTTCAGACTGATAAGGATTCTAGGAAATCCACATCAGGGTCAGTGTTTACCCTGAACGGGGGAGCTGTAGTCTGACGTAGCATCAAACAAGGATGCATTGCAGACTCTGATAGCGAGCAGAAATGTTGCTATTTTAGTCCTAAATTATTAAGCTTTTTAGTGCTTTAACTGTGTTTTTATTGAAAATATTTTATATATTTTGTTATTTGGTCTTTAGGAGCAAAGTTGTGGATTTTGTGGAAAAAGAGCCCAAAAAGAAGCCATGATAGCCCAATTTCCATGCTTGGGTCAAAGGGGAGTCAAAAGAAGTCAACTATGAAGAAAAAGCCCAAAAAAGAATTGAAGTTGGCCCAAGAAAAGAAGCCCAATCCGCAGCTGGAAGTTCTGGAAAATGCCTAGCGTCGAGACGCTATAAGGACAGCGTCGCGACGCTATCCATTTCTTGGCCGGCAAGTCGATGGCGTCACAGCGTCGCGACGCTACCCCATTTCCGAGCCTATATAAGGCGCCCCTTGGTGCCTTGTTTTACAATCAATCATCATTTCTTCCATTCTTTCATTTCTTTCCTTGGCTCCTTTGGAGCCTCTCTCAAGGCTTTCTAGCCTTTTGAGAGCTTTCTTAGTGGGAAAATTTTGGGGAATTTTGGGGAGCATCCTAGGAGGCTCAAAGAGTTTTCGGAGGGACTCCAAGCACAGCAAAGGGGTCTTCAACGGTCAATTCCTTCCCTTTTATTATGCTGTTTATTATGCTTTCCGTTGTAAATGTTGTGAATATTTTAGCTATGTATAGCTAAACCCCAATTTGGGGTCTTGAAATGAAATTATAGTTTAAATGTTATTATAATTGCCTATCTCTTGCCCTTTTTCCTAATTATTTGTATGGATGTGCTTAATGCTTTATGTAATCTGGCCAATTGTGTAATGATTCGATTCTTAATGGAAACTCGACGGAGAGAAGTTAGGATAGATCATAATCCATGCAACTAGTTTAATTTCCCGTCGTGACAACGAGATTAATTGATTAAACTTAGATTCCTAAAATGAATCAGAGCGTAATAATTAATGATTTTTAATGGCGCTAAGGACACTTAGGTTGTTAAAATGAATTAATTACAATTAGGGGAGACCGACAGGAGAACCTATGTGATTAACGGAGATTCTAGGATTATAATTAGTTGGGCAACGAGATAGGATAATTTTAATAATTGTTTAGCTAATAATTGATTTTCAAGACCCCTCTTCCCATTAAAAAGCTCTTTCTCCATATTTTGTTTTCTTGATTGATCAAATTGTTTTCTTTACTTGCTTTGATTTTTAAATTTCTTTGATTGCATGATCTGGTCCCTAAATATTATTTCGCCCAAGTATTTTTAGTGCTCAAAGAATCTTTGCTTGCTTAAATTTCGCTTCGCCTCCCTGTGGATTCGATACTCGGTATTACCTACCGTTTTATATTACTTGTGACGACCCGTGCGCATGCGGTAATCGTTAAACCCAACAGCAGACTCCACCATGGAGGCCGAATATGTCGCTGCTTGTGAAGCAGCTAAGGAGGCTGTATGGCTTAGGAAGTTCTTGATGGATTTGGAAGTTGTTCCAAATATGAACTTGCCAATCACCCTTTATTGTGATAATAGTGGTGCAGTGGAAAATTCTAAAGAACCTTGCAGTCACAAGAGAGGCAAGCACATAGAGCGCAAATATCATCTCATCAGAGAGATCGTGCAACGAGGTGATGTGATCGTCAAGAAGATAGCTTCGGAGCACAACATTGCTGATCCATTTACGAAGGCTCTCACGGCTAAAGTGTTCGAGGGTCATCTAGAGGGTCTAGGTCTGCGAGATATGTACATAGAATAATCTAGGGCAAGTGGGAGAAGTGTAATGGGTATTCAAATGCCCTAGTTTATTGTATTTATCTGTATTTGTACTTTTCATGTATTATACAGTATTAATACAAACCATTATTCCTACTTCTATAATTGTTCAATTAATTATGATTAATGATGTACATTACCCACTAGAGTTTTAGTTCAAGTGGGAGTTGTTGGGTTTTATGCCCTAAAACTCGTAGATAGTAACTGAAACAAATTAATCGATCTCAATAAGTCGTTATTTAAGTGATTCAGTAATTTAGTTATTGAATAAATCGAGTTTGCATTAATAAACCCTAAATCCAATAAATTAAGATCCAAGGTTGTTTAAATGAAACTTGGACTAGTATGTAGGGACATACGGGGATCAGTGTTCAAGTAACAACCTAAATGGTCTATAGTATAGGGATAAGGCTGGGTACCTTATCCTGGTGACACTATGTGATACGGCCCACCTTGTATCCGATACAGATGCAATGATCCAAAGCATCCATGTAGGAGACATGCGGGTGGGGGTATCCTATGCAATGAGTTTGCATAAGATTGGACTGCGAAATAGTAACCACTAGATGTAACGCCGTTAACTAGTCTAGGTTTCTATTTCAATAGGATGACCTAGGTAACTCAATCTCAATCCTGAGTCTGTTATGAACTCCTTTTCAGGAGGGATTGTCCTTAGATTTGTATGGGTTTGAGTTGCCAGTTTTCCGACTCAATAATCCTACCATTTTAGGGGCAAGACCGAATGGGGGCTGGAAACATAACAGTACAAGATGGAATTCACTCCTTCCCCTATTGGGGCAAGTAGATGTGTGTTCCCTTAAGGGCTGATTCCGGGGCTTAAACAAAAGCGCGCTGTCCTCTCCTGGCCCGAGAGGAATTTCTGTTTATTAGTTGGACCCTAAACAGGTTGCTCATTAGAGGGATCAGTGGTACTTAAGGATCCAGAGGTAACCCAGGGGTAAAACGGTAATTTGACCCAACTGGTGTTACGAACACACGTGAAGGATTGACTTACTGCATTGGTCGATATTCGTGGACACATAAATATTCTACAGTGAGAAGAGTGCAGCTGTGGGTCTTTAGTGGAGTGACCCACAGTTAACGAATGTTTATTGACTCGGTTAATGAGTTTAGCTGATCAATATCGTATCGTTGGAGCTTCTGATCTGTAGGTCCATTAGGTCCACCTGCTAGCTCATAACGGGTTCTGAGATAATTTAGTCTTGATATTAAAGGGAATTAATATAATGTCCATACATCATAGTATAAAGTTTAATTAAAGAATTAAACTTTATAATTAATTTTGGATATGATTCGAAATTAATTATGGAGAGAATAATGAATTTAATTAAATATATGATATTTAATTAATTCATGAATTAATTAATTTAATTTAGTTTGGTTAAATGTGATTTAATCAAATTAATACTATAGTTTGTATGAATGTACATTATGATGCACATTAAAACTATAGGTTAAATGAGAGAGATTAAAATTGAATATGATTCAAATGTGATATTAATTAAATATTAGATATTTAATTAATATGGGAACAATTAATTGAGAATTAATTGAATGGCCAATTTAATTCAATTGAATATGATTCAAAATTGAATTTAAATACTTTATATTATAATTGATTTAATTAAATTAATTATAATTAATTAATTAATTAAATAATTATTATTTAATTGATTGACGGTCAGGATCATGTTGATCCAATCAACGACTAAGATTGATTAGGGAAGTTATGGTAACTCCCTTCCCATCTTTGCCGTACGTGTAGGTGGGGGTTAGAGGTTCTTCCTCATTCGATCATTTTACAGAAAACAGTCTCCCCAGAGTTCTTTCTCTCTCGCTCTCTCAAATCCAAAAATTCAGCAGCCTTACCTTGCTGAATTTTTCCCTTCCAAGACCAAATTGGTTCCCACAAGCCGGATCTCGATTCCCAAGAGTCATAGCGGGTGATCCGACGTGGTAGTGTTCGTTGGGAGGAAGAAGAACGTATATTGGAGCATTGTGCTGTGTTCTTCAAGTCCATGTAAGTTTTTCTAAGATCTAAAATAGTTTTAGATTTTAGGGAAAAATACACTTTTGGTCCCTGAGGTTTGGGTTAAGTTACACTTTGGTCCCTGAGTTTTCAAACTCAACAAAAATACCCCTGAGGTTTGAGGTAAGCAACATTTTGGTCCCTGCCGTCCAAATTGCCGTTAAATGCTAACAGATTGCTGACGTGGCCACATTTTTTTAATTAAAAAAATTATTTTTTTATTTTTAAAATAAAAATAAATAAAAAACAATAAAATATTATTATTTTAATTATTTTTTAATCTCTTTCTCCTTCCCCTCTTCTTCATCCCTCTTCCCTCTACCCTTTCTTCATCTTCTTCAAATCGCCTTGCCGGCCACCGCTCGCCGCCGCCGGCCGCCGGCGACTGTAACTTTTTTTTTTTTCCTTTCCCTTCTTTTCTTTTTCTTCTTCCTCCCTCTTCTCTTCTTTCCTTAAAAAAAAAGAAAGCGGCGACTGGAATGAACAACGAGCTAGGTTGCGATACTTTCGACGGCGGCGAGCGGATTTGAGCGACGACGAGCAACGACAAGCAGATCTGAGCGACGGCTGCGGAACTGAGCGGATCTTCGCGAGCGGTGGCAAGCGGATCTATGCGATATCTGAGCGAGCTGGGCGGGCGAGCGATGGTGGGCGAGATCTGAGCGAGCTATGGGCGAGATCTAGACTTTCGTAGATCTGGGAGGACGACGGCGGCGATGCAGATTCGCGAGGACGACGACATCGGTGTAGATCCGCTCGGATGACGACGGCGACAAGCGAACGCGACATCCGGCGGCAGTAGTGCAGATCTGCGATGACGACGGTGGCGACGAACGAACGAGACATCCGGCGGCAGTTGGAGCTGAATACGCACGCGGGGGAGAGATAGAGAGAAAGAGTAAGAAAAAGAAAACATGGGAAAAGAGAAGAAGAAAGAAAAAGGAAGAAAAAAAAAAGCTCCGGCGACGGTGGCGGTGACCGCCGGCAGCTGGAGGTGGTGGTGGCTGACAAGGATGTGGAGATTAGGGTTTATGAGTTGTAGAGAAGAAGATGGAAGAAGAAAAAAGAAAAAAGAAAAAAGAAAAATAATAAAAAAAATATTTAATATATTATTTTATTTTCAAAAAATTAAAAAATATATTTTTTAAATAAAAAATATTGCCACGTCAGCAATCTGTTAATGTTTAACGGCAAAATTAACTGAGGGACCAATAATGTAACGAAATCCAAACCTCAGGGACTAAAATGTTGAGTTTGAAAACTCAGGGACCAAAGTGTAACTTAACCCAAACCTCAGGGACCAAAAGTGTATTTTTCCCTAGATTTTATTTTTTAGCTTGCTTAACATAGATCTAAATAGAAATTGTTTCTGTTTTATTTTTGCCCAACGTACCGGTTTTCCATTTAATTGAAATTAAATCACAAACGGTGAAAACCGCTTCCGCTAGAGGATCCAATTCCTCCACGAACTCGCGTGCGTCAGGTGTAATTTCGCGTGTGGCTGGCTGGAGCGGACGCGTGTCACGCGGCGGTTGGTTCGTGCGTCAGATGTTCGGGTTCTAGTGTGACGGTTCGAGCCTCTTCGTGGTCGTTTTTTTTTCTTCCTCTCGCGTGCAGGTTATAGTGGAGCAACTTTTCTTCATGGGCCATTTTGAGAACGTGGGCTTCTTTTTTTAATTTCAAATTTCGTGGGCCTGCAATTTTTTCCCATTCGCGAGATTGTGGGCGGTTTTTAGAGCAGTTGGTTCGGTCTGGTGGCTGTTACGCGCGGTTCATGAAAGGCTGACCGGTCTTTGACCGGCTCTCGCTGGTTCGATGCGGTTCAGGCGAATTTTGACCGGTTCGCGCGGCTGTTGACTTGGTTCATGTGGTTTGAGCATATTTTAGACCGGTTCAAAGGTTTTTTCCCTGGTTCAGCGAGTTTTGGGCCTGTTCAAGGTGTTTTTGAGCTGGTTCAGCACAGTTCAGCCCAATTTCTCGTTGGTTCGAAGGGTTTGGACGCGGTTCGAGGCTGTTTTGAGCTGGTTCACGGCAAGATAGGACTTAATTAGTTAAATTAATGTAATTTTTCTATTTTTTTGAGTCTTAGGATGCCAAACCCCGTCTACTTAGCTATTTAAATTGCTTTATGAATGTCATATAGTTTATAATCCCACCATAGGTTAAGCATATTCATGCATTTTTAGTTATAATTGTTATAATATATGGATTATGCATGGATTTTATTTTCATGAAAGTTTAATATAAAATGTTATATTAAATGGATGAAAATTGAGAAGCATGGAGCATGAAATTACTTTAGTTTAAAAATATAAAAGTTATATTTCTATAAGTAATTTATATGCTTTATTTATTTTCATGGGTGATTAATATAAAGAGTTATATTAATGTATGAAAGTAGTTATGCATTTTTAATTTTCTTGTATAATTAATTTAAGAGTTAGATTAATTAAAGGAAATTAAAATTGCATTAAGCATGACATTATCTTAGAATTAATATAAATATTATATTATTTAATGTCATGAATGCTATTGTATGGTAATAAATTAATTAGAATTTGATTGTTGATTTATTTACCATAGTAGCATGTTATAGGTTTAATTCATTAAAATTTATAATAGTTATAAAAATTAATGAATAGATATCTATTAACCTATAACAAAGAGTTGCATGCAACCATAGGATCTTAGGAAAAATGTATTAATTTTAAAATTGTTTAAAATTAATTAGACCTAAGATCACTATTTCTAATAGGATTAGAAATTATGTCTTGCTTAGTATTTTAATGGATTTAAAATATGGTAAGATGGAAAAATAGGATTTTGGTTATAAGGGAACTCTCCCAGTGAGGTTCTGTCTAGGCTGGAGTTATCTTCTACCTAGGAACTGACCTGGTACCTGAGTTGAATTAACCAATGTCCTATTAGCATGCAATGTCACTAGGTAATTAAAAAGGTTTAATTGACCTAGACATTAGTGTAAAGACCTGATTATAAGAGTTATAATAGGCATAGACTTAGATAGATTGAATTAGCCGGGTTTATCTAAGTTAAATAACCCTAAAATACGGTAGGACATTTCAGTGGGAGAAAAAAATATAAAAACAAGATTTTCATATCGAGTTTTTACTCTCACGTCCCCCTGTGTTCACACTGTGAGATCCATGCTCGGCTTCTTGTCGCCTTGGGCGCGGCCTCCCTTCGGAAAGTGTTTGCATGGGTCAATAACAAGGTGAATGGGAAGAATGTCTATAGTAAGTGGGAGCAGGACGCGTGTCAACGTATCCTACGGTCTCCACCCCTAGGTCGCACCGTGAGATTCTTATGATCCGCCCGCGTGTCGTCCTGGAGCGACCATCCCTTCGGAGGGCCTGATCATAGGTTTCGGAACACCGCGAACTCCAAAAATGGATAGGGTCAGTTAGGTTAATTACCAACAGTTGTCTTTCCTTTTGGTAGCTTGTTGGTGCGTACCTCTGGGATCTGAAAGTGGGAGGGTTACACTTACGGGGATGAGTTAAATGTGTTAACTAATCCTTGACCGAACAACGGTAACTAAACGCTAACAGAATATGAGTTATTCTGGTGTTAGAGTTTGGTTGAGATTGTCTCAATTTAGAGGAGGAGTAGCTGACCACCCTTCGGTGGCTGTTGTTCTAAACCTTTGAAGTATCGTTGCAAAAACTAAATCAATAGTTTTCTAGGGTTTCTTTGATTGTTTATTTGTTTTTGCAGAATTTGATTGGATTATTTGTAATGGGTTAGTGCGATTAATAATACAAGTAATTTGTTACTTCAGCAATTATATAATAATTTTATGTGCATTGTCTTACGTCATGTTATAAATAACGGTAATACAACAAGCTTAAACGACAAATTGTGGTAAATAAGTCTAGGATTAGTCTTAACTGAGGAATGTCCTCATGCCCCATATGTCTAATTCATTAAGAATTGTTCTTGGTGAATATGACATAGGACTCTGCTTAGCAAAAGAGAACTTGTTCAAGGCCATAATTTTCATTTACTTGTCTTGAAAACGTGATTAGTGAAGAAAGTGGTTCTCCCTGAATACTTGATTCAGGGGTCACAAATCACGTGTGTTCTTCTTTTAAAGAAATGAGTTCCTAGCGACAGCTTCCTGTTGATGTAATAACTCTCAAAGTTGAGAACTAGAGAGGTTATCTCAGCCGTAGCAGTGGGGAACATTAAGTTATTTTTCTCAGTGAGAGTAAATACATATTATTAGATAATGTGTATGTAATTCCTAAGATCAAAAGAAATTAGATTTTTGTATCTTACATGCTGGAATAATGTTGCTCTTCACCTTTCTCTGCTAATGCAGTTTTATTTCTAGAAAGGGAGTTGACATTTGTTCAGCTGAACTGGAAAATAACTTATATGTTTTAAGACTAATTGAGAGTACAACAGCTGCTACTACTCTAAGTGATAAAGAGGCAAAGGATTTCTCCTAAAGGAAAATACCTTTCTTTGGCTCTTAAGATTAGATCATATTAATTTCAATTTGATTGGGAGACTGGTCAGGAGTGTACTTCTAAGCAAGTTAGAAGATGACTCTTTACTACCTTATAAGTCATGCCTATTGGGCAATATGACTGATAGATCTTTTACTGGAAAAGAGCTAAAGAGCCAAAGAGTCTTTAGGCTTGTACATTTGGATCATTGTGGTCCAATATGTTAAAACAGTGGGAGGGCATGAATAATTCATCTCTTTTGGATGATTATTCAAAGGTATGAGTATCTTTACCTAATGCAACTTAAGTATGAAGCTCTTGATATATTAGAAGGGGCTTAGGACTGAAGTTGAAAACTTGTTAGGTGAGATGATAAAAACATTTTGATCTGATCAAAGTGTTGAGTATAGGGTTTTGAGATTTCAGGACTATTTGATAGTACATGGGATCACGCCCTAAATCTCATTTAGGAGAAATAGAACCCTATTGGATATGGTTCGATCCATGTTAAGCTATGCTCAATTGCCTAGCTCGTTTTGGGGTCATGCAGTATTGACTGCAGTAGGCAACCCCAAAGGAAATGAGAAGTGGATACTTCTTCAATCCACAAGAGAATAAAGAATTTGTATCGACAAATGCTAAATTCTCAGAAGAAGACCACATGAGAAATCATAACCCACAAAGTAAAGTCGGTTTAAGTGGTTAACTAATGAAGCTAATGGAACATCCACAAGAGTTGTTGATGAGACTAGCTGTTCATCAAGAGTTGTTGATGGACTAGTTCATCTGGTCAGTCACATCCATCTCAATAGTTGAGATTGCCTCAATGTAGTGGGAGGGTTGTTTTATAACCTGAACGTTACATGGGCTTGTTTGAAGCCTAGGTCATCATACCTGATGATGACATAGAGATTCATTCTCTTTTAGAAAGAAACTTAATGATTTTGACATGGACCAATGGATTAAAGCCATGGACCTGGAAATGAAGTCTTTTGTATTTCGCTTCCATCTGGGATCTTGTAGATCTGCTTAATGGGTAACACCTATTAGTTACAAGTGGATTTATAAGAGAAAACAAGACATTAAAGGTCTTAACCAGAAGGGTTCATACAACAAGATCAAAAGCAAAAGGATTTGCAAGCTTAAGTGATCCATTCATGGATTGACCTAAGCATTTTGATATTGGAATTTAAGATTTGATACAGTGATCAAAATTTTGGGCCTTAATCAAGACATTGATCAGTCTAGTGTCTACAAGATCATCATCAATAGTTTAGTAGCTTTCTTAGTGTTGTATATGATTGATATCCTAATCATTGGGAATGATATAGGTTATCTTACTGACATTGAAAAAGGCTAGCAGCTCATTTCCAAATGAAAATTTGGGAGAAGCTGAGCTAGCCTTGTCTCAAGTGTCTTATGTCTACAAAATGTTAGTTAGATATAAGATGCAGAAATCCACGAAGGGTTCACTACCTTTTCAGGGATTGAATTCTTCTGTCAAAGGAATAGTGTCCTTAGCCACCACAAGAAGTTGAGGACATGAGACATAAGTCCTATGCAGTAGGGATTGTCAGTAAGTATCAATAAAATTCAGGATTTGATCTCTGGAGAACCGTTATGTACATCCTCCAGTATCTTGGGAGAACGAGGATCTATATGCTCGTGTATGGCACTAAGGATTGGATCCTTACCGGATACACTAACACACAGATATTCACACTGTCTGTGTTCACTCTTAATGGAGGAGCTATAGTAAGACTTATCTACAGTCTCGAGCATATAGGCCGATAAGCAGTTGCTTATGAAGCAGCGATAGAGACTGTATGACTTAGGAAGTTCTAGACTAATTTGGAAAGTGTTCCAAATATGAACTTGCCTATTGTAAGACAAGCTAGCACATCGAATTGAATGGTAGTATTGCTGATTCATTCACGAAGGCTCTCTCGGTTAAAGTGTATGAGGGTCATCTAGAATGTCTAGGTCTACAAGTTATGTACAAAGATGTAATCTAGGGCGAGTGGGAGAAGTGTAATGGGTATAGTGATACCATTATGTAATGGGTATAGTGATGCCCTAGTTTATTGTATTTGTACATTGTAAATACGTTTTATGTATTATACATGTATTTATACACTCACTGCTGGGATAGATTATTGTACATTCCCACTAAACTAGATTTTTAGTCCAAATGGGAGTTTGTTGGATTTTATGTCCTAAAACTCGTAGATAGTGAATGATTAAGGAATTATACACTTGTATCAATAAAGTGTTATTGAGGTTTATGCAATAAAGTATTATTGAGGTTTATGCAATAAAGTGTTATTATCATATTAAGTCTAGAATTACACAATATGACCCAAATCCAATAAACTAAGATCCAAGGTTGTTTACATGTAACTTGAACTAGTATGTGGGGACATACGGGGATCAGTGTTCAAGTAACAACCTAAAAGGTCTATACTACAGGGATAAGGCTGGGTACCTTATCCTGGTAATACTATGTGATACGACCCGCTTTGTATTCGATACAGATGTATTGATCCAAGGCGTCCATGTAGGAGACATGCGAGCGGGGGTATCCTATGCAATGAGTTTGCATAAGACCGGACCACGAAATAGTAAACCACTAGATGTAACACCGTTAACTAGTTAGGTTATTGTTTCAATAGGATGACCTAGGTAACTCAGTCTTAATCCTGAGTGTGTCATGAACTCCTTCTCACGAGGGATTGTCCTTTGATTAGTACGGGTGAGAGTGGCCTGCGCCGACTCAATAAACCTACCTGATAACTTGAAAATATCAAGTTATTAGGTGCCTAATTTCAGCTTATTGTGAGCCTCAAGAAAGTGAAAAACCCAAGTTTTAACTAATTTAGATGCTAAGATGCAATAATATTGATTTATTATATTAATGTGCTCATATTGATTATTATCTTTGAAATTCATACAAAACTGCACTAATTCTAATTTATTGTTGCATCAGGAAAAGCTTGGCCAATTATGAGCTAGAAGTATGGCGCATGGAAGCTTATGCGCTAGAGCATGACACGCTAGAGCATGATGAGTTAGAAGCTTGGAGCATGATGAGCTAGAACATTGATATTGAGTGGGGAGCAAGTTTGTGTTGAGTAGGGAGCAAGTTTCCATTCAAGTTTGATCCTTTGGCTCCAAGTATTATCCTTTGGCTTCAAGTATTCCCCTTTGGCTCCAAGAAAGAAGACGTTATAAATAGAGGGGAGGTGAAAGGAGAAAACCCATCCAAGGATCCAAGGATCCAAGGCATTCTTAGATTTTTATGTTTTATTGTATGCTTTTATTTTGTAGCATGAACTAATTTCTTTTTATCAAGGCTTAGCCTAGGCGCCCATGAGGCATTAAGATTATTTTTTTATGCAATGCAATGAATCAATGATATTGATGCTTTCTACTTAGATGTGATAATTCTTTCATTACTAATATCCGTCTGATCAACCGATAGAGGTAGTAGCATGATAAATCCCAGAAGGGTAACACATGTGGAAATATCTAAGTAGAGCAAGATAATGCATTACATGTAGTCTAGTTGTGTTAGGAATAGCTCAACCGCTTAGGATATTTCATAGATGTGTTTGGGTTGCTTTAGGAATAATTCAACCGCTTGCAAGCATATATAGAGAACTGATTAAACGCATGAATTAAGCAATAGGAATATTCTTAGTTCATTGCATGTGTAATACCGGAAGGGAATCACATGTATATTTCTCGCTTAGGCATCAGTATTCCGTTGATTAATTGTTATGCGCTACATTAATATCTTATCTGCCGCATGTGGTTGCTGTGGTGAAAGTCTTGATAGCTCATCGCCCATTGTTTTTCCTCTAACGCATTAGTTTATGTTTTATATTATCGCACGTTTACTTCACCGCATCTCAATCTCTTTTGTAATTCCTAAAGCCCATGCATTAGAATATGACTTAAGGAAAGACACTTTTACTATTTGCCCCTTCCCTGTGGATTCGATCCTGGAATACTCCAGGTATTACTTGGTAGTGCACAATTTATACTTGGATTAATGCACAACAACGACATATTCTTTAGTTAATTCAGCATAACTAGAAGTGATTATATTTTGCAACCACTACCTTCTTGGGGATAAGACCGAGTGGGGGGCTGGGGACATGACAACACAAGATGGAATTCACTCCTTCCCGCTTCTAGGAGAAGTAGATGAGTGTTCCCTTAAGTGGTGACTCCGGGTCTTGAACAAAGGAATACCGTCCTCTCACTGGCTCGAGAGGGACTTTCTGTTTACTGGTTGGTCCATAAACAGGTTGTTCATTAGAGGAGCACTGGTACTTAAGGAGCCAGAGGTAACTCAGGGGTAAAACGGTAATTTGACCCAGCTGTAGTTACGAACACTCGTGAAGGATTGACTTACTGTTATTGGTCAATATCCGTGGACACAGAAACATTCTACAGTGAGAATAGTGCAGCTGTGGGTCTTTAGTGGAGTGACCCACAGTTAATGAATATTGGTTAACTCAATTAATGAGTTTAGTCAGTTAACCTCATATCATTGGAGCTTCTGATCTGTAGGTCCATTAGGTCCCCCTGCTAGCTCGTAAAGAGTAATTGGGAACAATTTATCTTGAAAGAATTTGAATAGTTCAAATTCATCTTGGGAATCAAGTTAATTGTATGAGATACAATTAATATAATGTATAGTGATACATTATAATATAAACTTTATTATATTGAGAGAATAATATTTGAAGGAGTTCAAATATATAATTAATTAAATATGTGATATTTAATTAATAAATAAATTAATTAATTATGAATTAATTAATTATTCAATTTAGTTTAAATTAAATGTGATTTAATTAAACTATATATTATATGAGAGATATATTAGAATATGATTCTAATGTGTAATTAATTAAACATGTATGATATTTAATTAATTATAAAATTAATTAATTTTTGAATGAATTAATTGTTCAATTTAATTTAGTTAAATGTGATTTAATTAAATTAATATCTATAGTTTAATTTTAATGTGAACTGGATTCATATTAAGACTATAGGTTATAAGAGAGATGCAAATTTGAATGTGATTCAAATGATGGGTTGATTAAATATATGATATTTGATTAATCATTGAATTAATTAATTGGTTGTTTTAAATTAATTTGATTAAATTGGATTTAGTTAAATTGATTGAAACTATAGCTTGTGTGAGGATTTTGCATTAATATGTTTTAATGCACATATAATTAAATATTAGATATTTAATTATATTATTAATTAATTAATTTATATATTTAATTAATTAAAATTGTTTTAATTAATTATTATTATGATTCTTTTCTCACTCCAAGTACACGCAGTAGGGGTTATTGAGATTTCCCTTCATTCTACAGAATCACTAACGGCAACTCTCTCACTCTCTCTAACTTTTCTCTCAACTTGAAGAATACAGAGAAAATATTTTTCTCTGTAGAAACATTCCCTCTCAAGAATTCAGTTCCACAATTGAGTTCCCAAACTCAGAGGATAGCAGGGTAATCTTGTGGTGGTGTCCCAAGATTTCATTTTTGGTCCCTGGCATTCAAGAAGGCGTTCTTGAAGAATTCGGAGTCGTCAGACGACGGTGAGTTTTCTTAGCCTTAAATTTTGTAGAATTATGAATTCGTTTTTGCCAATGTATGAGTATTTTGCTAAACGAAATTAAATTGCGAATTGGTCCAATTGCTTCCGCTGTAACGGAATTGGGAATTCCAATCCTTCATTTTCAACAGTATAAGTAGGCTTCCCAGGAAGGAAATGCGCTGACTTGGTGAGTTTGTCGATAATGACCCAAATTGCGGTGTAACACTTGGTCGTTCTAGGCAATCCTATAATGAAGTCCATGGATATATGCTCCCACTTCTACTTCGGGACACTCAACGACTGTAACAAGCCCACTGGTTTCTGTCTTGGGGCTTTCACTTCCTGGCAAACAAAACATTTACTGACAAAATCTGCTATCTCTCTTTTCATGTTTTGCCGCCAGTAGTACTGTTTTAAGTCATGGTACATCTTCGTACTTCTCGGATGAATTGAAAACAGTGAACTATGTGCCTCCGCTAATAACTCCTGTCTGAGGTCGACATTCCCAGGCACGCATAAGCGACCCTGGTAACGCAAGCCGAGGTCTGAGGATAAGGAGAACTCGCTCACCTGTCCTGCCTCCACTTGACTATGCTTATTAACAAGGTCAGGGTCACTTGGTTGGGCATCTATGATCCTCTGTCTCAAGCTCGACTTAACTGTCAACTGAGCTAGACGTGCCGTAACTTCGCCCACTGCAACTATAATCTCCGCACGTTCCAAGTCATCCAATATATGAGCTTGAGTAGTAACCAAGGCAGACGTATGAGCAGTCTTCCTACTGAGGGCATCTGCAACCACATTTGCCTTGCCTGGGTGATACTGGATGTCACAATCATAGTCTTTTACTAACTCCAACCATCTCCGCTGCCTCATATTCAACTCCTTCTGGGTGAAGAGGTATTTCAGACTTTTGTGGTCCGTGATGATTTGGATTTTCTCTCCTGTTGCCTTCTAGAGTGGGGTAAAAATATGGTGAAAATAAGCTCTAGAATACTGTGCAAGTATACACAATCTGCAACAAGTGATAAGTAATTTATCGTATCCACGAGGTTTTGAATAGCTCTCACTTTACCTATATTGTGTAACTTTTTAATGGTTTCAAGGTTGTTAAATTGATTGATTTTGATAAAATGCTGAAGCAAAAGAAATGACAGAACAAAAAGTAAACGGATAAAGCAGACAAATTGGAAACAAGCGTTGGTCAGGATTTCAGTAATTGTTTTAAAAGATGCTCTAGCAATAATATTGATTAGTCAATTCTTTTGCAGTCTTATCAGCAGTATCCTCCCAGAACTCTGGATTTTTTGGAATGTGTTTCAACTCCAATGACGTGCTACCGATCAAGCATTAGGCAACTGGTTGTCCCTAACTCAAGTCACTGGCGTCCACCAACACATAATGGTCTAGTGTGATTAAATGTCACACACCTCTCAAATCATCCCTGAAACTAAGAGGTGATATTCATACCGGCTGGCCAGGCGGGCACAAAATAGAAATAGACACAACAAATAATCAAGATGCTCAAATCAACATATATTACATAGAGTAATACGCACGACAATTACATAATTCCTAACCAACACCTAAGCAAATTTAGTTCATGAAGTTTATAATAACACACGCTACAATCTGAGTACGTGCATCCATAACTACAAGAAATTACAAGAAAAGATCAATTCCCTTGATTAGATCTGTAGTTAATGGTCTTCTTGAAGTCTCCAATCTTTCCTCCTCTATTCGGCCCCAAAGCTGGAAAGTAAGCCTCCACGAATGGAATAGGACTTTCCTTTCTCGAAATTGGAATGTTTTGACTTGAGACGACTCCTTCCTTTTATAGAGTGGAGTCAAACCCTACTTAGGTCAAACTTTACACGTGGAGGGCTCTCCAAGCTTCCTAGATCCGAGATTAATTCAGCTAACGCCACCTCATTTAATGAATCATGTGCGGCTCATGTGGCAGTTTTGCTCCCCGCTTTGCTGGATCACAGATTTTGTTCCCTCAAGTCACTCAACATTATTTTCTGCACAAAATAACTTCCAAAGAATCTATTCTTCTAAATGGGTTAAGACATATAATATTCATCTAAAAGCAACCCTATTTAACACAAATGACACACAAAACACTATAGAAATAAGGCCTAAATAACTCCCTTTTGGAGAGTTATCATCTCCGTATAGGTAGTGCCTCCAAATCTTCAAGGCAAAGACCACTGCTGCCAACTCCAAGTCATGGGTCGGGTAGTTCTTCTCATAATCTTTCAGCTGACGAGACGCATAAGCAATGACCTTACCATGCTGCATTAACACACAACCCAGACCCTTCTTTGAGGCATCACTGTAAATAACAAATTCCCCTGAACCATCGGGTACTGGGAGTACTGGTGTTGAAACTAGTCTTCGCTTAAGCTCTTGGAAGCTTGCCTCACAAGATTCATTCCACATGAATGGTGTACCCTTCCGAGTCAAGTGAGTTAGGGATGCGACTATACTGGAAAAGCCTTGTACAAAACGACGGTAATAACCTGCTAACCCCAAGAACTCCGTATCTCACTGATTGAAGTGGGTCGGGACCAATTGGTCACTGCTTCTATTTTGGTTGGGTCTATTGTGACACCTTCCTTCGACACCACGTGCCCTAAAAAGAAACTCGTTGTAGCCAAAACTCACATTTAGAGAATTTGGCATACAACTTGTTCGTTCTTAAGGTGATCAAAACTCTCATGAGATGATCCTCATGTTCCTCCTCTGTCTCGGAATAGATAAGGATATCATCAATGAAAACAATTACGAACATATCGAGGAACTCCTTAAATACCCTGTTCATCAAGTCCATGAATACTGCAGGAACATTGGTAAGTCCAAAGGACATCACTGTAAATTCGTAATGCCCATACCTGGTCCTGAAAGATATCTTTGGTATATCTTCCTTTCTAATCCTCAACTGATGATATCCTGACCGTAGGTCTATCTTAGAAAATACTGACACACCTTGAAGCTAATAAAAAAGGTCATCAATTCTGGGCAGAGGATATCTTTTCTTTATCATCACTTTGTTCAGCTCCCAATAGTCGATGCACAGACGCATAGACCCATCTTTCTTTTTCACAAAAAAGATTGGGGCACCCCACGGCGAAACGCTGGGGCGTATATAACCTTTATCTAATAACTCTTGAATTTGCACCTAAAGCTCTTTCAATTCTGCTGGAGCCATTCTATATGGAGCTTTAGAAATCGGATTAGTTTCTGGCTCAAGCTCAACGCAGAAGGCAACTTCTCGTGCTGGCGGTAGTCCTGTTAGATCCTCAGGAAATACATATGCGGATTCCCTCACTATAGGTATTGAGGTCACCGATACCTCGAAGCCCCTTATGTCAACCACGCTAGCTAGTAGGCCCCAAGCTCCTTTGCCGATCAATTTTGTCGCCTTCATTGCAGAGACTACTTTAGGAGCACCCTTGATCATTGATCCCTTAAATTTGAAGCTCGCCTCTGATGGAGGGTTGAAAACAACCTCCTTCTGATAACAACCTATGTTGGCATAATTAGAAGCCAACCATTCCATTCCCAAGATAACATCAAAATCGCTCATGTCAAGGGCAATCAATGTCACATTCATCGGTCAATCAGACACTAACATTTGACAGACTTTCACTGCTTCACTAGTTAACAGAGTTACCCCCGCAGGGGTTGAGACTGACAAAACGTAGCCTAACGGCTCTAGTTCTAGGTTGGCTTGACTTACAAATGATGCAGAAATAAAAGAATGTGTTGAACCCGAATCAAACAACACGAAAGCGTAATGATCGAAAATAGGGATGGTACCTGTCACTACTGCATTCAGGTTCTCTGCCTCCTATCGGGTGGTGGCAAATATCTTGCCCTGCTGTTGTGTTGGTCTTACCCCAGATGCCTGATTTGAACTAGATGGCTGGTTGGCATAATTAGATTTCTTCTGATTGAAATTTGGAGCGATATGCTCTTATTGACCACACTTAAAGCATACATGGGTCCCTGCCAGACAACGACCCCAGTGGTATTTTCCGCACGACTGACATAACGACCTATCCTGATTAGGCCCTGATTGATTCTATGCTTTCTGCCGAAGGTCTTGAGTCGGACCTCGTCTAGGGTAACGTTGACCCCGTTGTCTGTTCGAGCTCATCTGATCGTATCTTCGCTTATGATCTGGGGAAGGTTCTGGAGAGACGACTGACGGTCGTCGATCAATCAACTCTGCCACCCTGACTGCTGTGGCATAGTCTTGTGGTTGATGGGCTGCCACATTGCCTTGTATCTCTTCCTTTAAGCCCGTGATAAATTGTTCTACCTTATCAGCCTCTATAGCTACCAGGGCAGGAGAAAATTGAGACGGTCTGGCGAACTCCGTCTCGTATTCCTCCACTGTTTGACTCCCCTGCTTAAGAGCCACAAACTCTGCTTGCTTCCTGAAATGGGAGGCTGCAGGGTAATACATCCTAAAGAGTTCCTCCCTGAACTGAGCCCATGTAACAGGTCCGTTGCTGACGTCTATAGCCTTTCGATCGATTGCCACCAAATTAAGGCGTTGTCTTGCAACAGGAACACGACACAGTAAAATTTCTGGTCTTTCGGACAGTTCATGTGGTGAAAGACAGTTTCGATGGAGGACAGCATCGGCTCTGCCATTTTGGGGTCCCTTGATGCTCCATCAAACGAACGGGGTCCCACTTTCTAAAATCCCTTAAACACCTTGCCTCTCGCGACAGGGTTTCATTGTTCTGAGGCGCTTGGGCCTGTTGTCCCGCAATCAAGCCTGCAACTACCACCTGAACTGCAGACTGAACTGCCCCGACAACTGCTGACTGAACAATTGCCTGGATGGCATCCACTGTGACAGGTTCTGTCGCAGGTGCCGGCAGCTCAACTTGCGGATCTTCTGGTAGATTATCTCCATGCCCCATTGGTGGCACAACTGCTTCAGGGGCTGTACACCCCCTACCACGACCTCTTCCACGACCTCGTTCACAAAGAGGCATGATCCATTACACAAAATTTTTAATCCTCTAACTAAACAAGCTCGATTCCTTTAAATATTTAACAGTTACAGAACATCATTCATACTTTCCCACAACATGAACTTTTTCAAATATATATAACATTTATAGGCTACAAAGTTAAACAAATGTGTACCTGGTGTGACCGGATGCTTGCTGATAAGCCATGGACATACCTAAGGTTTACGATGTAAACCAGTCTATAGAACCTATAACCTAGAGCTCTGATACCAACTGTAACGACCCTACATTTCATGTCTAGATCCTATGGCCATTACCACATACATTTCACTTTTAAAGAATACAATGAAACAACGTTTAGAGTAAAACATGCTTAGAAAACCAGTGAGACTTTTCAACCTGGGATACCAGTTAAAACAGAAACAACCAAAACTGTAACAATTTCAATGAAAAACCTCAAAGCGGAACTAGTACTAAAAACAAAACATAACAAGGTGAAAAATAAGAACAAGTTTCGAATACATGAAAAAAACGGAAGTCTATTATACGAGATTCCATGGCTCATCCAGCAACATTCTGTCACGCATTCTGTACACCCTTGCCTTTACCTGCATTTACATGTTAGGGAAAAGAATGAGTATTTCAAAATACTCAGTAAGTAACAATACTGCTAGACATGCAACAACCAAGGTTTCAAGAGATTATTTGGGCTAAGGGCCTAAAGGTTATGTCATCTCGTTCCATTTCATTTCATTTCATTCATCATGTAGTATGGGTCTCGTGATCAATTAATTCACCTACATAAGTTTGCCAACTCACTGAAGGTGCACAGGTGGGTGTTTCTGGAGATCTCTACTCCTACTGATAGTAGAAGGCATCCAGTCAGAGGAGCCAAGTCTCACCCATCAAGGCACTAATGTGCGCATAGTGCTCTAACTACCATTTCACTAGTGGGGCGTCCATGGGTTTTGAGTCGGAGTTTAACTTCCACAGTTAGTAAATGGCACCTAGGCTGCGAAGCCGAGTTCCGCCCATTTAGCTCCTCATTTTAGTCTAATACATCTCAGTCCTAGGTGATTTATTGGCACGACCCCTCTACTAGAGTAACTAGCTTATTCTTTTCCCTTGAAGACCTCTTAGCACGCAGGTTAATTTTAACTGCAATCTAATCAATGAAATTATTTTCTTTTTGAGAGATTACTGACAGGCTAGACCGACATGCACCATCCCAACTCAGTCAATTACAGAAAACCTAACAGACATTCAACACTTCTAACAGAGAAACCACAACTTCTAGCTGTCTACATACATTGCCAGCTAACCGTAAGATACCACAATCATGCACTCGCATCTATCGTATAGCACAAATACATGGCAACCATATTCTTGAAAACAGAAGCATTCCTATCATCTCAGTCTCAACTCATACATATAACAAAAATCTCATGCCAGAAAACACAACTGTCATATCAATGCGTAGTTACAGTTGAATTCAACAAGTTAACTTACCTAATAACTCAATACAAAACAAAACGGCTTGGCCCACAGGTTTTCCTAGCAATCCCACAACTCTTAATAATTTAATAATAAAATTAGGTCCTAACACAGTACTACCAAGAATAAAAATACAGAAGTTTAAGGCCTGAATTTCTTACCCAACTGAGATTTTGGGAAAATTTTCGCTCCGCCTTTAAATTAAATCGACTTACCACCAAGGCCTTAACCCAACTCAAACCACCTGTCTATGTTCCGAGGTTCAATTTGACAAAACAGAAAATAATAGGATTAAAAAAAAAATCCAACCAATCCTTACCCAATCAACCTTTAAAAGACTAGGTTGGAATTTCGAACAACGGCGATGAACAGATCTGAAAGGCGGTGACAGACGGTTTTGCTACAAACAGTGGCGGCGGCGGACGATTTTCCTGCAGACAGTGGCGGAGGCGGACGAGACCGAGAGCGGTGCGGCTTGTGGTGGCTGCGGTCGAGAGAGAGACAAACATTAGAGAGAGGGGGCGTGAGACCGAGGGAGAAAAAACGAGAGAGAGAGAGCATAAACAAAGGAAACTCATCGGAGGCGAGAGGCGACGGCGATGTGTGGCGAGGAACGACGGTGGCGTGCAGCGAGGGGCAGCAGCGGTGATGCTGCAGACCGTGAGAAGGAGAAAGAGAGCGAGGCCAAGAGGGAGAAAGAACAAGAGAGAGAGAGATACAGAGAGTTACCAGCGGCGGCGTGGGAGGCTAACGACGGTGGCAGCGCAGCGAAAATCAACGGCAGAGGAGCGGCGGCTGATACACAGTAGAGAGAGAAAAAGTTGAGAACGAGCGAAGGAGAGAGATGAGGGTGTGAGAGAGGGGAAAAATTCGAGGGAGAGAGAGACTTGATTTTCTTTTTTTTTTGTTTTTTTTAAATGGTCCACCTGACCGAATTTGGGGGGAAATTTCCCCCCTCTTCTCCCTTTTGACCGGGCAAATAAAAGCCCAATTTTTTTTTAAGGCTGTTACAAAATTTGCTTTTAATTGTTAATATTTTCCATCGTTGTCCATCATTTAGTATTTCTTATATGCTTTTACACACAAGAGCATTTTGGATGATAAATAAAATATTTTACTCTGGTACGTAATTTTTATTTTATATATTTTCAATTTAAAAATATTGTTAACATATGTTTCAATTAATAACTCCTCTTTGGTTCAAATATTGTTAACATATGTTTCAATTAATAACTCCTCTTTGGTTCGGTGGAATCGATAAACTTAAGCCGATCTAAACATTGATCAACTAATTTAGACATATACATTTAAATAGGAGGTAAAATGTTCAAATCCTCAACTAAAAAAATAAATTAAAAAAAAATCATAAACTTGAGATGAAATCACAATTTTTATAGTTAACAAATTGCATATTTTTAAGAAGGGTGAATGAATATGGGAAGGAACATCGGATTTGAGAGAAAAATCGTGCGTCATAAGAGGTATGATTGTTTATACCATTTTCAAAAAAAAAAAATCGTATGATTGTTTATTACAACAAAGCAACAATAATTTATTGTCTTGATTCATATATAAAATGAATTTGCATGGTCCTTGTGCAAATAAAATATTAGTTTTTAAATTAGAAGTTGTCTAGCCACATAGAATAGAAATTTGATGGTCAACTCATTCACATGGTTTCAATAGTTTATGTAATCATATATATAATATTATGATTGTAGTAAATTATTTTTAAAAAGTTACTTGAACAAAACCAAACTATAATTCTTAAAGAAAAAAAAAATTATTATTTAAATTCATTATTTTCTTTTCTATTTATATAAAAAATAACACTTATACTTTTTATTGAATAAACTAATATTAAAATATATAAATCGAATCAATGTCTTCAAAATAGTCACGTGAACTCTTTCCTCCTATTTTGCTCGATCAAATTTCTAGTATGCTCCAACACCCATCTGGTGATAAAATGTTGTAGTAATGAGGATTGTTGTTGCAAGTATTTCAGCGTTATTGCAAGCATATAGACTTAAGTAATAAAGTGATAAAGTATTACAGAATATCGTGTCCACATGCAATCAGACAAAAGTTTAATTGATTACTAGAAATGCTAAGGGGCAATTTTATTTATAAATGAAATTCGATAGAAATAGAAAAAATAAAAATAAAAAATAAACTAAACATGCAAGGAAAATAATGGCGAGACAAATATAGTGAATTGAACCTAAGGAACTTAATTTTGCTAATTGGACTCTCAAAATTAATTAGTTAGCATCTTAAGTTATCTAATAGGGAAATCCATGGAAATGGCCTAAAAAAAGCGGTTTAGAAAAATAGACAGGAAAAAAGGGAGAAATATGGCCAAATCGTGGGATGCACGTGACTCTATTTGTGGTAGAACGTTCCGTTTATACCCTTTCCAGAATCATTATTCATCATTCTCCTAAAATTAAGAATAGTGTAACTGATTTTCTCTTTCATTCAATTGCTCCCCTCTTCCTATAATCAAGGATATTTAAACTTATCACGTAAATTTTTTTTACCCTAGATTTTCTTTTTAATTCAAAGATTTACGGTTTGCTTTAAAATTATCATATTGTCTTTTAAATATTTGAATTTAAACAGTTTTCTTAAAAGATTTTATTTTTCAGTCTGGTTTATGGTTTGCATTTGATTTTATTCTTCAGTCTGCTTTATGGTTTGCAATCAAGTTTTGAGCCTTTTTTTTCCACTAGTTTGCAATCGATTTTGTTCTTCAGTCTTGTTTACGGTTTGCAATTCAAATACAGTGTCTTTGCAAAATATTAGTGATAAGAAAAAAACCAAAGATTTGGGAGGAAAAAAGGATTTTAAATTTATTGACTTTGTCGATTTTGATTCCCCATCATGTGAAACTCTTGTCAAAGAAGAGTTTTTTTTTTTTTCAAAATAAGGATGAGTTGAAGAAAGTCATTTACCTAGTTGCCTTAAAGAACAACTTTCAATGTCGTACAGTGAAGTCAAATCGGAAATCCCTTGTTCTTAAATGCAAGGAAGACCTATGTAACTTATTGTTTAGGTCATCTCGTTATCGAAATGAAAAATTGTGGGTAGTCCGTAAGTTCATTGACCAACATGTGTTCCATTGATGTTAAGAATGATCATCGGCAAGCCACATCTTTTATTATAGGGGAGTTTGTAAAGTCAATTTTAAAGATGAATGATAAGATCCAATGTCGTCCCCGTGATGTAATTAGCTACATGAGGAGGAAACATTGGGTGAATATTAGTTATGAAAAAGCTTGGAGGGGACGTGAACTTGCACTGAACTCTATTAGAGGTAGCCCAGAAGACTCATATCCGTTTATCCCTACATTCAGTGTTGCATTAATCTAGAAAAATCCAGGTGCGTTTTTTGTCTAACATTTACATAGTATTTGTAAACAGATACCATGTATTTAATTCATTATCACATTGGTTTTCAGGCACATATACAACACAAGAAGTGGATGATGACGGGAGGTTTAAATATTTCTTCATGTGCTTTCAGCTTCAATCCATGCATGGAAATTCTGTTTCCCAGTTATATCTGTTGATGGGCGGCATTAAAGACCAAATTTTTTGGTACTCTCTTATTTGCATGCGCATTGGATGGTATAGTCCCATTGGCTTTTGCTGTTGTAGACTCAGAGAATGATGCCTCTTGGTGTTGGTTTTTCCGCAATCTTAAATTTGTGTTAGGTGAATCAAAAGACATAGTTATAGTGTCTGATAGACATAACAGTATAGGCAAGGGTGTAAATAGTGTTTATGATAAGGCTGAACATGAGATTTGTGCACTTCACTTGTTAAGAAACCTTAAAAAAAAATACAAATCAAAACCGATTGACCAACCCTTCCACATGTGTGCACGGGCCTACACTGATAGCGAACATAGCAAGCTATTTTTCCCTATCTAATTTAGTTAGTCTTTGAAATTAAATTGACTAAATTTATGCATTTTAATGTTCTATTTGTAGGAATCAATTATTGGAGCTAAATCGAGAAATTGGAGTTAACCGGGTGTTCGGGACACGAAAAGAGGCCAAAGAAACGGACTAGAATCAAAGTTAGAAGCTTAAAGATGAGACAAGTCCGAGAGCTAGCGTCTCGACGCTACTTTCTAGGCGTCTCAACGCTAGCAACTTTTCTTAAGTAAATCAGGCGGTAAAGGTCACAGCATGGCGACACTGTGACCATAGCGTCTCGACGCTCTCAAGTATTCCATAAATAGAATGGGCGGTAATGCGACATCGTCGCAACGCTGCCTATAGCGTCTCGACGCTGTCGACAGATTTGCTATAAATAGAATGCGATTGGGCATGGCCAAAGGGAGTCCATTTGATGCAATTTTAGCCCTAAACTCGACTAAAGACCTTATGTGGGAGCTGAGCGGGATTCAAGGCTTTGCTCGTGGAGATCGTGACGGGGATGTGTGGTTTCGACAACAATAGTGTTTAATCTCCTTTCTCCCTTAACTGTAGTTGTCTTAATGATTGTTTTAGGCTTCGTTTACATCGTAACGCCATGTATGAGTAGCTAAGCTTATTATCTTAGGGATTGATGTAGCCCTTTGGGCATTATGGATTAATTTTGGATGTATGTTTTGATTTCATTTATGCATAGACTTTCCTTAATGCTTTCAATTTATTGGCCATGAATTGAATGATGTTTTGTCTAAATCTTGCTCGGGAGAGGGGGTTTAGCTTAGATCTTGTTATGCATAACTAGGATAGTCTTAAGATCGGGAGATTTAAGATAATCTTAGAAATCGTTAAAAATGATTAGACTTAAGGCCTTGCATGTTATTGAGTTTAGATAGGGATATTGTTGGGTTTTATGCCCTAAAACTCGTAGATAGTAAATGTACTTTTGACCGAACATTAATAAAATGATGTATTATTCATTTATCTATGTTTGTATTATGCAATCGTGTCTTATTAACCCTAATCCAATAAACTAAACATCCTAGGCTAATAGAATGAGGCTTGAACTAGCAAGTAGGGACATACGGGGATCAATGTTCAAGATTTAGCCTAAAGGGTCTGTAGTATAGGGATAAGGCTACCTTATCCTGGTGACACTATGGATACAAATGCAATGATCCAACACATTCATGTAGTTGACATGCGAGTGGGGGTATCCTGTGCAATGAGTTTGCACAAGACCGGACCGCGAAATAGTTTACCACTAACTGTAACACCGTTAGTTAGCTTGATTTCTATTTCACTAGGATGACCTAGGCAACTTGGCCTTAATCCTGAGTGGATTATGGACTCCTGTCCATGAGGGATTGTCCTTTGATTTGTACGGGTGAGAGTGGCCTGCACGCCGACTCAATAAGCCTACCATTTTGGGGACAAGACCGAGTGGGGAGCTGGGAACATAGTCACACAAGATGGAATTCACTCCTTCTCGACTTTAGGGTAAGTAGAGGTGTGTTCCCTTAAGTGGTGTCTCCGGGTCTTGAACAATGGGCCCTACCCTCTCTATGGCACTATAGGGACTTCTGTTTGTTGGTTGGACCTCAAACAGGTTGTTCATTAGAGGAGCACTGGTACTTAAGGATAAAGAGGTAGCCTAGAGGTAAAACGGTAATTTGACCTAGTTGGGATATGAACAAACGTGAAGGGCTGACTTCCTGTTGATGGCCGATATCCGTGGACACAGAAATATATCTACAGTGAGAAGAGTGCAACTGTGGTTCTTTTGGAACCACAGTTAACGAACATTGATTAACTTAGTTAATGAGTTTAGCCAATTAATCTCATATCGTTGGAGCTTCTGATCTGTAGATCCATTAGATCCCACTGGTAGCTCTATCAGGATGATGAGGTAAATTTCTAAGGGAGAATTGAATATTCGAAGGGGTTCGAATATTAAGTTAAAATATGAATTTGATTCATATTAAAACTATAGGTTATAATTAATGCACATTTGTTGTACATTAATACTATAGTTTATTTGAGAGAAATATAATTAAATATATGATATTTAATTATAAGATTAATTAATTGATGAATTAATTAATTTTTTTGTTTTAATTTAATTTGATTAAATTTGATTTAATTGAATTACATTAAAACTATAGGTTATGTGGGAATATTATGTAAATATGATTTACATTAATAGTAATAATTAGTTTAATTGTTAAATTAATTATATTATTAATTATTAATATTAAATTTAATAATCAATCAGTTAAAGTAACTGATTGATCAATTCCATCCCACTAACCTAGGTCTTTCACGTTGGGGAGTTATTTTAGGGTGATTGGTTTTCATCCGTTACTTGCGTTCTTTCATTTTTCACGATAATCCCTAGTCTCCTACACGTGAATCTCTCTCTCTCTCACTCTCCAAACTCTCTGCGTTTTTTCTCTCAAGAAAGACAGAGAACAAAAATTCTCCAAACCTTAGAAATTTTGCTCCCACAAGCACCTTCATCATTTGCGCCAAGAGAATACCAGTGTAGTCTAATTTGGTGGTGTTCGTGGGAATTTTCCAGCAAGGAAAAGAAGGAACAAGTTGCTGTTTTTCTGCCTTTTCGTTGGAGAAAAAGGCGAAACGATCAAGAACGCTCCTTACAGTAAGTAGATCTTGATCTTGGATCATTAGGATCCAATCTAGATTAGATCTAGATGTTTTTATTGAATGTACAACATGTTTTGTAAGTATTTACAGCATGTTTAATTTGTTTTTCCTGCTGTGAATGTTTTGCCGTCGTATTGGTATCCCAATCGACCTTTAATTCGAAAAAGGTCTCTGACTTCTTCCGTTGCCTAGGGCTATTATCCCTACAGATATTAAATTCTTTGCATGTGAGAGAATTATTTATGCTCAGGATAGATAAGTATGAATTGAATTATTTTTAGATTTATGAAGCATGACATGTTAAATCATCCATTAATTAATTCATAATCTCAATCGGTGAAATCAACTCCCTAAGAGTCTTTCATCATTTGAATTCCATAATTTTAAGTTTTGTGTCTTGTTTTATTCATTCTCACTAAAGTTTGTTTCCTAGATAAAATTGGACATAAGTATTTACGGTAATTAATTTGACTAGAAACCCAATCTAGAGGACGACATTCGATCTAACAAATCACTATATTATAACTTGGCCCGTACACTTGCGGTAAGCAAATTGCGCATCATACACACCCATGGATTATGAATATTACATGAGGCAATTGGAGGACATAGTTCCTTCCATAAGGTCTGAATTAGAAGAAATAGAACGTTCTAAATGGGTGAGGGCATTTTTTGTGAGGAAGAGATATACTATAATGACAACAAATATATCTGAGTGTATGAATGCAATTTTTAGGGAGTCGGGTGAGCTACTTATTATTCCCCTTCTCGAAGCCATACGAAGATTGATTCAACAATGGTTCTATGATCGTTAGAGTTATTGTAGCTTCTCACGTTCTGACCTCTCGCCATGGGCTGAGGACATGCTTCGTACATCCCTAAAGGAAAGTCGAACAATGGACGTGAGTTTTGTTACATTATACTTCCAATCAATACTTGTATTTGTATAGTACCAGGCATATTTTGCTACTTATCATACTGTATTTGTATATTTCTAATGGAAAGTATTTTCAGCTATATCACATAAATCAGCATGAATTTGAAATACATTATCGGACAATGCAATTTGAGGTCAACATTCTTACCAAGAGTTGCACTTGTCAACAATGGGATTTGGATTTGATGCCATGCTCACATGCATGTCTTGCCTTGTGTCATTGGAACCTTGAATTTCATTCATATTGTCATGAATTTTTTTGATCATCCAGTTTAGTGCAATTATATAGTAAAGATGTGCATCCAATTGGAAATGTTCAACAATTCTCCAGCTTAAATGTTGTATAGGAGGACCGCATTCTCCCGCCTTGTAAGGGACAACCGGACACCCACATATCTCCACAATGGTATGATATTGTCCACTTTGGGCATAAGTCCTCATGGCTTTGCTTTTGGTTCACCCCAAAAGGCCTCATACCAATGGAGATACTTGTCCTCCTTTATATACCCATGATCATCCCCTTATCTAGCCAATGTGGGACTTTGATCGCACTCCTAACAATCCTCCCCTCGAACAAAGTACCACCGAGCCTCCCCTCAAATAGTCATCTATCCGTCTAACTCTCTACGCTTCACCGCTTTACCGAGAGTTCTTGCTCTTATCCAGGACGACTCCTCTTCTCTGGAGTATACCGCCTGCCCAACAGAGCCCAACCACGGATCTCCCCATGACTACTTCAAGGCTCACAACTTCTTTGTTCGACACCCGAGGATTCCACCCAACATGGCTACGCTCGAGGCATGGCTCTGATACCACTTGTAAGGGACAACCGGACACCCACATATCTCCCCAATAGTATGATATTGCCCACTTTGGGCATAAGCCCTCATGGCTTTGCTTTTGGTTCACCCCAAAAGGCTTCATACCAATGGAGATACTTGTCCTCCCTTATATACCCATGATCATCCCCTTATCTAGCAAATGTGAGACTTTGGTCGCACTCCCAACACGCCTAACACTAAACGAGCAGCTAGACGTCCGAGGAAAAAATGTATTTTGTCTTGGTTTTAAAGAGCTTCCTTCAAGTGTGGTCGTTGTGGACAAGTTGGGCATAACCGTAGAACATGCAAGAATCCCATTTCCAATTGACAAATCCTGTTTTGTTCTAATATTTAATTTAGTAATTGTTCATAAGATTTAGACCTTTATATATGCATTATCCATTAGAACTTTGACTTTGGTTAAGGTATTTTTATTTTTAAGTGCTACAAATTTCTATTTTGGAGTTTAATTTATAAATACCTTGTGTTTTATCTTTCAGATGAAACGTTAATAGTTGAATTTTATCCCTAAGGTATAATCCAATTTGAAGAAGTCCTTTAAAATACCATTTTAGTGTAATGGTTTTTTTCTCAATTGTATTCAATTCGTATCCATATAACATTACATACTAACAAGATTAAACAAACAAAATACCTTCTATTTGTATTTAAATATCAGAATAAAAAACAATATAAAACAACCTAAATATGGTGTATTTGTATTTAAATATTAGAATGGATATCGAGATTAAACAACCCGATCATAGGTATATTTTATGAATAACTGTTATTATTTTAATCCCTTCATATTTGTAGCAAAATAGAAGTCGCAAGTGAATACCCAAACTATGTCCTATTTGTATTTGGATATCAGTGTAATTACCCCATCACAAGATCTGCACCTAAATCGAAGGCATAACCAAAGTCGTTGTCTATGTACTCAAGTTTAACTCTATCCTCCAATTACCAATTTCTTCAATTACTACGTTTCCAAAAGTTCATCCTAATTTTAAGTGTCATTACTAATTTTTACTCTGTAATCAAGTTTAATTATACCGAAATTCCAACAGCATAACATCATAACTTCAAGATAGCTGAAATTTAGGAATCACCCGCTATACAATATAATTACACTTCTATAAGCAGATCAACGACCAAGCAAGAAACTTCAATCTATAATAGTAAACAGTTTCAATCTTCTGTATACTCAACACATAATTTGAAATGTGTCAAATTCAAATTCCATAACTTGGAAATGGCTCAAATTCAAATTCCATAACATTAATTTTCATCTGTCACAAAACATTCTAAATCCATAGTATTTTGAAGACATTTAATATAAGGAAACATTCTAAATCCTAAAGCAGTCAAAGACATTCTACAACAGCAAAACATTCTAAATCAGTCCCAAAACAGGCAAAGACAAAATAGAAGACACTAAATATCCTAAAGATGTCGAGAAATAGTCAAAATCTAAATCCAAACTGTTAAGTTGTTTCATTCTTGAGTTTGTGTTAGATGGAGATCGAACAATGGTGAGAAAGATATTTCTACAGTATTTGAGTCTTTCTTCGGATTATATATTCCTCTCATAGCGTCAGCATAAGCCCCTGTTGGTTTCACTGGTGCCGCCTCTTGTAATGGAGGCAATAATTTTCCAACCCCAGCTGATTTCCTACTGATATCCTTATTTACTTGGTAATTAAAAAACATAAACTATCAATCTTACATTCAATTAGAAAATGTAATATAGATATCCGTAATTAAAAAACATAAACTATCAATCTTACATTGAATTAGAAAATGTAATATAGATATCCTTTCAAAGTTCGTACCTCGGTTAACACATTCGATTCTCTGGTTACCATTTGTTTATTTCTGTCAACTGCATTAAATCTTTCCTTCAACTTTGGGGTCTAACAAATACAGTTGTAATTTGTTAGCGATATAAACGCGTGTAGTATAATTAATATCTAATTTATAGTTGAAATGCATACCTCGTTTATTGATCTGCCCAAGGTCTTTTGAACATGCTCAAAATTTTCTCCCATATTCAATTTTCATTTTACCTGTACTTTATTCACCATTACAAATGTTAGTTATACATTTGGTAATCAAAATTGTATTTAATCTGTGAATTTCCGTTCACCCATCTCATGTGGTTTCTTCGGGGAAGTCCATTTCGGTTGAATATAAGTTGGTCTATTCTCTGCCACATGTCCAACTGTTGGCCATTTTCCATCTCCATCCTATCATTGTAGTAATTAAGTTATGTTATTGACAGAAGACTTGTCGAGGGTCGTGTCAAACAAATTTATAATTTTCAACCTCTAAAGCTAACTTGTAGCAGTAGTGGTCGGGGTCGATCACAGGGAGTCTATGCAAACAAATCTTTATTTCCTTAATTGTTTTAGGTAACCAAAAAGGGGGGTTTTTGTAATTGGAGGGAAAATAGTTATGGAAAGAAAACTAATAATGGAAAATATTAAATAAGGAAAGCAAGAGAATTAAGCAAGAAGGAAGGAAATCAATACCTCAAAGATCCTGTAATCGGGATAGTGATAAGGGTAAAAAATATACCTATTTTACCCTTATATTTAGCTCATTTTCTTGTCAAAAGTTACATGTTTAGATCAATTTTACTATTCCCGAGCTCAAAATATGTTAAAGTTAATGAATTAGGGAGTTGAGAGTCACATATGTCAAATTATGCTTAATTGTGCTTAAAAAGACTCAATTTGATATGAATTTGACTCAATTTGGTGTTGTGCAGGAAAACAGAGGAAAGCTGGAAATTACCCAGAAATGCGACTGCATTTCTGGGAAGGCCAATTTCAAATGCGACTGCATTTCTGGAAAAACAGAGGCCGTTTCGAGTCCGTCGCGGGTCATTCTGAACGAGACTTCTATGCACCTAACCGACCGTTTTGACCCTGAAAATGACTGGGCTACCTACCAGAACCTATTTCGTAGCTCCTCAACTACTCCCCACACTATATAAGGCCTTGATTCAAAGTCAAATCCAAGCAGAACTCACTGGGAAGAAGAGGGTGGTGACAGAACCCTAGTAGACGCCCATGAGTAGGGATGCCCAAGGTTCTTCTTAGATGACTAAATTCTAACCTTAGTTAGGCATCAAACCTTAGTGTTTGTAGAGATTTTCACCCTATTCCCATTGTAAAAGGAGAGTAGAGTGTCGAGCGAACTCTAGAAGGATTGGATAAAAGAAAAAACCCTAGTATTTAGCTAATGCCATTATTTCCAGCACTTGTCACTTTTCATTCATTTGTATTCTTATTATTTTATTTCAATGGAAAGTTGTTCATTTTCACTTTATCCCACCATGCTTAGCTAAATTCCGTTGAGGGGTTCAATATGGTGAATTCTCTAATGGTTCAATAGCTTGAAAGTGTTTATTTGCTTAAGTTTTATTCAATGCATGTCATTCTTTATTGATTATCATTCTGATCTTGCTGAGTTTAAATTGATCACTTAGACTTTGCATGCTGTTATAGGTAATTTCGAACCACTCCGGGTACAAGGAGCTGACGAGGACAACCGGGCAGAAATAGGGCTGAGAGATGGACCCCAGAGGCGTAACCGACAAATGGGACGGGTCAAGACCGAAGGGGTCGGGAAACATGGTCGGCCTCGACCATGGCCCATGGCCCTCGGCCCGTTTGCGCTGGTCGAGTCCCACCGACTCCGCTCGGTCCCTACAGCCTCCAGCCGCCCCGGTTCCGCCTAGTTCGTCCTGAAGCACCTCCGAATTCCTGAAAAACCCTAAGATGAGCAGGTATTTATACCCCTCTTCGCCACTGAAGAAGGGGACCCAAACTCTCTATTCTCTACTCTCTTTCTCTTGCTCTCTAGCTCTCCCTTCCGTTTTCTGACTTAAGCATCGGAGGTGGTGTGGCTAGCACCACATCGGTGTGCAGGTTTTCTCTTTTGCAGGCCACGTCTTCCCCCGCTCTCAAACAAATTCACTGTCGATTATCACGTGGAGCAAAGGTAATTTACCTAGCGAAATTTGATCATCAACATGTTGCGTCGTCTGTGGGGAAGAAAGCTTGCCAAATCTGCATATCGGTCACTCCATGAATAAGGGGATGGAGAAGAGAAATCTAGACATAAACACAGAGAATTCGGATGGTGACCGCCACCAGCAGAGGTCACGGGAAGAAGGCTGAGATCGGCCTCGGACTGAATCTCCTCGTCCTTGGTCTCCACTGCCCTCATCCCGAGAGAAGCAAGCTGATCTCAAAATTGCTGCTCTCGAAAACAAAGTAAGTGCGATGGATCAAAATTTTTCCAGGATACTTCGCATCCTGGATAAACCTGGTCCTAACACTAAAACCTATGATGAGAGGTTGGTTAGGGATCCGAGGAAGGGGAAGGAGCCCATGGAGCACACTGCAGAATCAGAGACGAGATCGAAGGGAAAGAAGACTGGCAGCATGACCAGCAAGATCAGGGGGCTCAAACCTACTGATCGTACAATTTTGAGGAGCCCAGAGTCAAGCACACTTAAAGGACGTGACTACACAATTTCTACCCCAAGCTACGGTCATACTAAGAAAGACCTGAGGAATCTGATCGAGGAGAAGCGCAGAAGTGCCAAAATTGCAGAGTCCGAGGCCAGAGCTGCCGAAGCTGAAGCCAGGGCTGCCGAGGCCGAGGCCAGAGCAGCCGAGGCCGAGGCTAGGTTGGCCGAGGCCGAGGCCAAGAAAGACAATCCCCCTTGGAAGACCGAGCTTCTAAACACACTAAAGGAGCTTGGAAATCCACAGGGATACCTGCAGAAGTTAAAGGACTCAGGAGCACAAGACTTGGAAGAATTGATCGACCAAGTTGACCCGCCCTTCACAGAAGAAGTCATGAAAGCCGAGGTGCCTCAGAAGTTGAAGTACCTACATTCACACCGTATGATGGCAAGAAAGACCCTGTGCAGCATCTAAATGCCTACAAAAGCTAGATGGACTTCCACGGCGTCTCAGACGCAATCAGGTGTCATGCCTTCTTTTTCACTCTGACAAGATCAGCCAAGCATTGGTTTGAAAGGTTGAAGAGAAGATCCATCAGCCCTTTCAAGGAATTAGCTCGAGCATTCCTTGCACAGTTCATGGGAGCCAAAGAACAGCGCAAGCCTCACATCAACCTCTTAACAGTCAAACAACAGCCAGGTGAGAGCTTGCGTGATTATATAACACGTTTTAATGACGAAACACTACAGGTCGAGGGGTACAGCGAGGGAGCAGCCCTAGTAGCCATAACAGCTGGACTGGAAGACGAAAGACTGCTCAATTCAATAGGTAAGAGCCAACCTCGAACCTATGCAGAGTTTGTCTCCCGGGCACAGAAATACATGAGCGCAGAGGAGTTGCTCAAGTCAAAGAAGTCAGAACGTGAACACAAGAGGTCTTCTTCATCTGACCATGACAGTAGGAAGGACAAAAAGCAGCGGACCGACGACCATAGCCGAGGCCGAGCAGACCATGGCCGAGGCCGACCAGACCGAGGCGACTACTTGAAGAAATTTGAGAAGTACACCCCCACTTCAATCCCACAGGAGCAGATCTTGATGGAAATACGGAATACAAACCTACTCAACGTGCTTAGAAAGCTGAAGTCAAACCCTGATAACAGAGACAAAAGCCAGTATTGTCTCTTCCATCGAGATCATGGACATTCAACTAGGAACTGCATTCAGCTAAAGGACGAGATTGAAGCACTGATTCAAAATGGATACCTGAAGGAGTTCACCACTAAGGCCGAGGCCGACCAGAGGTGGCCGAGGCCGACCAGAGACGACCCAGGCAAAGACAAGGGTGGACCTCAATTGGAAATCCATTGAGGACCAAGATAGACTCTCCTATGGTCGAGGCCGAGGCCGGGGCCGAGCTCTACCACACTTCATGCCAGGGTCAAGGACAGCATTCTGGAGAACACACTAAGCCTTAGCTTAGGGAATTCTAGTTTTCTTTATTCTGCTGCACTTACCATGTAATCAGAGCATTGTCGCTCACTTTATTTTTGGTAGGTAGGAGTAGACTTTTCCCTTTTGCTTTGCCATTTAAGTGTAAACATTATCATTAATGTTAGGACCTAGATTTTCCCCTTTCAAGGCTTAGAGTGTGTTCCAAGGAATGTATGAAGACAACATGCAAGCCTAAGCTTACTGCTTAGTGCCCACGCTCAAACATGCGAGCCTATAGTGCCCACGCCTACATGCGAGCCTAAGCTTTTCAGCTTAGTGCCCACGCTTGCTTGCGAGCCTAGGCTTTTCAGCTTAGTGCCCACGCTTCTCATGCGAGCCTGGGCTTCCATGCTTAGAGCCCACGCTAATGCACACGAGCCTGGACTACCAAGTCTACCTCACCTCAGAGCCCAAACACTTCATGTAAGTCAAGCTCACCTGGCAGAGGCCGAAACCGAGCACCTCTTGCCAAAGCCGAGCACCTCTTGCCGAGGCCGAGCACAAACTTTAAAGGTATTCTCCTACTTACTCAACTATACTTTATGTTTTAATGAAGTTTTACTTGAGATTGGGGGCTACAAAGGGGATATGCACTCCCTATTAAACAAAAAGCAAGTAACAGGGGATATGCACTCCCTATTAAATAAAAAGCACACTGGCTTAGCATGTTTTACTAAAAATTACATGTCCTGGCCTATTCTTTTACTATTTTCCTACAAGGACTAATATATGGATGCAGGGACCAAATTTTAGGCTAATAGGGGCTTGAGGCCGAGGCCGACCCTAGCCTCTTCCCAAACTTTTCTCTGGCAGAAATTAACCTTTCGATGCAGGAGCTCAAAATCTTCAAATCATATGTGTGGATATGACTTGAACCTGGAAAGAAGCACTCCGAATAACCAAGTATTGGAAAAATGCTCGGCCTCTTCCCGAGGCCGAGGCCGAGCAGACAAGCTAAAAGGGAGATAGCTGTGCTCGGCCTCTTCCCGAGGCCGACCAGCACCACTTTTGTAATTCCTCACCTTTTTCATCTCCATTTCGCCTAACCCCTATTCAGGGAGCTGAAGGATTGGAATTCCATAATTCCGTAAAGCGGAAGCGTGATTGGGACCGATTCGTAATTAATTTTGTTTAATCTAAAATACCAATACATTGGCAATAATATTAGAACTATTCTAAATATATATTAAGGCTAAGCATACAAAAATATTAGATCTAAATCTAATTTATAAAGTAACAAATTACTTACTCTCGTTGACGACTCAGATTAAATTCACCAACTGCTTGTGAATTAATCACGAACTAGTGTGAACACCACCACTATGGCTACACCGGTATGACTCTGAGACTTCTAGAGGCAGGAGACTTGTGGGAGCCTTTGGGAGAATTCTCTGAAAGTAGGAGAATGAATGGGATGCCTTTCACCCCACCCCAGGGGTCCTATAATAGTAAAGGCCAAGACCTTTTTCCTAATAGGAAAAGGGAGACCTTTTCCTAATAGGAAAAAGTCTCTAATTTTAATAAATAATTAATTAATTCCATAATTAATTAATTTCCCAATTAAATATCATATATTTAATCTTAGGGATTTTATTAAAATTAAAATTAATATGAATCCAATTCATATTAAATTTATTTGAACTCTTTCAAATATTTTCTTTCCTAATAGGAAAAGGTCTCTAATTTTAATAAATAAATAATTAATTCCATAATTAATTAATTTACCCAATTAAATATCATATATTTAATCTTAGGGATTTTATTAAAATTAAAATTAATATGAATCCAATTCATATTAAATTTATCTGAACTCTTTCAAATACTTTCTCTCAAGAATTAATTTTTTTTTAAATTAATTCAAAAATTATATTATAAAGTTTCATAAACTTTATATTATAATGCATCAATATACATTATACGATTCCCCAAATAAATTGAACACTTTCAATTTACAATTTATACTTAATTGCCTCAAGTCTCTTTATGAGCTACCAGTGGGACCTAATGGACCTACAGATCAGAAGCTCCAACGATACGAGACTAATTGGCCAAACTCATTGACCAAGTTTAGTCAACATTCGTTAACTGTGGGTCACTCCACTAAAGACCCACAGCTGCACTCTTCTCACTATAGAATATTTCTGTGTCCACGGATATCGACCAAGAAGTAAGTCAATCCTTCACGTGTGTTCGTAACACCAGCTGGGTCAAATTACCGTTTTACCCCTGGGTTACCTCTGGTTCCTTAAGTACCACTGATTCCCCTAATGAACAAGTTGTTTAGGGTCCAACCACTAAACAGGAGTTCCTCTCAGGCTAGGAGAGGACGGCGCGCCTTTGTTCAAGCCCTAGAATCAGCCCTTAAGGGAACACACATCTACTTACCCCAATAGGGGAAGGAGTGAATTCCAGCTTGTACTGTTATGTTCCCAGCCTCCATTCGGTCTTGCCCCTGAAATGGTAGGCTTATTGAGTCGGCGAACTGGCCACTCTCACCCATACAAATCTAAGGACAGTCCCTCCTGAAAGGGGTTCATATCAGACTCAGGATTGAGATTGAGTTACCTAGGTCATCCTATTGAAATAGAAACCTAAACTAGTTCACGGCGTTACATCTAGTGGTTACTATTTCGCGGTTCGGTCTTATGCAAACTCATTGCATAGGATACCCCCACCCGCATGTCTCCTACATGGATGCTTTGGATCATTGCATCTGTATCGAATACAAGGTGGGCCGTATCACATAGTGTCACCAGGATAAGGTACCCAGCCTTATCCCTATACTATAGACCATTTAGGTTGTTACTTGGACACTGATCCCCGTATGTCCCCACATACTAGTCCAAGTTTCATTTAAACAACCTTGGATCTTAGTTTATTGGATTTAGGGTTTATTAATGCAAACTCGATTATTCAATAACCAAATTACTGAATTACTCAAATAACACTATATTGAGATCGATTAATTTGTTTCATTTACTATCTACGAGTTTTAGGGCATAAAACCCAACAACTCCCACTTGAACTAAAACTCTAGTGGGCAATGTACATCAACAATCAAAATTGAATGAATAATCATTGAAGTAGGAATAGTAGTTTGTATTAATACTGTATAATACATGAAAAGTACAAATACAGATAAATACAATAAACTAGGGCATTCACAATACCCATTACACTTCTCCCACTTGCCCTAGATTATTCTATGTACATATCTCGCAGACCTAGACCCTCTAGATGACCCTCGAACACTTTAGCCGTGAGAGCCTTCGTAAATGGATCAGCAATATTGTGCTCAGAGGCTACCTTCGTGACGATCACGTCCCCTCGTTGCACGATCTCTCTGATGAGATGATATTTGCGCTCTATGTGCTTGCCTCTTTTATGATTGCGAGGTTCTTTAGAATTTGCCACTGCATCACTATTATCACAGTAAAGGGTGATTGGCAAGTTCATATTTGGAACAACTTCCAAATCCATCAAGAACTTCCGTAGCCATACAGCCTCCTTAGCTGCTTCACAAGCAGCGACATATTCGGCCTCCATGGTGGAGTCTGCAATGCATCCTTGCTTGATGCTACGCCAGACTACAGCTCCCCCGTTGAGGGTAAATACTGACCCTGATGTGGATTTCCTAGAATCCTTATCAGTCTGAAAGTCAGAGTCTGTGTATCCTGTAAGGATCAAATCCTTAGAGCCATACACAAGCTGATAGCCCATCGTTCTTCGAAGATATTTGAGGATGTTCTTAACTGCAGTCCAGTGGTCTAACCCTGGATTGGACTGGTACCTGCTGACTATCCCAACTGCATAGCAAATGTCAGGCCTAGTACACAACATGGCGTACATAAGACTGCCCACAGCTGAAGCATAAGGGATGTGTCTCATATCCTCAATTTCTTGAGGTGTCTTAGGACACTGTTCCTTAGACAAATGAACTCCATGCCTAAAGGGTAGTAAACCCCTCTTGGAATTCTGCATCTTATATCTAGACAACATCTTGTCTATATATGATGCTTGAGACAGGGCTAACGTTCTGTTCTTACGATTCCTGATAATTTGAATCCCTAGAACATACTGAGCTTCACCCAAATCTTTCATTTGGAACTCAGTCGATAGCCATTTTTTAATGTCAGCTAGATATTCTACATCATTTCCAATGAGAAGAATATCATCTACATACAACACCAGAAGAGCTACTGAACTGTTGATAATCCTTTTGTAAACACAAGGCTCATCAACGTTCTGGTCAAAGCCATAAGATTTGACAGCAGTGTCAAACTTTATATTCCAAGATCTGGAAGCTTGCTTCAACCCATAAATGGATCGTCTAAGCTTGCAAACTTTTTGCTCTTGACCTTGAGCAACGAACCCCTCTGGTTGAGACATAAAGATGTTCTCATCAAGATTTCCATTCAGAAAGGCAGTCTTGACGTCCATTTGCCAAATCTTATAATCATAAAAGGTGGCAATGGACAAGAGAATTCTTATCGACTTTAACATGGCAACTGGGGAGAAGGTTTCCTCATAGTCCACCCCCTCCTTTTGGGTATAACCCTTTGCCACAAGTCGAGCTTTGAAAGTCTGTACTTTCCCAGCTGCGTCTCGTTTTCTCTTGTAGATCCATTTGCACCCTATGGGTTTAACCCCTTCAGGTAGGTCTACAAGATCCCAAACTTGATTGAAGTACATAGACTCCATCTCTAGGTCCATAGCTTTGACCCATTGGTCAAGGTCCACATCATTCATTGCCTGTCTAAAGGTCAATGGATCCTCAACCCCATCATCAGGTATGACAGTTGGAGTTTCTGCTAAACCCAGATAGCGTTCAGGTTGAATAACAACCCTCCCACTACGTCGAGGCATTCTCAACTCTTGAGAAGGATGGGCTTGACCAGATGTACTGGGCTCATCAATAACTCTTGTTGAAGGTCCAGCCTCTGAACTGGGCTCATCAACAACTCTTGTTGAAGGTCCAGCCTCATCAACAACTCTTGTTGATTTATTTGTAGCTTTACCAGAAAGTTCACTTAACACAATTTTACTGCGTGGTATGTGTTCTTTAACGTGATCTTCTTCCAAGAAAGTAGCATTTGTCGATACAAACACTTTATTTTCTTTTGGATCAAAGAAGTATCCACCTCTTGTTTCTTTTGGGTAGCCTACGAATAGGCATAATTTTGAACGTCAATCCAATTTCTTTGGGTTTGCTACTAACACATGTGCAGGGCAGCCCCAAATTCTGAAATGACGTAAACTAGCTTTACGCCCTTTCCAAAGCTCAAATGGTGTTTCAGAAACACTCTTTGAGGGAACAACATTCAAAATATAAACTGCAGTCTCTACTGCATAACCCCAAAAAGAACTAGGCAACTGAGCATAGCTCATAATAGATCGAACCATGTCTAACAAGGTTCTGTTTCTCCTTTCAGATACACCATTCTGTTGAGGTGTACCTGGTGCTGAGAGTTGGGACGATATTCCATGTTCTATCAAATAGTTTTGGAATTTTAAGTCCAAATACTCTCCACCTCGATCAGATCGAAGTGTTTTAATGGTCTTACCTAACAAGTTCTCAACTTCAGTCCTGTACTCCTTGAACTTTTCAAGGGCTTCAGACTTATGACTCATTAGGTATAAATAACCATACCTTGAATAATCATCTATGAAAGAGATGAAATATTCATACCCTCCTCGAGCTCTTACATTCATTGGACCACAGAGATCCGTATGTACGAGTTCTAAGGGCTCCTTGGCACGATAACCTTTTCCAGTAAAAGGTCGTTTGGTCATCTTACCTTCAAGACATGACTCACATGGAGGTAAAGTACCATCTTCTAACTGGCTTAGAAGTCTGTTCTTAACCAATCTCCCAATCCTATTGAGATTTATGTGGCCAAGTCTCAAGTGCCAAAGATAGGTACTTTGAGAAACTTTTTGCCTTTTTGGTTGAGTCTTAGCTGTTTTAAACATTTCATTGTTCAAAATAGCCCTAGACTCTATTGGTCTTAAGACATACAAATTGTTCTCCATTTTTGCAGAACATATATTAGCACCCCTTTTAGTAATGAAAGCTTCATTCACAGAAAAGGACACTGAATACCCTTGTTCTAGCAAACAAGAAATAGAAATCAAATTTCTTTTTATTCTGGGAACTATATATACGTTATCTAATAACATATAGCGTTCCCTGGAGAAGAACATTTTAATATCTCCCACTGCTTTAGGTGAAATAAGCTCCCCAGTCCCAACTCTGAGAGTCATTTCCCCAGCATCCAACTGTTGCCAGGAGCTCATTCCCTCAAAGGAAGAGCATACGTGATGAGTGGCACCTGAATCTAGGATCCAGGCTGTGTCATCATTTTCCACTATACACGTTTCAATGATCAATAAATCAAATTTATTTTCATTGAGATGTGCTAAGCAGTCTATGTCATATTCATCATGAACAATTTCGGATAAATTAGACATATGGGCTTGAGGACCGTCCTCAGTTAAGACCAATTCCACGCATTTAGTGTTTAAGTTCATTTTCTTAGTTGTATTAGAAATACCAGTTTTGTAGTTGGCGTTATTCGAGGAATATAAAGAACGTTTCATTGTTACATTAACCCATTACACAAAATATAAATATTATTTTAATCCAATCAATTTAGCAAAAGTAATGATCAACCCATAGAATAAACATTCATTTTGCAACGATACTTCAGAGGTTTAGAACAACAGCTACCGTAGGGTAGTCAGCTACTCCTCCTCTGAATTGAGACAATCTCAGCTAATCCCTATTCCCGGAATAACTCATATTCCAATAGTTCTTAGCTACCGTTTTTTCGGTCAAGAAATTATTAACACCTTAACAATTTCCCGTAAGTGTGACCCTCCATTTTTCAGATTTCAGAGGTCGGCCCCAACAATGCTACCATAGGGAAAGTCAAAGTTGGAAATGGACCTAAGAAACCCTATCCATTTCTGGAGTTTGCGTTGTTCTAACTCCCATGATCAAGCCCTCCGTAGGGTGATCGCTCCCAGGGCGACTCGCAGGCAGATCATTGGGATCTCACGGTGCAACCTAATGGAGGAGACCGTAGGATATGTTGACACGTTCCTTCTCCCACTTACTATAAAATACTCCCTCATTCACCTTGATATTGATCCATGCAAACACCATCCGTAGGGGGTCACTCCCAGGGTGACTCGAGGCCAAGCATGAACCTCACGTTGTGAACTTTTGAGGACGTGAGAGCAAAACTTGATTTATGAAAATCTTGTTTTGATATATTTCCTCCCACTAAGTATTTTTATAATTATAGGGTCTATTACTTAGGTAAATTCCTGCTAAGTGAATCTATCTAAGTCTATGCCTGTATATAACTTTTATATATATAGGTCTTTTCTCTAATGTCTAGGTGGATTAAACACTTTTAATTACCTAGAGACATTGCATGCTAATATAACTATGGTTAATTCAACTCAAGTTCCGGCTCAGTTCCCAGGTAACAGGTGTTCCGTAAACCGTCATCTTAAGTACCTCCAGCCTTAGACAGAACTTTACCGGTAGAGTTCCCTTATAACCAATAGTTATGATAAATCTTTACTCTAAAGATCTAGGTGAATTAAACTCTTTTAATTGACCTAGTGATATTGCATGCTAACATAACTATGGTTAATTCAACTCAAGTTCCGAGTCAGTTCCCAGGTAGCAGGTGTTCCGTAAACCGTCATCTTAAGTACCTCCAGCCTTAGACAGAACTTCATCGGGAGAGTTCCCTTTTAACCATAGTAAAGTAAACTCTTTACTCTAAAGATCTAGGTGAATTAAACTCTTTTAATAAACCTAGTGATATTGCATGCTAACATTTAACTATGATTAATTCAACTCCGGTATTCCGGGTTAGTTCCCAGGTAGGAGGTGTTCCGTAAACCGTCATCTTAAGTACCCCCAGCCTTAGACAGAACTTAACCGGTGGAGTTCCCTTATAATCATAGTAATGTTTTTCCTACTTAGTCAATTAAAACTATTTTTAATTCTAAGTAAGAAAATAATTCTAATCCTATTAGAATTATAATGAGCTTAGGTCTAATTAATTTTAAACATTTTAAAATTAATTCATTTTAACCTAAGGTCCTATGTTTGCATGCAACTCTTTGTTATAGGTTGACGGTTTCTAATCAATTTTATAACTTATTATAAAATTTTAATGATTAGCCCTATAACATGCTTCTATGGTGTTGGAAAAATAACAATCATATTCTAATTATTCAACACCATATTATTATGACGCCGATAATGATAATATAACGATTATATTAATCTAAAGTGGTGTCATGCTTCATGCAATTTCAATTTCATTTAATTAATATCGATTATATTAATTAAACATCCATGAAATTAAATTACATGAAATTTGACATTAATATAATATAACTCTTATATTAATCTAATTAATGTCATGCTCAATGCTATTCCATTTTCATTTAATTAATATAACATTTTATATTAAATCATACATGAAAACAAGCATTGATTTATATTTATTATTTTCATTCATAATATAACTAATTATATTAATTCTCATGAAAATAATGCTAAGCATGCATGCTACATTAATAAAATATAACAATTATATTTATCTAATTAATGTCATGCATCATGCTTTTCCAATTTCATATATTTAATATAACAATTATACTAAATAACTCATGAAATATAAATTCATACATAATTATCATATACTATAACATTTTAACATAAATATGCATGAAACATGCTTAACCTATGGTGGGAATTTAAGCTATATGACATCCATAAAGCAAATAAATAGCAATTGAACTGGTTAATTTTGGCCCCTAGGATAAAATAAAGCATAAATTACAATAATTATAGCTATATTCTATCCTTAAAGTCCTTCAGCAGCTCCAAATACTGGTCTAGACCGCCCGAACCAACCCGAACCACTTCGAACCAGCTACGAAAATCACGAACCGAGCTAAATTCCAGCTGAATCGGAACAAATTGGTCCCAGCCTAGCCAGACCGCGTGAATCGAACCGCCCAACAGCCTTGAACCGTCCTGTTGCGAATTTCTAGCGCGTGCTGTAATCGTGACAGCGTCGCAATTTCTCCGATTTTTATCTCATAAAAACCTATTCTAGACCCAGACTTACATAGGACTCGATTTTACATAAAATACCCGAAACACCGGGCCCTTACATGATCAAATCACATAAAAACAGTAAAATCTATGGCCATAAAATTAACCTAAACAGTTCAATGCAAATCATACATACATTATGTATTAATCAATCCCACCAATAGCCAATGCAAATTTTAGAGAAACAAAATTAGATCTACGATCGGCTCTGATACCAATTGAATGATTGAAATTCCATAATTCCGTAAAGCGGAAGCGTGATTGGGACCGATTCGTAATTAATTTTGTTTAATCTAAAATACCAATACATTGACAATAATATTAGAACTATTCTAAATATATATTAAGGCTAAGCATACAAAAATATTAGATCTAAATCTAATTTATAAAGTAACAAATTATTTACTCTCGTTGACGACTCAGATTAAATTCACCAACTGCTTGTGAATTAATCACGAACTAGTGTGAACACCACCACTATTGCTACACCGGTATGACTCTGAGACTTCTAGAGGCAGGAGACTTGTGGGAGCCTTTGGGAGAATTCTTTGAAAGTAGGAGAATGAATGGGATGCCTTTCACTCCACCCCAGGGGTCCTATATATAGTAAAGGCCAAGACCTTTTTCCTAATAGGAAAAGGGAGACCTTTTCCTAATAGGAAAAAGTCTCTAATTTTAATAAATAATTAATTAATTCCATAATTAATTAATTTCCCAATTAAATATCATATATTTAATCTTAGGGATTTTATTAAAATTAAAATTAATATGAATCCAATTCATATTAAATTTATTTGAACTCTTTCAAATATTTTCTTTCCTAATAGGAAAAGGTCTCTAATTTTAATAAATAATTAATTAATTCCATAATTAATTAATTTACCCAATTAAATATCATATATTTAATCTTAGGGATTTTATTAAAATTAAAATTAATATGAATCCAATTCATATTAAATTTATCTGAACTCTTTCAAATACTTTCTCTCAAGAATTAATTTTTTTTTAAATTAATTCAAAAATTATATTATAAAGTTTCATAAACTTTATATTATAATGCATCAATATACATTATACGATTCCCCAAATAAATTGAACACTTTCAATTTACAATTTATACTTAATTGCCTCAAGTCTCTTTATGAGCTACCAGTGGGACCTAATGGACCTACAGATCAGAAGCTCCAACGATACGAGACTAATTGGCCAAACTCATTGACCAAGTTTAGTCAACATTCGTTAACTGTGGGTCACTCCACTAAAGACCCACAGCTGCACTCTTCTCACTATAGAATATTTCTGTGTCCACGGATATCGACCAAGAAGTAAGTCAATCCTTCACGTGTGTTCGTAACACCAGCTGGGTCAAATTACCGTTTTACCCCTGGGTTACCTCTGGTTCCTTAAGTACCACTGATTCCCCTAATGAACAAGTTGTTTAGGGTCCAACCACTAAACAGGAGTTCCTCTCAGGCTAGGAGAGGACGACGCGCCTTTGTTCAAGCCCTAGAATCAGCCCTTAAGGGAACACACATCTACTTACCCCAATAGGGGAAGGAGTGAATTCCAGCTTGTACTGTTATGTTCCCAGCCCCCATTCGGTCTTGCCCCTGAAATGGTAGGCTTATTGAGTCGGCGAACTGGCCACTCTCACCCATACAAATCTAAGGACAGTCCCTCCTGAAAGGGGTTCATATCAGACTCAGGATTGAGATTGAGTTACCTAGGTCATCCTATTGAAATAGAAACCTAAACTAGTTAACGGCGTTACATCTAGTGGTTACTATTTCGCGGTCCGGTCTTATGCAAACTCATTGCATAGGATACCCCCACCCGCATGTCTCCTACATGGATGCTTTGGATCATTGCATCTGTATCGAATACAAGGTGGGCCGTATCACATAGTGTCACCAGGATAAGGTACCCAACCTTATCCCTATACTATAGACCATTTAGGTTGTTACTTGGACACTGATCCCCGTATGTCCCCACATACTAGTCCAAGTTTCATTTAAACAACCTTGGATCTTAGTTTATTGGATTTAGGGTTTATTAATGCAAACTCGATTATTCAATAACCAAATTACTGAATTACTCAAATAACACTTTATTGAGATCGATTAATTTGTTTCATTTACTATTTACGAGTTTTAGGGCATAAAACCCAACAGGAGCGTCTATTTCTATCCTATTTTGCAGGATGACAACAAAGCTGCACATAGGTCAGCGCAAGACCAAGGTCATTACTCTTAAATCGGGCTTAAGGAGCTCAACCTATAGCAGTAAGTCACCCTGAATCCCAATTCAAGAGTGGGGGCTTAATGTTATAGGTAATTTGGGACCACTCCGGGTACAAGGAGCTGACGAGGACAACCGGGCAGAAATAGGGCTTAGAGATGGACCCCAAAGGCGAAACCGGCAAATGGGACGGGTCAAGACCGAAGGGGTCGGGTACTTTGCCCGACCCCCCTGCTCGGCTGTTGGTTGCTACTGCAAGCGCACGGTATCGCAAGTAATATAAAACGGAAAGTATTCCGAGTATCGAATCCTCAGGGAATTTGAATTATATCCATTAAGTACCAAAAACCATCATGTTCAATTTTATTTAGAAGTCCAATCTCGAATGATAGAGCGAAAATTAAAGAAGCTAATAAAAATGGAAATAACCAATTAAGGGAACTTGACCTAGGGTGTTATCTAGCTTTCTTGGATTTGTAGCTCAATTACATGGATGCATGTAACTAATAATCTTCAATTTCATAAATCTAGAAGTAATTATAAGCGGATTTCTCTTTCAAGTTCCTTCACATCTCATACTAACATAACTAATTTATGTGTCCATCTCCTTAGTTAATCATAGTATGACATTAAGCAACTTCATAATCAATTTCTAACAATTCTCTTACACTCTCGTGCTCCAAGCAATCGTTAGCCATGCAATTAGGATCTAATCTAATTTCTCTCTGTCGAGTATCAATTTAGACCAACAAATCAATCAATCCGTGATCAAGGGATTAAAGGCATTAAGCATGAATTGCATAGATGAAATATGAAGAAATTCATTACATAATCCAAGTAATTGCGCTACAATATCCAATTAACTAGAATAACGACCCTAGGTCTCAAGATCTACTCACAAATGGGAATAATTTTGCCAAAATGATCTTGATCCATAGGCCTAACTCAAATTAAAATAAGAAATTACAAAGAAGTAAGGAAGAAATAACCGATAAGTTGATCCCAAGCTCCCGCTACGATCATCTCGAATCCGAGCCTTGGAATCTCGCTCAATTCCTCCTTTTCCCTCACAATTCTTCTCACTTTTTCTCTCTATTGAGCTAGGGGAGAGCTCCCCAAGAAATGGGATGATAATAACCAAAGGAAAGGGGGCTATTTATAGAAGCATGGGCGACCCTTTTCTTGCTGGACAAGCCAACAGCGTCGAGACGCTACGTCACAGCGTCGCGTCAGGTTTTCTTGGAGCAGAAGTTGTCGCAGCGTCGCGATGCTACGCGGACAGCGTCGCGACGCTACCGCGATTCTGGAATTTTCTTCACTGATCACCTAGCGTCGAGACGCTAGGCCTTCTAGAAGCTTTCTTCACGGATTTTGGCCTCTTTTCTTCATTCTTTTGGGCTTTTTGGCCCTCCACTTCAAGTATCTTCTTTTCTTTTCTTCTTTTATGGCCCAAAGTCTTCTTTTTATACCCAAAATTGGTAAAATTCTTGGTTTTGCTTCCCGAACTCGGTTTTCTACAAAATCAACATAAAAATACATTAAAGCTCACAATTCATGCACAAAACTAGCTAAAATTAATAGGAAAATGATGACATTTTTGCATGTCATCACACCCCCAAACTTAAAGTTTTGCTAGTCCCGAGCAAAATAAAGTAATGCATATGAATCATAACTTGCATGCTATCAACTCTATCCTCAATGCTTCTAGCCATGAATGCAAACTATTGAAACAAATAAGTAAGCATGATCAACCATCAAGAAATTTAAAATTTAATCCTATCCTCCCTTGCAAAAACGAATCATCATTTGCCTTATCATAATTTTTACTAGCCCGGAATCATTTATACACTCCTTCATTCATCTTCCCCCTACACTGGCACTAAAGCTCGCCCTTTTAGCCATCTCACTTATCTAGCAAGTGCTACCTTACTGAGGTGCCCATAATTCTTGGGGCGTCCCCCAAACTTGCTTTTTTTTTTTTTTTTTTTTTTTGAAGATTCCTTTTAGATGTAGCGCCTTCGTTCTGGCTTGCCAACATTGGTGATGAAAGCATCCAACTACGAGCGCCTCATCTTTCAGGTTGCCGAAGCATGTTCATTTCTTTCCAGCGCTTTCATGCAAAGGCAAACGATGAGTGTCATGAATGCCCCTGGTTACTAACGCTCTCAAGAAAGTGGAGCATTTTTTTTTTTGGGCAAATCAAAGCATTTCTTTTTCCCAAAGCTCAGTATTACTTACTATCACGCAAGAAAGCTATCTAGACAAACTTTACACCTATCAGAGTGACAACGAACTTCCAAAGCATATAACTTTCATCTAGGCTTTCAAAATCATAATAAAACAAGTGAATCATCATACTTTGCAAGGGATTCAAAGAAAAAATTTTAAATTTTCTTGAATTTAGACATGCTTTCAAATTTGCAATAATAAGAGAGAATCATGGCTAAAAGCAAATCATCAGACGTCATCATTATCAACATGCATCTAATCCTCATAAGCATTACTTACGCAAAACCTAAGCAGAGCAAATCTCCCCCCAAAACTTAAAATGTACATTGTCCCCAATGTATGAATATTTAATCAGATAAAAGAGGGATCGATACTGCCCTGAAAAAGCGAGAGAATCCGAATCGTCTTGAATTGTCGTCCGAGGAGAGCTAGGCACGAATTCACGAGCTTCCTGCATAAGGATCGATCTTAAAGGAGCATTAGGATCAACGCAAAAACTAAAATGAAATCTACGAAAAACTTTAAAAGCTTGGGTTGCCTCCCAAGAAGCGCTTGTTTAACGTCCTGAGCTAGACGGGGCTCGGTCACCCTGGATCCGTTAAAATTATTTTTTCGACCTTTCGCTCTTCGAATCCACAATAGTGCTTCACTCTTTGAGCATTTACTTTAAAAGTTAACCCGCTGCTATCCATCAATTCAATTGGTCCAAACGGAGACACTTCCTTGACTATGAACGGACCAGACCATCGTGACTTTAATTTTCCTGGGAATAATCATAATCGAGAATTGAACAGAAGAACCGGCTGGCCTGGCTCAAAAGAACGTTTTTGAACTATACGATCATGCCATCTTGTCGTTCTTTCCTTGTAGAGCTTAGCGTTTTCGTACGCCTGGCTCCTGAATTCTTCTAATTCGTTGAGCTGCAGTAGCCGATGTTCCCCAGCCTTCTCTGCGTCCAAGTTCAATTTCTTGATAGCCCAATATGCTTTGTGCTCGAGCTCCACAGTCAGATGACAGGCCTTACCATACACTAATCGATACGGGGATGTACCGATCGGAGTTTTGAAAGCCGTCCGATAGGCCCACAAAGCATCGTCCAACTTGTATGCCCAGTCTTTCCTGTTGATGCGGACTGTCTTCTCCAAGATTTGCTTTATCTCCCTGTTAGAAATCTCAGCTTGACCGTTAGTTTGAGGATGATAAGCGAGAGAAGTCTTATGCTTGACACCATATTTTCTAAGTAATGATTCAAACAATTTATTGCAAAAATGGGATCCCTCATCACTAATTATAGCCTGTGGTGTGCCAAATCTAGTGAAAATATTTTTATGCAGAAAACGTAGTACAACACGTGCATCATTAGTCTTAGTGGCTACTGCCTCTACCCATTTAGAAACGTAATCAACAACAACCAAAATGTATGAGTATCCATTGGAAGAGGGAAAAGGGCCCATAAAATCCATGCCCCACACATCAAAAAGTTCTACTTCAAGAATAGGGGTTAGGGGCATTTCATGGTGTCTAGAAATATTACCTGTCCTCTGGCATCTATCACATGTTTTTACAAAAGTATAACAATCTTTAAATAGGGCAGGCCAATAAAAACCAGATTGAAGTACCTTTGCTGCCGTACGAGTTGGTCCAAAATGACCACCATAAGGAGAGGCATGACAATCATGTATAATCTTACCTACTTCTTCTGCTGGAATGCACCTTCGAATTATTTGGTCAGAACATACCTTAAAGAGAAATGGGTCATTCCACAGGTAGGATTTCACATCATGGAAAAACTTCTTTCTTTTCTGAGCATTCAAGTCTGGCGGTATTTCTTTTCCTGCAAGAAAGTTTACAAAATCGGCGTACCAAGGAAAAGAAGTTTTAACAGCACATAATTTCTCATCTGGAAAAACTTCTTTAATAGGAAAGGTTGCGATATTCTTTTCATGCTCTATCATAGACAAATGGTTTGCGCCTGATCTCATAGTCGAACTCTTGCAATAACAGAATCCATCTTATGAGTCTGGGCTTGGAATCCTTTTTACTACTCAAATAACGAATAGCAACGTGGTCAGTGTGCACTATAACCTTCGTACCAAGCAAATAGGGCCTAAACTTATCGAAAGCAAACACAACTACAAGCATCTCTTTTTCTGTAGTGGTATAATTCTGCTGAGCGTTGTCTAGAGTTCTACTTGCATAATATATAGCCCTAAAGAACTTATCTTGACGTTGCCCTAAGACAGCTCCTAAAGCATAGTCACTAGCATCGCACATGATTTCAAATGGTTGACTCCAGTCAGGCACAACAATGATAGGTGCGGAAATCAAATTTTCTTTTAAAAGATTAAAAGCTAGCAAACAATCTTTTGAAAACACAAATGGAGCGTCCCTTTCAAGCAAATGGCACAGGGGTTTAGCAATTTTTGAAAAATCTTTTATAAAACACCTATAAAACCCTGCATGGCCTAAGAAACTACGAACTCCTTTAACATTGATGGGCGGAGGAAGTTGTTCAATAGCGGAAATTTTGGCTTTATCAACCTCCAAACCTCTTTCAGACACCTTGTGGCCTAAAACTATCCCTTCTTTTACCATAAAATGGCATTTTTCCCAATTTAAAACAAGGTTAGTCTCTTGGCATCTTTGTAAAACACGAGAGAGATTATGCAAACAGTTATCAAATGACGAACCGAAAACAGAAAAATCATCCATAAATACCTCCATAATCTCTTCTACAAAGTCTGAAAATATGGCCATCATACAACGCTGAAAGGTAGCTGGGGCATTACACAGTCCAAATGGCATACGCCGGAAAGCATAAGTACCATAGGGACACGTGAATGTTGTTTTGTCTTGGTCTTCAGGTGCAATCGCAACTTGATTATAGCCTGAATAACCATCAAGAAAACAATAATACGGATATCCAGCTAGCCTATCAAGCAATTGATCGATAAAGGGGAGAGGGAAATGGTCTTTTCTGGTAACTTTGTTTAATTTCCTATAATCAATACACACACGCCAGCCAGTGACTGTCCTAGTGGATATGGACTCATCTTTTTCATTCTTAATAACAGTCATCCCCCCTTTCTTAGGCACTACTTGAACAGGACTCACCCAAGGGCTGTCAGATATAGCATAAATAATTCCTGCATTTAATAATTTTAATACCTCGACTTTTACCACTTCCTTCATTGCTGGATTTAATCTTCTTTGGTGCTCTACTGTAGGATTAAAGGCATCTTCCATTAAGATTTTATGCATGACAATTGAAGGACTAATACCCTTAATATCACTAATAGACCATCCTAAGGCAGATTTATGCTTTTTCAAAACATCCAACAATTTTTCCTCTTCTACTTTACTTAAATCAGCAGAAATGATAACGAGAAAAGTAGAAGAGTCTCCTAAGAAAGCATAACGTAGGTGGGCAGGCAATTGTTTTAATTCAGGGGAAGGGACATCAACTTGAGCACAAATATCTAATGATAATGTTTCTTCCCTTCCTAAAGATTTATCAATTAAAGCATTTTCCTGATCAACATCTATTAATTCTTCTCCAAACACGTCAGGCATGCTTATTTCATAATGATCAACAGGAGACTCTGACTCTACACATGCATTGATAATAGTGTCAACTGAATCAATCAAAAAGCAGGAACTAACCTCTTCTGGATGTTTTAATGCATTAAAAAGGTTGAACACTACCTCGTCGTCTTCTACTCTGAGAGTTAGGGTTCCTTTCTGTACCTCAACTAGCGCACGAGCGGTTGCTAAAAATGGTCTCCCAAGAATGATTGGGACTTCGGGGTCTTCTTCCATGTCTAACACTACAAAGTCTGTAGGGAATATGAATTTGTCAATGTTGACCAAAACATCTTCTAACACACCTCTAGGGTATGTCATCGAACGATCTGCCAATTGCAGAACAATTGTAGTTGATTTTAATTCCCCCAAACCGAGTTTTCTGTAAACACTGAAAGGCATTAGGTTAATACTTGCCCCCAAGTCACATAAAGCTTTTTTTTATAAACAAACTACCAACAGTACAAGGAAGAGTGAAACTCCCTGGATCTTTTAATTTTGGTGGTAGATGTTTTTGGATTATGGCACTACACTCTGCTGTCATATTTACTGTCTCATGATTCTCGAATTTCTTTTTCTTTTATAGTATTTCCTTCATAAACTTGGCATAGTGTGGCATCTGCTCCAAAGCATCAGCAAAAGGAATGTTAATATGGAGTTGTTTAAAAATATCAAGAAACTTTGAAAATTCAGCATCCAACTTTTTCTTTTGAAATCTCTGAGGATAAGGAATCTGGTTAAGAACTAAAGGAATAGAATCAGAAGACTTATCTGGCACTGATGGTGCTGACTCTTCCTCTGGTTTGTTTTCATCTTCCTCCTCCATTATCCTTCTAGTGATGGGCTTTGTTTCTTCTTTTCTTTCAATTTCTCTTAACTGTTTCCCACTTCTGAGAGATATGGCAGGGCATTTTTCTTGTGGGTCCATGGCGACGACACTGGATAAATTTCCTTGCTGGATCTCCTTCATGAATATTGTCATTTGATCCATTTTTGCTTCCATCTTATTAATGACAATGTCTACTTTGGCTTGAACATTTTCATTCAAATTTCTAGTCTCATTTATGAAGTTTCTTAGCATTTCTTCCAAAGGGCTTTTCTTTTCTTCAGGTTTAGGTTCTTCCTTTACTTTGGCTTTCGGTGAACTTGGAATTTCTGATCCCGTGAGCTTGGTTAGAACCTTGGTTAAAGCTTCGACTTGCAACCTTAAGGCATTCACTTCATTATTCTCACGTGGTTTCTCCTTAATTTTGGGCTCTGGTTGCCATTGGTAACTCGTCAAAGCCAACTCTTCTACTATGGCTCGTGCCTCCCTGACAGTTTTGTCTAAAAAGTTCCCTCCAGCCATAGTGTCAAGAATTGTCTTTAAATCCCTATTCAACCCATCGTAGAAAAGTTGTATCTGGAGCCAATCATGGTATCCATGTTGTGGGCATTTTCTTAACATATCCTTATATCTTTCCCAAGCTTCATGCAGTTGCTCTTCCTCCAATTATTTAAACGTTCCAATTTCAGTTCTAAGCTTGGTAATTTTGGCTAATGGGAAAATTTTTGTAAGGAAAGCTTTGACTAAATCATTCCAACCAAGGATGCTATTTGAGGTTAACGAGTCTAACCAATCTCTAGCCTTATCTTGTAAAGAAAATGGGAATAACTGAAAACGAATTGAGTCAGGACTAACTCCTCCCATTTTTACAGTTCCACAGATATTCAAAAATGATCTTAGGTGATTGTGTGGATCTTCTGATGGATGGCCTTTGAAAGCATTCTCTCTCACCATTTGAATGAGACTAGCTTTGAGCTCAAAATTATCGATAGTGACTGGCTCGTAAGCTATTCCAGAATAGTTTAATGAAAATTCAGGCAAGAAATAATCTCTGATTGCTTTGTCTTCTGCCATGATTAAATCTTAAAGAACAGATTATCCACCTTATAACTCCTCAAATTTTGCCACAACTTCTTAAACTAAAAATTTAAAATGCAAAAATAAAATTTCTAAATTAAAATCAAACACTTAATTCTCAATATTAACGGAAAAATTACAAAGTCCCCGGCAACGGCGCCAAAAACTTGTTGGTTGCTACCGCAAGCGCACGGTATCACAAGTAATATAAAACGGAAAGTATTCCGAGTATCGAATCCTCAGGGAATTTGAATTATATCCATTAAGTACCAAAAACCATCATGTTCAATTTTATTTAGAAGTCCAATCTCGAATGATAGAGCGAAAATTAAAGAAGCTAATAAAAATGGAAATAACCAATTAAGGGAACTTGACCTAGGGTGTTATCTAGCTTTCTTGGATTTGTAGCTCAATTACATGGATGCATGTAACTAATAATCTTCAATTTCATAAATCTAGAAGTAATTATAAGCGGGTTTCTCTTTGAAGTTCCTCCACATCTCATACTAACATAACTAATTTATGTGTCCATCTCCTTAGTTAATCATAGTATGACATTAAGCAACTTCATAATCAATTTCTAACAATTCTCTTTCACTCTCGTGCTCCAAGCAATCGTTAGCCATGCAATTAGGATCTAATCTAATTTCTCTCTGTCGAGTATCAATTTAGACCAACAAATCAATCAATCCGTGATCAAGGGATTAAAGGCATTAAGCATGAATTGCATAGATGAAATATGAAGAAATTCATTACATAATCCAAGTAATTGCGCTACAATATCCAATTAACTAGAATAACGACCCTAGGTCTCAAGATCTACTCACAAATGGGAATAATTTTGCCAAAATGATCTTGATCCATAGGCCTAACTCAAATTAAAATAAGAAATTACAAAGAAGTAAGGAAGAAATAACCGATAAGTTGATCCCAAGCTCCCGCTACGATCATCTCGAATCCGAGCCTTGGAATCTCGCTCAATTCCTCATTTTCCCTCACAATTCTTCTCACTTTTTCTCTCTATTGAGCTAGGGGAGAGCTCCCCAAAAAATGGGATGATAATAACCAAAGGAAAGGGGGCTATTTATAGGAGCATGGGCGACCCTTTTCTTGCTGGACAAGCCAACAGCGTCGAGACGCTGTGACGTCAGGTTTTCTTGGAGCAGAAGTTGTCGCAGCGTCGCGACGCTACCGCGATTCTGGAATTTTCTTCACTGATCACCTAGCGTCGAGACGCTCTGGTCCTAGCGTCGAGACGCTAGGCCTTCTAGAAGCTTTCTTCACGGATTTTGGCCTATTTTCTTCATTCTTTTGGGCTTTTTGGTCCTCCACTTCAAGTATCTTCTTTTCTTTTCTTCTTTTATGGCCCAAAGTCTTCTTTTTATACCCAAAATTGGTAAAATTCTTGGTTTTGCTTCCCGAACTCGGGTTTCTACAAAATCAACATAAAAATACATTAAAGCTCACAATTCATGCACAAAACTAGCTAAAATTAATAGGAAAATGATGACATTTTTGCATGTCATCATCGGCCTCGGCCATGGGCCAAGGCCGACCGCTTGCGCAGGCCGAGTCCCACCGACTCCGCTCGGTCCCTGCAGCCTCCAGCCGCCCCGGTTCCTCCTGGTTCATCCTGAAACACCTCTGAATTCCTGAAAACCCTAGGATGAGCAGGTATTTATACCCCTCTTCGTCACTGAAGAAGGGGACCGAACTCTCTATTCTCTACTCTTTTTCTCTTGCTCTCTAGCTCTCCCTTCCGTTTTCTGACTTAAGCATCGGAGGCGGTGTGGCTAGCACCACACCGGTGTGTAGGTTTTCTCTTTTGCAAGCCACGTCTTCCCCCGCTCTCAAACAAATTCACTGTCGATTATCACGTGGAGCGAAGGTACTTTACCTAGCGAAATTTGATCATCAACACATGCCATGTGAGTTTGATCTCGAAAGGGACAAACGATATCAGTTCTCATAATGGTGATATAGGAGAAAAGACTCGAAAGAGTGTATTCGGTGTTATAGGGTGAGGTTGTCTAAGGCACCCTATAACAACTATAGGGTTATAGATTGCATGCTTGCTTTATCTATGTCGTAGTCGAGTCACAAAAATGTGCATAACGGTACTCGCTTAGCCTTCTAAAGGTTCTTGGGAGCAAGACCAAATAGAAGTTAAATCTGACCCAATGCATTGAATAGGCTTAAGTTGAATAATCTATGATTAAAGTTATTTGCCTTTGGGATGAAACTATATTGAACACCTCGTTTTATTTATCATTGTTATTTCTTTACTTATTTGTTTTGTTTAAATTCCAAAAATCAATCATCAATTATTTTTTTGGTTACCTATTCGAAAGCAATCTTTGAACAGTTTCTTCTTCAAATCTGTGTTTCTAATTTAGTCCTTGTGGGATCGATACCCTTGGAATACTTCCAAGGTTTTTATTGCTACGTGTGACAGTGTATACTTGCACTAAGGTTGGCTGAATTATTCTCATTTCTTTATCTATCATTGTTTACTAACATATTCATCCAGCGAACCACGCACCAAGTTTTTGGCGCTGTTGTCGGGGACCAAAAGTGAAACCAATTTTGTTTATTTGAGATTGCGATTCGATTGTGACCGCATTTCTGTCTTAAGGGGAATTTGACTTTGATTTGCTATTTTTCTCTTGTAGGTTGAGGTTAGTGCATGAACAAGGGGTGTCCACTCCTTGATATTGATCCTGAGATAGAAAAAACCTTTCGTCGTCGTAGGAAAGAGCAAAGGCGAAAGAGAAGGGATCAATAAGAGTTGAGCGCACAGGAACCTCTAGAAGAAGCTTTTTACATACAAGAGTTTTCAATGGAACAACCTGGAGTCGATCCTCAAATTAACCCACAGAATCATGGAAGGGAGCAAAATGGTGGGAGAATCCCACCAGTACCTCCAGTTCCATCGGTGCTACAACAAGAAAATCCAATTTATATTGCTGAAGACCGCAATAGAGCAATAAGGGACTATGCTTTACCCGTTTTTCAGACTTTAAAACTCAGAATTTTGGAGCCACCGATAGATGCTCCACAATTTGAACTAAAACCAGTGATGTTCCAAATGTTGAATACCATGGGCCAGTTCTCTGAACTTCCAAATGAAGATCCACATAAACACATCAAACTATTTTTGAGAGTTTGCAATTCTTTTAAAGTTACAAGAGTGCCTGAAGATACTTTGAAGCTAAAGCTTTTTCCATTTTCTTTGCAGGGAGATGCTGAAGCTTGGTTGGACTCATTCCCTCCAAACTCAATCACCTGTTGGAACGACTTGGTTGGAAAATTTTTAGAGAAGTTTTTTCCTTGTAATTAAAATGCTAAATATAGAGCTGAAATTATTGGATTTAGACAATCTTAGATGCAGCCTGGGAAAGATTTCAAAGGCTAGTTCGGAAGTGTCCACATCACGGATTGCCTACTTGCATCATCTTAGAGCATTTTTATAGTGGATTGGATAAAGCTTCGAAGGCACTAGTTAATGCATATGCAAACGGATCTTTCTTAAACGGATCTTTCTTAAACGGATCTTTCTTAACAAGGGAACCAGAACCAGAACAAATGGAATCCATACTCGGCTACATACAACCCAGGTTGGAGACAACATCCAAACGTCTCTTGGGGAGGACAAGTCGACTCAAGTAATTCCAATCAGTTTGGGAAACCTCCTACACAACAGAAGCTGCAAAAGAACTTCCAACCAGTCCAAGTACAGAATCAAGAGTCAAATCTAGAGACTCTTATGAAAGAGTACATGGCAAGAAACGATGCCACTGTTAGAAATTTGGAAGTACAGACTCGACAAATTGCTCAAGAAATCAAAAATAGACCACAAGGGACGCTGCCCAGCAAGACTAAGAACCCTTATTGAGAAGGAAAAGAGTAGTGCAAAACAGTCATCTTGAGAAGTGGACTAGAGTATGATGGCCCAAAGTACCCTGATAGGAATTTTAATCGCTTCTAATTTATATTGAATTAACTAAAGAATATATCGTTGTTGTGCATTAATCCAAGTATAAATTATGCATTACCAAGTAATACCTGGAGTATTCCAAGGTCGAATCCACAGGGAAGGGGCGAGTAGAGAAAATATCTCAAATTAAATCCTATTCTGATGATGTTGTGCTGGGATAATAAAATATGGATGCGACAGGTTGAACATGCGATAAAGAAAAGCAATAATAATGCAATAGAAAGATACGATGGATGATGAGCTATCAAGACTTTCGTCGCACCAACCACATGCGACAGATAAGATATTAATGTAGCGCATAACAATGAATCGACAGAATATTGATGCCTAAGCGAGAAATAAACATGTGATTCCCTTTCGGTATTACACATGCGATGAACTAAGAATATTCCTATTGCTTAATTCATGCGTTTAATCAGTTCTCTATATGCTTGCAAGCGGTTGAATTATCCCTAAAGCAACCCAAACACATTCATGAAATATCCTAAGCGGCTGAGCTATTCCTAACACAACCAGACTACATGTAATGCATGATCTTGCTCTACTTAGATATTTCCACATGCATTACCCTTCTGGGATTTATCATGCTACTACCTTTATCGGTTGATCAGACAGATATTAGTAATGAAAGAATTATCACATCTAAGTAGAAAGCATCAATATCATTGATTCATTGCATTGCATACAAAAAATAATCTTAATGCCTCATGGGCGCCTAGGCTAAGCCTTGATAAAAAGAAATTAGTTCATGCTACAGCACACAATAAAACATAAAACTCTAAATTAGTTCATGCTACAACATACAATAAAACAAAAATACTCTAAGAAAGACTTGGATCCTTGGATCCCTGGATGGCCTTTGATTCTTCATCTCCCCCTATTTATAAACCTTTCTTGCTTGGAGCCAAAGCATGTGTTTCTTGGAGCCAAAGCATGTGTTGCTTGGATAGAAACTTGCTGTAGCATCAACAAGCATCCCTTGCTACAGCAACAAGCTTTCCATGCGCCAGCTGCTACAGCATGTCATGCCCCAAGCGCATCATGCTCTAGCGCATAATTGGCCAAACTTTTCCTGATGCAACAATAAATTAGAATTAGTGCAGTTTTGTATGATTTTTAAAGATAATAATCAATATGAGCACATTAATACAAAAAAAAAATCAATATTACTGCATCTAACATATAAATTAGTTAAAACTTGGGTATTTTCACTCTCTTGAGGCTCACAATAATCTTAAATTAGACGCTTAATAACTTGATATTTTCAAGTTATCAAACCCCCAAACTTAAATTATTGCTTGTCCTCAAGCAATACTACAACAACACATTTTGCTTCTCAGATTGCCACAATGCCTCATGCCTCACTACAATTCCTTAGCGCACTTTACAAAAATTTACCTCAGCAGCGCGAAATACCAACATCCAACTTTCTAAACCGAAGGTCAACTTTGCTTTTACTACCTCAAAATGTCTTTTTCTCACTTAAATGGATTTCTCTCATTTCTCCTTCCTACCCCTCTTCCTCTTTACTAGCTTACTTTTAAATCAAAGCTTTACTCATAACGCTCACGTTGCCAGCAATTTTTTTTTCATATGAGAATCCTTTTGGATGTAGCGCCTTCGTTCTGGCTTGCCAACATTGATGATGAAAGCATCTAACTACGAGCACCTCATCTTTCAGGTTGCCGAGGCATGCTCATTTCTTTTCAGTGCTTTCATGCAAAGGCAAACGATGGGTGTCATGAATGCCCCTGGTTACTAACGCCTTCAAGAAAGTGGAGCATTCTCTTTTTTTTTTTTTTTTTTTTTTTTTGCTTTTTTTTACTTTCTAAGCTGAACAACTATGGAATACAGAAACATGCGCTATGCACCCCCCCAAACTTAAAATGGACAATGTCCTCATTGGAGCCCCAAACTTGTTTTGCACTATGCGGTAGGGGAAGAGTTTCTAAGAATGTATTAGCCACATTACACAAGCAGATTTGGCGCATTGGCTAGTAGAGAAGAAGTAATGTAGCATAAGATACTCTGAGACAAATCTAAATAAGGAGAAAATGACATTTATCAATAGCTAAGGCAAGGAAGAACTTAAGCAAAGAAAAATTGGTTGTTAGTTCTAGTGCATATTATCATCATAGGTTTATGTAAAGCAACGCAGGAGAAACGCAGGCGAGTCAGGGCAATAACAATTTGATGCGATAGCACTATTGCAGCAGAAAAAACCCAAAAATTTAACGCATTAAAATATTAAACGCATGCAAATTAACTCATGGGAGATTTAAGCACTAAAGAGACATGCTGAACTAAAAGCAAGCGCATTGAGAAACCATATCAAACATGAAAAATGTAACAGTAACGCATGCTTTCTACTCATGATTCAAAGCTAGCGCATAGACCCAAACCTAAGGCTTTCTTCTACTTCTTGAAAATAAATAATTGCAAGAAAACTTCCTAACAAACATAAAGTAAAAAGATAGAATACGTCCCTGATTTAATTGCCTCAAAATGATGCGACTTCAATGCTCCGAGGCGTTAACATGCTCTTCCTTCATGTGTTGTCCAAAAAGATGATGGGCGCATTGTCCCACTGCATCTCTTTCCCTTCATGAGATTTTATTCTTGATTTGCGCTGTCGGACTTTCTGCCACACCTTGCAATGTTGGGTTTTCCCTCGAAGTTTGCATTCTATCCAAGACAAAGGTTGACAGCTTTTGTGTTTTTCCTTTACTGCAGTAGCACCATTCGTAGTTGTGTTTTGATGCTATGAGATTTTTTTCTTTGATGCACTACTCCCCAACTCAACTCCTTTTCCTTTTTTCGCCTTCCGTTTGGGCGCAACTTCTTCTTTAGGATGCCCAACTTTTTCTTCTAATGCATTGCACTCTTCTACTTTATCAGGGAATTTTAATGAGCTGAAAGCATTAAAAGTTACTTGTTCATCATTGAACCGCATGGTTAGCTCGCCTTTCTGCACATCAATTGAAGTTTGTCTGGTAGCCAAGAAAGGTCTTCCCAAAATGATTGGGACTTCTCTATCTGCTTCATAATCAAGAATGATAAAGTCAGTTGGAAAAATAAATTTATCTACTTTTACCAGTACATCTTCAATTTTTCCTTCTGGATGCACCACCGACCTATCTGCAAGCTGGAGAGTGATTGTTGTTGGACGCGCTTCGCCAATACCAAGGCGCTTGAATACTGATAAGGGCATTAAGTTAATGCTTGCGCCAAGGTCGCATAGGGCTCTCCCCACATCAATTCCACCAATGGAGCATGGAATGGTGAAACTTCCTGGGTCCTTTAATTTTGGGGGAATTTTGCTACTGAGGATTGCGCTACACTCATTTGTTGTTCGAAAGGATGTCCTTTAAGAACTTTTCGTAGCTTGGCATTTTTTCAAGTGCCTCGACTAGAGGAATGTTGATATGCAACTGCTTCAGCACATATAGAAATTTCTTGAAATTTGTGTCATCATTCTTTTTTTTAGACGCTGCGGAAAGGGAATAGGTGACTTGTATGCATCAGGCTCGTTTGTATATTCTTCTTCATTTTCCTTCACGGCGTCTTCCTTGCTTGATTTACCTGCATTGGGTTCTTCAAGACACTTCTTTGGATCTTTTGAATTTACTACCGCATCTTCTGGCACACGAGTAGTTGTATTGCTTGGAACTTGTTTACCATCGCACAAGGTTAACGCATGGAAGTGCTCTTTTCCTCTTGACGATTCAGTGCTGTTTGGAAGAGTTCCTACTGGTCTGTTCTTCAGTTCTGATGCTAATTGCCCCAGTTGAACTTCAAGATTTTTGAGTGATGCGGCCTGGCTTTGCACTAACGCATCATTCTTTGCCATATACTCCTGTTGACTGGTCATAAAATCCTTCAGCATGGTCTCCAATGAGTTTGAGGACGATGCGTTAGATTCACCACCACCTGCATTGTTGATGCGATGAGAATTTCCATGCTGGAACTTTCCTTGAAATGGTTCCTGCAAAACTTGATCATTGTTTGCGTTAAAGAGTTGAGGGCCAGAATTGTTACTCCCTTGCTGCTGCGGTTGTTTAGATGCGTCGACATTACCACTCCATGAGAAACTTGGATGATTTCCCCAACCGAAATTGTAGGCGTTTGGAAAGAGATTATTTTGTGCGTTACCTTGGGGTCCCACATAGAAAAATGATTCTGGATTTGATGGGCATTGATCATATGTGTGGCTACCGCCGCAGATGGCACATCCTCAAGCAGCTAGATGCGCTACAATGGGAGCTTGATTTGCAGCTAATTCGTCCATTCATGTGGTTAGCACATCGATTTTTGCATTAACTACTGTCATGGGGTCCACTTCAAAACTTCCATAACTTGTCTTCATTGGGTGCTTCCTTTTGTCTTCAGCTGATCCCCATTCATAATTGTTCCTCGCAATGCCATCAAGGATTTCATGCGCTTCAACATATGTTTTCCTTAGTAATGCGCCATTGGCTGAAGAGTCAACCAACACTTGAGAGTTCTTGTTCAGCCCCACATAAAATGTCTCCAATTGAATACAGTGAGGCAATCCATGATGGGGGCATCTTTGCAATAAATTTTTGAATCGTTCCCACGCAACGCTCAGTGACTCATCCTCTTGTTGTGAGAGTTATAATCTCCTTGTGCAATCTGGAATTTGTGGTTGGTGGAAAATATTTCTCCAAAAATTTTTCTGCCAGGTCGTTCCATGTAGCAATGGAATTCGTAGGTTGCTGATTTAACCATACCTTAGCAGCATCTCGTAGCGAGTAAGGAAATAATATGACTTGAAGTTGTTTTGGGGTAACTCCTGGAATGATGAACTTGTTGCAAATGTCGAGGAATGATTTGAGGTGAGAGTGAGGATCTTCTGATGCACTTCCTCCAAACTGTCCTACTGCAGTAAGCATTTGAAACATAACAGGCTTAAGTTCAAACCTTTCAGTGTCAAGCTTGGGACGTACAATTCCAGGGTTGAAATTGCACATCCTTGGGGCTGCATAGTCTCTAATGCCTCGTTCTCTATCATCATCCAAGTGTATTGGATTTACGTGAGGATTTTGTGGGTTCAGCGCAACCATTTCTTGGGTGCACACCTAACACACCTAAAAAAGACCCACTCAAGTCAGATGGTTGTAATAGAACAATACACAGAATAAGAAATAATAAAAGACGTTCTAAACTACTGTTGTCTTCCCCGGCAACGACGCCAAAAACTTGATAGGAATTTTAATCGCTTCTAATTTATATTGAATTAACTAAAGAATATATCGTTGTTGTGCATTAATCCAAGTATAAATTATGCATTACCAAGTAATACCTAGAGTATTCCAGGGTCGAATCCACAGGGAAGGGGCGAGTAGAGAAAATATCTCAAATTAAATCCTATTCTGATGATGTTGTGCTGGGGTAATAAAATATGGATGCGACAGGTTGAACATGCGATAAAGAAAAGCAATAATAATGCGATAGAAAGATACGATGGATGATGAGCTATCAAGACTTTCGTCGCAGTAACCACATGCGACAAATAAGATATTAATGTAGCGCATAACAATGAATCGACAGAATATTGATGCCTAAGCGATAAATAAACATGTGATTCCCTTCCGGTATTACACATGCGATGAACTAAGAATATTCCTATTGCTTAATTCATGCGTTTAATCAGTTCTCTATATGCTTGCAAGCGGTTGAATTATCCCTAAAGCAACCCAAACACATTCATGAAATATCCTAAGTGGCTGAGCTATTCCTAACACAACCAGACTACATGTAATGCATTATCTTGCTCTACTTAGATATTTCTACATGCATTACCCTTCCGTGATTTATCATGCTACTACCTCTATCAGTTGATCAGACGGATATTAGTAATGAAAGAATTATCACATCTAAGTAGAAAGCATCAATATCATTGATTCATTGCATTGTATACAAAAAATAATCTTAATGCCTCATGGGCGCCTAGGCTAAGCCTTGATAAAAAGAAATTAGTTCATGCTACAGGACACAATAAAGCATAAAACTCTAAATTAGTTCATGCTACAGCATACAATAAAACAAAAAAACTCTAAGAAAGACTTGGATCCTTGGATCCCTGGATGGCCTTTGATTCTTCATCTCCCCCCTATTTATAAACCTTTCTTGCTTGAACCAAAGCATGTGTTGCTTGGAGCCAAAGCATGTGTTGCTTTGAGCCAAAGCATGTGTTGCTTGGATAGAAACTTGTTGTAGCATCAACAAGCATCCCTTGCTACAGCAACAAGCTTTCCATTGCTGCAGCAACAAGCATCCCTTGCTACAGCAACAAGCTTTCCATGCGCCAGCTACTACAGCATGTCATGCCCCAAGCGCATCATGCTCTAGCGCATAATTGGCCAAGCTTTTCCTGATGCAACAATAAATTAGAATTAGTGCAGTTTTGTATGATTTTTAAAGATAATAATCAATATGAGCACATTAATAAAAAAAAATCAATATTACTGCATCTAGCATATAAATTAGTTAAAACTTGGGTATTTTCACTCTTTTGAGGCTCACAATAAGCTTAAATTAGACGCTTGATAACTTGATATTTTCAAGTTATCATACCCCGTGAATCAATAAGTAAGGAAGATCTCAGAAGAAGCTCAAGAAGAGTCTCTAGAAAAGAAGTCAAAAATTACCTCAGAAGTTATACAAAATAAAGAATATGAAGAAAAGACCAAGGAGCATGAAGCCTTGGAAGAAAAAAATGAAAGTTCAAGTTCAGAGAAAAAACAGGGGAATGCGACCGCAAAACCTAAAAAGTTTTTTATAGATCCAGAACACAGACCACCACCTCCATACCCTCAAAGATTTAAATATGCTTCATAGGATGCACAATTTAAAAAATTTTTAGATGTCTTAAAGCAGCTACATATTAACATTCCGTTGGTAGAAGCGCTCGAACAGATGCCTACTTACGTGAAATTCCTGAAGGACATTCTATCCAAGAAAAGAACATTGGGAGAATATGAAACAGTTGCACTTACTGAATGTTCTAGTGCACTGGTAAAAAATAAGATCCCTCCCAAACTAAAAGACCCAAGAAGCTTCACCATTCCATGCTCCATTGGAGGAAGGAATGTAGGCAGGGCTTTATGCGATCTAGGAGCGAGTATAAACCTGATGCCATACTCAGTTTTTCAACAATTGGGAATAGGAGAAGCAAGACCAACAACTGTAACTTTACAGTTAGCCGACAGGTCACTAACACAACCTATTGGAGAAATTGAAGATGTGTTAGTCAAGGTTGATAAATTCGTATTCCCAACATATTTCATCATTCTGGATTGTGAAGCTGATAAGAAAGTGCCAATTATTTTAGGACGACCATTCTTAGCAACTGGCAGGACCTTAATTGATGTTCAAAAAGGAGAATTGACCATGAGGGTCAATGACCAGCAAGTCACTTTCAATGTTATGAATGCCATGAAATATCCAGGAGATCTTGAAGAGTGTTCTATGATTGACGAAGTTGATGAACTCTCCCTGTCTACTCTTCAGGAAATGATGAAAGGAGAAACATGGGAAGATTTACTTGGAGAACAAGAAGAAAAAGGTGGGAAAAAGATTGAAGTAGCAGAAGAGATCAAACAACAACCCATGAATAGACAAAGAATCAAACCTTATTGGGGGAAGGGCTTTGAAGTCGAAGAAGCCCTTGTGGCTGTGATCGATCTGGTATGATTACTATTCTTGAAAATTTATTTTGTACATTATGTGGATCTATAATAAATGATAAATGAAAATAAAAGAGACATGAACCAAAAATATATGGACAAGAGTAAAAACTCTGTCTAGGAAAATACTGTCTAGGAAAAGGTACTTAAGTTGACCGTAGGGAACACCTTTTCCTGGGGATTTACTTGGGAGTTTGAAAAGCCCAAGTTATTTTGTATCCATCTATTTTAAAGAAAAAAGGAAAAAATAATTAATCATGTTTAAGCATGTGAACTTTCTAACATGTTTGTGATTGTTTCAGCAAATAAAAGAAAGAAAGAAAAACAATGGAAAATGAAAAAGTTAGAAAAATAAAGAAGGCGGAGTACTGGGAGAAATGCGACCACATTTTCCAAAAGTCAGAGGGCAGTGACGTCATTTTAAATGACCATCACATGACCTAATTGAGAAAACTATAAATAGTTGACTTTAAGTGCTTTCCTTCTTCACCAACCACTTAGACTTTCGGTATTCAAGTCAAACACCAAACTCTCCATCTTCACTCTCTTGAAACCGAAACCCACAAGCAAGAATCAATGAAGAACACGCCAAAATCATCTTCATCCCACAAGATTACTCGATCTCAGAGTAATCAACCTGCCCAAAGTGCTGAAGCAAGTGCTTGACGCCAAGAAGAGCAACCCGAAGCCACCATGCACGACACAAGAGGCGCGAGACCCACGGGTTTCTCGCCGGCGATTATAGACCAAGGAACCAACGCTCAAACTTCTTCTTCCTCAACAATGTCGGCTACCTCGAGGGAGAATCCGAGTTCATCTCAACCAAGAAGGTCCACACGCACCGATTCCTTCCATATAAAACCCAAAAACCCGCTAGCCAACCATTAAGGAATCGCTCAAGGGAGTGGTTTAAGATGATTAGGAAGATGGGAGCCCAAAGGAGTGGGACTCTTGAAGAAGAAGCAAGACGGCGTGATGAAGAAGAAGACACCAAGGTTGGAGAGAGCTCTTGGCAAGGAGAGACTCTAACGGGTAAAAATTCCAACCCTTCAACTAACCCATATTCGTCTTGCAGGGATAGACCTTTTGTTACTTACAGTGCAAAAAAGAAGGAGTCAAAGAAGGCTGGGCCTGAAAAGCCGCTTTTTATCGAGCCCCTCAAAGTAGCTAGAATACCTCCAGATGTGTTCGAGGACATGATCCGCCAAGCCGTGGCACAAGCCCTCATTATTGCTGAAGGTCATAGGGCTGAACAAGATGCATTGAGGGAGATAAGGGCTGAAAGAGAGATGGAAAACCAGAGCATGAGGGAAGAGGATGAATTTGCTAGAAGAAGAGATTTTGAAGAAGAAAAAGAAGCTAAAAGAAAGAAGGAAGAGGAAAAGCAAGAGGCCGAGAGGGCCATTGAAGCTGAAAAAGAAAGGAAGCAAGATGAAGAGCTCAGGAGAGTGGCTGCTGACTTGCAACTCCTTGAGAAACAAAGAAGAGAAATTTTAAAAGAAGAAGAGAAAAGAAGAAAATAGGATGAAGACTTCCTTGCAGCCTTTGAGCCATTGCACAAGGCTTAAAGTGAGGGTGATTTGCTGCAAGGAAGAGAAGAAGAGGCCATTGAGGGGCCAAGTGAACAAAACCAAGAAAAAGAAGAAGAAAAAGAGGAAAGGAATGAAGGCCAGAATGCGTCCGCATTTGGGCCGCATTCTGAAGAAGGCCAAGAAAAGGCCACCGAAGAACAGCCAGCTGATGAGACTTTGGATCCTCTGTTTGAGTATGATGTGAGAGGACCCCCACCAGCTGCTGATAGCACCTCTTTAGAAGAAAAGAAGGATGAAGAAGAGATTGAAAAATAAGGAGGCCGAGACCTCTAGTGATTCAGAAACAGAATCTGATTCAGGGAATAAGGAATTGGATGACGACCAAATTCCTATCTCTGCAGGATTGAGAAAGAAGAGAAGAAGAGAGATTAGGGCCGAGAGGAGAACCAAGAACAAAAATGATCCGATTTTTGCCAAGAGGTCGAGGACAAGGTCCATGGATGCCTTTCCTGCAGCTCCTCCAACCGTCTCACCTGCCAAGCCGAAAGCCAAATCCCCTAAGGTTCCATCTCGTAAAAATCCATTTCCAGAAGTCTTAAAAGATGTCAATGTTCAAGAACAAATGGAGATCATGAGAAAATGAGATTTTTTGAACGAGAAGGGATTCTCTAACAGAGCTGGGACACTGCCAGAGTTCGTAACCAGAGTTATCACACAGTACAAGTGGCAGGAGTTCTATGCTCACCCTTAGGAGGCCGTGGTGCCTTTAGTTCAAGAATTTTACGTCGGACTGAGGGAGGAAAGCATGAGTATGGCAGTGGTGAGAGGCAAGATGGTCAGCTTCTCTTCTGTTGACATCAATAGGGTGTACAGAATCAAGGCACCCTTGCATCCAAGAGGGAACGATGCCATTAAGAACCCCTCAACCAAACAAATGAAAGAAGCGCTGAAATCGGTGGCCAATAAGGGTGTTCAATGGAAGGAATCTCAAACGAAGGTGAAGACATTAGTGCCAGGCGATCTCAAGCCAGAATCGGCAGTGTGGCTTCACTTCCTCAAGAACAGATTGATGCCAACAACTCATGACAGCACCATCTCAGTAGAGAGAGTTATGCTCCTCTACAGTATTATGAAGGGTTTGGAAATCAACATTGGGAGCATCATCAGGGAGGAGATCCTTTCGTGAGGAAGGAAGAAAGCAGGGAAGCTTTTCTTTGGGTCACTTATTACCCAATTATGTCAGAGGGTAAAAATAGTTCCTTGAAAGAATGAAGAGCACCACTTCTTCAAGCCTAACATTGATCTACCTCTGATTGGAAAGCTCCAACAGAAAAATGCCCAAAGGAAGGACAAAGCTTCCACATCTCAAGCCATTCCATCATCAGGGATGAATCCGGCTTCACCACCTCAACACACTCCAACAGAACAATGCCCAAAGGAAGGGCCCTCACCATCATCTAAAGCCCTAGCAATTGCCTATCAACAACTGGATCAAATCAGGGACAACCTGAGGACTTATTGGGCTTATGCTAAGGAGAGAGATGAAGCCATTAGAGAGTTCTACCTCTCTATTGCCCCGAGTATTGCTCCTGTCTTTTTTGATTTTCCTCAATTGCTGTTGAAAAGATAAAAGCCCTACGCAGCGGAAGAATTAACAGGACCTACTCAGAGTCTTAGATTCTAATTGAAATACAAATACAATTTGCAAAATATTACAACAATAAATCTATATTTAATGGGCTGTATGTAGGCTATAAACATGCTAAATGATCAACTAGATTGATCCTAGTGATAAAGGATTTCATAGAAAACTTACTTTTGTAGAAAGCCTTGATCGATTCGCCTTTTCTTGCTAATGAGATCGAAAACGCAGCAGCCTTCTTGTGCGAACACCACCAATCGGCTACATCGGTATATCTCTAAGACTTCTTGAAGCAGGAGACTTGTGAGAGTCTTTTGGGAGAGATCTCTAAGAGAAGGAGAGACAATGGGATGCCTTTCACCCCACCCCAGGGGTCCTATATATAGTAAAGGCCAAGACTTTTTTCCTAATAGGAAAAGGAAGACCTTTTCCTAATAGGAAAAGGTCTCTAATTTTAATTCCATAATTAATTAATTACTCAATTAAAAATCATATATTTAATCTTAGGGATTTTATTAAAATTAAAATTAATATGAATCCAATTCATATTAAATTTATTTGAACTCTTTCAAATATTTTCTCTCAAGAATTAATTTTTGAAATTAATTTCAAAAATTATATTATAAAGTTTCATAAACTTTATATTATAATGCATCAATATACATTATATGATTCCCCAAATAAATTGAACACTTTCAATTTACAATTTATATTTATTTGCTTCAAGTCTTTTTATGAGCTACCAGTGGGACCTAATCGACCTACAGATTAGAAGCTCCAACGATACGAGACTAATCGGCTTAAACTCATTAACCAAGTTAGTCTCCATTCGTTAACTGTGGGTCACTCCACTAAAGACCCACAACTGCACTCTTCTCATTGCAGAATATTTCTGTGTCCACGGATATCGACCAATAACGGCAAGTTAGTCCTTCACGAGTGTTCATAACTCCAGTTGGGTCAAGTTACCGTTTTACCCCTGAGTTACCTCTACCTCCTTAAGTACCAGTGCTCCTCTAATGAACAATCTGTTTGTGGTCCAACCATCAAACAGAAACCCCTCTCGGGCCAGTGATAGGGTAGGGCCCTTTGTTCAAGACCCAGAGACACCACTTAAGGGAACACTCATCTACTTCCTCAAAAGTCGGGAAGGAGTGAATTCCATCTTGTGTGATTATGTTCCCAGCTCCCCACTCGGTCTTGTCCCCAAAATGGTAGGTTTATTGAGTCGGCGTACTGGCCACTCTCACCCATACAAATCAAAGGACAATCCCTCGTGAACAGGAGTCTATAATGCACTCAGGATTCAAACTAAGTTGCCTAGGTTATCCTAGTGAAATAGAAACCTAACTAGTTAACGGTGTTACAACTAGCAGTTAGTATTTTGCGGTCCGATCTTATGCAAACTCATTGCATAGGATACCCCCACTCGCATGTCTACTACATGGACGCTTTGGACCAATACGTCTGTATCAAATACAAAGCGGGTCATATCACATAGTGTTACCAGGATAAGGTACCCAGCCTTATCCTTGTACTATAGACTTTTTAGGTTGTTACTTGAACATCGATCCCCGTATATCCCCACATACTAGTTCAAGTTACATACAAACACCCTTGGATCTTAGTTTATTGGATTTGGGTCAAATAGTGCAATATTTAACAATAACATTTTATTGTAGAAACTAAATAATACTTTATTAAACACAAGTATAAAATTTGTTTACATTCACTATCTACGAGTTTTAGGGCATAAAACCCAACAGTTGCTGCCTCAAGAAGAAAAGGATTTTGAAGATGAAGAAGATGAAAAAGAGAGTTCCTCGGATGAGGAATAGGGGAGTTTTCTGATCCCCTTTTACATGTTGTTTTTTTGTAAATATTACTTAGTTTTTGAAATGGTTGTTTGCTGTTTTTTTAGTTTTAGCATATTTAGATTCCGTTTTTAATTGTTTAATTGCTGTTTTTATTGCTTTGACTGTTTGTTTATTTGTTAGTTAAGTTTCTCCGTTAGTTTTAAGATAGTTGTTTTGTGAATAAATTTTATTTTACTTGGGTTTTGCCTTTATGAGAAAGAAATTCTGTTGCTGTCTTTTTACTGAACCAAGGAAATTTATGTGAAAATATCAACTTTATGAAAAATGTTTGCTTGAAAAAAATATTTTGGAAAAACATGTTTTCATTTGAGTTTTCTTTTAAGCCCTTGATGATGATAACTAGAGCTTAGTTCTATCTCAAAAAGTGTCACCGTCACAACCGAATTGTTTTCTAGTCATAGGCTTTCCATTAGTCTTTTTCTTTACAGAATTTTCTTAATTCTAAACTTCCTCGTGTTTAACCTTTCTAACACACTAGGAGAGTTTAGCCTTAAAGTTTTGAAAAACAAAAAGCCTTATGCAAAACCTTGCCTCAAAAACAAAAGCCAATGAGGACATTGTCTAATCTTAAGGTTGGGGGGGTGCTTTACTTTACTTTGTATATATATACTTTTTGTAAGTTTGTACTGTTGGAAAAGAACTATGTGCTCAGTATATATCATCCAAAAAAAAAAAAAAAAGGAAAAGAATAAAGGTGCTCATATAACACATGCGGAAGCAATTGAAGATCGGAAGCACCTAACCACATCAATTTTACTCCTAAAGCATGCATGTTCTAGGAAAAACAGAACAGAGAGAAAGAAACACCAACTTTTTTGTAGCTCAACTTTGTGATGCTCCTTGTTGTGTCTTCTTCTCCAACCTTTCTTGGACAACCTCTAGAGTCTTCCCTACTATCCTCCGGGCCAAGAACGACTTGTGGGAGTCTATATAAGATAGGGAATGGGAAGGGAATGCTTGAAGGATCAAGCTATGGAGAAGTATGAGAGATGAGAGAGCTTGAGTCCAAATTCCAGCAGCATAACAGTAAGGAAAAAGGCTCTCATCACTTGAATCTGATTCATAACCCTTGTAAAGACATTCTCCATGCAAGGAGTAGCCTCAAGACACAAGACACATGGTAGTCTTGCAAGCCAAAGTGGATTCTAAGTGTCCATTTTAGAAGACATGCAACTATTGCATGAGGTGAGTTGTTTTCCACTTTGTATCTTCATGCAAGAGTGGGAATCCAACTTAATCCACTAATTACACCTTTGAAATCTGATTTCAAGCTTGCAATTTAATGTTGATTTCAATTCCAAATTGAATTTAACATTAGGTAATTGATTTTGAGACATTTCAAAATGATTTCTTATGATTAATCCAATTAATCATACTAATCTTGTGCAATTAATCATATATGATTCCTAATACATATATATGGTATTCAAAACACTTTTAAATACTCCATCTCTCATTTTCTAATTTAATTCATAATTAAATTATTGTGTCAAACACAATTTACGATAATACCCTTTTTCCCGATTTTGAACGATTCAAAGCTTCCTATCTTTTTGTTCTAGGCTTTATTCCGATATGAGCTAGTAGGGGGACCTAATGGACCTATAGATCATGGGCTCCAACAATTCGAGGCTAACCGACTAATCTCATTATCTAAGCTAGCCAACATTCGTTAACTACCGGGACACTCCACTATAGCCCGATAGTTGCACTCCCCTCACTATAGATATATTTCCGTCCACTTGATTTAACCATGATTAGTAAGTCGATCCTTCACAGGTTGTCCGTAGCTATAGCTAGGTCAAAAAGCCGTTTTACCCCTATAGTACTTCTAGTTCCTTAAGTCCCACTGATCCTTTAACGAACAATTGGTTTATGGTCCAACCAATAAACCGAGTCCCTCTCGGGCCAATGAGAGGGCAGGATCCCTTTGTTCAAGCCTCGGAGTCAGCACTTAAGGGAACAACCTCTCTACTATCCCTAATTTGGGTAGGAGTGAATTCCTTCTTGCACGACTATGTCCCCAGCTATCTACCCGTTCCTATCCCTGAAATGGGAGGCTTATTGAGTCAGCGATACTGAGCCACTCTCACCTATGCAGATCTAAGGATAAGCCCGAATAAACAGGAGTTCATAGTTAGCTCAGGATTAAGATCGAGTTACCTAGGTCATCGCATGAAATAGTCAGTCTCGTCAGTAAACGGTGTTATAAAGCGAGAGTGACTTATTTCTCGGTCCTGGTCTTATGCAAACTCATTGCATAGGACGCCCCCACTCGCATATCTCTATATGGACGATTTAGGATCACATCGTCTATACCATCTATAAAGTGGGCCGCGTCTCATAGTGTCCCCAGAATAAGGTACCCAGCCCTATTCCTATACTATAGACCGTTTAGGCTATAACTCGAGCTTGATCCACTTTTATGTCTCTACATAAAGCTCAAGTGTTCATCTTATAGCCATGGATCTTAGTTTATTGGATTTGGGTTATCTAATGTGCTATTTACTTATTCAGTAATGACTTTACTGAATTAATCTCGATAACAACTTTATCGAACAAGTATATAATATTTGTTTAACAATCACTATCTACGAGTTTTAGGGCACCAATCCCAACAAAGAAAAAGAAAAACCGAGAGTTACTCCTCCTTCTTAGAGTTTACTGAGTAACCAGGGGCATTCATGACACCCATGGTTTGCCACTGCATGAAAGGTTTACTTAGGGAAGTGAGTATTATTCTAAGCTTGTGAACTTTGCTCGTAGCTAGATATCTTCACCACAAAGTGTCGATAAGCTAGAACGAAGGTAAAGATGACAGCAAGGATACTCTTGGGAGAAAAAGAAGTCAAATAAAAAGAGCACCAGCAGTCAAATAAGTTTGGGGGAGATAGAAAAAAGGTCTAGTAACTCATGTATGCTCAAGGAACCTCAAGTCTTGTTTTTCTTAACTAAAAGGACTACACTAGGCTCAATGAGTAGAAGTTAGGTAGTTTAAACATATTGGTTAGGATGGACTAGGGAGAGTTTTGCTTTGAAAAAGAACAATAGAAATCTTCATGCCTAGGAAACTTAGATGTTGTGACTGACACTAGAGTAGAACTCTCTCCTAAAAGTCAAACTTTTTAGAAAACGATCTTGAGAAACATGTTTACTTGATTCCATGTCATGTTGATGCTAGTACCATGATTGACAATTACATGTGTTCCATAACATTTTGGTTTGCAATTATTATTGAGCTCTCACATTCTGATTGACAATTAAAAAGTTGATCTCTAACATTTTGATTGGCTATTGCTTGAGGACAAGCAAATAGTTAAGTTTGGGGGTATGATAAGGGTAAAAAATATACCTATTTTACCCTTATATTTAGCTCATTTCCTTGTCAAAAGTTGCATGTTTAGATATATTTTACTATTCTCGAGCTCAAAATATGTTGAAGTTGATGAATTAGGGAGTTGAGAGTCACATTTGTCAAATTATGCTTATTTGTGCTTAAAAAGATTCAATTTGATATGAATTTGACTAAATTTGGTGTTGTGCGACCAATTTGATATGAATTAGGGAGTTGAGAGTCACAGAGAAAAGCTGGAAATTACCCAAATGCGACCGCATTTCTGGGAAGGCCAATTTCAAATGCGACCGCATTTCTGGAAAAACAGAGGCCGTTCCAAGTCTGTTGCGGGTCGTTTTGAACGAGACTTTTGCACACCTAACCGGCCATTTTGACCCTGAAAATGACTGGGCTACCTACCAGCACCTAGTTCGTAGCTCCTCAACTACTCCTTACACTATATAAGGCCTTGATTCAAAGTCAAATCCAAGCAGAACTCACTGGGAAGAAAAGGGTGGTGATAGAACCCTAGTAGACGCCCATGAGTAGGGATGCCCGAGGTCCTTCTTAGATGACTAAATTCTAACCTTAGTTACACATCAAACCTTAGTGTTTGTAGGGATTTTCACCCTATTCCCATTGTAAAAGGAGAGTAGAGTGTCGAGCGAACTTTAGAAGGATTGGATAAAAGAAAGAACCCTAGTATTTAGCTACTGTCATTATTTCCAGCACTTGTCATTTTTCATTCATTTGTATTCTTATTATTTTATTTCAATGGAAAGTTGTTCATTTTCACTTTATCCCACCATGGTTAGCTAAATTTCGTTGAGGGGTTCAATATGGTGAATTCCCTAATGGTTCAATAGCTTGAAAGTGTTTATTTGCTTGAGTTTTATTCAATGCATGTCATTCATTATTGATTATCATTCTGATCTTGCTGAGTTTAAATAGATCACTTAGACTTTGCATGCCATGTGAGTTTGATCTCGAAAGGGACGAACGATATCGATTCTCATAAAGGTGATATAGGAGAAAAGTCTCGAAATAGTGTATTCGGTGTTATAGGGCAAGGCTGCCTAAGGCACCCTATAACAACTATAGGGTTATAGATTGCATGCTTGCTTTATCTATGTCGGATTCGAGTCACTAAAATGTGCATAACGGTACTCGCTTAGCCTTCTAACAGTCCTTGGGAGCAAGGCCAAATAGAAGTTAAATCTGACCCAATGCATTGAATAGGCTTAAGTTGAATAATCGATGATTAAAGTTATTTGCCTTTGGGATGAACTATATTGAACACCTCGTTTTATTTATCATTGTTATTTATTTACTTATTTGTTTTGTTTAAATTCCAAAAATCAATCGTCAATTATTTCTTTGGTTACCTATTCTAAAGCAATCTTTGAACAGTTTCTTCTTCAAATATGTGTTTCTAATTTAGTCCTCATGGGATCGATACCCTTGGAATACTTCTAAGGTTTTTATTACTACGTGCGACAGTGTATACTTGCACTAAGGTTGGCTGAATTATTCTCATTTCTTTATCTATCATCGTTTACTAACATATTCATCCAGCGAACCACGCCCCAGATAGTCATGGTAAGTCCAGTTTTCATAAATCTATTTATTGTAAATGTCTAATGATTAATTAATTATTGTTATTGTACCTGGTTTTGTGTGTGTTTATCGCTGTCTTGGATCTCCTGTTTCTTCTCTCCCCTTTGGGATGTTATGTTTGTAGTAACGATTATGTTCACCATTTGATTCTTTGGTCCTTCTCCAGTCGTTCCATCATCTTCGTCATCTTTTCTTTGCAGATTAACTAGACCTGAACATCTTTCCTCTTTATTTTCAACTTGTTCCTCTTTTTCCTCAAGATCATTGAGCTCTTTTGAGAAATCGGATGCACTCTGCTGTATTCAAATTACCCAAGAATAATTTGTAAATATTCATTTAAATACACTGTAAATTTTCTAACATAGCCTATACATGTCATTGATCGCTGCCACGACATATCCGATCTAGTCTGTTGTCCTTTGTTCTGATGTTTCACCCGTTGGTTTGGTTGTTTTTATGTAATCAACGATTATATTTATTGTCCCCACCAGCTCATCCATTCGATGGTTCATGATTTGTTGATTTCGTTGGATTCCTTCCAGCTTGTCTCTTATGTATGCATGATCAAGCATTAATGGCACTCCCCTGTTGAACGTCATATCTATTATACTTTTCCTTGTTCTTTCTTTTTGAATTTCCAACTCCATCTCCTTTCTCATTTTGTTTTCTTCCTCAAGAAAAGACTTGAAGTAATCCATTTCCATTTCTTCTGCAGTCGCTATCATTGGACAAATCTGTAGCTGTTAATTTGTAAAACAAGGTTAAGAAGTCAGTAAAAATGTTTGTATTAAATTCTACTAATACACTGTAATTGCGATAAACATTTACCTCGGGTGACTCAAAAACTCTCACTTCCAGATCTTTCCATTTTAGTTGGGTGTCAGCCATCCAACTTATTATCCTTGGAAGTCTTTCTTTAATCTTCCTTGCAAAAAAGTTTTTCGGTGAACTGATGATAGACATTACTTCATATGCCCATGCAAGTATTGGGAATATAAACCCGCCCATGGATATCCCAGTTGCGCCCATGCTCTTGGATGCTTTCTGCATAAAGTCCACTAGTAAATTAAATGACAACGTCCCCTAGGGGTAACTATTGAGTAGCTCTTCGTCGTCAACCATAATGATATGGTCCATGTTTACGTGAACTATATCTTGTCTTGGCAATAAAAAGCTCTTGAGAAAATAAAGCATCGATAGCTTAAACTAGACATCTTCAATGTGTATGTCTTTGCTCATTGTGAAGGCCAAATTTATATCCTTCCTTTTAACTGTCTTCTCCGCATCAGAATACATCCTCTTAATACGTTGTTCTCCTTTGATACTATCTCTATCTATTTTTGGAATTGGTCCACAGTTCAAACCGGTAATCAATACAAACTCACACAATCCAAACTTCAACACCTTTTCCCCAATGAGAAAGTTTAACTATGAGGAGTTCACTAGTTTGCATTGTCTTTGTATTAGGTGCAATAATAATTGAGAAGATTGATTTGTGATGACAAAGTCCAAAAAGTGGCCAAAACAAGTTTTCCTAAATCTTGCTTGTACAGTTTCAGAGGAAGAGGTCCTAATTTTTTCTATGACATCTATCTTCGTTTGGAGGTTTATTTTCAGAGGCTGATTTCTCTTTGCCTTAGACATGATGTACAACTTATCCTATAACACAAGAAATATAATCTAATAATAACCAACAGACAAACCAACAAATACAGTGTATGTGTATATAACTTTCCTACCTCCTATAAGTCAACATCAAGATTCTTTCTCCTCCCATAACTTTTTGAACATGCCTTTTCTTTATCCTTCTTTCCTCCACTCTTGCGATAGTCAGAAATAGTTTTGGGTTCCCTAGAAATGAACGATTACAAAGTTACCTTTTGTTTTTTACTCACATCCTCTGCCCCTTTCTTAACCGTCTCATTATCGGACTCGGTCTCATTATCTGTTTCATTAGCTGACTCATGGTTTTCTCATTATCTGTTTCATTAGTTGACTCAGGGTTTTCTTCAGAATGACTGTTTTCTTCAGCATCCTCCTATTCTGTTTCGTATTCCTATAACCCTTCCTCATCCTGTGTATTTTATTATCAGTTCAATGTTTCCAAAATTACAGAGTATTTAAACGAATAAAGTTTAGTACCTCTTGTTCCTTCAACTCCTCTCTCGATTCATCCTCTTCAATGACCTTTGTCTTTTTTTTTTAGTTTCTTTCGATTCCTGTTCATCTTGAAACAAATTTTGTGGTTTGAATAAACTATAATTTCATTTTTTATTTATAAAAATTTAAGAATGAAGTCTACCTTTTTTGTTGTCTTCCTTTTTCTCTTTTCAGTGGCCCTAGATTCAGTGTACCCCCTTTGTCGTTTCTTATCACCAACTTCTTTTGCCTTTTGTTTGGACCTCTCCACTTTCTTCGAGGCGGATCCCTCTGTCATCGGTTTTGAAGAATCCTACAACAAAAATTTTTCAAGCCTTGTCAAATTTCATTCATCAAAATTTAATATTACCTCTCCGTCACTATTCAATACGATTGTCCTTGTTTCTATTATCTTCTTCTGTCCATACCCTATTCCCACCGCAAGGAGTCTCTGGCTTTTTCTTGTGTTTCCGTTTGATGTAGTCTCTGTTTTTACCATATTTTCATCGCAGTACAAAGGGTATATTGTCGACTTCCAACCGATTATTGAGTTTTTAAATACCGTATTCTGTTTTAGCTTTCCTAAAAAAACGGACATAATCTAAAAAGATTTTCTTCTATTTTAAACAACCATACCTTTATAATCGGTTTTATTTTGAACTCCTTCTCTAATCGACAATGATCTTCTTCCTCTCGTAGTTCAAACTCCGTCTGAAATGAAAAAAGTGGTGCTCAAACTTTGACACCGTAGGTTTTTACTTGGTCGACTGGAAATACCAAGTAATCGAGTGGAACTTCGTTTGGGATGAAAAGTCATTGATTTGTGCTTCGCAATCACCGAAGAAGAACCCTTTGGAGTGGTGACTGGAAGGTTTCTAAGAAAAGTCGTGAATGAAGTTGTGAATGAAAGGTTTCTAAGAAAAACCCTAAACAATCTCTGAATGATGTTGTTAATGGAAGATGGAAGATTTCCAAGAAGATGTCTTTTCCTTCTCTCGGGTAGCGTGAGATTTTCAAACATTTCAATTTATTTCCTTGCATGCAATTTTGTTGGTTTATTTTCTGTTAATTTTTTTTTTTTAAAAAAAACCTTAAGATTTTCTTTGGGATTAGCATGAAAACTCTGGATTCTCTTAATTAAAAAAATTTATATTTGAATTTTATTTTTTATATTTCTGTGTTTTGTTGGTTTCATTGTCTCCTCTTTTTTAGGGAATTTAAAAAAGAGTATTTAGATCGAAGATTTGCTCATACTACTCTCTATTTCCAATCTTTTTATTTATTTTTTAATCCAAGGGTATTTTGGTAAGTTGCAAAATTCGGATTTTTAAATTCAGAAAAATAATTTGGCCATTTTTCTACAAAACGGGGTTGGTTGCTATTTTTCAAAACTAGGTTGTGTTTTTTTTTTTTTTTTTTTGTCTATTCCTGTTGTTAACCCTATCTAATACATCACCCATAAATCTAGAAGTACAAAAATCATGGAATCTCCGATTGGTCTCCTTCAATCCTTGTTGATTTCTTAACTAACCTACGTATATCCATAGTACTAATTAACTAATCAAGGTGATAAGTGTCAGACTAAAGATGGTGGTAGAGATATGATGAAAAATAAGATTTAAAGATGCTTTCAGTCAACTAAGTGCAAGTATACACTATCATATGTAGTAATAAAAACAATGGAGTATTCCAAAGTATCGATCCCAAAGGGATTAATTAAACTCAGATTTAAAGAAGAAACTGCTCTCAAGTGCAAAGGTAGGTAACAAAATAATTTGGTTGAGTTTTGGAAATAATTTAAAATAAAAAAGAAAATAATAAAGAATAAGATTCAATAATAAAAGGCAAAGAATTTAGTTAGTTTCAACCCAAGTAGGATTAATTTTATTACTAATTTGCTTAAAATCTAAGTCTATTTATGCATTGGGCCATGTTTAACTTCTATTTGGTCTTGCTCCCACGTTCTGTTAGAAGGCTAAGCGAGTACTGTCATGCACATTTTAGTGACTCGACTCTGACATAGATGATTCATGCATGCAACTGACGTGCGTGTTGCTACTAATGCGCAGCAACCTGCTCGAGTGCAAGTATACACTATCAAGTAATAAAGTGGAAAGTACTCAGGATATCATACCCAAGGGAGATGGTGACTAGTTAAGTTAACACACAATTCTGTAAAATATGAACCTCCTCTAAATTTGCGGCCACGATTGGTAACCAAGAAAAATAGTTTGATTGTGATTTTGGTTTAAGACAAAAGTAAAGAAACAAGGAAATAAAGACAGACAAAGAAATCTATGAGATAAAGAGGGAAATTCAAATAGTTTCAATCTTGAGCTTTAGAATACCCATACCTATGCGCCTGCAATTCACTCTGAAGGATTGGAATTCCCAATTCCTTAAAGCGGAAGTTCAATTGGACCGTTCGTAGTTAATTTCGTTTATAACAAAATATCAGTACATTGACAATAATCACAGAATTCATAATTCTAGAATATTTAAGGCTAAGCATACAATCCTATTAGATCTAAATCTAAAAGGAGAACGAGAACCATACCTCCGTTGACGACGTTGAATTCTTCAACGGACACCACCATTCGATCTTCCCCGCTATTCTTTGAGGTTGGGAACGGAGTGGTGGGACTCCATTCTTCAAATTGGGAAAAATCTATAGAGAAAACCTTTTCTCTGTTTTCCTGAAATTGAGAAAGAATTGGAGAGGAAGAGAGTGAGGGATATTCTCCCAAGGAGGAGTGAACGCTACAGTGAAGCGTGAGGGAAAGACCTCTCTTGCGTGGGCTCTGATAACCACTCCCCTTAATTAATTAATAATAACATAAATTAATTCATTAAACATTAATTAATTAACTATATAACTAAACATCTCATATTTAATTATATGTGCATTAAATCATATTTAATGCACAACCCTCACATAATATATAGTTTTAATTAAAATTAATTAACTCGCATTATCCAAATTAATTAAACTATACAATTAACTAATTCATAATTAATTAATTCTTTGATCAATTAAACATATTTAATTAACCAAACATTTGAATCATATTCAAAAGTGCATCTCTCTTATAATCTATAGTTTTAATATGAATCCAACTCACATTAAAATTAATCTATAGATTTAATTTAATTAAATCACATTTAATTAAATTTAATAATCAATTAATTCAAAATTAATTAATTTTATAATTAATTAAATATCAACCATATTTAATTAATTACATATTAGAATCTCATTCTAATATTTATCTCATATATTATAGTTTAATTAAATCAATTTTAATTAGACTAAATTGAATAATTAATTAATTCACAATTAATTAATTAATTTACTAATTAAATATCATATACTTAATTAGCCACATATCTGAACTCTTTCAAATATATAATTCTCTCATTTACTAAAGTTTAATCTCACATTAAACTTAATATTATAATGTATCACCATACATAATATTAATTGTATCTCATACAATTAACTTGATTCCCATAATGAATTTGAACAGTTCAAATTCTATTCAAGATAATTTGTTCCCAATTACTCTTTACAAGCTAGCAAGGGGACCTAATGGACCTACAGATACCAATTGTAACGCCCCCAAATTCTCAAGAGACTATCTAAAGGAACTACTAATCTTAGTCACATTATTCTTTAGGGTGCTATCGAAAATTGGACAGCATAACGACGTAATTTTACTTAAACCAAAATTTGACAACCTGTTAAAGCATTAACATAACACTAGATAAAGTTGCAACACGATTACGAGTCAGATCTCGTAACCATTCCCACTCCAGTTGGGTGCACAAAGAATGGGTGCTGAGATCAAAGCAACTTTTAAATTCTCAAAAGCCTTTCTACAATCTGCATCAAAGTAAAAAACACTATCAGCACACAACAAGTTACAAAGAGGTTTACTAATTTTGGAAAAATCCTTTATGAACCATCTATAAAATCCAGCATGACCTAAAAAGCTCCGAATCACTTTAACTGAATTTGGTGGTTCTAATTTCTCAATAACCTCTATTTTTGCTCAATCAACTTTTAGACCTGTCACACCCCCTCCCAAACTACCTGCTATTTTAGTCAGGGAGATGGCGTGAAGCCAATAGACATCGTCCTCCTCTAACAATACCTGTTGACCCTGCTGAATCGCTGAACCTGATGTACAAGTCTTAGAAATAAAATACTTTACATGTAACGCAACATAGCGGAATCTCTGAAAACTTTAGACATACATGGGGTGCAGCCCTGACATAACTCGGTTTGGAAAAATAACATGATATAGATATCACAACCACAAACATATTCAACTGGGGTTTATACAACCACGACCTCTAGAACTTACACAAACCGTAAATTATCCAATCCTTATAAAGACATTTACAATATAGACAGACTCAATGTACAACTCCACCCACGTACTGGAGCTTGATCTGGAACTTTCAGCAGACGTTGGCAGTGTATCAGGCACCGGGAGCTGGATCTCTACCTGAAAAGTGGGAAAACATTTTGAAAGAGTGAGCTACGAAGCCCAGTGAGTGACTAAATTTAAAACTGTAAACTCGGAAATCAGAACACGTGTTAAACCTTTAAACGTATAAATCTGTTCAATCAAAGAGTTAAACATAAACGCGTATGACAAAAGCTTTCTCAAATACTTTGCAAGTACGTCATTAAAAATCTAGCAAGGCATATCAAGTATATCAAACATTTTAACTAACATGACAGATCTACGTTGTGTAGGGCACGCCCAGTACAACCAACGTTTACTAGCTCTACGATGTAGTGGGGCCCACCCAGCACTCCCATCGTCTTTGTCGTAGTGGGGCCCGTCCAGCAGTCACGACAGTATCGTTGTCACGGAGTACACTCAACGTCAACAACGGAATATAACCTGTGTGCACACGGTACCATATAGCCTCAGGCTCAATATCTCAGTCATGTAGTCAATAGAAATCTTAGAAAAATCACATGAAAATATTAAAACATGCCTGCTTATCTTTATCTTTCGTAAAACTCAAGCTTACTCAGCTTGCTCGTGGAAAAATTAAAATCTTTAAACACTACTCGCTAATACATTCTTTGCTTAAAATGATATCGTTTCAACTACTTTTTAGAAAGTCAATAGTCACGTGCTCGTACATAAACTTCATTAGAAAATCTAAGCTCAAAACTTATGCTTGAAACCATTTATAGAAATCATTTACCATTCATAAGTTCATATTCAAACATGTAAACCATTTAAGCATAAATAACAGTTTAGAAATCATTTTCGAAATTCGTTTTGTCACTCACAGTCTTGGCTAGTTCCCTGGCCTGTAGATTTGACCTATTTCCTCTTGGCCTGTCAAACAAATCAAAATCGAGCATCAAAACCAAAAGTAGTCTTGTCTTTCCATGCTCATGGATTCTAAACACTTGAATTAAAATTGCACTTCAAATTGTTTTCCAGATTTTTTCCAGATTCAACACTCATAACTTCCTCAATCGTTAACCAAAATTAATGTACTATATATTAATCTCTTCATTTTGGAATCCTCTAAAACTTACCTGAAGGAATGAAAACAAGATTCCCAATAGATATGTCCAGAAATCCCCCGAACACAACAAGTACAGATTCGAGATTCTCTGCTACCCTCTATCTTTCTCCTGAAATTAAACCTACTTCAAGTCATTTTTGGCTGACGAATTCTTCATGAACGTTATAGGGCATTGAATAAGCTTTACAACCATACCAAATGGAGCTTCTGATTCAACTTGTACACCCCAGAACGCTTGAACAACCAGAGAAAACTAGAGATCCTTCTAGTTTGCACGAAAATTTGTGCTCTATTTTCCTAGGGGTGAGCATCGGTCGGTCGACATCGGTTTTGGACTCAAACCGACGCCGACCACCGATACCTCGGTTTTAGTCGGTCGGTGGATTTCGGGTTTGGAAGTCTTATGGAACCGATCGACCGACCCCGAGCAAAAATCGGTCGGTTTCGGTCGGTTTTGAAAGTTCCGGTGAAGAGATGGTGTCATTGTTCCGACGAGGTGAAGGAGAAAGAAAAACGAAGAAGTGAGGCCGATACTTACAAGAAGAAAGAACGGAGAATGAAACGGAGGAGAAAGAAAAAACGAAGAAGAAAAAAACACCATGGTCCGTGTGGCGCTAAACTCCGGCGAACTTAGGACCTCATTCCTGCGAGGATACTTGTTATGAAAAGAGAAAGCTGAGAAAGAAAGAAGATGGAGATGAAAAGAAAGAAGAGAGAAATCAGAGAGATGAAAAGAAATAAGAAAGAAATTTGAGAGGGTTTGAAGAAAAAGAAAAAAAAAAGGAAAGAAGAATGTGAATCTGAGAGATACACGAAAGGTTTAAAGAAATTGAAAAAAAAAATAAAAAAAATCAATATAAATGTTTAATCATTCCTCGGGAAGACCATATGGTCTTCCCAAGGGCTGCTGCAGGCAGCCCATTAATGCTGCTTGCAGCAGCGTCAACTCAGACGTTTATTCAAGTTTTTTTTTTTTTTTAAATTTCGGTCAGTTCAATCGGTTCTCGACCCTTTTGGGTGAGCCGACCAACCGAAATGTCGGTTTTTCGGCTTGTAAAATCGATTCCGACCGAATTTATAAGAAAACCGACCGACCGACGTCGGTTCGGTCGGTTTCGGTCGGTCGGCTCGGTTTTTCGACTTTTTTTGCTCACCCCTATGTTTTCCATTTCAAAAACCATTAACTTATCATCCGATTTAGCTCAAGCTTCCTTCATGAAAGTTGTTAGAAAATGGATTAACTTTCAAGAAAATCAGACCTCACCTCTTAGTTCTTTCTGTGTAGCTCAAACCGAATAAAACACCAGAGATAGGCAGGTTGAACCCAAATTCTGCCATGGTTGCCTTTGCTTGAGCTATTTCCTCTCTTCTTCAACCTCAAAACCCTAGAAATCTTCTTCTTCGTCATCCTTCACTCTCTCCCTCGAATGCTCTGAAGTTTTGATGGAAAAAGATGGAGAAAATGGGCTGAGAAGACCTTAAGTGTGGTGGGTTTTTAAGCACCGAAAGTGTTTTCTTTTCTTTTTTTTTTGTTTTCCATTTTCTTTCTTCCTTTCTTTCTTTTTTTTTTAATTTCCTTTTTCCTTTTCCTTTTCTTTTCTTTTCTTTTCTTTTCTTTTTCTTTATTTCATTTCCTTTAATTCCTTTCTTCTTTTAAATTAGTAAATTCCAACAACTTAAATTCAACTTCCACAATAGATGACAAGAGAAAATAATCCAAGGGAAGTCTCGGGTTTACAAGACCTCTCTTTGAAATTTTATTTCCTAACACAATGCCCTTTGTTGGTCGCTACCGCAAGCGCACGGTATCGCAAGTAATATAAAACGGAAAAATTCCGAGTATCGAATCCACAGGGAGGCGAAGCGAAATTTAAGCAAGCAAAGATTCCTAGAGCACTAAAAATACTTGGGATAAATAATATTTAGGGACCAGATCATGCAATCAAAGAAAATTAAAAAACAATTAGGGAGAAATTTTGATCAATCGATAAAAATAAAATGCGGAGAAAGAGTTTTCTAATGGGAAGAGGGATCTTGAAAATCAATTATTAGCTAAACAATTGCTACAATTGTCCTATCTCGTCGCCCAACTAATTATACTCCTAGAATCTCCGTTAATAACATAGGTTCTCCTGTCGGTCTCCCCTAATTGTAATTAATTCATTTTAACAACCTAAGTGTCCTTAGCGCCATTAAAAATCATTAATTATTACGCTCTGATTCATTTTAGGAATCTAAGTTTAATCAACTAATCCCGTTGTCACGATGGGCAATTAAACTAGTTGCATGGATTATGATCTATCCTAACTTCTCTCTGTCGAGTTTCCATTAAGAATCAGATCAGTACACAATTGGCCAGATTGCATACAGCATTAAGCACATCCATACAAATAATTAGGACAAAAGGGCTAGAGATAGGCAATTATAACAATATTTAAACTATAATTTCATTTCAAGACCCCAAATTGGGGTTTAGCTATACATAGCTAAAATATTCACAATAATTACAACGGAAAGCATAATAAAAGGGAAGGAATTGACCGCAGAAGACCCCTTCGCTACGCTTGGAGTCCCTCCGAAAACTCCTTGAGCCTCCTAGGATGCTCCCCAAAATTCCCCAAAATTTTCCCACTAAGAAAGCTCTCAAAAGGCTAGAAAGCCTTGAGAGAGGCTCCAAAGGAGCCAAAGAAAGAAAGGAAGGAATGAGGAAAATGATGATTGATGGTAAAATGAGGCACCAAGGGGCGCCTTTTATAGGCTCGGAAAGGGGGTAGCGTCGCGACGCTATACGGCACAGCGTCGCGACGCTGTGACGTCATCGACTTGCCGGCCAAGAAATGGACAGCGTCGCGACGCTGTCCTTACAGCGTCTCGACGCTAGGCGTTTTCCAGAACTTCCAGCTGCGGATTGGGCTTCTTTTCTATGGCCAACTTCAATTCTTTTTGGGCTTTTTCTTCATAGATGTCCTCTTTTGACTCCCCTTGACCCAAGCATGGAAATTGGGCTTGAATGGCTTCATTTTGGGCACTTTTATCACCAAAATCCATAATTTGCTCCTAAAGACCAAATAACAAAATACATCAAATATTTTCAATAAAAACACAATTAAAGCACAAAAAAGGCTAATAAATTGGGACTAAAATAGCGACATTTCTGCTCGCTATCACCCTTCTTCACCATGAAGTGGCATTTCTCCCAATTAAGAACTAGATGGGTATCCTCACATCTATTTAACACCTTACCTAAACTATTCAAACAATGCTGAAAAGACCCTCCAAAAACTGAAAAATCGTCCATAAATACCTCAACAGTGGACTCAATCATATCAGAAAAAATTGCTAACATACATCGCTGAAATGTTGTTGGAGCATTGCAAAGGCCAAAAGGCATTCACCTGAAAGCGAACGTCCCATAAGGGCAGGCGAAAGTGGTTTTTTCCTGATCCTCAGGAGCAATGGTAATCTGGTTATACCCAGAATAACCATCTAAGAAACAGTAGTAAGCTTGACCAGCCAACCTATCCAACATCTGGTCAATAAATGGTAGAGGGAAATGGTCCTTACGGGTGGCTTTGTTAAGCCTCCTATAATCCATGCAAACCCTCCAACCGGTTACTGTCCTGGTGGGGATCAACTCATTGTCCTTTTTAGTCACTACAATAATACCTCCTTTCTTAGGAACACATTGGACAGGGCTTACCCAATTGCTATCTACAATTGGATAAATGATCCCAGCATCCAACCATTTAATCACCTCTTTTTTAACAACCTCTTTCATTGCAAGCTTAAGCCTTCTCTGTTGCTCAATACACCTAAAGGATCCCTGCTGATAACTGTCCACTAAATCCCACGTCTGTCTTTTATGTAGGTCAGCAAGGAGCCCAAAACAGATGGAATCCATACTCGGCCACACAAAACCCAGGGCGGAGACAACATCCAAACTTCACTTGGGGAGGACAAGCCAATGCAAGTAATGCAGGAACAAATCAATTTGGGAAACCTCCTACAAAACAGCAGCCGCAAAAGAACTTCGAACCGGTCCAAGTGCAGAATCAAGAGTCAAATCTAAAGACTCTTATGGAAGAATACATGGCAAGAAATGATCTCGGTGTTAGAAATTTGGAAGTACAAATTGGACAGATTGCTCAAGAACTGAAAAACAGACCACAAGAGGCGCTGCCCAGCAAGACTTAGAGTATGATACATGGCAAGAAATGATGTCTCTGTTGCTCAATACTCCTAAAGGCGACACCTTGAGAAGTGGACTAGAGTATGATGGTCCAAAATACCCCGTGAACCAAGAAGTAAGGAAAATCCCAGAAGAAGCTCAAGAAAAGTCTCCAGAAAAAGAACCAGAAGTTACTCCAGAAGTTTGTCAAAATAAAGAAAAGACCAAGGAGCAAGAATCCTTGGAAGAAACAAATGAAAATTCAAGTTCAGAGAGAAAACAAGGGAATGCGATCGCAATTGTGACCGCAAAACCTAAAAAGTTTGTTATAGATCCAGAATATAGACCACCACCTCCATACCCTCAAAGATTTAAATATGCTTCACAGGATGCACAGTTTAAAAAGTTTCTAGATGTTTTAAAGTAGCTCCATATCAGCATTCCGTTGGTAGAAGCACTTGATCAGATGCCTACTTACGTGAAATTCCTGAAGGACATTCTATCCAAGAAAAGAAGACTGGGAGAGTATGAAACAGTTGCACTCACTGAATGTTCTAGTGCACTGGTCAAGACCAACAACTGTAACTTTATAGTTACCTGACAGATCACTGACACAACCTATTGGCAAAATCGAAGATGAGTTAGTCAAGGTTGATAAATTCGTATTCCTAGCAGATTCCATCATTCTGGATTGTGAAGCAGATAAGAAAGTGAAAATTATTTTAGGATGACCATTCTTAGCAACTGGCATGACCTTAATTGATGTTCAAAAAGGAGAGCTGACCATGAGGGTCAATGACCAACAAGTCACTTTCAATGTTAAGAATGCAATGAAATATCCAGGATATCTTGAGGAATGCTCTATGATTGAAGAGATTGATAAACTTTCTGTATCTATTTTGCAGGAAACATTAAAGGGAGAGCCACTGAAAGGAAACATGCTAGAAAAAGAAGAACAAGAAGCAAAATGTGGGAAAGAGATTGAAGGAGTAGAAGAACCAGTCACATACAGTTCTGTAGTAGCAAGGATAGAAGCGCTAAGAGATTCCTTGGAATCAAACCATGAAGAAGTTGTGCCTCTGCAGCCATCTATGATCAACTGTCACACCCCCTCCCGGACCACCTGCTAGCTTAGTCCAGAAGATGGCGTTAAGCCAACGAACATCGTCCTCCTCTAACGATACCCGTTGACCCTCATGGAACGTTGAACCTGATAAACATACTAACCTTAGATATACAATATTCTACGTGCAACACAACACAGCGGAATCCTTGAAAACCTTTCAACATACACGAGGTGCCACCCTGACATAACTCGGTTTGGAAAATAACCTGATATAGATATCACAACGAAAAACATATACAACTGGGGTTTATACAACCACGACCTCTAGGACTAAATTATCAAATCCTTACAAAACATTTACAATATGGACAAATTCAATATACAACTCCACCCACTACTGGAGCTTGATCTGGAACTTTCAGCAGACGTTGGCAGTGTATCAGGCACCGGGAGCTCGATCTCTACCTGAAAAGTGGGAAATTTTTTTGAAAGAATGAGCTACGAAGCCCAGTGAGTGACTAAATTTAAAACTGTACATTCGCAAATCAGAACACGTGATAAAACTTTAAACGTATAAAGCTGCTCAACCAAGGCGTTAAACATAAACTTGCAACGATAAAAGCTTTCTTAAAACATCGCAGGTTCGTCATTAAAAATCTAGCAAGGCATATCAAGTATATCAAACGTTTTAACTAACATGACCGATCTACGTTGTGTAGGGCACGCCCAGTACAATCAACGTTTACTAGTCCTACGATGTAGTGGGGCCCGCCCAGCACTCCCATCGTCTTTTTCGTAGTGGGGCCCACCCAGCACTCACGACAGCATCGTTGTCACGTAGTACACTCAACGTCAACAACGGAAGATAACCTGTGTGCACACGGTACCATATAGCCTCGGGCTCAATATCTCAATCATGTAGTCAATAGAAATCTCAAAAAATCACATGAAAACATTAAAACATGCCTGCTTATCGTTATCTTTCGTAAAACTTAAGCTTACTCAGCTTGCTCGTGAAAAAAAACCGAAAATCTTTAAATAATTCTTGCTAATACATGCTTTGCTTAAAAGGATGTCGTTTCAACTATTTTTCAGAAACTCAATAATCACGTGCTCATTTATAAACCTCATTAGAAAATCTAAGCTCATAACTTAAGCTTGAAACCATTCATAAAAACCATGTACATTCATAGAAAAGCATGTAAAACGTCTAAACATGAACAACCGTTGGAAACAATTTTCGAAATTCATTTTGTCACTCACAGTCTTAGCTAGTTCCCTGGTCTGTAGACTCGACCTATTTCCTCTTGGCCTGTCAAACAACCAAAACCGAGCATTAGAACCATAGATAGTCTTATTCTTCCATGCTCATGAATTCTAGACACTTGAATTAAAAATCACACTTCACATTCAACTTTTCCAGATTTTCCAGATTCAATACCCTAACTTCCAACACCCATAACTTCCTCAATACTTAACCAAAATTAATGTGCTATACATCATACTCTTCATTTTCGAACACTCTACAACTTACCTGGAGAAAGGAAAACGAGATTCCCAACTGATTTGTCCAGAAATGCCCCGAACACAGACAACACAGATTCGAGGTTCTCTGCTACCCTTTATCTATCTCCTGAAGTAAAACCTACTTCAAGTCATTTTTGGCTCACGAATTCTTCATGAAAGTTATAGGAAATGGAATAAGCTTTCCAACCATACCAAATAGAGCTTCTGATTCAAGTTGTACACCCCATAATGCTTGAAAAACCAGAGAATACCAGAGATCCTCCTGCTTTGCTCGAAAATCCTGTGCACTCTTTTCCATTTCAAAAACCATTAACTTCTCATCCTATTTAGCTCAAGCTTCCTTCATGGAATTTGTTATAAAATGGACTAAATTTCAAGAAAAGCAAACCTCACCTCTTAGTTCCTTCTGTGTAGCTCAAACCGAATAAAAAACCAGAGGTTGGCATGTTGAACTCAGATTCTGCTATGGCTGGCTTTGCATGAGCTTTTCCTATCTTCGTCAACCTCAAAACCCCAAAATTCTTCTTCTTCTTCTTCCTACACTCTCTCCCTCAAGTGCTCTGAAATTTTGGATGGAAAATGATGAGAAATGGCTGGTAATGGGCTGGTAAAGAAGGCTGTCGGTGGTGGGTTTTAAACCACCGCTTGCTGTCTTTTCCCATCTCCTTTCTTTTTTTTTTTTTTTTTTTGGTTTTCTTTCCTTTCCCATTTCTTTTTCTTTTTAAATTAATAACTTCCAACCAATTTTAATCCAACCATGAAACCACAATAGATGATGTTGGGTTCCTAGAGTGAGTAAAAATGCAGTATAAAAATGCTCTAGAACACTGTGCAAGTATACACAGTCTGCAGCAAGTAATAAGTATTTGTCAATCCAAGGCCTGAACTAGCTTCCACTCTATCTATTTTGTATGAATCTTTTAATGGTTTCAAGGTAATAAAAATGATTGGGTTTTATAAGAATTATGCTGAAGCAAAGTAAATGACAGAACAACAAGTAAACAAATAGGCAGACAGATTAGAGGCAGGCTCTGGTTAGGTTTAGTAATTGTTTTAAAAGATGCTCTAGCAATATTATTGATCATGCAACTCTCGCAGTATTATTAGCGGATTCCTCCCGAAACTCTGAATCTTTTGGAATGTGTTTCAACCCCAATGAAGTACGACCGATCAAGCACTAGGCAACTGGCTATCCCTAGCTCAGTCACTGGCGTTCACCAATACACAATGATCGTAGTGTGATTAATCGCCACACACTCTCTAAATCATCCCTGAAACTAGAGAGAGGTATTCATACCGGCTGGCCAAGCGGGCATAAAATAAGAATAAGCACAACAATTAATCAAGATGCAATAATCAATAAATATTATTAGAGATGAAGCACGACAACTAAATATTCCTTAACCAACGCCTAAAGCTACTTAGTTCATAATAAGCATGGAAACACGAATTACAATCTGAGTAGGCATGTCCATAATCACAAGATAATAAAGAAAATGATAATCTCCTTAATCAGCTTGCAGATGATGGTGTTCTTGGTAATCTCCAATCTCTCTATACTACTCGGCTTCCAAGGAAAGTTGGAATGATCTTGACTTGGGCGGCTACTTCCTTTTATAGAAGGAAATGAGGCTTGAATTAGGTCAACATGGACACGTGTAGGGCTCTCCTTGCTCCTTTATCCCGAAAATAATTCAACAGAAGTCGGTTCATGAAGTTGGCTAACGAGCTGTGACGTGGCAGTTCTGTTCCCAGTTTTGTTGCAGCACAGAATTCGCTCCCTCAAGTCGCCCAGCAACAGATTCTGCACAAAATAATTTCCAAAGCTTCCATTCTTCCAAATGGGTTAAAACATATAATTTACATCTAAAATCAACCCTATTAAGCACAAAAGACACACAAATCAATATAGAAATGAGGCCTTAATAACTACCTTTTAGGCAGTTATCACACCCCCAAACTTGAAGTATTGCGCGTCCCGAGCAATACTAACCAACCATTCCTTCAAGAATTCAAAACGTTAGACAAAGCATAGCTTAATCAAACCAGACAATCCAACACTACCTTCAACCTTTACCTGAGCACTCTGCAAAACCAAGCTCTGCTGCAGCAAAATAATTCTTCCGGCATGGACAAATAATCACCACTTTTAACTCAATTCTAAGAACTTGCCACAGCTTAACTCTATTATCAGACATATTTGAACACATATTTCAGGGGTTTATATTTTTGTTTTTCAGACTTAAAGCAGCCCTACAGTCATAAGCTCTTAAGCATGGGACGACCCACTTTATGGTGCAGTATACCCATGCCTCAAACTCATCACCCACTAGGCTAAATACTCTTTATAAAGCTAAAAAATCCTTAGTTATTTCATCTCTTGCCCCTCAGAATGGCAACATTTTATGATGAAGCTCACCTAAGTTCTGGGAGACAGAAAAACTGTTGGACTATCATTCATCCTTCAAAACTTTTGCTCCATGAATTTTCTCAGCAAAATTTTCAACAATCATTTTTTCAGCAAATAATTTTTCATCATTCTTCACATTTCCTAGGTCATCTTTTGACGCGAAGACAAACTGTGGGTATCACAAATGTCCCCGGTTACTCAATAACCTAACAAACTATTTAATGAAGGAGAGGAATGCTCGAGCAAAACAATTGGAGTAGCAAAAAGTCCTCCAAACTTGAATTATTCATTGTCCCCAATGAATCATTAAGATTTTAAATGACACCCCCAAACTTAAATTTTTCTATCTGAATTTTAAAACTAAGCGCGGGACTAGACCTAAGCTTAAAGCGGATCACATAAGTCAACACTACCTCCAGAATTTTCTTTGCCGCAGCAACGACCAGGCCAGAGAAAATGCTCAAGCAAAAGGTTTCTGGAGATCAGAATACCTTGATCTAATTAAGCTTAGCCAGTCCAAGCTTCAAAAATTCAGAAGAAATTAGTTAAGTTAGATTTACTCAGTGCTCATAGAACAGAAACATCTAGGAAATTTCATTAAAAACATGAAAAGAAATTACATAAGCAGAGATATCTTTTTCCTTTCTTTTTCAGAACAAAAAGAAACAAGCAAACAGAACAGTAAACAGGGTCAAACATGCGCGAGCAAACAAAAAGATAGGAACAAAAGAAATGCTCGCTGAAGATCATCTCATCCATCAATCTTCCTGACCCTGCTCTTCATCAACTTCCTCTCGTTCAACAGGTGGGGGTGGGATCCAGGGGTTCAGTAGGTCGTCAGGGAATACGGGTAAAGCCGGATATGGCTTGGAAAAATTCGACTGCAAGGCTACCCTCAACGCGGCATCCCTCCTTTTCACATAGCTCCAGAAAGTCTGCAATTGTCTTTCCACAAATTCCATCCTGCTGGAATGCAGCTGTAATTGCTCCTGCATTTGGTGGATGCCGCACACCAAACCTCCTTGGCGTGCTTCCTGCGTCCTCTGAAGCCTAGCCAGATTTGGTGTGTCAATTATCCCCTTGTCTATTAATGGCACATCATCCTCATCTTCTGGCACCCCTGCCCTTCGGCATAGCATCGTGATAGTGTTGGGGAAAAACAACTTCCTCACCTTTTTCCTCCAGCAATCCAGAATCTCAGAAGAAATTATCTTACCCACATCAATACTCATGGAACGAAGAATAGCAAAGGCAAGCAAAACCCGGTCTCGAGATACCGTTGAGTCATGAGTTGTCGGCAGTAAGCGCAACTTGATGAAACCCATCCATGCATTGGCCTCGCTTTTCAAATAAGCAGCCTGAAATGTGCGCTTTTCCGTCTTCGACAGTCTCCACTGGGCCCCCTCAATGCCAACCTCTCGGACAGCCGCATTTAATTGGTCGTTAGATGGTGCGACCACCATCTCATTAAAGGCCGCATGCGGAAAATCCTGGAGATTGAACAAATCATTAATGGCTTCTGGGCTCCAGTCCACTGGCATTCCTCGAACTATAACCTGAAATTCTTCCTGATCGTCAAGATTTGAGTAAAACTCCCGAACAATGTTGGAATTAACAGGCTCCGGCTTCGCACAAAATTGACTCCAGCCGAGGTTCACTATTCCAGTCCTCAAGAACCGCGGCAGATCATCACCAAATCCTCGTTCAAACAGGAAATCCCTTCTCAGCATCTCAACATACTTTGCCCGAGCAAGGTTATTGACGAAGCGATTGTACGGAAATCTCGACTCCTCAATCTCGTCAGGTTCTTCCGAAGCTTCAGCCACGCTTTTGCCCTTTTCCGCCCTTCGCTTGAGCAAAATCTCCTCTTCCGCTTTCTTCGCTTCTTCTTCTCTTGCCTTGTCCTCAGCTTCCTTCTTTTCACACTCTACTCTCTCTGCATTCTCTCTTTCAGAATCCGTGGTCAAAGGCGAAGGAGTATCAGGTCGAACAACCCTAGCGCGGCCTGCTTTCCTCTTAACGCGGCGACGCTTTGGCACCTCCGGCATGATCACCTCTACTTGAGCGTCCTGCACTGGCTCATTATCCGGTACCTGAACCTCTTCTGCCTGTTGCATTTGAACATCCTCGGCCTGCTGTTCTTGAACTTCCTCTGTAATTTCTTCTCGAACTTCCTCGGTCCGATCTTCTTGAACTTCCTCTGTTTGCTCCTCTTGAACTTCTTTTGTACCCGCGACTCTCTGCTCAGTCTGTTCTAGATTCTGTTCTTCTGGTTCTTGCGGGTTTTCTTCAACTACAGTGGCAGCCACGTCATCCGTCGCTTTTTGTAGAGCCTCCTGATCCTCAGCCCTCTATTGCTTCCTCCTCCTTTTCGCTTCTTTCTCTTCTGGCGTCTTCTTCTTTTTCGTTTTCGCTTTCTGTACTATAGGGGTAACAGGTACCTCTTCCTCCTCATTCTCTCTTTCTTTCCTCGCTCTTGTCTTTGCCATGAAGGATTCAAGGGTTTAACAGAGAAAGAAAGCAAAAACGAAAGCAAAAGATCGAAGCAAGAAGATGAAGTAAGAGACACGTACCGAGAGTTGCCAATAAATAAGGCTTTAGCAAAATAAAATCCTAACAGAAAGATCTTGCTTTCATTAAATTGAAATTACCGTTTAAAATCGCATGCAACCGGTAAAATTAAACCATCCAACGGTAAAATCTGGAATTTCAAACGCCCATGGTAAAAACTATGCGTTGTCAAATAGTCAGACCGTTGGATCATTCCTGCATGACACGTGGCAGCATCCATGCAATCTACCTGCCCATAGAAATTTCAAAATCGAACGGTAAAAATAATTACTCCAACAAACCCCTTCTTATTCGGACGATTCGCTACAGCCATAACTTTGCCGCAACAACTTTCTGAACCTGAAGAGTCCTGGATACGTAATTCGAATTTCAAAGCAGGAAAATCAAATCTTTTTAAATTCCAATTTAAATTTAACCGATCAAATCAAATCTAATCATTTCTTTTTATTCTTGAAGCCGAATTATTTAAAAGGAAAATCTTTATTAAACCTACACTAATTAAAATGTAAATTTAAACTAAAATCTAATAAAACCGAATCTTAAGATAATCCAATAAACAAAATAAAATCCAACACAATCAAATTCAAATAGACATAAATAAAATCTAAAATAAATTCTACGGAATTAAACATAACAACAAACTGAAAATAAATCATTAAACAAACTAAATCTAAAATACTCGAAATTAAAAATAAATCAACGAAAAATTAAATTAAAACAAACTCTGGGAGCTCAAAATATTGCTTTGTAAAATGCTCCCGCAAACATCTTGCTCTCTCAATCATCAACCAACTTTAGGGAAGGATATTTCATCTGGAACTCCTCTCCCCAATAATGTTTGACACGCTGTCCATTCACTTTGAACATTCTCCCATCCTTTTCGTCCTGCAACGTAATTGCTCCATGGGGGAAAACCTCAATCACTTTAAACGGACCTGACCATTTGGATTTTAGTTTCCCAGGAAACAATTTTAATCTAGAATTATAAAGCAAAACTTTTGGACCTCTGACAAACTCTTTAGGCTTAATTTTCTTGTCATGCCACAACTTAGGCTTTTCTTTATATATTTTCGCATTCTCATAAGAAAATTGGCGAAACTCTTCCAATTCGTTAAGTTGTAGCATTCTCATTGCTCCTGCATGACTCATATCAAAATTTAATTTTTTCAAAGCCCAAAACGTTTTATGCTCTAGCTCTAATGGTAAATGACAAGCTTTCCCATATACTAACCGATATGGAGACATACCTAGAGGAGTCTTATAGGCTGTCCTATAAGCCCAAAGAGCCTCATCCAACCTAAAAGACCAATCCTTTCTAGATGGATGGACTACTTTTTCTAGAATTGATTTAATTTCCCTATTACTTATCTCAGCTTGACCATTAGCCTGTGGGTGATAGGGGGTAGCTATCCTATGCTTGATTCCATACTTAGCTAAAAGCTTAGTTAAGATATTATTAACAAAATGTGTACCCTCATCACTTACTAAAGCTCTAGGTGTCCCAAACCGCGCAAAAATGTGCGATTGGAGAAACCTTGAAACCATCTTGGCATCACTCTGATGGCATGCAATGGCCTCCACCCACTTGGACACGTAATCTACTGCAAATAAGATAAAAACATTGTCATTAGAAGGGGGAAATGGCCCCATAAAATCGATACCCCATACATCGAATAATTCGACTTCTAAAATGTAAGTAAGAGGCATTTCATCTCTAGGCCCCAAGTTTCCTCTCCTTTGGCAAGCATCACATTGCTTGTAGAACCAGTGGGCATCCTTAAACAAGGTAGGCCAAAAGAATCCGCAATGCAAAATCCTCATAGCTGTCCTCTGTCCGCTGAATTGGCCTCCATACGGCGAAGAGTGACATTGCTCCAGGATTTCTTTTGCTTCATCACCTGAAACACACCTACGAATAATACCGTCAGAGCATTGCTTATACATAAATGGCTCATCCCAATAGAAAAATTTTGCATCATGCTTAAACTTTTTCTTCTGCCTCCAATCCATGTCAATAGGAGTGACTCCCTTGACCAAAAAGTTGGCAATATCAGCATACCAAGGGACTTCCCTGACTACCTTTACCTGAACAGCGAAAATCTATTCATCTGGAAAAGAATCGGAAATGGCAGATTGCTCCAGCAAAGATGATGATGGATCAAGACGAGACAAATGATCTACAATGACATTCTCTGATCCCTTCTTATCCTTTATCTCCAAGTCGAACTCCTGCAATAATAAAACCCAACGAATTAGTCTAGGTTTTGCATCTTTCTTTGAAATTAAATACCTTATTGCTGCATGATCCGTGAACACCGTGACTTTGGATCCAACCAAATACGGCCGGAATTTCTCAAAGGCAAACACGGCAGCTAACAACTCCTTTTCAGTAGTTGTGTAGTTGACTTGTGCCTCATTTAAAATCCTGCTTGCATAATATATAGGATGGATAAATTTGCCCTGCTTTTGCCCCAGCATTGCACCTACTGCAGCATCACTCGCATCGCACATTACCTCAAACGGTAAATTCCAATTAGGTGCACAAAGAATGGGTGCTGAGATTAAAGCAGCCTTCAATGTCTCAAAAGCCTTCCTACACTCTGCATCAAAGTAAAAAACATGATCAATGCACAATAAGTTACAAAGAGGTTTACTGATTTTGGAAAAATTCTTTATGAACCTTCTATAAAATCCAACATGTCCTAAAAAACACCGAATCCCCTTCACTGAATTCGGTGGTTCTAATCTCTCAATAACCTCAACTTTCGCTCTATCAACTTCTAGACCATTCTTAGAAATCCTATGACCTAACACTATGCCCTCCTTCACCATGAAGTGGCATTTTTCCCAATTAAGAACTAGATGGGTATCCTCACATCTTTTTAACACCTGACCTAAATTATCTAAACAACTCTGAAAAGACCCTCCAAAAACTGAAAAATCGTCCATGAATACCTCAACAGTGGACTCAATCATATCAGAAAAAATTGCTAACATACACCGCTGAAATGTTGCTGGAGCACTGCAAAGGCCAAAAGGCATTCGCCTGAAAGCAAATGTCCCATAAGGGCAGGTGAAAGTGGTTTTTTCCTGATCCTCAGGAGCAATAGTAATCTGGTTATACCCAGAATAACCATCAAAGAAACAGTAGTAGGCCTGACCAGCCAACCTATCCAACATCTGGTCAATAAATGGCAGAGGGAAGTGGTCCTTACGGGTGGCTTTATTAAGCCTCCTGTAATCCATGCAAACCCTCCAACCAGTTACTGTCCTAGTTGGGATCAACTCATTGTCTTTATTGCTCACCACAGTGACACCTCCTTTCTTAGGAACACATTGGACAGGGCTCACCCAATTGTTGTCTGCAATTGGATAAATTATGCCAGCATCCAACCATTTAATCACCTCCTTTTTAACCACTTCTTTCATTGCAGGGTTAAGCCTTATTTGTTGCTCAATACTCCTAAAGGATCCCTCCTCTAGAGTGATTTTGTGCATACAAAAAGATGGGCCAATCCCCTGAATGTCAGCCAATGTCCAACCAATAGCCTTGCGGTATTGCTGCAGCAATTTTATTAAGGCCTCCTCATGCTCCGGCATTAAATCTGATGCAACAATAATGGGCAATGTCTCACCCTCCCCGAGATACACATACTTTAGATGATCCGGCAAGGGCTTCAAATCTAAAGTAGGTGCCTCAATCAGGGATGGCTTAATCGGGGGAGCCTTTCTTTGATCTAAATTTAAAGACTCAAAAACATCCTCACACCTAAACAATTCTTTTTCATTTTTTCTTTCTATAGAACAAACTTCTAAATCTTCTACACTAACCTCTCCATGTTTTTCCAAATGCTTATTTGCCGAATCCTGAATTGCTGTCTCAACAATTGTATTCTCCAGAATCCTAATGAAAGAGCAAACTTCCATTTCGTCTAGATACTTCATGGCCTTAAACACATTAAATTTTACTTCCTCATTACAGACTCTCATTGTTAATTCCCCTTTTTGAACATCTATTAACGCCCTACCAGTAGCCAAAAATGGACGTCCTAGAATAATTGGGACATCTTTGTCAGCCTCATAGTCTAAAATAATGAAATCAACAGGAAATATGAATTTATCCACTTTCACTAAGACATCCTCAATTTTCCCCTCTGGATATGTGATAGACCTATCAGCTAGTTGGAGTGTAACTGTGGTAGGTCTAGCTTCACCAATACCTAACTTTCGATAGACCGAAAGAGGCATAAGGTTAATGCTTGCACCTAAATCACAGAGTGCTCTACCTAACTCTTTTCCACCTATAGACACAGGTATAGTAAATGATCCTGGATCCTTAGCCTTGGTTGGTAGCCCATTCTTAAGAATAGCACTACATTCCTCAGTAAGAGATACAGTTTCAAACTCACCTAACCTTTTCTTTTTAGTTAAAATATCCTTAAGAAATTTAGCATAATTAGGCATTTGCTCTATAGCTTCTACTAAAGGGATATTTATATGCAATTGCTTAAGAATCTCTAAAAACTTTTTAAATTGACCATCCTGATTCTTAGGTTTTTGCCTTTGTGGAAAAGGTAGAGGTGGTACATAAGGTGGGGGCGGCACATAAGGTGGTTCCACATCTGGAATAGAACCAGATGCTCCAGCATCTTTATTGCTGCCTCCAGCACCCTGACCAGACTCCAACTCTTTCTCAACAACAATATTTCTATCACAATTATCATCTATATCCTGGGTTTTACTAGGTTCTTTTCTTTCTTCTAGTGACTTACCACTCCTAAGAGTCACTGCCTTTACCTGCTCCTTACCTTCCCTTCTAGGGTGTTCAGTATCTGAGGGAAGTTTCCCTTGAGGCCTTGCCTTCAGCTCATTGGCTAGCTGACCCACTTGCAACTCCAGGGCTCTCATTGAAGCTTGATTACTTTGAATTGCGGCGTCTGTACGAGCCATAAATTCTTTCATCATTGCCTCGAGAGAATTCTCCGAATTTTGTTGGGGCAAAACCTGCTTATTTTGCTGGGGCAATACCTGTGCTTTAGCAAATCCCGACTGGTTTACTTTTTGCTGTGCTTGCAGATTACTCCCTTGTCCTCCCCACGCGAAGTTGGGGTGGTTGCGCCAACCTGGATTATAAAAGTTAGAATACGGGTTGTTCCTTTGATTACCTACAAAAAACACAGAAGCTGGATTGCTGGGGCAAAACTCGTAGTTGTGGTTTTCACCACAATAGACACAAGCTTCCTCTGCAACTTGGTTCACCACTGCAGCAGGCTCCACAGCCGGCGGCTGCTGATGACTAATCACTGTCACATTCTTAAGAGCGTTAGCAATCATTGCAAGATCAGCCCAAATGGTGGACACACCATCAACTTCTAATACACTCTTAACCTTTTTATTTGTGCCTCTAACATCTGACCACTGACAACTATTAGTAGATATTCTTTCTAAAATTTCATAGGCTTCGTTAAAAGTTTTTGCCAAAAGGGCCCCTCCAGCCGAAGCATCAACCATGCCTTGAGTTACCGCGTTCAATCCATTGTAAAATGTTTCCATTTGGATACAATGTGGTAGGCCATGGTGGGGACACTTTCGCAAAAGCTCCTTAAACCTCTCCCAAGCCTCACTAAAAGTCTCATCTTCAAGTTGCCTAAACCCTACTATTTCACTCCTTAATTTAGCATTTCTATTAGGTGGGAAATATTTACTCAAAATTTTTTCAGCTAACTCATCCCATGTCCTAATTGATCCTGGAGCAAAAGAATTTAACCACGCCTTTGCTCCATCTCTAAGAGAATACGGGAACAAAGTTAATCTAAGGGCATCTCTAGGCACTCCTTGAATTACAAAAGAATCACTAACTCCTAGGAAAGACTTAAGATGTAAATGAGGGTCTTCAGATGACAAACCATGGAACTGCCCCACGGTTTACAACATTTGAAACATTACCGGTTTCATTTCAAAATTTGCCGCTTGAATTTGAGGACGTGCAATCCCTGGATTCAACTCATCAAACATTGGAAAAGCATAAGCTCGAATGGCTCTGGTCCTATCGTTCGTTACCAAGATAGGATTCTCAGCCTGATTATTTTGCTCCAGCGGCGGGTTTTGCTGCAGCACACGATTCTGCGGGGGGTTCGCTAGACCTTCAGGACCCTGCGGTAGATGCGGCACGTCAGCCATTTGATTCTGCTGTCTACGCTGCTCTCTCCTTCTTATCCTGAATGTCCTTTCGATTTCTGGATCAAGCTCTAACCTCACCCCAGGCGGATCGCTCATGCACCAAACTCACACCTGCAAAAACAAAAGAAACAATCAAAAAGTTCTAGCACCAAACCACTAAAACACAAACACAAAACAGATCAGATAAAAACTTATTCAAGTCCCCAGCAACGGCGCCAGAAACTTGTTGGGTTCCTAGAGTGAGTAAAAATGCAATATAAAAATGCTCTAGAACACTGTGCAAGTATACACAGTCTGCAGCAAGTAATAAGTATTTGTCAATCCAAGGCCTGAACTAGCTTCCACTCTATCTATTTTGTATGAATCTTTTAATGGTTTCAAGGTAATAAAAATGATTGGGTTTTATAGGAATTATACTGAAGCAAAGTAAATGACAGAACAACAAGTAAACAAATAGGCAGACAGATTAGAGGCAGGCGCTGGTTAGGTTTAGTAATTGTTTTAAAAGATGCTCTAGCAATATTATTGATCATGCAACTCTCGCAGTATTATTAGCGGATTCCTCCCGGAACTCCGAATCTTTTGGAATGTGTTTCAACCCCAATGAAGTACGACCGATCAAGCACTAGGCAACTGGCTATCCCTAGCTCAGTCACTGGCGTTCACCAATACACAATGATCGTAGTGTGATTAATCGCCACACACTCTCTAAATCATCCCTGAAACTAGAGAGAGGTATTCATACCGGCTTGCCAAACGGGCATATAATAAGAATAAGCACAACAATTAATCAAAATGCAATAATCAATAAATATTATTAGAGATGAAGCACGACAACTACATATTCCTTAACCAACGCCTAAAGCTACTTAGTTCATAATAAGCATGGAAACACGAATTACAATCTGAGTAGGCATGTCCATAATCACAAGATAATAAAGAAAATAATAATCTCCTTAATCAGCTTGCAGATGATGGTGTTCTTGGTAATCTCCAATCTTTCTATACTACTCGGCTTCCAAGGAAAGTTGGAATGATCTTGACTTGGGCGGCTACTTCCTTTTATAGAAGGAAAGGAGGCTTGAATTAGGTCAACATGGACACGTGTAGGGCTCTCCTTGCTCCTTTATCCCGAAAATAATTCAACAGAAGTCGGTTCATGAAGTTGGCTAACGAGCTGTGACGTGGCAGTTATGTTCCCAGTTTTGCTGCAGCACAGAATTCGCTCCCTCAAGTCGCCCAGCAACAGATTCTGCACAAAATAATTTCCAAAGCTTCCATTCTTCCAAATGGGTTAAAACATATAATTTACATCTAAAACCAACCCTATTAAGCACAAAAGACACACAAATCAATATAGAAATGAGGCCTTAATAACTACCTTTTGGGCAGTTATCAGATGACAAGAGGAAATGATCCAAGGAAAGTCTCGGGTTTACATCAACCCTCCGAATCTAGAACTCAAACCTCTACCGGAACATCTTAAATATAGTTTCCTTGGAGAAAACAAAACACTACTAGTTATTATATCAGCCTATCTTACTGACAAGGATGAAATATCTTTCCTGCGGGTCCTCTCTAGTCATAAAAAGGCGATAGGATGAACAATTGCAAACATCCAAGGAATCAGCCCATCATTCTGCATGCATAGGATCAACCTTGAAGAAGGAGCAAAGAATTCCATGGAAAATCAGCGGAGACTAAATCCCATCATGAAAGAAGTTGTCAGGAAAGAGATTTTAAAATGGCTGGACGCAGAAGTTATCTATCCGATCTCTGACAGTAGCTGGATCAGCCTAGTACAATGCGTCCCCCAAAAGGGTGGAATAACTATAGTGGAGAACGAGAAAAACGAATTGATTCTGACAAGGACAGTCACAGGATGGCGAGTTTGCATAGACTATCGCTGACTTAATAAAGTAACCAGGAAAGACCATTTCCTGTTACCATTCATAGATCAAATGTTGGACAGACTTGCAAGGAAGGATTATTACTGTTTTTTAGACGGTTACTCAGGTTACAATCAGATAACAATAGCCCTAGAGGACGAGGAGAAGACCACGTTCACATGCCCGTACGGGACATTCGCCTTTCGAAGAATGCCATTCGGATTATGCAATGCCCCAGCCACCTTTCAAAGGTGTATGATGGCTATATTCTCCGATATGGTAGAACGAACCTTGGAAATATTTATGGATGACTTCTCTGACTTTGGTGAAACACTTGCAGCGTGTTTACAGAATTTAGACCAAGTGCTAGAAAGATGTGAAGAAACCAACCTGGTATTGAACTAGGAAAAGTGCCATTTCATGGTACGCGAAGACATAGTCCTTGGACACTGCATTTCAAGAAATGGAATTGAAGTAGACAAGGCAAAGATCGAAATCATATCCAAGTTGCCTTTTCTAAAAACAGTTCGAGATATCAGGAGCTTTCTAGGACACGCAGGTTTTTACAGAAGATTCATTAAAGATTTTGATGGGACCTCAGGAGGGTGTCGAATTCTCTGAGTTCCGTGGTCAAATAAAATTTATAATTCCACGACCACTAAACTACTTGCAGTAGTAGTGGCCGGGGTCGAACACAGTGAGTGGCTGTTGGTTATTTATTTCCTATTTATTTTGAGTTGTAAAAACGGTAAATGGGGGATTGGAAAATTGGATAAATGAACGTATAAGGAATTTAAAATGCAAGAATTTAAACAAGCAAGAAATTTAAAGGACAAGAAATTAAATTGCAAGAATCATAAAAATGCGAGGAAGTTAAATAAATTAGGTGACACTTATTGGAAGCGATTATTGGGGTTGAATGATTTACTTTGATCATTGGATCTCTTCCTATTAAAGGCTAGTTTGAATTGCTCAATTGCCCAATCAATCTAATCTGAATCGAGAAGAGACCCAAAGTCCACCTAAGCCATCTAATCCGATCATACAACGTCCATAGAATTAGACACTAATTAGTTAATCAATTAATCCAATTGAACCATCAAATTAAACAATTAACCAATTTCCTTAAGTCTAGTGGATTGATTAGGACATTAGAAATAATTAGGCCTAGATTACTCCTAATGCTAGTTTGGATTCTAAACCTATCGTGTCAAGCAACAAAGTTAGAGTCTGCTCTTGGGACCCGTGCCCACGAATCAGTCTATGTGCTAACTACTAAACCAATGTTCCATTAGCTACTTGAAAATCAATTTCTTAGCAAGTTATTAACATAAGAGCTGTGAGTTAGGGCGTCAATCTAACCTACTGCACATGCCAATAATACAAATTGAATCCAAAATACAATAGCAATATGACATTAAATAGGCATTCAGAACATGAAACTCACAATCATCCAATCGGCGTCAACGGGCTTAGGTGGCGGTTAAGCTGACTAAAACCCACGACCCAATGCTACAATAACAAGAAAATACAAAGGAAATCAAAAGGAAAACTTACACCCCTTAATTCTGGTCTTGAAGGATAGAGAGAATCGAGAGGAAGACAAAAATAAAACCCTAAAAGGTCCTCTCTTCGATGGAACTAAAACGAAGGTATGTATAGAAAAATCCGTCGTAGCGTCTCGACGCCGTGCCATATGGGCTTCAGGCTGGAAACGGGTCAGCGTCTCGACGCTTGGCCTAATTTCAGCGTGCTTCGACTTCATTCCTCATCGTTTCTCGCTCGATTTGGGTCTCGAACCTTTGACTCCTTGGAACTATCCTTCGAGCTCGTCACGATCCTCACTGTCTTCTCACCTACTCGAGATCCATGGCCCTCAAGTTAGCTCGAAAACTCCTTAAATTGCCCAAATTAGCTCCAATTTGTGTAGTTCGACCCTGATGCCCTGAATGCACAAATAATCTGCAAAATAGACAAATAAAGTGTAAAATGTACCCTAACAAGTCTAGATTAACACCAAATAAATAGGACTATTTTGGTCCTATCAGATTTCTCTAAAATTTCCAAAACTTTGTGCATGTTACTTGAAGTAGATAGACTATTCGAATTCAATGAAGATTGTAAGCAAGCTTTCGAGACTTTAAAGAATGCACTCAGCACATCGCCAATCATAATTGAACCAGATTGGCGCAACCATTCGAGTTGATGTGCGATGCTAGCGATTTTGGAGTTGGAGCAGTCCTATGTCAGGAAAGAGGAAAAATAGTGCAACCTATTTACCTTGCGAGCAAAACGCTCAATGAAGATCAGTTGAACTATACTGTCACAGAGAAGGAACTACTTGCAGTAGTATTTGGGTTTGGCAAATTTAGACCCTACCTCGTGGGAACTAAATTCATAGTTCATACTGACCATTCAACTCTCAAACATTTGCTTTCGAAAAAGGATGCCAAACCCCGATTAATTCGTTGGATTTTGCTTTTGCAGGAGTTTGACACTGAAATCCAAGACAGAAAGGGAACCGAGAATCAGGTAGCAGACCACCTATCAAGAATTGGAGAGGAAGCACAAGTGGAGAAAGGGCTGGATATTCAAGAATAGTTTGCAGATGAGCAAATTCTGGCAATTAGGACAATTGAACTTCCATGGTTTGCAAATTATGTGAATTACTTAGTCAGTGTACTAAAACCACTGGAAGCAACCGCTCAATAGCTCAAGAAGTTTCTGAAAGATGTTAAGGACTACTACTGGGATGAACCATACTTGTACAAGCTAGGGCCAGATCAAATACTGAAGCGGTGCGTAACAGAAGAAGAAGTACCACTCATATTAGAAGCCTGTCATGCCTATTTTCTAAACAAGATGATAGCCAACCTATTTTCCAAATACAATATCAGACATAGAGTAGCCACTGCTTACCATCCTCAAACGAATGGTCAAGCAAAGCTCTCTAATAGGGAGATCAAAGCTATTTTGGAAAAGACAGTGGACCCTTCTCGAAAGGAATGGTCACTGCGGCTTGACCAGGCGTTATGGGCACACAGAACTGCATACAAAGCGCCCTTAGGTATGTCTCCGTATCGACTCATATTCGGAAAGGCTTGTCACTTACCACTTGAGTTGGAACACAAAGCTTACTGGGCATTGAAGAAGTTCAATTTTAACATGGACAAAGCCGGAATCAAGAGAAAATTACAACTGAATGAACTGGAATAACTCTGTCACTTCTCCTATGAGAATGAAAAACTCTATAAGGAGGAGATCAAAAGATGGCATGACAGAAGAATTCATCCTAAGGAGTTCCATAAGGGTCAGAAAGTGCTACTCTTTAATTCCAGACTTAAGTTATTTCCGAGAAAACTAAAATCAAGATGGTAGGGACCATTTGAGATCGTGAGAATCTTCGATTATGGAACCGTAGAGCTGATGGATCATCAAGGCATGCATTTCAAAGTGAATGGACAAAGAATCAAACCCTATTGGGGGAAGAGCTTTGAAGATGAAGAAGCTCTTGTATCTGTGATTGATCTGGTATGATTACTATTCTTGAAACAATTTTTGTACATTATGTGGATTTATAATAAATAAAATAAAAAGAAAATACATAGGATCACAAAATATATGGACAAGAGTAAAAACTCTGTCTAGGAAAATCCTGTCTAGGAAAAGGTACTTAAGTTGATCGTAGGGAACACCTTTTCCTGGGGATTTACCTGGGAGTTTGAAAAGTCCAAGTTATTTTGTATCTATCTAAAAGAAAAAGAAATAAATAATCATGTTTAAGCATGTGAACTTTCTAACAAGTTTGTGATTGTTTCAGCAAATAAAAGAATGAAAGAAAACCAAGGAAAATGAAAAAAAAAAGTTAGAAAAAAAAAATAAAATAAAGAAGGCAAAGTACTAGGACAAATGCGACCGCATTTTCCCCCAATGCATTTGGAAATGCGACCGCATTTTCAAAAACTCAAAGGGCAGTGACGTCATTTAAATGACTATCACGTGACCTAATTGAGAAACCTATAAATAGCTGACTTTAGTGCTTTCCTTCTTCACCAACCACTTAGACCTTTTGCCTTCAAGTCAACTTCACAACTCTCCACCTTCACTCTCTTGCAACCGAAACCCACACGCAAGAATCATGAAGAACACGCCAAAATCATCTTCATCTCGCAAGATCACTCGATCTCAGAGTGATCAACGTGTCCAGAATACTGATCAAGGTGCTCGACGCCAAGAAGAGCAGCCCGAAGCTACCATGCACGGAACAAGAGGAGTGAGACCTACGAGTTTCTCATCGGTGATTGTGGACCAAAGAACCACCACTCAAACTCCTTCTTCCTCGACAATGTCGGCCACCTCGAGGGAGAATCTGAGTACTTCTCGCCCAAGAAGGTCCCCATGCACCGATTCCCTCCATAAAACCCAAAAACCTGCGAGCCAAAAACTGAGAAAACGCTCAAGGGAATGGTTTGCGATGACTAGAGAGATGAGAGCCTAAAGGCGTGCGACTCTTAAAGAAGAAGCCCGATTACGTGATGCTGAAGAAGCCGGCAAAGTTGGAGAGAGCTCTCGACAAGGAGAGACTCCAACGGGTAAGGTTTCTAACCCTTCTACTAACCATTCTTCTTCTTGCAGGGACAAAATTTTCGTGACTTACAGTGCAAGGAAGAAGGATTCGAAGAAGGTTGCACCTAAAAAGCCTCTTATCATCGAGCCCCTCAAAGTGGCTAGAATGTCGCCGGATATGTTCGAAGACATGATTCGACAGGTCGTTGCACAAGCCCTCATTATTGCTGAAGGATATAGGACTGAGCAAGATGCACTGAGGGAGATTCGGGCTGAAGGAGAGATGGAAAACCAGAGTATGAGGGAAGAGGATGAGTTTACGAGAAAAAGGGATTTAGAAGAAGAAAGGGAAGCTGAAAGAAAGAAGGAAGAAGAAAAGCAAGAGACCGAGAGGGCCATTGAAGTTGAAAAAGAAAGTAAACAAGATGGAGAACTCAGGAGAGTGGCTGCTGAACTTTACCTCCTTGAGGAAGAAAAACAAAGAAGTGAAATTTTGAAAGAAGATGAAAAACGAAGAAAAGAAGCTGAAGACTTTCTTGTACCCTTCGAGCCATTGCATATGGCTCAAAGTTAGGCTGATCTGCTGCAAGAAAGAGAAGAAGAGGCCCTTGAGGGGCCGAGTGAAGAAAAATCAGAAAAAGAGAAACAGGAAGAGAATGAAGGCCAGAATGTGACCGCATCTGGGCCGCATTCTGAGGAAGGCCAAGAAAAGGCCAATGAAGAACAACAGGCTGATGAAGCTTTGGATCGTCTGTTTGAGTATGATGTGAGGGGACCCCCGCCAACTGCTGATAGCACCTCTTCAGGAGAGAAGAAGGATGAAGAGGAAGTTGAAATTGAGGAGGCCAAGACCTCTAGTGATTCAGAGGCTGAGTCAGATTCTGATATCAAGGAATTGGATGATGACCAAATTCCTATCTTTGCAGCTTTGAGGAAGAAGATAAGAAGAGAATTGAGAGCCGAAAGGAGCACAAAAAACAAGAATGACCCAATATTTGCCAAGAGGCCGAGGACAAGGTCCATGGACGCCTCTCCTGCACCTCCTCCAACTGTCTCACTTGCCAAGCCAAAAGCCAAATCACCTAAAGCTCCAAAGAATCCGTTTCCTGAAGTCTTCAAGGATGTCAATTTTCAGGAGAAGATGGAAATCATAAGAAAAGGAGACTTCCTGAACAAGAAGGGATTCTCCAACATTGCAGGAACCTTGCCAGACTTTGTAACTAAAGTCATTACCCAGTACAAGTGGCAGGAGTTCTGTGCTCACCCTTAGGAGGTTGTGGTGCCTTTAGTTCGAGAATTCCATGCTGGACTGAGGGAAGAGAGCATGAGCATGGCGGTGGTGAGGGGCAAGATGGCCAGTTTCACTTCTGTTTACATCAACAGGGTGTACAGAATCAAGGCACCTCTGCATCTAAGAGGGAACGATGCCATCAAGAACCCCTCGGCCATGAAAGAAGCACTGAAAATTGTGGCCAACAAGGGAGTTTAATGGAAGGAATCCCAGACTAAAGTGAAGTCATTAGTGCCAAGCGACCTCAAGCCAGAATCGGCAGTGTGGCTTCACTTTATCAAGAACAAGTTGATGCCAACAACCCACGATAGCACCATTTCAGTAGAGAGAGTTATGCTCCTCTACAACATCATGAAAGGGTTGGAGATAAATATTGGGAGCATCATCAGGGAGGAAATTTTTCATGTGGAAGGAAGAAAGCAGGGAAGCTGTTCTTTGAGTCACTGATCACCCAGCTATGTCAGAGGGTAAAGATAGTACGTGGGAAAGATGAGGAACGTCACTTCTTCAAGCCAACCATTGATCTACCTCTAATCAGGAAGCTTCAACAGAATAATGCCCAAAGAAAAGACAAAGCTTCAACTTCCCAAGCTACTCCACCACCGGGGTTGACACCTACTTCACCTCCTCAGCACAATCCAGTTTCAGGGCCCACACCATCATCTGAGGCCCTTGCATTCGCCTTTCAACAGCTAGACCGGATTGAAGACAAGCTGAAGGCTTACTAGGTCAATGCCAAGAAGAGATATGAAGCCATTAGAGAGTTCTACCTCTTTATCGCCCCGAGTATTGCTCCTGTCTTTCCTGATTTCTCTCAATCACTGCTGCCACAAGAAGAGAAAGAATCTAATGAAGATGAAGAAGAAGATGAAGATGAAAGAGAGAGTTCCTCGGACGAGGAATAAGGGAGTTTTCTGATCCCCTTTTACCTACTGTTTTTGTTCATATTTTATTGATTTATGTGATTAGTTAGTTGCTGTTTTTTTTTTTTTAGTTTTAGCATGCTTAGTTTGTATTTTTAATTGTTTTGTTACTGTTTCTTTTGCTTTAAATAATGTGTTTGTTGTTAGTTATGTTCATAGAGTAGTTTTTAGGTTAGCTTGCTCATAGATTAGTTTAGATAAACTTGGGTTTTTGAAACTTTTCTTAAAAAATCTGCTTGCTGTTTTTAGTGTCTACCCTATGAAACTCTTTGAAAGAAAAAATCAACTTTATGGAAAATTTGTGCTTGAAAAATGTTTTGGAAAAACATGTTTTCATTTGAGTTTCCTTTTAAGCCCTTGATGATGATAACTAGAGCTTAGTTCTATCTCAAAAGTGCCACCGTCACAACCAAATTGTTTTCTAGTCATAGGCTTTCCATTAGTCTTTTTCTTTACAAAATTTTCTTAAGTATAAACTTCATCATGTTTAACCTTTCTAACACACTAGGGGGTGTTTGGGGCAATGAGTGGTGAAGTTGGAGTTGGGTGGAGTTAATAACTCCACCCAACTTTTTGTTTGGCCCAAGGATATACAACATCCAATTGTGGGACCCACAAATTTATCAACCAATCACAACACTCTATTATGGGCCCCACAAACTTTTTAACTCCTATTCCAACACTTTATTGTGGGTCCCTAATAACTCTCCAAAAGGGAGTTATTTAGGCCTTATTTCTATAGTGTTTTGTGCGTTATTTGTGTTAATTAGGGCTACTTTTAGATGAATATTATATGTTTTAACCCATTTGGAAGAATGGATGCTTTGGAAGTTATTTTGTGCAGAATATAATGCTGAGCGACTTGAGGGAGAAAAATCCGTGATCCGGCAAAGCAGGGAGCAAAACTGCCACGTGAGCCGCACGTTATTCATTAAATGACGTGGCATTAGCTGAATTAATCTTGGATCTAGGAAGCTTGGAGAGTCTTCCACGTGTAAAGTTTTCCCTAATTAGGGTTTGACACCACTCTATAAAAGGAAGGAGCCATCTCAAGTAAAAAACATTCCAATTTTCGAGAAAGGAAAGTCCTATTCCATTCGTGGAGGTTTACTTTCCATCTTTGGGAGACGAATAGAGGAGGAAAGATTGGAGACTTCAAGAAGACCATCAACTACGGATCTAATCAAGGGAATTAATCTTTTCTTGTAATTTCTTGTAGTTATGGATGCACATACTCAGATTGTAGCGTGTGTTGTGATGAACCTTATGAACTAAATTTGCTTAGGTGTTGGTTAGGAATTATGTAATTGTCATGCTTCATTCTCTATGCAATGTATGTTGATTTGAGCATCTTGATTATTTGTTGTGTCTATTTTTATTTTGTGCCCGCCTGGCCAGCCGGTATGAATATCACATCTTAGTTTCAGGGATGATTCGAGAAGTGTGTGACATTTAATCACACTAGACCATTATGTGTTGGTGGACGCCAGTGACTGAGTTAGGGATAACCAGTTGTCTAGTGCTTGATCAGTAGCACGTCATTGGAGTTGAAACACATTCCAAAAAATCCAGAGTTCCGAGAGGATCCTGCTGATAAGACTACAAGAGAATCGCCTAATCAATAATATTGCTAGAGCATCTTTTAAAACAATTACTGAAGTCCTGACCAAAGCCTGTTTCCAATCTGTCTACTTTATCCATTTACTTTCTGTTCTGTCATTTCTTTTGCTTCAGCATTTTATCAAAATCAATCATTTTAACAACCTTGAAACCATTAAAAAGTTACACAGGATAGGTAAAGTGAGAGCTATTCAAAACCTCGTGGATACGATAAATTACTTATCACTTGATGCAGATTGTGTATGCTTGCACAGTATTCTAGAGCTTATTTTTACCTTATTTTTACCCCAATCTAGAAGGCAACAGTCCCACAGACTTATTAACTCCTACCCCAACTTCTAAGACAAAACAACTCCAGATTTCATAACTAAACTCCTTGTCCCAAAAACCCCCTAGGAGAGTTTCGCCTTGATGTTTTGAAAAACAAAAAGCCTCATGGAAGCCCATGCCCCAAAAACAAATTCAATGAGGACATTGCCTATCTTAAGTTTGGGGGGGGGGGTGCTTTACTTTACTTTGTATATATATGTTTTTTGTAAATTTGAACTATTGGAAAAGAAATATGTGCTTAGTATATATCATCCAAAAAAAAAAAAGAGAAAAAAAGAAAAACCGAGAGTTACTCCTCCTTCCTAGAGTTTATTGAGTAACTAGGGGCATTCATGACACCCATGGTTTGCCACTGCATGAAAGGTTTACTTAGGGAAGTGAGTACTAATCCAAGCTTGTGAGCTTTGTTCGTAGCTAGATATCTTCACCACAAAGTGTCGATAAGCTAGAACGAAGGTAAAGGTGACAGCAAGGATACTCTTGGGGGAAAAAAAGAAGTTAAAATAAAAAGAGCACCAGAAGTCAAAAAAGTTTGGGGGTGATAGAAAAAGATCTAGTAACTCATGTATGCTCAAGGAACCTCAAGTCTTGTTTTTCTTAACTAAAAGGACTACACTAGGCTCAATGAGTAGAAGTTAGGTAGTTTAAACACATTGGTTAGAATGGACTAGGGAGAGTTTTGCTTTGAAAAAGAACAATAGAAATCTTCATGCCTAGGAAACTTAGACGTTGTGACTGGCACTAGAGTAGAACCCTCTCCTGGAAGGCAGACTTTTTAGAAAATGATCTTGAGAAACATGTTTACTTGATTCCATGTCATTTTGGTTTGCAATTAGAAATTGATGCTAGTACCATGGTTGACAGTTACATATGATCCATAACATTTTGGTTTGCAATTATTATTGAGCTCTCACATTCTGATTGGCAATTAAAAAGTTGAACGCTAACATTTTGATTGGCTATTGCTTGAGGACAAGCAATGAGTTAAGTTTGGGGGTATGATAAAGGTAAAAAATATACCTATTTTACCCTTATATTTAGCTCATTTTCTTGTCAAAAGTTGCATGTTTTGATCAAATTTACTATTCTCGAGCTGAAAATATGTTAAAGTTGATGAGTTATGGAGTTGAGAGTCACATTTGTCAAATTATGCTTAAATGTGCTTAAAAAGATCTATTTTGATATGAATTTGACTCAATTTGGTGTTGTGCAGAAAAACAGAAGGAATTTGGAAAAACCCAGAAATGCGACTGCATTCTGGGAAGGCAAAAATGAAATGCGGCTGCATTTCTAGGCAGACAGAGGCCATTCCGAGTCTGTCGCGGGTCGTTTTGAACGAGAGTTTTGCGCACCTAATCGACCGTTTTAACCCTGAAAATGACTGGGCTACCTACCAGCATCTAACCTAGTCGTTGCCGGGGATCTTGAATAAGTTTTGCGCACCTAATCGGTCGTTCTGATCTGTTTTGTGTATGTGTTTTAGTGGTTTGGTGCTAGAACTTTTTGATTGTTTCTTTTGTTTTTGCAGGTGTGAGTTTGGTGCATGAGCGATCCACCTGGGATAAGGTTCGAGCTTGATCCAGAAATTGAAAGGACATTCAGGAGAAGAAGGAGAGAGCAACATAGAAATCAAAATCCAATGGATAACATGCCGCGTCGCCTGGAAGTTCCAAAAGATCCAATCAATCCCCAGCAGAATCATGTGCTGCAGCCTAATCAACCACTAGATCAAAATGGACAGCAAAATAATCAGGCTGAGAACCTGATCTTGGTAGCGAACGATAGAGCCAGAGCCATTCGAGCGTATGCTTTTCCGATGTTTAATGAGTTAAATCGAGGAATTGCACGTCCTCAAATTGAGGCAGTAAATTTCGAAATGAAGCCGGTAATGTTTCAGATGTTGCAAACCGTGGGTCAATTCCATGGTTTTTCATCTGAAGGCCCCCATTTACATCTTAAGTCTTTTCAAAGAGTTAGTGATTCATTTGTAATTCAGGGAGTGTCTAGGGATCCCCTTAGATTAACTTTGTTTCCGTATTCTCTTAGAGATGGAGCAAATACATGGTTAAATTCTTTTGCTCCAAGATCAATTAGGACATGGAATGAGTTAGCGGAAAAATTTCTTAGTAAGTATTTTCCACCAACTAGGAATGCCAAGTTGAGGAGTGAGATAGTGGGATTTAGGCAACTCGAAGATGAAACTTTTAGTGAGGCTTGGGAGAGGTTTAAGGAGCTTTTGCGAAAGTGTCCCCACCACGGTTTACCTCATTGTATCCAAATGGAAACATTTTACAATGTGCTAAACATGGCAACCCAAGGTATGGTCGATGCCTCGGCTGGAGGGGCCCTTCTGGCAAAAACTTTTAATGAAGCCCATGAAATTTTAGAGAGAATATCAACCAATAGTTGTCAGTGGTCGGATGTTCGAGGCTCAAATAAAAAAGGAGTGTGTTAGAGGTTGATGGTGTGTCTACCATTAGGGCTGATATTGCAATGTTAGCTAAAGCTCTTAAAAATGTGACAGTTGTTAGTCATCAGCAGCCGCCAGTAGTGGAGCCTGCTGTAGTGGTGAACCAAGTTACGGAGGAATCATGTGTCTATTGTGGTAAGAGCACAACTGTAAACCCGAGACCTACCTTGGATTATTTTCCATTGTCGTTTATTGTGGAAGTTGAATTTAAGTTGTTGGAGTTTACTAATCCAAAAGAAGGAAGAAAGGAAAGGAAATAAAAGGAAACAAAGAAGAAAAAGGAAATGAAAAGAAAATAGGGAAATGAAAAACAAAAAAAAAAAAAAAAGAAAAAGAAAGAAGAAAGTGGGTGGTGCTAGTGCATTAAAGGCAAACTCCACCACCGTTTAACTCATTTCAGGCCATTTTTTCCCATCGTTTTCCAACCAAACTTCAGAGCATTTGAGGGAGAGAGTGAAGGAAGAAGAAGAAGAAGATTTTCGGGGTTTTGAGGTTGAAGAAGATAGGAAACAACTCAAGCAAGGGCAGCCATGGCAGAGTCTGGATTCAACCTGCCTATCTCTGGTTTTTGATTCGGTTTGAGCTACACAGAAGGAACTAAGAGGTGAGGTTTGATTTTCTTTAAAGTTAATCCATTTTCTAACAAATTTCCTGAAGGAAGCTTGAGCTAAATCTGATGAGAAGTTAATGGTTTTTGAAATGGAAAACAGAGCACAGAATTTTCGTGCAAATCAGGAGGATCTCTGGTTTTCTCTGGTTTTTCGAGCATTCTGAAGTGTACAAGTTGAATCAGAAGCTCTATTTAGTATGGTTGGAAAGTTTATTCAATTTCCTACAACTTTGATGAAGAATTTGTGAGCCTAAAATGACGTGAAGTAGGTTTAATGTCAAGAGGTAGATAAAGGATAGTAGAGAACCTCGAATCTGTGTTGTCTGTGTTCGGGGCATTTCTGGACAAATTGGTTGGTAATATCGTTTTCATTTCTTCAGGTAAGTTGTAGAGCGTCCGAAAATGAAGAGCTTGATATATAGTAAATTAATTTTGGTCAAGTGTTGAGGAAGTTATGGGTGTTGGAAGTTAGGGTAAAGAATCTGGAAAATCTAGAAAAGTAGAATGTGAAGTGTGATTTTTGATTCAAGTGTTTAGAATTCATGAGCATGGAAAGACAAGACTACTTATGGTTCTAATGCTCGGTTTTTGTTGTTTGAAAGGCCAAGAGGAAGTAGGTCGAGTCTACAAACCAGGAAACTAGCTAAGACTAGTGACAGAACAAATTTCGAAAATTGTTTCTAAACGGTTGTTCGTGATTAGATGTCTTATATGCTTTTTCCTATGAATGATACATGATTTCTATTAACGGTTTCAAGCATGAGTTTTGAGCTTAGATTTTCTAATCAGGTTTATATACAAGCATGTGGTTAATGACTTAATGAAAAGTAGTTGAAACGATATTATTTAAAGTAAAGTATGTATCAGCAAGTACTGTTTAAAGATTTTCAGTTTTTCACGAGCAAGCTGAGTAAGCTTAAGTTTTACGAAAGATAACGATAAGCAGACATGTTTTAATGTTTTCATGTGGTTTTTCTGAGATTTCCATTGACTACATGACTGAGATTTGAGCCCGAGGCTATATGGTACCGTGTGCACATAGGTTATGTTCTGTTGTTGACGTTGACGTTGAGTGTACTCCGTGACAACGATGCTGTCGTGAGTTCTGGGCGGGCCCCACTACGACAAAGACGATGGGAGTGCTGGGCGGGCCCCACTATATCGTAGAGCTAGTAAAGGTTGGTTGTACTGGGCGTGCCCTACACAACGTTGATTTGTCATGTTAGTTAAGATGTTTTATATAATTGATATGCCTTGTTAGATTTTAAAGACGTACTTGCGGGATATTTGAGAATGCTTTTATTACTTCACGTTTGTGTTTAACACTTTGATTGAACAGTTTTATACGTTTAAAGTTTTGTCACATGTTATGATTTCCGGATTTACAGTTTTAAATTTAGTCACTCACTGGGCTTCGTAGCTCACTCTTTCAAATTTTTTCCCACTTTTGAGGTAGAGATCGAGCTCCCGGTGCCTGATACAGTGCCAATGTCTGCTGAAAGTTCCAGATCAAGCTCCAGTATGTGGGTGGAGTTGTATATTGAGTCTGTCTATATTGTAAATGTTTTTGTAAGGATTGGATAATTTAGGGTTTGTGTAAGTTCTAGAGGTCGTGGTTGTATAAACCCCAGTTGAACATGTTTTTTTATTGTGATATCTGAAGGATTGGAATTCCCAATTCCATTACAGCGGAAGCAATTGGACCGTTCGTAAATTAATTTTGTTCTACAAAATACCAATACCTTGGCAAAAGGTTAAGCGGTGAAAAACATACCTCCGTTGACGACTCTGAATACTTCAACGGACACCACCACGAGGCTACCCTGCTATTCTCTGAGATTAGGAACGTAGTTGTGGGACTACTAATCTTGATTGGGAAAAACTCTTAGAGAGAAAATTTCTCTCTAGAGTTCTTGAGAGAATATGTGAGGGAGGCTAGAATGAGACCTTAGGGCTAGGGTTCTCATAACCTTTCCTTTTATAAGAGAGCAAACTCTAATGTGAGGTTAGGAAGCAATCTTGACCGTTAGATCAAGATCAATTAATTAATTGATTAAATCAATTAATTAAATGATAATTAACTAATCATATTAATTAATTAAATGTTAATTAATTAATCATATTAATTAATTAATCTCATGCACATTTAAATCTTATTAAAATGTAATTTCCTCACATAATATATTTTAATTAAACTTAATTAAATCACATTTAATTAATTCAATTAAACTAATCAATTAATTAATTTCAATAATTAATTAATTTTACAATTAATTAAATATCTCCCATATTCAATAAATTACATATTAGAATCATATTCTAATAATTCCCTCATAGGCTATAGTTTAATTAAATCTCATTTAATTTAAACTAAATTGAATAATTAATTAATTCATCTTCTAATTAAATACCATATATTTAATTAGACATATATTTGAACTCTTTCAAATATATCAATCTTTCAATATAATAAAGTTTAATTTCAAATTAGACTTTATATTTTAATGCATCACTATACATTATATTAATTTGTATCTAAAACAATTAACTTAATTCCCAATATGAATTTCAACTATTCAAATTCTCTCAAGATATATTTGTTCATAATTACTCTTTACGAGTTAGCAGGGGGGCCTAATGGACCTACAGATCAGAAGCTCCAATGATATGAGATTAACCGATTAAACTCATTAATCAAGTTAACCAATATTCATTAACTGTGGGTCATTCCACTAAAGAACCACAGCTGAACTCTTCTGACTGTAGAACATTTCCGTGTCCATGGATATAGACCTATGCCAGTAAGTCAATCCTTCACGAGTGTCCGTAATCATAGCTGGGTCAAATTACCGTTTTACCCCTGTGTTACATTTGTCTCCTTAAGTACCAGCGCTCCTCTAATGAACAACTTGTTTATGGTCCAACCATTAAACAGAAAGTCCCTCTCGGGCCAGTGAGGGGGCGGAATCCCTTTGTTTAAGTCCCGAAGTCACCACTTAAGGGAACACTCATCTACTTCTCCTAGAAGCGGGAATGAGTGAATTCCATCTTGTGTTGTCATGTCCCCAGCCTCCCACTCGGTCTTGTCCCCCAAAAAGGAAGGCATATTGAGTCGGCGTATTGGCCACTGTCACCCATGCTAAACAAAGGACAATCCCTCATGAGAAGGAGTTCATGACACACTCAGGATTAAGACTGAGTTACCTAGGTCATCCTATTGAAACAGTAACCTAACTAGTTAACGGGGTTATAACTAATGGTTGACTATTTCGTGGTCCGGTCTTATGCAAACTCATTGCATAGGATACCCCCGCTTGCATGTGTACTACATGGACGTTTTTGGATCAATACGTCTGTATCAAATACAAAGCGGGTCGTATCTCATAGTGTTACCAGGATAAGGTACCCAACCTTATCCTTGTATTATAGACCTTTTAGGTTGTTACTTGAACATCGATCCCCGTATGTCCCCACATACTAGTTCAAGTTACATACAAACAACCTTGGATCTTAGTTTATTGGATTTGGGTCAAATTGTGCAATATTTAACAATAACACTTTATTGTAGAAACTCAATAAAACTTTATTGAAACAAGTATACAATTTGTTTACATTCACTATCTACGAGTTTTAGGGCATAAAACCCAACAATATCTATACCAGGTTATCTTCCAAACCTAGTTATGTCAGGGCTGCACCTCGTGTATGTTAAAAGGTTTTTATGGATTTCGCTGTGTTGTGTTTCACGTAGAATATTTTATATCTAAGATTAGTTTGTTTATCAGGTTCAACGTTTCAGGAGGGTCAACGGGTATCGTTAGAGGAGGACGATGTCCGTTGGCTTCACGCCATCTTTCGGACTAAGCTAGCAGGTGGTCTGGGAGGGGGTGTGACAACAACTACGAGTTTTGCCCCATCAATCCAGCTTCTGTGTTTTTTGTAGGTAATCAAAGGAATAACCCTTATTCTAACTTTTATAATCCAGGTTGGCGCAACCACCCCAACTTTGCATGGGTGATAGCTGGCAGAAATGTCGTTATTTTGGCCCTAAAATATTAACCTTTTTAGTGCTTTAATTGTGTTTTTATTGAAGATATTTAATATATTTTGTTATTTGGTCTTTAGGAGCACTTTATGGATTTTGGTGGAAAAAATGCCCAAAAAGAAGTCATTTAAGCCCAAATTCCATACATGGGTCAAGGGGAAGCCCAAGAAGTCAACCATGAGGAAAATGTCCAAAAAGAATTAAAGTTGGCCCAAGAATTGAACCCAAACCGTGCCTGAAAGTTCTGGAATTTGCCTAGCGTCGCGACGCTGTCCCATTTCTTGGTCGGCAAGTCGATGACGTCACAGCGTCGCAACACTGTGCCCATAGCGTCGCGACGGTGTCCAATTTTCAGGCCTATAAATAGCGCCCTTTGGTGCCCATTTTTACCATCAATCATCATTTCCTTCATTCATTCCCTTCCTTCCTTGGCTCCTTTGGAGCCTCTCTCAAGGATTTCTAGCCTTTTTTAGAGTTCTTTTAGTGGGAAAATTTTGGGGAGTTTTGGGGAGCGCTCTAGGAGGCTCAAGGTTTGCTCGGAGGGACTCCAAGCGCCAGCGACGGGGTCTTCGACGGTCAATTCCTTCCCTTTTATTGTGCTCATATTTATGCTTTTCATTGTAAATTTTGTGAATATTTTAGCTATGTATAGCTAAACCCCAATTTTGGGTCTTGAAATGAAATTATAGTTAAATGTTATTATAATTGCCTATCTCTTGCCCTGTTTACTATTTATTTGTATGGATGCTCGTAATGCTGTATGCAATCTGGCCAATTGTATATTGACCTGATTCTTAATGGAGACTCCACGGAGAGAAGTTAGGATAGGTCATAATCCATGCAACTAGTTTAATTGCCCGCAGTGACAACGAGATTAGTTGATTAAACTTAGATTCCTAAAATGAATCAGAGCAGAATAATTAACGAATTTTAATGGCGCTAAGGACACATAGGTTGTTAAAATGGATTAATTGCAATTAGGGGAGACCGACAGGAGAACCTATGTGATTAACGGAGATTCTAGGAGTATAATTAGTTGGGCAACGAGATAGGTTAATTGTAATAATTATCTAGCTATTAATTGAATTTCAAGACCCCACTTCCCATTTAAAAAGCTCTATCTCCACATCTTTATTTCGTGATTGATCAATTTGATTTCTTTAATTGGTTTAATTTTTAAATTCACTTTAATTGCATGTTTTGGTCCCTACATATTATTCCTCCCAAGTATTTTTTGTGTTCAAAAATCTTTTGTCTTGCTTAAATTTCGCTTCGCCTCCCTGTTGATTCGATACTCAGAATATTTCCGTTTTACTATTACTTGTGACGACTCGTGCACTTGCGGATAATCGAACCAACAATGGGGAGGACAAGGAAGCAATTCGCAAGTTCCTCAAGCGCAGCAAAAGGTGAACCAGTAAGGATTTGCTAAATCACAGGTATTGCCCCAGCAAAATTCGGAGAGTTCTATTGAGGCAATGATGAAAGAATATATGGCTTGTACAGATGCCGCAATTCAAAGTAACCAAGCTTTAATGAGAGCTCTGGAATTGCAAATGGGTCAGCTAGCTAATGAGCTGAAGGCAAGACCTCAAGGGAAACTTCTGGCGGATACTGAACACCCTAGAAGGGAAGGTAAGGAGCAGGTACAGGCAGTGACTCTAAGGAGTGGTAAGCCACTAGAAGAGAGAAGAGAGCCTTGTAAACCCAAGGATGTAGAGAAGAATAGTAATAAAAATGTTGTTGTTGAAAAAGAGTTGGAGTCTGGTAAAAGTGATGGAGGCAGCAGTAATGATGCTGGAGCATCTGGTTCTGTTCCAGATGTGGAACCACCGTATGTACCGCCCCCACCTTATGTACCACCTCTACCTTTTCCACAAAGGCAGAAGCCTAAGAATTAGGATGGTCAATTTAAGAAGTTTTTAGAGATTCTTAAGCAATTGCATATAAATATCCCTTTAGTAGAAGCTATAGAGCAAATGCCTAATTATGCTAAATTTCTTAAGGATATTTTGACTAAAAAGAAGAGGTTAGGTGAATTTGAAACTGTGTCTCTTACTGAGGAATGTAGTGTTATTCTTAAGAATGGGCTACTAACCAAGGCTAAGGATCAAAGATCATTTACTATTCCTGCCTCAATAGGTGGAAAAGAGTTAGGAAGAACACTTTGTGATTTAGGCGCAAGCATTAACGTTATGCCTCTTTCGGTCTATCGAAAGCTAGGTATTGGTGAAACTAGGCCTACCACAGTCACACTTCAACTAGCTGATAGGTCTATCACATATCCACAGGGTAAAATTGAGGATGTCTTAATGAAAGTAGATAAATTTATATTTCCTATTGATTTTATTATTTTAGATTATGAGGCAGATAAAAATGTCCCAATTATTCTTGGTCGTCCATTTTTGGCTATTGATAGCGAGCATAGCTAGCTACTTTTACTTATTTAATTTAGCTAGTCTTTTATGATTTTTGGGTCATTTTATTGTGCTTTATTGTTTATTTTGTAGGAAAGCGATGATTAGAGCTAAAACGTGGAATTGGAGTTAATCGGGTGTTCGGGACGTGAAAATATGCCAAAGAACCGGAAAGTTCAAGCAACAAGGAGCCAAGAGAGGGCATTCTGCCCATCAGCGTCGAGACGCCACTCTTGGAGGGTCTCGACGCTGGTTTTCCTTAATTAGAAGGGGCGGCAGCGTGACGCTGTGACAATAGCGTCTCGACGCTACCGTTATTTCCATTCCAAATGCGCGTGTTTTAGAGGCAGCGTCGAGACGCTGTCTGGATAGCGTCTCGACGCTACGACGAAAAATCAGTATTTATAGTTCTTTTCGGCTAGGTTTTTGGGTGGGACTCTTTTGGATACTTTTGGAGCCGTAAAACAGAGGAGAAAACAGAGGATTGAGGCTGAACAAGAGGGATAAAAGCGGAAATCAACCCATTGTTCGTGGGGATCGTGACGGGGACGTTCGGTCTCGGCCTACATTGAGTTTTCTTTTCCCTTTCCTTTTCTCTAGCTAGATTTATGGCTTTGTTATGTTTAGTTGAGCTTGTAATTTCATTCATGAGTAGCTAAACTTGTAGCTTAGGGATTGATGTAGTTGATTTTGTTTATGGATTGATTTATGGTTTAAGTGTTGGGATAGGTGTCCTAAAACTCGTAGATAGTGAATGATAAACGAATTTTATACTTATTCGATAAAGGCGTTATCGAGACTAATTCAGTAAAGTTATTACTGAATAAAGTAAATTGCACTTATAATTACCCAAATCCAATAAATTAAGATCCATGGCTATAGGATGAACTCTTGAGCTTTATGTAGAGACATAAAAGTGGATCAAGCTTGAGTAATAGCCAAAACGGTCTATAGTATAGGAATAGGGTTGGGTACCTTATTCTGGGGACACTATGAGACGCGGCCCACTTTATAGATGGTATAGACGATGTGATCCTAAATCGTCCATGTAGAGACATGCGAGTGGGGGCGTCCTATGCAATGAGTTTGCATAAGACCAGGACCAAGAAATAAGTCACTCTCGCTTTATAACACCGTTTACTGACGAGACTGACTATTTCATGTGATGACCTAGGTAACTCGATCTTAATCCTGAGCTAATTATGAACTCCTGTTTATTCGGGCTTATCCTTAGATCTGCATGGGTGAGAGTGGCTCAGTATCGCCGACTCAATAAGCCTCCCATTTCAGGGATAGGAACGGGTAGATAGCTGGGGACATAGTCGTGCGAGAAGGAATTCACTCCTACCCAAAATAGGGATAGTAGAAAGGTTGTTCCCTTAAGTGCTGACTCCGAGGCTTGAACAAAGGGATCCCGCCCTCTCATTGGCCCGAGAGGGACTCAGTTTATTGGTTGGATCATAAACCAATTGTTCATTAGAGGATCAGTGGGACTTAAGGAACTAGAAGTACTATAGGGGTGAAACGACTTTTTGACCTAGCTATAGCTACGAACAACCTGTGAAGGATCGACTTACTAATCATGGTTAAATCAAGTGGACGGAAATATATCTATAGTGAGGGGAGTGCAACTATCGGGCTATAGTGGAGTGTCTCGGTAGTTAACGAATGTTGGCTAATTTGGATAATGAGATTAGTCGGTTAGCCTCGAATCCTTGGAGCCCATGATCTATAGGTCCATTAGGTCCCCCTACTAGCTCATATCGGAATTAAGCCTAGATCAAAAGATAGGAAGCTTTGAATCGTTCAAAATCGAGAAAAAGGGTATTATCGTAAATTGTGTTTGACACAATAATTTAATTATGAATTAAATTAGAAAATGAGAGATGGAGTATTTAAAAGTGTTTTGAATACCATATATATGTATTAGGAATCATATATGATTAATTGCACAAGATTAGTATGATTAATTGGATTAATCATAAGAAATCATTTTGAAATGCCTCAAAATCAATTACCTAATGTTAAATTCAATTTGGAATTGAAATGAACATTAAATTGCAAGCTTGAAATTAGATTTCAATTTGTATTTAGTGGATTTAGTTTGAAATCCACTTATGCATGAACATTCAAAGTGGAAAGACAACTCACTCATGCATTGTTGCATGTCTTGTGAGATGTACACCTAGAATCCACTTGAACTTGCAAATACACCATGTGTCTTGTGTCTTGAGGCTTGGGTTTGCATGGAGAATTTCTTTAAAAGGAGCTTGAATCAGATTCAAAGAAAGAGAGAGCCATTTGCTTAATGTTATGCTGCTGGAATTTGGACTCAAAGTTCTCTCATCTCTCATTCTTCTCCATTGCTTGATGCTTCAAGCATTCCCTTCCCATTCCCTATCTTATATAGACTCCCACAAGTCGTTCTTGGCCCGGAGTATAGTAGGGAAGACTCTAGAGGTTGTCCAAGGAGCATAGGAGAGGCAAACACCACAAGGAGTTCAACATAAGTGAGCTACAAAGGTTGGTGTTTTCTAAACTCTCTATTCTGTCTTTTCTAGAACATGCATGCTTTAGGAGTAAAATTGAATGTCTTAAGTGCTTTCGATCTTCAATTGCTTCCGCATGTGTAATATGTACACCTTCATTAAGTTGTGCAATGGTTATTATGTTGCAATCCTTATTTAATGCTTTCAATTAATTGGCCATTAGTTGAATGATTTGAGTTTTTATTCTTGCTCGGGAGAGGGGATTAAATGTAGACTTACTCAAGATTGCATGACTAAGGTTTATTTTCTAATTCGTGACAGTTTTAGATTAACTTTAGAATTGGTCAAAAGATCTCATTGCCTTGCATGTTAATAAACTTAGATAGGGATATCAAGTAGATTAATTTGCATGAGAATCAATTATACTCGGGAGAGGTAGTTGTGATTAAAGGGTCTTAGGCTCATAATTCCATTGTGCATAATAACTTACTCCTTAAAATCAATCCTAGACTAAATCGGCGAAATCAATTCCCTAAGTGTTTTTCCAATTGAATTTCCACTTTTTACTTGCTTTGATTTAGTTTTCATATCATTCACTCACTACTTTTTGATCCCTAAATAAAATTGAGCAAGATAATTCACAATACTTGATTTGCTTAAAAATCCAATCCAGAGGACGACACTCGTTTATACGAACACTTTATTATTACTTGACCCGTGCGCTTGCGGTAAGGAAAATTCCACATTAGCTACTGGTAGGGCATTGATAGATGTTCAGAAAGAGGAATTAACAATGAGGGTTTATAATGAGGAAGTAAAATTTAATGTTTTTAAGGCCATGAAGTATCCAGACGAAATGGAAGATTGTTCTTTCATTAGAATTCTGGAGAACACAATTGTTGAGTCATCAATGGAGGATTTGAGAAATAAACATTTAGAAGATCATGGAGAGATTAGTGTATAGGATTTAGAAGTTTGTTCTTCAGAAAGAAAAAGTGAAAAAGAAGTTTCTAGGTGTGAGGATGTTTTTGAGTCTTTACATTTGGATGAAAGGAAGGCTCCTCCTATTATGTCATCCCTAATTGAGGCACCCACTTTAGATTTGGAACCCTTGTCGGATCATCTAAAGTATGTGTATCTTGGGGAAGGTGAGATGTTGCCCATTATTGTTGCATCAGATTTAATGTCGGAGGATGAAAAGACCTTAATAAAGTTGCTGCAGCAATATCGCAAAGCAATAGGTTGGACATTGGCTGACATTCAGGGAATTAGCCCTTCTTTCTGTATGCACAAAATCACTCTAGAGGAGGGATCCTTTAGGAGTATTGAGCAACAGAGAAGGCTTAACCCTGCAATGAAAGAGGTAGTTAAAAAGGAGGTGATTAAATGGTTGGATGTTGGGATTATCTATCCAATTGCAGATAGCAATTGGGTAAGCCCTGTCCAATGTGTTCCTAAGAAAGGAGGTTTTATGGTAGTGACTAATAAAGACAATGAGTTGATCCGCACCAGGACAGTAACTGGCTGGAGAGTTTGTATGGATTACAGGAGGCTTAACAAAGCCACCCGTAAGGACCATTTCCCTCTACCATTTATTGACCAGATGTTGGATAGATATGCTGGTCAGGCTTACTACTCTTTCTTAGATGGTTATTCTGGGTATAACTAGATTACCATTGCTCCGGAGAATCAAGAAAAAACAACTTTCACCTGCCCTTATGAGATATTTGCTTTTAGGCGAATGCCTTTTGGCCTCTGCAATGCTCCAACAACATTTCAGCGGTGTATGTTAGCAATTTTTTCTTATATAATTGAGTCCACTGTTTAGGTATTTATGAACGATTTTTCAGTTTTTGGAGGGTCTTGTCAACATTGTGTGAATAATATAGGTAAGGTGTTAAAGAGATGTGAGGATACCCATGTAGTTCTTAATTGGGAGAAATGTCACTTCATGGTGAAGGAGGGCATTGTGTTAGGTCATAAGATTTCAAAGAAAGGTCTGGAAGTTGATCGAGCAAAAATAGAGGTTATTGAAAAGTTAGAACCACCGAATTCAGTAAAGGGGATTTGGAGGTTTTTAGGTCATGTTGGATTTTATAGAAGGTTCATAAAGGATTTTGCAAAAATTAGTAAACCTCTTTATAACTTGTTGTGTGCTGATAGTGTTTTTGACTTTAATGCAGATTGTAGGAAGGCTTTTGAAACTTTAAAGGCTGCTTTAGTCTCATCACCCATTCTTTGTGCACCTAACTGGAGTTTACCATTTGAGGTAATATGTGATGCGAGTGATGTTGCAGTAGGTGGCGATGCTGGGGCAAAACCAGGGCAAATTTATCCATCCTATCTATTATGCAAGTAGGGTTTTGAATGAGGCACAAATCAACTATACAACTACTGAAAAGATGTTGTTAGCGGTTGTGTTTGCCTTTGAGAAATTCCGCCCATATCTAGTTGGATCCAAAGTCACAATTTTCACAGATCATGCAGCAATATTACTTAATGTCTAAAAAGGATGCAAAGCCTAGATTGATTCGTTGGGTTTTGTTATTGCAGGAATTCAACTTGGAGATAAAGGAAAAGAAGGGATCAGAGAATGTCATTGCAGATCATTTGTCTCGTCTTGATCCAACATCATCTTTGCTAGAGCAATCTGTCATTTCAGATTCATTTCCAGACGAACAACTCTTTGTTGTTGAGGTAAAGGTAGTGAATAATACTCCTTGGTATGCTGATATAGCCAATTTTTTGGTGAAGGGAGTCACTCATATTGATATGGATTGGAGGCAGGTGCAAAGGTTTAAGCATGATGCAAAATTCGTTTATTGGGATGAGCCATTTATGTATACGCAATGCTCTGATGGTATTATTCGAAGATGTGTTTAAGGTGATGAAGCAAAGGAAATCCTGGAGTAATGTCACTCTTCATTGTATGGAGGTCACTTCTGCGGTTAGAGGACAGCTATGAGGATTTTGCAATGTGGATTCTTTTGGCCTTCCTTATTTAAGAATGCACATTGGTTTTACAAGCAATGTGATGCTTGCTATAGGAGAGGAAATTTAGGACCTACAGATGAAATGTCTCTTACTTATATCTTGGAATTAGGATTATTCGATGTATGGGGTATTGATTTTATGGGGTCCTTTCCCCCTTCTAACGGCAATGTTTTTATCTTATTGGTAGTTGATTACGTGACCAAGTTGGTGGAGGCCATTGCATGTCACCAAAATGATGCCAAGACAGTGTCAAGGTTTCTCCAATTGCACATTTTTGTGCGATTTGGGACACCTAGAGCTCTTGTGAGTGATTAGGGTACACACTTATTGTGAATAATGTTTTAACTAAACTTTTAGCTAAATATGGAATTAAGCATAGGATAGCTACCCCTTATCACCCACAAGCAAATGGTCAAGCTGAAGTTAGTAATAGAGAAATTAAATCTATTTTAGAGAAAGTAGTCCATCCATCTAGGAAAGATTGGTCTTTTCCGTTAGATGAGGCTCTTTGGGCTTATAGGACAACCTATAAGACTCCTCTAGGTATGTCTCCCTATAGATTAGTGTATGGAAAAACTTGCCATTTACCGTTAGAGCTTGAGCATAAAACGTTTTGAGCTTTAAAGAAATTGAATTTTGATTTAAGTCGTGCAGGGGCAATAAGAATGCTGCAGCGTAATGAGTTAGAAGAGTTTCGCCAGTTTTCTTATGAAAATGCGAAAATGTATAAAGAGAAGACTAAGCGGTGGCATGATAAGAAGATAAAACCTAAAGAATTTATTAAGGGACAGAGAGTTCTGTTATACAACTCTAGATTGAAATTGTTTCTTGGAAAATTAAAATCTAAGGCCCCGTTTGATAACCATTTGGTTTTTGGTTTTTGGTTTTTGAAAATTATACTTGTTTTCTCCAAATTTACTTACCATGACTTTCATATTTGTTAAGAGCACATATGAATTCCTAGCCAAATTCTAAAAACAAAAACAAGTTTTTGAAAACTACTTTTTTTAGTTTTCAAAAATTGGCTTGGTTTTTGAAAACATGGGAAGATGGTAGGTAAAGAAACAAAGAAATTTAAAGTAGAAATAGTGTTTGTAAGCATAATTTTCAAAAACCAAAAACCAAAAACCAAATGGTTATCAAACGGGGCCTAAATGATCTGGGTCATTTGTTGTGATTGAAGTTTTTCCTCATGAAGCAATTACTTTGAGAGATGAAAAAGATGGGCGAGTGTTCAAGGTTAATGGACAGCGAGTAAAGCATTATTGGGGAGAGGAATTCTGTTCGAAATATCCTTCCCTAAAATTGGTCGATGAATGAGCAAGCGAGAGTTTTACGGGAGCATTTCCTATGGCAATATTTTTTGCTCCTAGGATTTGTTGCGATTTTATTTTTCGCTGATTTGATTTGATTTTAATTCAAATAATTTTGAATTAGATTCGGTTTATTTGAATCTTATCTTATTTATTTTAATTCATTGGTATTTTTAATTTCTGTTGATTTTATTTTTTGGTTTCTGTATCTTTAATTTTGTCGATTTAATTTAATTGGATTAGTTAGTTTAGATTTAATTTCAGTTCGTATTTAAATTTCTGTCTAGATTAGATTTTTAAAATATATTTCCCAATTTATTCGGCTAAAGATAAAAAGGAGAGATTTGATTTTGGCGGTTTAAATTTCAAAATTGGGATTTTCCGTATAAAAGGTTCTTCTAGAAGAAAATCTTTGCTGAGTAGTTTGTTTCTGCATTCTGTTAGAAGGATCAAATATTTCGTCTGATTCTAAGGAAATTGGTTGGGAATCAAATTTTTTTTACCGTTCGGATTTGAATTTTCCGTGGGCAGGTAATTTGCATGGAGAATCTGGCGCTTCCACGTGTCGCGCAGGGAAATCGAACGGCAAAGCTGCTGGACAGCACATCATTAAAGGCAGATTTTACCGTTTTGATAATTAATTTTACTAATTACATGCAGGTTTAAAACGGTAATATCATTAATGGAGGAAGATTATTCGGTCAGGATCTTCTTTGCTGAAGCTCCATTTAAACCCCACTCAGGTTCTTTTCCTTTCTCATCATCGTTCTTCTTTAAATTTTCTTTCTGTTCTTCGAGTGCGAAAATTCTTCAAGTTCTAAATGGCGAAAACAAGAGGTCGTAAAGAAAGGGATGTTGAGGAAGATGTGCCGATTACGCCTGAGGCACCGAAGACAAAAACGAAGAGAAGGAAGACGCCAGAAGAGAGAGAGGCCAAGAGACGAAGACGGCAACAGCGAGCTGAGGTTACGGAAGTAGTGAGAAAAGTGATTGAAGACATTGCTGATGAAGTGGTTGAGGAAGAACAACCACAAGACCCTGAGGAAAAGAAAGATTATGAACAAGGTGAACAGACAGTTGAAAATCTGCAAGAGGGACAAGAAAAGCAAGCAGAAGATGTGAAAGGACAAGGTAATGGTCAGGAACAACAAACTCAAGAAGTCGTGCCGGAGATTCCACGTCGTCGCCGCCGCAAGCAAAAGGCGGGACGAATTAAGGTGATCAGGATAGACACTTTATCTCCATCGACGACAGAATCTGAGAAAGAAGATCAAGAGAAAGAAGAGGCTGAGAAAAAGGCAGAAGAAGAAGCTTTGACGAAGCATCAGGAAGAAAGGGGCAAGGGAGTTGTTGAAGCAGCGGATGAAGCATAAGATGAAGAATCAGGAATGTCGTTTATTCGCTTTGTCAATGAACTTGCCAGAGCAAAATACAGGGAGATGCTGAAAAGGGATTTCTTGTTTGAGAGAGGTTTCGGTGATGATTTACCGCATTTCTTAAGGGCTGGAATTGCAAATCACGGATGGAGTCAGTTCCGTGCGAAACCAGAGTCACTGAATTCAAATATTATTCGTGAATTCTACGCGAACATAGATGATCAGGAGGGATTTCAAGTCATGGTCCGAGGGGTAGCTGTCGATTGGAGCCCAGGAGCGATAAATTCTCTTTTCAAGCTTAAGGATTTTCCACAGGCCGGATTTAATGAGATGGTGGTGGCACCATCTAACGATCAATTGAACGCGCCTGTCAAGGAGGTTGGTATTGACGGGGCTCAGTGGAAGTTGTCGAAGACTGAGAAACGCACATTTCAAGCTGCCTATTTGAAGAGTGAGGCTAATACATGGTTGGGCTTTCATCAAATTGTGTTTGCTCCCGACAACCTATGATTCGACAGTATCCCGAGATAGAGTGCTTCTGGTATTTGCCCTTCTGCGATCCTTGAGTATAGATGTTGGTAAGATTATTTCCAATGAAATCTACAATTGTTGGCGTAAGAAGGTGGGAAAGTTATTCTTCCCAAACACAATTACCATGTTGTGTAGCAGGGCAGGAGTGCCCACGAGTCCAGAGGATGTTATTCTGATTGACAAGGGGATTATAGACACGCCCAATTTTGCTCGACTTCAGCGCACGCAGGAGGCACGCCAAGGTGGGCTAGTGTGCGGTATCCACCAAATTTTAGAGCAACTGGCACTTTCAGCCAGTAGGCAAGAGTATGCCGAGAGGCAGGCTCAAACCTACTGGACCTATGCTAAAAGGAGGGATGCCACACTTAGGAGGTCATTGCAATCAAACTTCTCAAAACCTTATCAGTCTTTCCCTGTTTTCCCTGATGACTTGTTTAATCCATGGATTCTGCTGCTGCCAGTAGAAAGAGAGGAAGAGGAGGAAGATGAACACGGACAGGAGGATTGGTGGACATGTTGATTTTGGGCGAGCATAGTTTTTGTTCAAATATTTTTGTTGCTCACGTATTCCTAACCCCAGATCTTTTTTATATGTTTTTCTGTTTTTGCTTGTTTTTATTTTTTGTTTCTCGGCCTATCAAAATTATCTACTTGATGTAAATCTTTTCCTTTGTTTCTAATGAAATTTCCAAAGTTGTTTCTGTTCTATAGCACTCTGAGCATTCCTAACTTAACTATTTTCTTCTGAATTTTTTATGCTTGGGCTAGTTAGCTTAATTAGATCAAGGTGTTCTGATCTCCCGAAACCTTTTGCTTGAGCATTTCTTCTAGCCTGGTCATCGCTGCGGCAAGAAGATTCTGAGGTAGTGTTGACTTATTTGATCCACCTTAAGCTTAATCCTAGTCCCACGCTTAGTTTAAAATTCAGATAGAAAAAAAATGTATGTTTGGGGGTATAATTGATCATGTTAATAATTCATTGGGGACAATGAATAATTCAAGTTTGGCGGACTTTTTGCTACTCTGCTTATTTTGCTCGAGCATTCCTCTCCTTCATAATTATTTTTCTAGGTTGTTGAGTAATCAGGGACATTTGTGACACCCACAGTTTGTGTTTGCGTCAAAAGATGACCTTGGAAATATTGGAAAAAAATGAGAAAAAAATTATTTGCTGAAAAAAAAATTTGTGAAAATTTTGCTGAGAAAATTCATGGAGCAAAACTTTTGAAGGATGAATGTTAATCTAGCAGTTTTTTCTATCTCCCAGGACTTAGGTGAGCTTCATCATAAAATGTCGTCATTCTGAGAAGCAAGGGATAGAATAACTAAAGATTTTTGAGCTAGCAATGAGTATTTAGCCTAGTGGGTGATGAGCTTGAGGTAAAGGTATACTGCACCATAAAGTGGATCATCTCATGCTTAAAAGCTTATGACTGTAGGGCTGTTTTGAGTCTGAAGAACAAAAACAAAAACCCCCTAAAAATGTGTTTAAATATGTTTGATAATAGAGCTAGGCTGTGGCAAGTTCTTAGGATAGAATTAAAGGTGCTGATTATTTGTCCATGCTGAAAGAATTATTTTGCTGCAACAGTGCTTGGTTTTGCAGAATGCTCAGGTAAAGGTTGAAGGTAGTGTTGGATTATCTATTTTGATTGAGTTATGCTATGACTAATGTTTTGAATTCTGAAGGGAATGTTAGTTAGTATTGCTCGGGACGCGCAATAGTTCAAGTTTGGAGGTATGATAACTCTCCAAAAGGGAGTTATTTACGCCTTATTTCTATAGTGTTTTGTGTGTCATTTGTGTTAATTAGGGTTGCTTTTAGATGAATATTATATGTTTTAACCCATTTGGAAGAATGGATGCTTTGGAAGTTATTTTGTGCATAATATAATGCTGAGCGACTTGAGGGAGCAAAATCCGTGATCCAGCAAAGCAGGGAGCAAAACTGCCACGTGAGCCACACGTGATTCATTAAATGAGGTGGCGTTAGCTGAATTAATCTTGGATCTAGGAAGCGTGGAGAGCCCTCCACGTGTAAAATTTGACCTAATTAGGGTTTGACTCCACTCTATAAAAGGAAGGAGCCGTCTCAAGTAAAAAACATTCCAATTTTCGAGAAAGAAAAGTCCTATTCTATTCGTGGAGGCTTACTTTCCATCTTTCGGAGCCAAATAAATTGGAGACTTCAAGAAGACCATCAACTACGAATCTTACCAAGGGAATTAATCTTTTCTTCTAATTTCTTGTAGTTATGGATGCACATACACAGATTGTAGCATGTGTTGTGATGAACCTTATGAACTAAATTTGCTTAGGTGTTGGTTAGGAATTATGTAATTGTCGTGCTTCATTCTCTATGCAATATATGTTGATTTGAGCATCTTGATTATTTGTTGTGTCTATTTCTATTTTGTGCCCGCTTGGCCAGTCGGTATGAATATCACTTCTTAGTTTCAGGGATGATTTGAGAAGTGTGTGGCATTTAATCACACTAGACCATTATGTGTTGGTGGATGCCGGTGACTGAGTTAGGGATAACCAGTTGCCTAGTGTTTGATCGGTAGCACGTCATTGGAGTTGAAACACATTCCAAAAAGTGCAGAGTTACGGGAGGGTCCTGCTGATAAGACTGCAAGAGAATTGCCTAATCAATAATATTGCTAGAGCATATTTTAAAACAATTACTGAAATCCTGACCAATGTCTGTTTCCAATCTGTCTGCTTTAACTGTTTACTTTCTGTTCTGTCATTTCTTTTGCTTCAACATTTTATCAAAATCAATCATTTTAACAACCTTGAAACCATTAAAAAGTTACGCAAGATAGGTAAAGTTAGAGTTATTCAAAACCTCGTTGAATAGATAAATTACTTATCACTTGCTGCGGATTGTGTATGCTTGCACAATATTCTAGAGCTTATTTTTACCTTATTTTTACCCCACTCTAGAAGGCAACAGTCCCACAGACTTAATAACTCCTACCCCAACTTCTAAGACAAAACAACTCCAGATTTCATAACTCAACTCCTTGTCCCAAACACCCCCTAAGAGAGTTTCGCCTTGATGTTTTGAAAAACAAAAAGCCTCATGGAAGCCCATGCCTCAAAAACAAAGTCAATGAGGACATTGCCTATCTTAAGTTTGGGGGGGGGGTGCTTTACTTTACTTTGTATATATATGTTTTTTGTAAATTTGAACTGCTGGAAAAGAAATATGTGCTCAGTATATATCATCCAAAAAAAAAAGAGAAAAAGAAAAACCGAGAGTTACTCCTCCTTCCTAGTGTTTATTGAGTGGGGGCATTCATGACACCCATGGTTTGCCACTGCATGAAAGATTTACTTAGGGAAGTGAGTACTAATCCAAGCTTGTGAGCTTTGCTCGTAGCTAGATATCTTCACCACAAAGTGTCGATAAACTATAACGAAGGTAAAGGTGACAGCAAGGATACTCTTGGGGGAAAAAAAAGAAGTTAAAATAAAAAGAGAACCAGCAGTCAAATAAGTTTGGGGGAGATAGAAAAAGATCTAGTAACTCATGTATGCTCAAGGAACCTCAAGTCTTGTTTTTCTTAACTAAAAGGACTACACTAGGCTCAATGAGTAGAAGTTAGGTAGTTTAAACACATTGGTTAGAATGGACTAGGAAGAGTTTTGCTTTGAAAAAGAACAATAGAAATCTTCATGTCTAGGAAACTTAGACGTTGTGACTGCACTAGAGTAGAACCCTTTCCTGAAAGGCAAACATTTTAGAAAACGATCTTGAGAAACATGTTTACTTGATTCCATGTCATTTTGGTTTGCAATTAGAAATTGATGCTAGTACCATGGTTGATAGTTACATATGATCCATAATATTTTTGTTTGCAATTATTATTGAGCTCTCACATTCTGATTGGCAATTAAAAAGTTGAATTCTAACATTTTGATTGGCTATTGCTTGAGGACAAGCAATGAGTTAAGTTTGGGGCATGATAAGGGTAAAAAATATACCTATTTTACCTTTATATTTAGCTCATTTTCTTGTCAAAAGTTGCATGTTTAGATCAAATTTACTATTCTCAAGCTCAAAATATGTTAAAGTTGATGAATTAGGGAGTTGAGAGTCACATTTGTAAAATTATGCTTAAAAGTGCTTAAGAAGATCTATTTTGATATGAATTTGACTCAATTTGGTGTTGTGTAGAAAAACAGAAGGAATCTGGAAAAACCCAGAAATGTGACCGCATTCTAGGAAGGCAAAAATGAAATGCGACCGCATTTCTCGGTAGACAGAGGCCGTTCCAAGTCCGTCGCAGGTCGTTTTGAACGAGAGTTTTGCGCACCTAATCGGCCGTTTTGACCCCGAAAATGACTGGGCTACCTACCAGCACCTGTTTCGTGGCTCCTCAACCACTCCCCACACTATATAAGCTCGTGATTCGAAGAGAAATTCAAGCAGAACTCACTGGGAAGAAAAGGGTGGTGACAAAACCCTAGTAGACGCCCATGAGTAGGGATGCCTGAGGTCCTTCTTAGATGACTAAATTCTAACCTTAGTTAGACATCAAACCTTAGTGTTTGTAGGGATTTTCACCCTATTCCCATTTGTCAAGGAGAGTAGAGTGTCGAGCGAACTCTAGAAAGATTGGATAAAAGAAAAAACCCTAGTTGTAGCTACTGCACCTCATTTCCAGCACTTGTTACTTTTCATTTACTTGTATTCTTTATTCTTTATTTCAATGGAAAGTTGTTCATTTGCACTTTATTCCATCATGCGTAGCTAAATCCCGTTGAGGTGTTCAATATGGTGAATTCCCTTATGGTTCAATAGCTTGAAAGTGTTTATTTGCTTAAGTTTTATTCAATGCATGTCATTCTTTATTGATTATCATTCTGAATCTTGCTGAGTTTAAATTGATCACTTAGACTTTTCATGCTATGTAAGTTTGATCTCGAAAGGGACGAACAATATCAGTTTTCATAAAGGTGATATAGGAGAAAAGGGTCGAAAGATTGTATTCGATGTTAGAGGGCGAGGTTGCCTAAGGCATGATAACTTGCAAAAAGCAAGTTATTTGTTCTTTAAACTTAAGCTAAAACAAGGCTGAAAGATCCTAAGATGCGTTATCTCAGCGCAAAAAGATAGAGAAAAGTGATTGTTATAGGCGGCGAGCTATGTTCATGTATGCGGCAAGAAATTATAAAATATAGGGCGCAAACGCAAGCTAATTCAGTTGTTTGTTTTAAGTTTTTTCTCAGCGCAGGCACACATCCCAAGATGATCAAAAGACAGAAAAGATGGATAAAAAGACAGCGCTGACACAACTGACGCAAATAGGTGAAAAAGGGGTTGAAAAGACGTAAGTTGGCTAATAATGATCAAACACAAGTTGCTAAATTACTTGGAGAATTCATCTTCCTCGCCTATAAATAGATGCCAAGAACATTGATTAAAAGAGAGAGATAGAGGGGATCACAAAGAAATCTCAAGAAGCTACGATTAGAAGCAAACTTACGTGCATAATGTTTCATATCATGATGTCTTATTTTGCTCGCATGAACTAGTTTTTCTTCTTCAAGGCTTAGCGCAAGCACCTCATGCAGTGATAAGTATATTTTGTAAGCGCATATTTTGATTTAAATGAAACATTGATTGCTTTCTACTTAGTTGCGATAATCTTTTCATTACTAACTCCCGCTTGGCCAGCCGGATGTGGTAGCAGTGTGCTAAATCCCTGACAGGTAATGCATGTGGACATCTCTAAGTAGAACGAGTTAGCGCATGACATGTAGTCTTGGTAGCGTGAAAATACTACCGTTAAAAGATAGTGCATGCATGAGCTTTGATTGCGTTGTGACCAACACAGTCCCTTGTAAGTTTTAAGAGAACTAAGCTCCACACATGAACTAGCTAAATAATCAATTGATAGTTTAATGCCAAACGCATAAGGAGTACCGGAAGGGAAACTTTGTGATTTTTCTCACTTAGGCATTAATGGATCAATTAATCAAAGTATGCGCTACAAGATTCTAATAAACGCATGAGGCTGCAACCACAAAAGTCTTGATACCATTCTCATTGTGATTTTTCCTTTAACTCTCATTGAATGTTTTGTTTTATGCAAAATATTACTTTTCAGTCATACCAACTCTCTTGTTTTTTTTTTTTTAAAAATAATATTATACGTTTTGAGTTTCAATCAGTAAATATTGTTAAAAACTTTGTGCATATCCCTTCCCTGTGGATTCGACCCTGGACTCACCAGGTATTACTTGATTTTGTCAGTTTATACTTGGATTGATTAAAATCTACGATAATTCTTTATTAAAATACCAAACACTCTGACAACCAACCAAGGCACCCTATAACAACTATAGGGTTATAGATTGCATGCTTGCTTTATCTATGTCAGAGTCGAGTCACAGAAATGTGCATAACGGTACTTGCTTAGCCTTCTAACGATTCTTGGGAGCAAGACCAAATAGAAGTTAAATCTGACCCAATGCATTGAATAGACTTAGGTTGAATAAGCTATGACTAGAGTTATTTGCCTTTGGGATGAATCTATATTAAACACCTCGTTTTATTTATCATTGTTATTTCTTTTCTTATTTGTTTTGTTTATTTTTCCAAAAAATCATCATAAATTATTTCTTTGGTTACCTATTCTAAGCAATCTTTGAACAATTTCTTCTTCAAATCTGTGTTTCCAATTTAGTCCTCGTGGGATCGATACCCTTGGAATACTTCTAAGGTTTTTATTACTACGTGTGATAGTGTATACTTGCATTAGGTTGGCTGAATTATTCTTATTCATTATCTACCATCTTTTTCAACATCCACATTATTCACAAAGTGTGTACCCTCATCGCTCACGGATATAGACCTATACCGGTAAGTCAATCCTTCACGAGTGTCCATAATCACAGCTAGATCAAATTACCGTTTTACCCTTGTGTTACATCTGTCTTCTTAAGTACCAGTGCTCCTTTGATGAACAACCTGTTTATGGTGCAACCAGTAAACAGAAAGTCCCTCTCGGGCCAGTGAGAGGGCATGATCCCTTTGTGCAAGACTCGGAGTCACCACTTAAGGGAACACTCATCTACTTCTCCTAGAAGCGGGAAGGAGTGAATTTCATCTTGTGTTGTCATGTCCCCAGCCCCCACTCGGTCTCGTCCCCAAAAAGGTAGGGTATTGAGGTAATTAAAGTAATTTGAAATGTTCAAATTTACTAACGGAAATAATATAATGTATGGTGATACATTATAATATAAAGTTTATATTTGAATTAAACTTTATAATATAAATTTATTTTGAATATTGATTCAAATTTAATTTATGGGAGAATTGAATATTTGAAGGAGTTCAAATTTCAATTTAATATAAATTGGATTCATATTAAAACTATGGGTTAAAATTAATGTGCATTAGATGCTCATTAAATATATGATATTTAATTTAATAATTAAATAATTGATGAATTAGTTAATTATTTAATTCAATATAATTTAATTAAATTTGATTTAATTAAAACCTTAGGTTATATGAGGGATATTCATTTGAATATGATTTAAATGAATTGATTAATTAAATAGGATTTAATTAATTATTATAATTATTACCTAAATTTAATTTTATATTAAATTTAATTTTAAATATATTAGTTAAATGTAACTGATGGGGATTTTTATTGACCAACACGTGGAAGGTCATCCACATTCCTTGATCCCTCATTCCTTAACTGATCGATTCTGTAACGACCCTACATTTCATGATTAGATCCTAGGGTCATTACCACATGCATTTCATTTTACTTTTATAGAACAACGATGAAACGACATTTAGTGTAAAACAAGCTTCGAAAATCAACGAGACTTTTCACCCTGGGATCCCAGTTAAAACAGAAACGACCAAAACTGTAACAATTTCAATAAAAATCTCAAAAACGAAGTAACAATTTCAATAAAAATCTCAAAAACGAAGTAACAATTTCAATAAAAATCTCAAAAACGAAACAAGTCCTAGAACAACACATTATGAAAAGTAAAGAAGAAAGAGTTCAAAATCATGAAACACGGAAGTCTATCCTACGAAGTTCCATGGCTCATCTAGGAACGTTCCGTCACACATTTTGTACACCTGATGCGCAATTTGCATACCGCAAGTGTACATGTCAAGTAATAATATAGTGTTTTCGTGTAAAACGAGTGTCGTCCTCTGGATTGGATTTCTAGCAAATTAAGTACCGTGGATACTTTTGTTCAATTTTATTTAGGGAGCAAAACTCAAAGATAAAGATAAAAGTAAAGACAAAAAACATAAAATAAAGGTGGAGACTCAAATGGAAAGACTCTTAGGGAATTGATTTCATTGTTGAGATTGAGGATAAATTAATGGGATGAATTTAGCATGCAATTATTCTACCAAGTCTAGGAACCTTTTATCACAACTATCTCTCCCGAGCATAATTGATTCTCATGCATGCAACCAACTTGATATCCCTATCTAAGTTCATTAACATGCAAGGCTTTGAGTTTAGTTCTTCAATCAACTTCTAAAGTTATTCCAAATCCCGTCACAAACTTGGAATTTCTACTTTAGTCATGCAATTAAATAAAGTAAGTCTTAGGCCAAATCCCCTCTCCCGAGCAAGATTCAACACTCAAATCATTCAACTAGTGATCAAGTAATTGAAAGCATTTAACCATAATTGCATAGGTAAAATATATGCATATTCATACCACAAATCAATCCAACAACCTAAAACAACTACATCAATCCCTAAGACAAACAACTAGCAATTCATAGTCTTTAAACTACAAACACTAATTGAAAGAAAAGCCATAAGAACTACAAGAGTTAAGGGAAAGAGAAAGGAAAACTCGAATCTGCCAACACCGCACGTCCCTGTCACGATCTCCACGTCTTCTCGCTTGATTCCCGCTCCTTGGCCTTGCCTTTAGCTCCCACAAAAGGTCTCTAGTCGAAATTAGGGCTAAAATCTCACCAATTGGACTCCCCTTGGCCGTAGCATGAAAATAAGATTAAATAGGAAATCTGTCGATAGCGTCGAGACGCTATGGTCACAGCGTCGCGACGCTATGACCTTTTGCCGCCTGAATCAGAAAAGGAAAGGCAGCGTCGAGACGCTCCAAGAGCAGCATCCCGACGCTGGTCTGCAGATGGCTCTCTTTTGGCTTCTTCTAACTTGAATCTTTTTCGTTCTTTAGCCAATTTTCATGTCCCGAACACATATTTAGCTCCAATTTCCTGATTTAACTCCGAAACATGATTCCTACAAATAGAACACAAAAATGCATAATTTTGGCCAATTAAATATAAAAGACTAGCTTAATTATTTAGGGAAAAATAGCTAGTTATGCTCGCTATCAAATACCCCCAAACTTAAGCTTTTGCTAGTCCTCGAGCAAACTAAAAATCAAACATATAGTGGAAGAATGGATGCAACAAACATGACTCAATCCTCAAGGCTCAAAAGTCAATAGTCAAGCAATCAAGAGACATGCACATAAGGACCAATGAGGGAGACAAATCAAAAGTTTTCCAAAATTAACTTGCACAAGCGAGATCTAACTTAACGAGATCAGACTCTACTAGCCCGGGATTGGATTACTAAACTCTCAACTCATCTTCCCTCTACACTGGCACTATGGATTCACTAACGAGTCAATGGAACAAATTAGTTTGTTTTCCTCCACACTTAGGTGCTTATAATTGTAAATTAGAACATGCATTTATATGTGGCACTAGCTTTCACACACCTATTGCAGGGACCCTTAACCTGAGTTTTCTCTGGTTGGCCTAACTGATCACAACAGGGGTAGCTCTTTTTGCCTAAATCTTTATTACTCATTGTATTGCGCGCATAAGTCATGACTTTCTCTTCTTTTTTTTTCTTTCAAATTGTAACAACAGAATGATTTTTCTCTATATGAGCATGATAAGCATATATTCTTTTCTTTCCTCCTAAGCAAGATCAAACATGCTAATTTGCAAAAAATTAACTCTTTAGCTCTTCCCTACACCTATCGAGGTGGCAACAAGCATATGAATCTAATAATTCGCTCCTAAGCATTCGAATCCAAATCTAGCCAAGACAAATACTCTACTCATGCAAGACATCTCCTAGAAAAAGGTTAAAAAAATCTCCCTTTTTGGGCACTCATGCTTACAACTCATCGAAAGCTTAAAGATTGACAAGAAAGCCTATCCTAGGAAATCATAGTCATGCAAAAATAACATCCAGAAAACAACCATATGCTCAATTCAAAGGAAGCTCAAAACTATAGCCCGAACTCAGATGCTCAAGGGCTCCACAAACATGATATTCCACCCCCAAACTTAAAACATGCATTGTCCTCAATGTATAAATCAATAAAGCATACATAAGCATGAGAACAAGAAAAGAATGGAAGGGGTGAACAATACTGCCCTAGAATGATGACCTTTTCATGAATGCTTGGCAAAGGCGAGAACACGGGAACACCTACAAAACAAAAACAACAAAAAGATCAAAGACATAAAAGAGAAAAAACAAACTAACTTGGGTTGCCTCCCATAAGCGCTTGTTTAACGTCTTTAGCTAGACGTGCTTGTGCAGTCTGTCAAGGCACATAAAAATTCTCGTATTTCTTTGGACCCTTCTTTCTTGAATTGATAAAACCAACGATCGCTAGCAAACTTACTAGCTTCTCATGGGCCACTGAAATAGGATTATTTTTTGAATTTTTGAACAAAATAAGCATAAAAGGAGAAATATCAAAATAAAGAGACTCTGACTCTATAACTGACTCGTGAGAATAGAAAAAAGAACAATCAAAATCTACAAAGGATGAAGAAGATAAAACAGACGAAAGCTTTTCAACCTCAAACTCTACCTCCTGAACTTCCTCTGTCACTGCAAGCTCATTTTCTTTTTCTTCCTCACAAACATGCTCTTGATAGGTGCTACAACTCTCCAATTCTTCCCCACTATTCATGCAACTCACCCCTAAATGCTCAACCATAGCAAAATCGAAAGAATTATGCTCCTGGATAGGTGCCAATGAATCATCGGCCACATGACTCACTAGACATCCTATGGAAGGGGATCCCACCCCACTAACTTCCTTTGGGGTCTGAAGTCCTTTTATAATTTCATCAAATTTTAGACTCCTCGCTCTAGACTCCTCAATATAATTTTGAATTATGCTTTCTAAGGAAGAATTTTCTTTTAAAGGGGTAAAACTTGAAGATGAAAAATTGGAATATGGTGTTGAATAAAAAGCCATTCAATTAAAGCAACAATGATAATTAGGCTTCCAATCAAATAATAACCCAACAAGAACAAAGGACTAAGACTCAAACAAAAAAGGAAAGAAAGAAAAAAAAATAAATAAAAAAACAAAAGCAAATAAGGGAAAGACAAATAAGGGAACAAAAATCAAACAAATAAGGAAAGAACTAAAATAGGAAACTATCAAATATGGAAAGAAAACAAATAAGGAAAAAGAAATGCAATCTATCTACAAAATAAAAATACACCCTAAATTAAAACCGAACAATTTTTCCACAATATTAATTTAACTAAATATGCCAATCCCCGGCAATGGCGCCAAAAACTTGATGCGCAATTTGCATACCGCAAGTGTACGGGTCGTCCTCTGGATTGGATTTCTAGCAAATTAAGTACCGTGGATACTTTTGTTCAATTTTATTTAGGGAGCAAAACTCAAAGATAAAGATAAAAGTAAAGACAAAAAGCATAAAATAATGGTGGAGACTCAAATGGAAAGACTCTTAGGGAATTGATTTCATTGTTGAGATTGAGGATAAATTAATGGGATGAATTTAGCATGCAATTATTCTACCAAGTCTAGGAACCTTTTATCACAGCTATCTCTCCCGAGCATAATTGATTCTCATGCATGCAACCAACTTGATATCCCTATCTAAGTTCATTAACATGCAAGGCTTTGAGTTTAGTTCTTCAAGCAACTTCTAAAGTTATTCCAAATCCCGTCACAAACTTAGAATTTCTACTTTAGTCATGCAATTAAATAAAGTAAGTCTTAGGCCAAATCCCCTCTCCCGAGCAAGATTCAACACTCAAATCATTCAACTAGTGATCAAGTAATTGAAAGCATTTAACCATAATTGCAGAGGTAAAATATATATGCATATTCATACCACAAATCAATCCAACAACCTAAAACAACTACATCAATCCCTAAGACAAACAACTAGCAATTCATAGTCTTTAAACTACAAACACTAATTGAAAGAAAAGTCATAAGAACTACAAGAGTTAAGGGAAAGAGAAAGGAAAACTCGAATCCGCCGACACCGCACGTCCCCGTCACGATCTCCACGTCTTCTCGCTTGATTCCAGCTCCTTGGCCTTGCCTTTAGCTCCCACAAAAGGTCTCTAGTCGAAATTAGGGCTAAAATCTCACCAATTGGACTCCCCTTGGCCGTAGCATGAAAAGAAGATTAAATAGGAAATCTGTCGATAGCGTCGAGACGCTAGTGTCATAGCGTCGCGACGCTATGGTCACAGCGTCGCGATGCTATGACCTTTTGCCGCCTGAATCAGAAAAGGAAAGGCAGCGTCGAGACGCTCCAAGAGCAGCATCTCGACGCTGGTCTGCAGATGGCTCTCTTTTGGCTTCTTCTAACTTGAATCTTTTTCGTTCTTTAGCCAATTTTCATGTCCCGAACACATATTTAGCTCCAATTTCCCGATTTAACTCCGAAACATGATTCCTACAAATAGAACACAAAAATGCATAATTTTGGCCAATTAAATATAAAAGACTAGCTTAATTATTTAGGGAAAAATAGCTAGCTATGCTCGCTATCAACACCCTTGCCTTTACCTGTATTTACATATTAGGGAAAAGAATGAGTATTTAAAAATACTCAGTAAGTAACAATACTGCTAGGCATGCAACAACCAAGGTATCTTGAGGTTATTTGGGCTAAGGACCTAAAGGTTATGTCATCTCGTTTCATTTCATTTCATTACACTCATCCTGTAGTATGGGTCTCGTGAACAATTAATTGACCTGACATAAGTTTGCCAACTCTCTGGAGGTGCATAGGTGGGAATCATGGGAGAACTCTACCCCTACTGATAGTAAAAGGCACCCAGTCAGTGGAGCCAAGTCTCACCCTGTAGGATTGGAATTCCCTAATTCCGTTAGCGGAAGCGAATTGGGACCGATTCGTAGTTAATTTTGTTTTAACCAAAATACCAATACATTGGCAAAAATTTAGAAAACTATTCTAAATCAATTATTAAGGCTAAACATACAACCTTAGAACTAATTCTAAAGGGGAGAAGCAAACATGTCGACGTTGTCGTCTCTGAAATATCAAGAACGCCTTTCTTGATTTTTGACCAAGCGTCAACAATTGGGACACCACCAATTGATCTTTCCCGCTATAACTCTGAGATTAGGAACGTAGTTGTGGGACTACCTAATCTTGAATGAGAAAAATTCTTAGAGAGAAAAATTCTCTCTGGAGTTCTTGGGTTGAGAGAATATGAGAGGGAGACTAGAATGAGATTTTTGGCCTTATGGTGACCATTTGTTGTAGTACCTAAACCCTAGGTTTAGTGTTCTATTTATATGAGAAAGACCGTGAATAAAATATTCATTTAAAATCAATTATTTCCATAATTGATTTAATCTTTTCTATAATTAATCAATTCCATAATTGATTAATCTTTTCCATAAATGATTGATCACTTCCATAAGTGATTAAATCATTTCCGGAAATGATTAATTACTTCCATAAGTGATTAATCATTTCCATAATTGATTAATTTCCAATTAATTAATTCTTTAATTAATTAATCACCAATTAAATCATATATTTAATTTCAGACCTTCTATTAGTTAATTAATTAATTACCCAATTAAATATCATATATTTAATATCATGCCTTCAATTAATTAATTCTATAATATGAATCAAATTCATATTAAAATTTGAACTCCTTCAAATTCTCTTATATCCTAAAAATTTAATATGAATCAAATTCATATTAATATTTGAACTTCTTCAAATATTTATTTCTCTCATAATAATAAAGTTTAATTTCAAATTAGACTTTACATTTTAATGTATTGATAGCATGCATAAATGTTATCATTTTCCTATTAATTTTAGCTAGTTTTATGCTTGAATTGTGTACTTCAATGCTATTTTATGTTTAAATTTCAATAAACCGAGTCAAGGAACCAAAATCGGATTTTTGAGAGAATTTGGATGATTTTGGAGACTTTTTGAAGCATTTTGGAGAAGTCCATTGAAGACCCAAGTCCAAAATCCCAAGAAGAATGAGTTAGAAACCCAAATTCATGAATTCTAAAGCCTTAATTATCAAGTTGGGTCAAGAAAAGAACCCAAGATCCATTACATGAAGCATTTGGGCCAAAAGAAAGTTGGAGGCCCAAAAATTGAGTCAAAATCGGGCCATTCTTTGAAGACCAAGGCCTAGCATCAAAACGCTTGGGCGAAGCGTCTCGACGCTTGGCAGCCGCGCAGAGAGTTTTGGAATTGCGACAGCATCGTGACGCTGTCCATGTAGCGTCGCGACGCTGCACCATCTTGAGCGGCAAGAAAAGAAGTGACGTCAGAGCACGAGAAAGATCCAGAAAGTGGGTAGCGCCGCGACGCTGCGACGACTTGGAGCCCAAGACAATATGACGTCAGAGCGTCGCGACGCTGTGTGTTGGTCGCTACCGCAAGCGCACGGTATCGCAAGTATATAAAACGGAAAATATCCGAGTATCGAATCCTCAGGGAATTTGAATTATATCCATTAAGTACCAAGAACCATCATGTTTTAATTTTATTTAGAATTTCAACTCGAATTGGTAAAGCGAAAATTAAAGAAACTAATAAAAAGAAACATGCAAGTAAAAAGGAATTTTCCTATCAAAGGGGCCTTGACATAGGGTGTTAACTAGCTTTCTTGGATTTGTAGCTCAATTACATGGATATATGTAATTAATAATCTTCAATTTCATAAATCTAGAAGTAATTATAAGCGGATTTCTCTTTCAAGTTCCTCCACATCTCATACTAACATAACTAATTTATGTGTCCATCTCCTTAGTTAATCATAGTATGGCATTAAGCAACTTCATAATCAATTTCTAACAATTCTCTTTCACTCTCGTGCTCCAAGCAATTATTAGCCATGCAATTTGGATCTAATCTAAATCCTCTCTGTCGAGTATCAATTTAGACCAACATAACAATTAATCCGTGATCAAGAGATTAAAAGCATTAAGAATGAACTGCATAGATGAAATATGAAGAAATTCATTACATAATCCAAGTAATTGCGCTACAATATCCAATTAACTAGAATAACGACCCTAGGTCTCAAGATCTACTCACAAATGGAAATAATTTTGCCAAAATGATCTTGATCCATAGGCCTAACTCAATTTAAAATAAGAAATTACAAAGAAGGATGGAAGAAATAACCGATAAGTTGATCCCAAGCTCCCGTCACGAACATCTCGAATCCGAGCCTTGGAATCTCGCTCAATTCCTCCTTTTTCCTCACAACTCTTCTTTCTTTTTCTCTCTGTTGAGCTAGGGGAGAGCTCCCCAAAAATGGGATGATCATAACCAAAGGAAAGGGGGCTATTTATAGGAGCAAGGGCTGGACATTTCTTGCTGAACAAGTCGCCAGCGTCGAGACGCTACGTCACAGCGTCTCGACGCTGTGACGTCAGTTTTCTTAGCGCCGAAGTTGTTGTAGCGTCGCGATTCTGGATTTTTCCTCGCTGATCACCTAGCGTCGAGACGCTCTAGTCCTAGCGTCGAGACGCTAGGCCTTCTAGAAGCCTTAAACACGGATTTTTGTCTCCTTTCTTCTTTCTTTTGGGCTTTTTGGGCCTTCACTTCAAATGTTCTCTTTTCTTTTCTTCTTTTATGGCCCAAAGTCTTCTTTTTATACCCAAAATTGGTAAAATTCTTGGTTTTGCTTCTCGAACTCGGTTTTCTACAAAATCAACATAAAAATACATTAAAGCTCACAATTCATGTACAAAACTAGCTAAAATTAATAGGAAAATTAATAGGTAAAATTCTTTGTTCAAGTTCCAGAGTCACGACTTAAGGGAACACTCATCTATTTCTCCTAGAAGTGGGAAGGAGTGAGTTCCTTCTTGTGTTGTCATGTCCCCAGCCTCCCACTCGATCTTGTCCCAAAAAGGAAGGCATATTGAATCGAAAGCGGGGCACTGCCCCTCTTTTTGGTCCCAAGTCCTGCCTCGACGGGCCAATCCGGGCAGAAGACATTGTCAGGTGGGGAGTTTGGCTGGGGCGGCATATCTGTTAAAGATAACACAGGTGTTTTAAGATGAGCTCAACGAGAAAAGAAATCTCGTGTGGAACAAAAGGGTAAAAGCTCGTTTGATTCTGATTTCCAATACGAATACGAACAGTGAAAGCGTGGCCTCTAGATCCTTTAGACCTTCGAAATTTGAAGCTAGAGGTGTCAAAAAAGTTACCACAGGGATAACTGGCTTGTGGCAGCCAAACGTTCATAGCGGCGTTGCTTTTTTATCCTTCGATGTCGGCTCTTCCTATCATTGTGAAGCAGAATTCACCAAGTGTGTGATTATTCGCCCACCAATAGGGAACGTGAGCTAGGTTTAGACCGTCGTGAGACAGGTTAGTTTTACCCTACTAATGACAGTGTCGTGATAGTAATTCAACCTAGTACGAGAGGAACCTTTGATTCGTACAATTGGTCATCGCGCTTGGTTGAAAAGCCAGTGGAGCGAAGCTACTGTGCGCTGGATTATAACTGAACGCCTCTAAGTCAGAATCCGGGCTACAAGCAACGCATGCGCCCATTGCTCAATATAGACCTATACCGGTGAGTCAATCCTTCCCGTCTGTCCATAATCACACTTGGGTCAAAGTACAGTTTTACTCCTGTGTTACATCTATCTCCTTAAGTACCACTGCTCCTCTAATGAACAACTTGTTTATGGTCCAACCAATAAATAGAAAGTCCCTCTCAAGCCAGTGAGAGGGCGGGATCCCTTTGTTCAAGTCCCAGAGTCGCCACTTAAGGGAACACTCATCTATTTCTCCTAGAAGTGGGAAGGAGTAAATTCATTCTTGTGTTGTCATGTCCCCAGCCTCCCACTCGGTCTTGTCCCAAAAAGGAAGGCATATTGAGTCGGCGTATTGGCCACTCTCACCCATGCTAATCAAAGGATAATCCCTCATGAGAAGGAGTTCATGATACACTTAAGATTAAGACTGAGTTACCTAGGTCATCCTATTGAAACAGTAACCTAACTAGTTAACGGTGTTATATCTAGTGGTTTACTATTTCATGATCCGGTCTTATGCAAACTCATTGCATAGGATACCCCCGCTTGCATGTCTACCACATGGACGCTTTGGATCATTACGTTTGTATCAAATGCAAAGCGGGTTGTATCACATAGTGTTACCAAGATAAGGTACCCAGTTTTATCCTTGTACTATAGACCTTTTAGGTTGTTACTTGAACATCGATCTCCGTATGTCTCCACATACTAGTTCAAGTTACATACAAACAACCTTGGATTTTAGTTTATTGGATTTGGGTCAAATTGTGCAATATTTAACAATAACACTTTATTGTAGAAAGTTAATAACACTTTATTGAAACGAGTATACAATTTGTTTACATTCATTGTCTACGAGTTTTAGGGCATAAAACCCAACAAATTCCCACTTGAACTAAAACTCTAGTTTAGTGGGATGTACAATAATCTATACAGCAGCGGGTGTATAAATACATGTATAAAACATATACAATATACAAATACAATAAACTAGGGCATCATTATACCCATTACATAATGGTATCATTATACCCATTACATTTCTCCCACTTGCCCTAGATTTCATCTTTGTACATAACTCGTAGACCTAATTCTTCTAGATGACCTTCATACACTTTAGCCGAGAGAGCCTTTGTGAATGAATCAACAATATTCCATTCAATTCAATGTGCCTGCTTGTCTTGGGTTGTGAGGTTCTTTTGAATTTGCCACAGCACCACTGTATCACTATAAAGTATGATGGGCAAGTTCACATTTGGAACACATTCCAAATCAGTCAAGAACTTCTTGAGCCATACAGTCTCTATCGCTACTTCACAAGAAGCTATATTTTCGACCTATATGGTCAAGACTGTAACTATGTCATACTATAGCTCCTTTGTAAAGATTGACCATAGATACTGATGTAGATTTCCTTAAATCTTTATCAGTCTTAAAATTCATGTCAGTGTATCCTGTAAGGATCAAATCCTTAGTCTCATACACGAGCATATAATTCCTCATTCTCCTAAGATACTTGAGGATATTCTTAACGGTTTTCCAGTGATCAAATCTTGGATTAGATTGATACTTACTGACAATCCCTACTGCATAGGGCATTCATCTCATGTCCTCAACTTCTTGAGGTGTCTCAGGAAACAGTTCCTTAGACAAAAGAATTCCATGTCTACCTTCTTGGAATTCTCCATCTCATATCTAACTAACATTTTGTAGATATAAGACGCTTGAGACAGGGCTAGCATTTTGTTCTTTCGGTTCCCAATAATTTGGATCCTAAGAACAAACTAAGCTTCTCCCAAATCTTCCATTTGGAAATGAGATACTAGTCACTTTTACTAGTTAGTAAGATAACCTACATCATTGGCAATGACTAGGATATCAATCATATACAACACTAATACTTCTTGTTAAGACAAGATTCATCAATGTTTTGATCAAAGCCAAAAGATTTGATCACTGTATCAAATCTTATATTCCAAGATCGAATTTCTCAGGTCAATCCATAAATGGATCACTTAAGCTTGGAAACCATTTTGCTTTTGATCTTGCTAAATGAATCATTCTGGTTGAGACATGTAGATACTCTTCTCAAGATTACCATTCAAAAGGGTAGTCTTGACATCCATTCAAAATGGACAAGAGTTCTAACAGACTTCAGGATGACGACAGGAGATAAGGATTCCTTACAGTCCCCTGTTTATGTGTATAACCCTTTGCCACAAGTCTAACCATAAGATTACGTCTCGTTTCTTCTTGTAGATTTATTTGAAATCCATAGGCGTTACCCCATTAGATAGATCTACAAGATCCTAGATGGAATTGAAATCACAGATTTTAATTCCAGGTCCATTGCTTTAATCCATTGGTCTTGTTAACATTATTCGTTGCCTTGCTATAAGACAATGGATCCTTAATGCCATCATCAGGTATGATGATCTGGGCTTCAGTTAAGCCCATGTAACGGTCAGGTTTTAGAACAATCCTCCCACTACATCGAGGCACTCTCAACTCTTGAGATAGATGTAACTAACCAGTTGTATCGACCCCATCAACAACTCTTGTTGAAGGCCAGCATCATCAACAACCCTTGTTGACTTATCAACAACTCTTGTTGATGTTTTTGTAGCTTCATTAGTTAATTTACTTAAAACGACTGTTTACTTTCTCATGTGGTCTTCTTCTGAGAATGTAGCATTTGTCGATACAATTTCTTTATTCTTTTATGGATTGAAGAAGTACCCACTTCTCGTTTCCATAAGGTGACAATGAGCATAACTTATAAATAGCTGTTGGGTTTCCAGAGTGGGGTAAAAATATAGTAAAAATAGACTCTAGAACACTGTGCAAGCATACACAATCTGCAACAAGTGATAAGTAATTTATCGTATCCATGGGGCTGAATAGCTCTCACTTTATCTATTTTGTATAACTCTCTAATGGTTTCAAAGGTGGTTAAAATTATTGATTTTGATAAAATGTTGAAGCAAAAGAAATGACAGAACAGAAAGTAAACAAATAAAGCAGACAGATTGGAAACAGGTCGTTGGTCAGGATTTTAGTAATTGTTTTAAAAGATGCTCTAGCCATATTATTGATTCGGCAATTCTCTTGCGGTCGTATTAGCAGGATCCTCCCAGAACTCTGGGTTTTTTGGAATGTGTTTCAACTCCAATGAAGCTCTACCAATCAAACACTAGGCTTGGCTATTGGTGCGTGTGTGAACTGAATGGATGGATGTGAGATAAGGTGAATAATAATAAGAATAATAAGAAGAATAATTAAGCTAACACTTAAGTGCAAGTATACACTGTTGCACGTAGTAATAAAAAAACCTTAGAAGTATTCCAAGGGTATCGATCCCACGAGGACTAAACTGGAAATTCAGATTTGATGAAGAAACTGCTCAAATGATTGCTTTTGAAAAAGGTAACCAAAGAAAATAAGTTGATTGATTGGGTTTTTGCAAAGATAAATAAAACAAGCAATAAAATAATAAAGAATAACAATAAGATAAAATGAGGTATTCAACATGGATTCATCCCTAAGGTAACAACCATACTTATGCAATATCTAACTTAAGTGTATTTAATGCATTGGGTCAGATTTAACTTCTATTTGGCCCTTGTTTCCAAAAACTGTTAGAAGGCTAAGCGAGTACCGTTATGCCCATTTCTGGGACTCGACTCCGACATAGACAATTCACGAATGCAACCTATAACCCTATAGTCGATATAGGATGCCTTAGGCAGCTTGCCCTATACCGCCGAACAATCTCTTTCGAGCTTTTTCTCCTATATCACCTTTATGAGAATCGATATCGTTTGTCCCTTTCGAGATCAAACTCACATAGCATGCAAAGTCTAAGTGATCAAATTAAACTGAGCAACATTGGAGTGATAATCAATAAAGAATGACATGCATTAAACACAACTTAAGCAAATAAGACACTTTCAAGCCATTAAACCATAAGGGAATTCACCACATTGAACCCCTCAACGGGATTTAGCTACTCATGATGGGATAAGAAGCAAATGAACACATTTTCATTGAAATAATAATGTAAATAATACAAAATAATGAAAAGATCCAAGAGCTGGAAATAAAGGAGATAGCTAAATATTATGGGTTTTTTGTTTACACAATCTTCTAGAGATCGCTACGACACTCCACTATCTCAATTTTACTAGGTTGGAATGGGTGAAACTCTCTACAAACCACAAGGTTTGATGTCTAACTCTCTCTCAGGTTAGAATTTGGTCATCTAAGAAGGACCTCGGGCATCCTTACTCATTGGTGTCGAGCCAGGGTTCTGTCACCACCCTTTTCTTCCAACTGAGTTCTGCTTGGATTTGACTTTGAATCTCGAGCTTATATAGTGTAGAAATTGGTTGAGGAGCTGTGAAATAGGTGCTGGAAGGTTGCCCAGTCAGTTTCGGGGTCAAAACAACCGGTTAGGTGCGAAGAAGACTCGTCAACAACGACCCGCGTGCGACTCGGAACGACCTCTGTTTTTCCAGAAATGCGGTCGCATTTCATTTTTGCCTTCCCAGATATGCGGTCCCATTTCTGGGGAATTCCAGCTTTTCCTCTATTTTTCTGCACAGCAGTAAACTAAGTCAAATTCTCTTAAAATCAAGTTTTTTCAAGCACAAATGAGTAAAATTCAACAAAAGTAATTCTCAACACCCTAACTTATCAAACTAAGCATATTTTGAGCTCGGGAACAGTAAATTGATCACAACATTCAACATTTATCCAAGAAATGAGCTAAATATAAGGGTAAAATAGGTATATTTTTTACCCTTATCAGCTATCCCTAACTCAGTCACTGGCGTTCACCAATAGACAATGATCTAGTGTGATTAAATGCCACACACTTCTCAAATCATCCCTGAAACTAAGAAGTGGTATTCATACCGGCTGGCTAGGCGGGCACACTAAGATCCTTGGCTATAACATGAATACTCGAACTATATGTAGGGACATATCATAGGATCAAGTTCAAGTTTATAGTCAAAATAGTCTATAGTATACAGATAGGGTTGGGTGCCTTATCCTGGGGAAACTATGGATTCGACCCACTTTGTATTAAGTACAAACGATGAGATCCTAAATCGTTCATGTAGAGACATGCGAGTGGGGGCGTCCTATGCAATGAGTTTGCATAAGACTGGACCACGAAATAAGTCACTTTCTCTTTATAACACCGTTTACTGTAGAAACTAACTATTTCACAAGATGACCTAGGTAACTCGATCCTAATCCTGAGCTAACTATGAACTCCTGTTTATACAAGATTATCCTTTGATTGGCATGGGTGAGAGTGGCCAGACTTCGCCTACTCAATAATGTTGGGTTTAATGTCCCATAAACTCGTAGTTTGTAAATCATTAAACATATTCTATTTCCAATAAAGACGTTATTGAGGTTATTCAGTAAAAGATGTTATTGAATATGTAAATTGCGAATGATTAACCTAAATCCAATAAACTAAGATCCTTGGCTATAAAATGAATACTCGAACTATATGTAGGGACATATCATAGGATCAAGTCCAAGTTTATAGTCAAAATAGTCTATAGTATAAGGATAAGGTTGGGTACCTTATCCTCGAGACACTATGGACGCGGCCCACTTTGTATTAAGTACAAACGATGAGATCCTAAATCGTTCATGTGGTGACATGCGAGTGGGGGCGTCCTATGCAATGAGTTTGCATAAGACTGGACCACGAAATAAGTCACTTTCTCTTTATAACGCCGTTTACTGAAGAAACTGACTATTTCTCATAGATGACCTAGGTAACTCGTTCTTAATCCTGAGCTATCTATGAACTCCTGTTTATGCGAGATTATCCTTTGATCTGCATGGGTGAGAGTGGCCAGCATCGCCGACTCGACAAGCCTACCATTTTGGGGATAAGATCGAATAGATAGCTGGGGACATAGTTTCGCAAGACGGAATTCACTCCTACCCTTTCAGGGTTAGTAGATAGGTTGTTCCCTTAAGTACTAACTCCAGGACTTGAACAAGGGGCCCCACCCTCTTGTTAGATCGAGAGGGACTTAGGTTTGATGGTTGGACCGCAGACCGATTGTTCATTAGAGGATTAGTGGAACTTAAGGAACAAGAAGTACTATAGAGGTAAAACGGTTATTTGACCTAGCTATAGCTACGAACAACCTGTGAAGGAACGACTTACTAAACATGGTTAAATCAAGTGGACGGAAATATATCTATAGTGAGGGGAGTGCAACTATCGGGCTATAGTGGAGTGTCCCGATAGTTAACGAATGTTGGCTAGCTTAGATAATGAGATTAGTCGGTTAGCCTTGAATCGTTGGAGCCCATGATCTATAGGTCCATTAGGTCCCCCTACTAGCTCATATCGGATTAAAGCCTAGAATATTTTGATAGGAAACTTTGAATCGTTCAAAAACGGGAAATAGGGTTTTATCGTAAAACATGTTCAACACAATGATTTAATTATGAATTAAATTAGGAATTGAGAGATGAGGTATTTAAAAGTGTTTTAAATACCATATATATGTATTAGGAATCATATATAATTCATGGCATTAGGTGATAAAGATTGATTAGATCAATCATATCAAAATTACTTAGAAATGTCCCAATTAATTGCCTAAAAATCAATTTCAATTTTGAATTGAATTTGAAATGAATTGAAAGCTTAAAATTCACAATTAGGATTCAATTCATAGTGGATTTAGTGGTTTTCCACTCTTGCATAATGATACATAGTGGAAAACAACACAAACATGCATTAGATGCATGTGTTGTGAAGTAGACACCTAGAATCCACTTTGAGTTTCACCTTGACCATGTGGCTAAGTGTCATGAAGCTTGTCTTTGCATGGGAGATGTCTATAAAAGGGGCTTGAATTAGATTCAAGAAGTGAAGCTTTCATTTAGTGTTATGCTGCAAATTTTCTCCCTCAAATTCTCTCTCATTTCATCTCCTTCCAAAAGCTTGTACCATCAAGCATTCCCTTCCTATTTCTTTCTTCTATAGAGTCCCACAAGTCTTTCTAGGCCCAAGAGAATAGTAGGGAAGACTCTAGAGGTTGTCCAAGGAGCATAGGAGAGGCAAACAACACAAGGAGTTCCACATAAGTGAGCTACAAAGGTTGGTGTTCTCTCCACTCTATATTCTGTCTTTTATAGAACATGCATGCTTTAGGAGCAAAATTGAATGTCTTAAGTGCTTTCGATCTTCAATTGCTTCCGCATGTGTTATATGAACACCTTCAAATAAGCCTACCATTTTGGGGATAAGATTAGATTGATAGCTGGGGACATAGTCTCGCAAAACGAAATTCGCTCCTACCCATTTCAGGGATAGTAGAGAGGTTGTTCCCTTAAATGCTAACTCCAGGACTTGAACAAGGGGCCCCACCCTCTCGATGGCACGAGAGAGACTTAGGTTTGATGGTTGGACCACAAACTCATTATTCAATAGAGGATTAGTGGAACTTAAGGAACAAGAAGTACTATAGGGGTAAAACGGTCGTTTGACCTAGCTATAGCTACGAACAACCTGTGAAGGATCGACTTACTGAACATGGTTAAATCAAGAGGACAGAAATATATCTATGGTGAGGGGAGTGCAACTACTGGGCTATAGTGGAGTGTCTCGGTAGTTAACAAATGTTGGCTAGCTTGGTTAATGAGATTAGTCGGTTAGCCTCGAATCGTTGGAGCCCATGATCTATAAGTTCATTAGGTCCCCCTACTAGTTCATATCGGAATAAAGCCTAGAACAATAAGATAGGATTCTTTGAATCGTTCAAAATCGGAAAAAAGGGTATTATCGTAAATTGTGTTTGACACAATAATTTAATTATGAATTAAATTAAAAAAATGAGAGATAAAGTATTTAAAAGTGTTTTAAATACTTTACATATGAATTAGGATTCATATATAATAGATTGCACAAGGTGACAATGATTAATTAGGTTAATCATATCAAATGAATTTGAAATGTATCAAATTAATTACCAAGAATTCAATTTCAATTTAGAATTGAAATTAGAGTTAATTTGCAGGAATGAAATTTGATTTCAAACCTAAGTTAGTGGATTTAGTTGGATTCCCACTCTTGCATGTTGATACAAAGTGGAAAACAACACATCCATGCACTAGTTGCATGTGTTGTGAAATGAACACCTAGAATCCACTATGGCTTGCAAATTCACCATGTGTCTTGTGTCTTGAGATTTTTCTTTGCATGAGATTAATCTATAAGTAGAGTGTAAATCAGATTGAACTACAAGAGAGTGATTTCCTTACTGTTATGTTGCTGGAATTTGCTCTCAAACTCACTCATCTCCATATATCTCTCAAGTGCTTGTACCTTCAAGCATTCCCTTCCCATTCCCTATCACTATAGACTCCCACAAGTCGTTCTTGGCCCGGAGAATAGTAGGGAAGACACTATCGGTTGTCCAGACTTGATTGGAGAAGGAAAACATTACAAGGAGGTCCATCCATTTGAGCTACAAGAGTTGGTTCTTCTTATCTCTCTATTCTGGTTTCTTTAGAACAAGCATGCTTTAGGAGTAAAATTAATGTAGTTAAATGCTTTCGATCTTCAATTGCTTCCGCATATGTTATATGAACACCTTCAATTGGTATCAGAGCATGATTAGAGCACTTAATTTGCATTAATTTTACTGTGGTGGGTACCATTCATAAGATGAATTTTTTTGTGTGCTAAAGTGGACTTTTCTGGTTTGGCAATTTTTTAGCTTTAATTTCTTCATGAAAATGTAATTGCTCGAAAACGTATGAGCATTAATGTGTGTTCAAGGGTCTGTAATTTTTATAGAGTCAACAGAGTCCATATAGGCTGTAATTTCGAAGAAAACTGAAGAAGACGCAAGCTGGAATCGCACACAGTGGCTGCTGCTCGAGACAGCGTTGGGACACTGTTCATAAAGCGTCCCAACGTTGTTCAACATTTCACCTAGGCACGGCTGATTTCCAGATCCGGTTCGGTCCAGCTACTATTTTTTGGTCCGGTTCGGTCTGAAGGTAGCCGGTTCAGCCTCTTTTCACCAATTTCTAGCTCGGTTCAATCCTTGGAGGGTCGGTTCGGGACAGTTCGTGAAGCTCGGGATCACTTCAAGCAATTTCAATAATTATTATTGTAATAATTAGTTAATTGTTTGATTGAAATAGCCAAACCAATCCACTTTAGCTTGATTTTGAATTTTTTATGCATTGTTGAATGTATGATTAAATTGAATTAATTGTATGTGCATTATGAGCAAGCCATATAGTTTTAAAACCCCACCATAGGAAAGCATGATCATGCATTAATTTAATTATTATAAGAGTTATTAATAATTTCTAATGCATGATGGAATTTTCATGTTTAATTAATATAAATGTTGTATTAATTTAGGGAGATTCATGCTTGAATGGTTAATTTCCAAATTGATTAATTCTTATAATAGTTATATTTATTAAAAGATAAAATTAACCAAGCATGAAGCATGAAATTTTCTTAGTTTGTTTATAAGTGTTATATTCAAATTGAAAGCATGTTATAGATTAGATTTATAATTGTTATAAATCGCTTAGAAATCTAAAATCTATAACAAAGATAAGGTGCATGCTCACAGAGGGTTAATTTGAATCCAAATTTTTCGATCGATTTCAATTAGATTCAAATAGGTCGATTAGCTTGTAAAACAAAGGTTACAAGAGAACTCACCCGGCAAGATGCTTTCTAAGGCTGGAGGTATTTAAGTTGACGGTTTACGGAACACCTTCTACCTGGGCATCGAGTCGGTTCTTGAGTTAAAGTTAACCCAGTTTTATGAGCATGCACGTGTGTGATGTGAGGTTTTAAATCGTTATCACCTAGACATCGTAAGTTAAAATGAACTTAGACTTAGGATTTATTCAATTAGCCGGAATACGCCTAAGTATAAGTATACCCAAAACCGTTTAAAATACTTATTGGGAGGGAGGAGATATATCAAATCCATTTTCCTCTCACGTTCTCCCTTTTGTTCACAATGTGAGATTTATGCTTGGCCTCGTGTTGATTATACCTCAACTGCTCCATTCGGAAGGTGTTTGCATAAATCCATGACAAGGTGAATGGAGAAAGTATTTATAGTAAGTGAGTGAAGGAAGTGTGTCAACACATCCTGCGGTCTCCTTCGTTAGGTTGCACCGTGAGATTTCCATGTTCCGCCTACTTGTATGTCCTGGAGCTACTAACTATTTGGAGGGTTGTAACATGGAGATCGGAACAAAGCAAACTCCAGAAATGGATAGGATTACTTAGGACCATTTCCAACATTAACTTTTCCATTCGGTAGCATTGTTGGGGCCGTTCTCTGGAATCTTAAAACGGCGGGTCACACTTACAAGGGTTACTAAGTATATTCCTGACCAAATGTAGTGATAACTAAACCACTATACGAATAAGAGTTATTCTAGCATTAGTATTTAGTCGAGAACGTCTTGGTTTAGTGAAGGAGTAATTGACTGCCCCTCGGTAGCAGTTGCTCTAACTCACTAAAGTGTCGTTGCAAAATAATAATCTTGGGTACATTGTTATTTTTGCTAAAACCTGATTGGATTTTGTCAAAAATGGTTAATAAGCAAATTTCTAATAGTTTTGTTTAATTTTTCAGCATGTCTAGCTCACTAGTTTAATTACTCGCTTCAGATAAGCTTAACGAGGATAACTATGGAACTTGGAAGTGAAATCTTAATACCATACTAGTAATCGATGATCTTAGATTTGTCTTAACCGAAGAGTGTCCACCAAACCCTGGCTCGTCAACGAACCGAATTGTTCGGGAAGCATATGAGAAATGGACTCGTGCAAATGATAAAGCAAGAGTCTATATCTTAGCAAGCATTTCAGATGTCTTGTCTAAAAAGCACGAGAGGATGGTCACCGCAAGGGAGATCATGACTTCGTTGCAAGGTATGTTTGGACAACCGTCCTCGCAAACTAGACACGAAGCTCTCAAGAATGTTTACAATTCCCGAATAAAGGAAGGTGCCTCTGTAAGGGAACATGTTTTGAACATGATGGTACAATTCAATGTGGCCGAAGTAAACGGTGCTACAATAGATGAGGGTAGTCAGGTTAGTTTTATAATGGAGTCTCTTCTGAAGAGCTTCATTCAGTTCAGGACAAACGCTGTCATGAACAAAATAGACTATAACCTGACTACTTTGCTGAACAAGCTCCAGACCTACCAAAGTCTCACCAAGAGGGGACAAGAAGGGGAAGCAAATGTTGCCACCGCCAAGAGGTTACAAAAAGGATCATCCTCAGGAACCAAGTCTGGACCTTCCACTTCTAAGAATAAGAGTATTCAGATGAAGAAAAAGAAGGAAAAGGGGAAAGGAAAAGCTCCGATGGTAAGCAAGGCAAAAACCAAAGCTGCAGATAAAGGAAAATGTTTCCACTGTAACATGGATGGACATTGGAAACGCAATTGTCCTAAATACCTTGCAGAAAAGAAGGCTGAAAAGGAAAAACAAGGTAAATTTGATTTGCTCGTTATCGAAACATGTTTAGTTAAGCAAGATAGCTCTGCCTAGATATCAGATTTAGGAGCAGCTAACCATGTATGTTCTTCTTTGCAGGAAATTAATTCTTGGCACATGCTAGCAGATGGCGAGATAACTCTTAGAGTTGGAACAGGAGAGGTTGTCTCAGCCAGAGCTACATGAACTCTTAAGTTGTCTTTTGGAGATAGATTTTTATTACTTGAAAATGTCTTGTATGTTCCTGATATCAAAAGGAACTTAATATCTATCTCTTGTTTGATTGAACATGAATACCAAGTATCTTTTGATATTAATGAAGTGTTTATTAACAAAAGAGGTATGCAAATATGTTCTGCAAAACTTGAAAGCAACTTATACGTGTTAAGACCAATTCAAGTTAAAGCTATTTTTAATACAGAAATGTTTAAAGTAGCGGAAGCTCAAAACAAAAGGCGAAAAGTTTCTCCCAATACCTATCTTTGGCACTTGAGATTAGGCCACATAAATCGCAATAGGATTGAAAGATTGGTAAAGAGTGGACTATTAAATCAGTTAGAAGATGACTCGTTGCCACCGTGTGAGTCGGCCTCGAGGGAAAAATGACCAAACGACCTTTTCCTAAAAAAGGTTATAGGGCCAAAGAACCCTTAGAACTCGTGCATTCGGATCTCTGTGGTCCCATGAATATCAAAACACGAGGAGGGTATGAATATTTCATCAGTTTCATTGATGATTATTCAAGGTATGGCTACCTTTACCTAATGCATCACAAGTCTCAAGCCCTTGAAAAGTTCAAAGAGTACAAGACCGAGGTTGAGAACCACTTAGGTAAAACGGTTAAAACACTACGATCAGATCGAGGTGGAGAATATATGGACCTACAATTCCAGGACTATTTGATAGAACATGGAATCACGTCCCAACTCTCAGCCCTTGCTACACCACAACAAAATGGTGTATCAGAGAGGAGAAATCAAACCTTGTTGGACATGGTTTGATCAATGATGAGCTATGCTCAGTTGCCTGATTCGTTCTAGGGATATGCAGTAGAGACTGTCGTATACATTTTGAACATGGTTCCCTCTAAAAGTGTTCCTGAAACACCCTATGAGCTATGGAGAGGGCGTACAGGTAGTTTACGTCACTTCAGAATTTGGGGATGCCCGGCACACGTGTTGGTGCAAAACCCAAAGAAATTGGAACGACGTTCAAAATTGTGCCTGTTTGTGGGATAACCTAAAGAAATGAAAGGTGGTCTATTTTACGATCCTCAAGAAAATAAAGTGATTGTATCGACAAATGCTACATTCCTTGAGAAAGATCACATAAGAGAACATCGACCTCGCAGTAAACTAGTATTAGATGAGATTTCAAGAAAAACTACAAAAAACCTACAAAAGTTGTTGATCAAGCTAGTCCATCAAAAGTTGTTGATCAAACAAATCCATCTCAAGAAGTGAGAGAGCCTCGACGTAGTGGGAGGGTTATAATACAACCCGACCGTTACATGGGTTTAACAGAAACTCAAACCATCATACAAGATGATGGTATAGATGATCCATTGACCTTTAATCAGGGAATGAATGATGTTGATAAGGACCGGTGGATCAAAGGCATGGATCTCGAAATGGAGTCAATGTACTTCAATTCGGTCTGGGAACTTGTAGAGCAGCCGGATGGGATAAAACCTATTGGTTGCAAATAGATCTATAAAAGAAAACGATACCAAGCTGGTAAGGTTCAAACCTTTAAGGCTCGAATTGTGGCAAAGGGTTTTACCCAGCGGGAAGGAGTGGAATTTGAAGAAACTTTTTCCCCCGTTGCCATGCTTAAGTCGATTATAATACTCTTATCTATTGCCATATTTTATGATTATGAAATATGGCAAATGGATGTCAAGACAGCCTTTTTGAATGGCAATCTTGATGAGACTGTCTATATGGCTCAACCAGAGGGATTCATAGTCCAGGGTGATGAGCAAAAAGTTTGCAAACTTAAACGATCCATTTATGGATTAAAACAAGCAACAAGATCCTGGAATATACGTTTTGACACTGCGATCAAAACATATGGCTTTGAGCAGAATATTGACGAACCTTGTGTTTACAAGAAAATCGTCAAAACCACTGTAGCTTTTCTAGTTCTGTACGTAGATGATATCCTACTTATTGGGAATAATGTAGGATTCTTGACTGACGTAAAACAATGGCTAGCGACTCAATTCAAAATGAAAGATTTAGGTGAGGCTCAATTTGTCTTGGGCATTCAAATCATTAGAAATAGAAAGAAAAAAACGCTAGCACTGTCTTAAGCATCATATATCGACAAAATGTTGGTACGATATTCGATGTAGAACTCCAAGAAAGGGTTATTACCTTTTAGGCACGGGGTTCACCTGTCAAAGGAACAAAGTCCTAAGACACCTCAAGAAGTTGAGGAAATGAGACGCATTCCCTATGCATCAGCAGTTGGTAGTTTGATGTATGCCAGTGTACCAGACCCGACATATGCTATGTCGTAGGAATTGTCAACAGATATTAGTCTAATCCTGGACATGCGCATTGGACTGCCGTTAAAAACATCCTTAAGTATCTAAGGAGAACTAGGGATTATACGCTCGTGTATGGAGCTAAGGATCTGATCCTTACAGAATACACTGACTCAGATTTTCAGACTGATATAGATTCAAGAAAATCAACATCGGGATCTATGTTTACTCTAAACGGAGGAGCAGTAGTATGGAGGAGTATTAAGCAAGGTTGCATTGCTGACTCAACCATGGAAGCAGAGTACGTAGCCGCCTGCAAAGCAGCAAAAGAGGCAGTTTGGCTAAGAAAATTCCTAACAGAGTTGGAAATCGTTCAAAAAATGCAACTGCCTATCACCCTCCATTGTGATAACAGTGGAGCAGTTGCAAACTCTAAAGAACCTCGAAGTCACAAGCGAGGAAAGCATATTGAGCGCAAATATCATCTCATCAGGGAGATCGTGTAACGAGGAGATGTGATCGTCACGCACATTGCTTTGGAGCACAACATGGCTGATCCGTTTACAAAACCCCTCACGGCTAAAGTTTTTGAGGGTCACCTAGTTAATCAAGGACTACAAGCTTTGTTAGACTAGGGCAAGTGGGAGAAATGTAAGGGTATGTTTGATGTCGTAGTTTATTGTCTTTATGTATATTATCTCTCACACCTAACTTCCTGTACCCCACTAGAGTTTCTAGTCCAAGTGGGAGTATGTTGGGTTTAATGTCCTATAAACTCGCAGTTTGTAAATCATTAAACATATTTTATTTCCAATAAAGACGTTATTTAGGTTATTCAGTAAAAGATGTTATTGAATATGTAAATTGTGAATGATTAACCTAAATCCAATAAACTAAGATCCTTGGCTATAACAGGAATACTCAAACTATATGTAGGGAAATATCATAGGATCAAGTTCAAGTTTATAGTCAAAATAGTCTATAGTATAAGGATAGGGTTGGGTGCCTTATCTTGGGGAAACTATGGACGCGACCCACTTTGTATTACAAACGATGAGATCCAAAATCTTTCATGTAGAGACATGCGAGTGGGGGCGTCCTATGCAATGAGTTTGCATAAGACTGGACCACGAAATAAGTCACTTTCTCTTTATAACATCGTTTACTGTAGAAACTAACTATTTCACAAGATGACCTAGGTAACTCGATCTTAATCCTGAGCTAACTATGAACTCCTGTTTATACGAGATTATCCTTTGATCTGATGGGTGAGAGTGGCCAGACTTCGTCGACTCAATAAGCCTACCATTTTGGGGATAAGATCAGATTGATAGTTGGGGACATAGTCTCGCAAGATGGAATTTGCTCCTACCCATTTCAGGGATAGTAGAGAGGTTGTTCCCTTAAGTGCTAACTCCAAGACTTGAACAAGGGGCCCCACCCTCTCGATGGCATGAGAGGGACCTAGGTTTGATGGTTGGACCACAAACCGATTGTTCATTAGAGGATTGGTGGAACTTAAGGAACAAGAAGTACTATAGGGGTAAAACGGTCTTTTGACCTAGCTATAGCTACGAACAACCTATGAAGGATCGACTTACTGAACATGGTTAAATCAAGTGGACGGAAATATATCTATGCTGAGGGGAGTGCAACTACTGGGCTATAGTGGAGTGTCCCGATAGTTAACGAATGTTGGCTAGCTTGGTTAATGATATTAGTCAGTTAGCCTCGAATCATTGGAGCTCATGATCTATAGGTCCCTTAGGTCCCCCTACTAGCTCATATCGGAATAAAGCCTAGAATAATAAGATAGGATTCTTTGAATCGTTCAAAATCGGGAAAAAGGGTATTATCGTAAATTGCTTTAAATACTTTACATATGAATTAGGATTCATATATAATAGATTGCACAAGGTGACAATGATTAATTAGATTAATCATATTAAATTAATTTGAAATGTATCAAATTAATTACCAAGAATTCAATTTCAATTTAGAATTGAAATTAGAGTTAATTTGCTAGCATGAAATCTGATTTCAAACTTAAGTAAGTGGATTTAGTTGGATTCCTCTTGCATGTTGATACAAAGTGGAAAACAACACATCCATGCACTAGTTGGCTTGTGTCTTGAGGTTTTTCTTTGCATGAGATCACTCTATAAGTAGAGTGTAAATCAGATTGAACTACAAGAGAGTGATTTCCTTACTGTTATGTTGCTGGAATTTGCTCTCAAACTCACTCATCTCCATATATCTCTCAAGTGCTTGTACCTTCAAGCATTCCCTTCCCATTCCTTATCACTATAGACTCCCACAAGTCGTACTTGGCCTAGAGAATAGTAGGGAAGACACTATCGGTTGTCCAGAGTTGATTGGAGAAGGAAAACATTACAAGGAGGTCCATCCATTTGAGCTACAAGAGGTTGGTTCTTCTTATCTCTCTGCTCTGGTTTCTTTACAACAAGCATGCTTTAGGAGTAAAATTAATGTAGTTAAGTGCTTTCGATCTTCAATTGCTTCCGCATGTGTTATATGAGCACCTTCAGGCACAAAATATAAATATGCACAACATTCAATCAAGATGCTGAAATCAACATATATTGCATAGAGAATTAAGCACGACAATTACATGATTCCTAACCAACGCCTAAATAAGTTTAGCTCATAATTTTCATGACACACGCTACAATCTGAGTATGTGCATCCATAACTACAAGAAATTACAAGAAAAGGTTAATTCCCTTGGTCAAACCCATAGTTGATGGTCTTCCTGAAGTCTCCAATCTTTCCTCCTCTACTCGGCTTCCAAAGATGGAAATGAGAAATGACCTTCTCCAAAAGTGGAATGTCTTTGACTTGAAACGGCACTTCCCTTTTATAGAATGAAGGCAAGCCCTAATTAGGTCAATCCGTACATGTGGATGGCTCTCCGAGCTTCCTAAGTCCGAAAATAGCTAAACTAAATTCAGTTCATTAAAATGGATTACGAGTTTTTACTTGGCAGTTTTGCTCCCTGCTTTGCTGGATCACAGATTTTGCTCCCTCAAGGTGCTCCGCAATATATTCTACACAAAATAACTTCCAAAGCATCCATTCTTCCAAATGGGTTAAAACATATAATATTTATCTAAGAGCAACCCTATTTAGCATAAATGACACACAAAATACTTAGAACTAAGGCTTAAATAACTCCCTTTTGGAGAGTTATCATACCCCCAAACTTGAACTATTGCGCGTCCCGAGCAATACTAACCAACCTTCCCTTGAGAATTCAAAACATTAGACATAGCATAACTTAACCAAAACAGATAATCTAACACTACCGTCAACCTTTACCTGAGCATTCTGCAAAACCAAGCACTGCTGAGCAAAATAATTCTTTTGACATGGACAAATAATCATCACTTTTAACTCAATCCTAAGCGCTTACCACAACCTAGCTCTATTATCAGACATATTAAAACACATTTTTAAGGGGTTTATATTTTTGTTTTTCAGACTTAAAGCAGCCCTACAGTCATAAACTCTTAAGCATGGGATGACCCACTATATGGTGCAGTATACCCTTGCCTCAAGCTTATCACCAACTAGGCTAAATACTCATTGCTAAGCTAAAAAATCCTTAGTTATTCTATCCCTTGCTTCTTAGAATGACGACATTTTATGATGAAGCTCACCTAAGCCCTGGGAGACAGAAAAACTGCTGGATTATCATTCATCCTTCAAAACGTTTGCTCCGTGAATTTTCTCAGCAAAATTTTCACAATTAAAATTTTTTTCATCAAATAATAAATTTTTTTCTTCTCATTTTTATATTTCCTAGGTCTCTTTTGTCGCAAAGGCAAACTGTGGGTATCACAAATGTCCCTGGTTACTCAATAAACTAGAAAATTATTTAACGAAGGAGTGGAATGCTTGAGCAAAACAATTGGAGTAGCAAATAGTCCCCCAAACTTGAATTATTCATTGTCCCCAATGAATCATTAATATTATAAATTATACCCCCAAACTTAAATATTTCTATCTGAATTTTAAACTAAACGTGGGACTAGAATTAAGCTTAAGGTGGATGAAATAAATCAACACTACCTCAGAATCTTCTTGCCGCAGCGATGACCAGGTTAGAAGAAATGCTCAAGCAAAAGGCTTCTGGAGATTAGAATACCTTGATCTAATTAAGCTAACTAGTCCTTGCTTCAAAAATTCAGAAGAAAATGGTTAAGTTAGGAATGCTCAGTGCGTAGAACATAAACAACTTCAGAAATTTCATTTAAAAACAACTAAAAAGATTTACATCAGCAGATAATTTTTGTGGCCTAGAAGCAGAAAAATAAAAACAGAAAACAGAAACAAACAAAAGATTGAGGTCAGGAATACGCGAGCAACAAAAATATTTCATCAAAATTAATGCTCGCCCAACTACTGCTTTTTCAATCCTCCTGACCAGGGTCCTCCTCCTCATCTCCTTCTCTCTCTATCGGCGACGGTGGGATCCAAGGGTTCAATAGGTCATCAAAGAATATTGGAAAGGCTGGATATGGTTTAGAAAAATTAGACTGCAAGGCCCTCCTTAAAGCGGCATCCCTTCGCTTAACATAGTTCCAGAAGGTTTGGAATTGCCTTTTCGCAAACTCCATTCGGCTGGAATGCATTTGCAGTTGCTCTTGCATTTGGTGGATGTCGCACACCAAACCGCCTTGGCGCACTTCTTGAGTCCTCTGAAGCCTTGCCAGGTTCGGCGTGTCTATTATTCCCTTGTCCATCAAAGTGACATCGTCTGCATTCATGGGAACCCCAGGTCTTTGACACAGCATAGTTATTGTTTTCGGGAAAAAGAGCTTACCCACCTTCTTCCTCCAACAGGAATGAATTTCACTACAGATTATTTTTCCAACATCTATACTTAATGTTCTCAAAATAGCAAATACCAGAAGACTCGATCACGTGAGACAGTAGAGTCGTGAGTCGTTGGCAGCAGGCGTAGTTTAATGAATCCCAACCAAGTGTTGGCTTCGCTCTTGAGATAGGCCGCTTGGAAGGTTCTCGTTTATGTCTTCGACAAACGCCATTGGGCCCCCTCAATTCCCACCTCTCGAATAGCTGCGTTCAATTGTTCATTAGATGGCGCTACCGCCATCTCATTATATCTTGCATGCGGGAAATCTTGAAGATTAAACAGAGAATTTACCGCCCCAGAGCTCCAGTCGACTGCCACACCACAAACAATTGCTTGAAACCCCTCTTCTTCATCTATATTCGCATAAAATTCACGAAAAACATTCAAATTTACCGGTTCAGGTTTCGTGAAAAATAGGTCCCAACCGTGATTTGTAATTCCAGATCTCAAGAAATGCGGCAAATCATCGCCAAATCCTCTCTCAAACAGAAAATCTCTTTTCAGCATCTCTATATATTTTGCTCGAGCAAGATCATTGACAAAGCGATTATACGGCAGCCTCGGTTCCTCAGTATCAACATCTTCTGTCTCTTCCGAGGCTTCAGCAATACCTTTGCCCTTCTCTTCTCTCTACTTTGTCAAAATTTCTTCCACTGCCTTCTTTTCAATTTCTTCTCTTACCTGGTCTTCTGACCCCTTTTTCTCCTGCTCTTCTTTTTCCGTATTCTCTTTTTCAGAATCAGTCGTCGACGGCGAAGGAGTATCCGTCCGGATTACCTTGATGCGGTCGGCCTTCTACTTTCGCTGGCGGCGAAGTGAAACTTCCGGTACAATGACATCGGCCTGAACCTCCTGCTCTTGAACTTCCTGTCCATTTCCTCTTTCTTGCACATCATTCACTTGTTTCTCTTGCACTTCTTGTGGATTTTCAATTAGCAACATTCTTATTGCCCCTGCACGACTCAGATCAAAATTCAATTTTTTCAAAGCCCAAAACGTTTAATGTTCAAGCTCTAATGGTAAATGACAAGCCTTTCCATATACTAACCTATAGGGAGACATACCTAGAGGAGTCTTATAGGCTGTCCTATAAGCCCAAAGAGCCTTATCTAACCGAAAAGACCAATCTTTCCTAGAAGGATGGACTAATTTCTCTAGAATAGATTTGATTTCCCTATTACAAACTTCAGCTTGACCATTTTCTTGTTGGTGATAAGGGCTAGCTATCTTATGCTTAATTCCATACTTAGCTAAAAGCTTAGTTAAAATATTATTCACAAAGTGCGATTGGAGAAACCTTGACACCGTCTTGGCATCGTTCTGATGGCATGCAATGGCCTCCACCCACTTGGATACATAGTCAACTGCCAATAAGATAAAAACATTACCATTAGAAGGGGGAAATGGCCCCATAAAGTCAATACCCCATACATCGAACAATTCTAATTCCAAAATGTAAGTAAGAGGTATTTCATCTCGCGGTCCTAAATTTCCTCTCCTTTGGCAAGCATCACATTGCTTGTAGAACCAATGGGCATCCTTAAATAAGGAAGGCCAGAAGAATCCACATTACAAAATCCTCATAGTTGTCCTCTGTCCGCTGTAATGACCTCCATACGGCGAAGAGTGACATTGCTCTAGGATTTCATTTGCTTCATCACCTGAAACATACCTACGAATAATACCATCAGAGCATTGCTTATACATAAATGGCTCATCCCAATAGAAAAATTTGGAATCATGCTTAAACTTTTTCATCTGCCTCCAATCCATATCAATAGGAGTGACTCCTTTTACCAAAAAGTTGGCAATATCAGCATACGAAGGAATATCCTTAACTACTTGTATATTAACAGCAAAGAGCTGCTCATCCGAAAAAGAATCTGAAATGACAGTTGCTCTAGCAAAGCTGATGCTGGATCAAGACGCGACAAATGATTTGCAATGACATTCTGTGATCCCTTCTTGTCCTTTATCTCTAAGTCGAATTCCTGCAATAACAAAACCCAACAAATCAATCTAGGCTTTGCATCTTTTTTAGACATTAAGTACCTTATTGTTGCATGATCTGTGAAAATCGTGACTTTGGTTCCAATCAAATATGGGCGGAATTTCTCAAAGGCAAACACAACTGCTAACAACTCCTTTCCAGTAGTTGTATAGTTGATTTGTGCCTCATTCAAAACCCTGTTTGCATAATAAATAGGATGGATAAACTTGTCCTGCTTTTGCCCCAGCATTGCACCTACTGCGACATCACTCGCATCACACATTACCTCAAATGGCAAACTCCAATTAGGTGCACAAAGAATGGGGGCTGAGATTAAAGCAACCTTTAAAGTTTCAAAAGCCTTCCTACAATCTGCATTAAAGTCAAAAACACTATCAGCACACAACAAGTTACAAAGAGGTTTACTAATTTTTGAGAAATCTTTTATGAACCTTCTATAAAATCCAGCATGACCTAAAAAACTCCAAATCCCTTTCACTGAACTCGGTGGTTCTAATCTCTCAATGTTCCAGGTGAATTAAACTCTATTAATAAATCTAGCAACATTGCATGCTAACATGACTATGGTTAATTCAACTCAAGTTTCGGGTTAGTTCTCAAGTAGGAGGTGTTCCGTAAACCGTCATCTTAAATACCTCCAGCCTTAGACAGAACTTCACCGAGAGAGTTCCCATATAACCATAGTAATGTAAAGTCTTTACTCTAAAGATTTAGGTGTATTAAACTCTTTTAATAAACCTAGTGATGCTAACATTTAACTATGACTAATTTAACTCTGGTATTCCGGGTCAGTTCCCAGGTAGGAGGTGTTCCGTAAACCCTCATCTTAAATACCCCCAGCCTAAGACAGAACTTAACCGGTGGAGTTCCCTTATAATCATAGTAATATTTTTCCTACTTAGTCAATTAAAACTATTTTTAACACTAAGAAAAAATTATAATCTTATAGAATTAAAGTGATCTATGTCTAATTAATTTTAAACAATTTAAAATTAATTTATTTATCCTATGATCCTATGTTTGCATGCAATTCTTTGTTATAGGTTAACGGTTTCTATTCATTAATTTTATAACACTTATAAATTTTAATGAATTAACTCTATAACATGCAACTATGGTGACATAAATTAACAATCGAATTCTAATTAATTTATAAACCATATACTAGAATACATGACAGACAAAAATATAACAATTTATATTAATCTAAGGTAATGTCATGCTCAATGCAATTTAATTTCCTTTTAATTAACCTAACTCTTAAATTAATTACCCAAGAAAATTAAAAATAAGCATTACCATTTTCATAAATTAACATAACATTTATATTAATTTCTCATGAAAATAAATTAATTAGCACATAAATTACTTTCATAAATATAACTCTTTATCTTTTTTACTAAAGTAATTTCATGTTCAATGCTTCTCAATTTTCATCCATTTAATATAACAGTTTATATTAAACATCCATGAAAATAAATTCATACACATTCCATACATTATAATAATTATAATATAATAAATGTGCATGAATATGCTTAACGTATGGTTGGATTTTAAGCTATATGACATCCATAAAGAAAAATAAATAGCTAAGTAGACAGGTTTTTGGCATCTTATGACTCAAAACAATAGAAAAATTACATAAATTAATCTATTACAGCCCTTTCATGCCATGAATTAGCTCGAACCGCGTCCAAACCGTTCGAATCGACAAACAATTAGGTTGAACCGCTCTAAACTAGCTTCAAATCTCCTTGAACCGACCCAAAACAGCTTCAGACCGCGTGAACCACGTCAAAACCCAGCTGAACCGGTCTGAACCACGCCTAAACTGGTCAAATTTCGAAGGAATCGTTGAAAACAGCCCAAACCGGTCAAGAACCAGTCAAATCTCCATCGAACCGGTCATAGACCGTTGGAAACCGACTGAACCGTTGAGACTCGCGTCGAAACGCGCCTAAATCGGTGGACCGCGCTGAACCGATCTTGAACCGCATCGGACCGAGATGAACCACGCTAAACCAAGCCAACCCGCTCAGATCGCTCGCAAACCAGACCTACGGCTGACGTCAGCTATTTTGTCTTTTTCGAAATGTTGACGTCAGTGCCACCCGATTTTTTTTTCGATTACAGCTGCTGTTTTTTTTTTCAGATTTCCCTTCTTCCAGCCTCTACTTTGATCGATTTTGGCCCCAATTTCTTTAATTCTTCATGGAATTTCACAAGAACACGAACGACACAGAGTTAAAGACTCGGTTCGCAATTAAATGCCCAAAACAACGGGCCCTTACATGATCAAATCAATGGAAAAATTGCAAAAACTAATGTCAAAACCTTAAGCATCTTCTAGCATAAACCATTCATACATCCAATGCAAAATTAAATCCCACCATTAGCCAATGCAAATTTCAGAAAAACAAGATTAGATCTACGATCGGTTTTGATACCAATTGTAGGATTGGAATTCCCTAATTCCGTTAGCGGAAGCGAATTGGGACTGATTCGTAGTTAATAATTTAGAAAACTATTCTAAATCAATTATTAAGGCTAAGCATACAACCTTACAACTAATTCTAAAGGGGAGAAGCAAACGTACCATCGTTGTCGTCTCTAAAATATCAAAAACGTCTTTCTTCATTTTGGACCAAGCGTCAACAATTGGGACACCACCAATTGATCTTCCCCGCTATAACTCTGAGATTATAGAATTTTAGGATCGTTGTCATTTTCTAGAATTTTTCTCTCTAAGAGTTTTTCCCATTCAAGATTAGGTAGTCCCACAACTACGATGTCTAGGTGATAACACATGCGGAAGCAATTTTAGGATCGGAGGCACTTAACTACATCAATTTTAGAAAATGAAAACATGCTGTCCAAATACCGTAAGGAGAGAGCAGAATTTTTACCAACCTTTTGGAGACCGATTCAACAACTCCCTTTGATTCCTTTGATCACGAACGGTGTGTGGACCACCTCTAGTGTCTTCCCTACTATTCTCCGGGCCAAGAACGACTTGTGGGAGTCTATATAGATAGGGAATGGGAAGGGAATGCTTGAAGGTTCAAGCACTAGAGAGATATATGGAGATGAGTGAGTTTGAGACCAAAATCCAGCAGCATAACAATATGGAAAATGGCTCTCCTTCATTTGAATCTGATTCATACTCCTTATATAGACATCTTCCATGCAAAGAGAAGCCTCATGACACTAGACACATGGTGAAATTGCAACTCAAAGTGGATTCTAGGTGTTTAATTCACAACACATGCAACTAGTGCATGGTTGTGTTGTTTTCCACTATGCATCAACATGCAAGAGTGGGAATGCCACTAAATCCACTTAAAATTGAATCTAAATTCTCAATTTTCAGCTTGCAATTCATTCCTATTTCAATTCAAAATTGAAATTGATTTCTAGGAAATTAATTTGTACAATTCCAAGTAATTTTTACATGATTAATCCAATTAATCTTTATCACCTAGTGCCATGAATTATATATGATTCCTAATACATATATATGGTATTCAAAACACTTTTAAATACTCCATCTCTCATTTTCTAATTTAATTCATAATTAAATTATTGTGTCAAACACAATTTACGATAATACCCGTTTTCCCGATTTTGAACGATTCAAAGCTTCCTATCTTTTTGTTCTAGGCTTTGTTCCGATATGAGCTAGTAGGGGGACCTAATGGACCTATAGATCATGGGCTCCAACGATTCGAGGCTAACCGACTAATCTCATTATCCAAGCTAGCCAACATTCGTTAACTACCGGGACACTCCACTATAGCCCGATAGTTGCACTCCCCTCACTATAGACATATTTTTTTTTTGTCCACTTGATTTAACCATGATTAGTAAGTCGATCCTTCACAGGTTGTTCGTAGCTATAGCTAGGTCAAAAGCCTGTTTTACCCCTATAGTACTTCTAGTTCCTTAAGTCCCACTGATCCTCTAATGAACAATTGGTTTATGGTCCAACCAATAAACCGAGTCCCTCTCGGGCCAATGAGAGGGCGGGATCCCTTTGTTCAAGCCCCGGAGTCAGCACTTAAGGGAACAACCTCTCTACTATCCCTAATTCGGGTAGGAGTGAATTCCTTCTTGCACGACTATGTCCCCAGCTATCTACCCGTTCCTATCCCTGAAATGGGAGCCTTATTGAGTCGGCGATACTGAGCCACTCTCACCCATGCAGATCTAAGGATAAGTCCGAATAAACAGGAGTTCATAGTTAGCTCAGGATTAAGATCGAGTTACCTAGGTCATCACATGAAATAGTCAGTCTCGTCAGTAAACGGTGTTATAAAGCGAGAGCGACTTATTTCTTGGTACTGGTCTTATGCAAACTCATTGCATAGGACGCCCCCACTCGCATGTCTCTACATGGACGATTTAGGATCACATCGTCTATACCATCTATAAAGTGGGCCGCGTCTCATAGTGTCTCCAGAATAAGGTACCCAACCCTATCCCTATACTATAGACCGTTTTGGCTATTACTCAAGCTTGATCCACTTTTATGTCTCTACATAAAGCTCAAGTGTTCATCCTATAGCCATGGATCTTAGTTTATTGGATTTGGGTTATTATATGTGCAATTTACTTTATTCAGTAATAACTTTACTGAATTAATCTCGATAACGCCTTTATCGAATAAGTATATAATTCGTTTAACATTCACTATCTACGAGTTTTAGGACACCAATCCCAACAATCTCCCACTTGAACTAAAACTCTAGTATAGTGGGATGTACTATAATCTATAACAGCAGTGGGTGAATAAATACTTGTATTAATAACAAAGTAAAAATACAATAAACTAGGGCATCTAAATACCCAGTATACTGAGGCATCGATATACCGGTTACAATTCTCCCACTTGACCTAGATTATTTCTCGTACATTTCTCGTAGACCTAGACCTTCTAGATGACTCTCGAACACTTTAGCCGTGAGAGCCTTCGTGAATGGATCAGCAATGTTGTGCTCCGACGCTATCTTCGTGACGATCATGTCTTCTTAGTGCACAATCTCCCTAATGAGATGGTATTTCCTTTCGATGTGCTTGCCTCTCTTATGGCTGCAAGGTTCCTTTGAGTTTGCAACTGCGCCGCTATTATCACAATACAAGGTGATAGGCAGATGCATATTCGGAATGACTTCTAAGTCAGTTAGGAACTTCCTGAGCCATACCGCCTCTTTTGCTGCTTCGCAAGCGGCTACATATTCGGCCTCCATGGTCGAGTCTGCAATGCATCCTTGCTTGATGCTGCGCCATACTATTGCTCCTCCATTTAGAGTGAATACTGACCCCGATGTAGATTTCCTCGAATCTTTATCGGTTTGAAAGTCAGAATCAGTGTATCCTGTAAGGATCAAATCCTTCGAACCATACACGAGCATATAGTCCCTCGTTCTCCTTAGATATTTGAGGATATTTTTAACGGCTGTCCAATGATCGAATCCTGGATTTGATTGATATCTACTGACAATCCCTACTGCATAACAAATGTCAGGCCTTGTACACAACATGGCATACATTAGGCTACCTACTGCAGAGGCATAGGGAAAACTTCTCATGTCCTCAACTTCTTGAGGTGTCTGAGGACACTGTTCCTTAGACAAGTTAATTCCGTGCCAGAAAGGTAATAGTCCTTTCTTGGAATTTTGCATTTTATATCTAACTAATAATTTGTCGATATAAGACGCTTGAGACAGGGCTAGCGTTTTGTTCTTTCGGTTTCGAACAATTTGGATCCCTAGAACAAATTGTGCCTCACCCAAATCTTTCATTTGGTATTGAGTTGCTAGCCATAGTTTAATGTCAGTTAGATAACCTACATCATTCCCAATGAGTAGGATATCATCCACATACAGTACTAAGAAAGCTACGGAGTTGTTGATGATCCTTTTGTAAACACAAGGTTCATCAACGTTTTGTTCAAAGCCATAAAATTTGATCGCAGTATCAAATCTCATATTCCAGGATCTAGACGCTTGTTTTAATCCATAAATGGATCGTTTAAGCTTGCAAACTTTTTGCTCTTGATCCTGAGCAATGAACCCTTCTGGCTGAGACATGTAGATACTTTCTTCAAGATTGCCGTTCAGAAAAGCAGTCTTGACATCCATTGGCCATATTTCGTAATCGTAAAACGTGGCGATGGATAAAAGTATCCTGATCGACTTCAACATGGCAACAGGGGAGAAGGTTTCTTCATAGTCAATCCCCTCCCGCTGGGTAAAACCCTTTGCCACAAGTCGTGCCTTAAAGGTCTGTACCTTTCCAGCAGCATCTCGTTTTCTCTTGTAGATCCATTTACACCCTATGGGTCTAACCCCTTCAGATTGATCTACAAGATCCCATACTGAATTAAAATGCATGGACTCGATTTCCAAGTCCATGGCTTTAATCCACTCTTTCTTGTCAACATCATCCATTGCCTGTTTAAAGGTTAATGGATCCTCGATTCCGTCATGAGGTATGACGACTGGAGTTTCAGTTAAACCCAAATAGCGATCAGGTCGTCTAACAACCCTCCCACTACGTCGAGGTTCTCTTATTTCTTGAGAAGGACGTGATTGACTCGAGGTGCCAGCATCATCAACAACTCTTGTTGATGTTTCGGTAGCTTCGTTAGATAGTTCACTTAATACGACTTTACTTCGTGGCTTGTGTTCTCTGAGGTGGTCTTCTTCTAGGAATGTAGCATTTGTCGATACAAGTACTTTATTTTCCTCAGGAACGAAGAAGTATCCACCTCTCGTTTCTTTGGGATAGCCTACAAATAGGCAAAATCTAGAACGAGGCTCCAATTTCTTTGGGTTTGCATCTAGTAAGTATGCAGGGCATCCCCAAATTCTGAAATGTCGTAAACTAGCTTTACGACCTTTCCAGAGCTCAAACGGTGTTTCAGAAACACTCTTTGATGGAACTACGTTCAAGATATAAATCGCAGTTTCTACTGCATATCCCCAAAACGAGTTAGGCAACTGAGCATAACTCATCATCGAACGAACCATGACCAACAAGGTCCTGTTTCTCCTTTCTGATACACCGTTTTGCTGAGGTGTACCAGGGGCTGAGAGTTGGGACGTAATTCCATGCTCTATCAAATAGTCTTGAAAACTTGAGTCCATATACTCTCCACCTCGATCGGATCGAAGTGTTTTTATCGTCTTACCTAATAGGTTCTCAACCTCAGCCTTGTACTCTTTGAACTTTTCAAAAGCCTCGGACTTATGATGCATTAGGTAGAGATAGCCATACCTCGAATAATCATCAATGAAACTGATGAAATATTCGTACCCTCCTCGAGCTCTAATGTTCATTGGTCCACAGAGGTCCGAATGAATGAGCTCTAGGGGCTCTTTGGCACGATAACCTTTTCCGGTAAAAGGTCGTTTTGTCATCTTGCCCTCAAGGCATGACTCACAAGGAGGCAACGAGTCGTCTTCTAACTTGTTTAGAAGTCCACTCTTGACCAATCTCCCAATCCTATCGAGGTTGATATGGCCTAACCTCAAGTGCCAGATATAGGTATCTTGAGAAACTCTTCGCTTTTTAGGTTGAGTCTCAGCGGTTTTAAACATCTCATGATTTAAAATAGCTTTAGACTCAATTGGTCTCAAAACATACAATTTATTCTTCAAGTTTGCAGAGCAAACATCAATACCTCTTTTAGTTATGAACGCTTCATTAACAGAAAAAGAAATTGAGTAACCTTGTTCTAATAAACAAGACAAAGAAATCAAATTTCTTTTAATTTTCGGAACTATGTATACATTATCTAATATCATGTAACGTTCCTTGGTGAAGAATAATTTTACATCTCCCACTGCAATAGTCGAGATGACTTCTCCTGTTCCAACTTTAAGAGTCATCTCTCCAGCTATTAGCTGTTGCCTAGGAACTCATTCCTTGAAATGAAGAACATACGTGATTAGTGGCACCTGAATCGAGTTTCCAGGCAGAATCGTCGTTTTCCACTAAACACGTTTCCAAGACTAATAAATCGCATTTAGAGTCGTGGATCATGTTTTTCTTGGCTATGCAGTTAGTTTCCTAAGAAGCATGTGAGTGAGGACAAAGCATGCTAAAAGGACCTCATGTTGGTTTGTGGGGATAGTCTTCAATCTTAGAAGCAGTTTAAGACAAGTACGGTGACGTGGTCAGGTCGCAGGGGAATGTCGGGGCCTGAGGTGCCGAATCCGGATTCCGAATCCTGGGCCTGGGGTGTTACAGATGGTATCAGAGCAGAACCTTTCCTAGTAGGATGTGGTTCAGGGACGAACCAAGCGGAAGCTGGTGGGCATGTGACGCCCGAAGTTAGGAGGGGTACATGAATGAACTGAGGCCACATCCGAATGAGAGGGATCCTGAGGACATGAAAGTATAGTCAAGATAAGCTTAAAAGAATTGATAGATACTACCTATACCAACAAGGTGCACCTTCCTTTTCGGTGGCTCAATCATAGGAACTTTGAAGTTAAGCGTGCTTAGCTTGGAGAAGTTCTATGTTGGGTGACCTCCTGGGAATTTTCCTAGGAAGCATGTGAGTGAGGACAAAACATGCTAAAAGGACCCCGTGTTGGTTTGTGGGGACAGTCTTCAATCTTAGAAGTAGTATCAGACAAGTATGGTGGCGTGGCCAGGTCGTAGGGGAATGTCGGGGCCCTTAAGGGCCGAATCCGGATTCCGAATCCTGGGCCTGGGGCGTTACAGTTTAAGCAAGTATTCTTAGTCGTATGTACTAAACCGTTTAATTTGGCATTTGACAAAGCACATACGTTTTTCGACATATTGTTGAAACAAACAAATTAATCTCTATTAGAAACATGCACTAAACCCATTAATCACATTTATCCAATCAGATTTAGCAAAAGCAATCATCGACCCATATATACAATTGATTTACTTTGCAACGATACTTCAGGGGTTTAGAATAACCGCTACCGTAGGGCAGTCAGCTACTCCTCCTCTGAATCGAGACAATCTCGGCCAAATACTATTCCCAGAATAACTCTTACTCCAATAGTTATTAGCTAACGTTAATTTGGTCAAGACCATCTTGTCAGTGTTACCCATCATTTTCAGATCGCAGAGGACGGCCCCAACAATGCCACCGTAGGGAAGAGCTAATGTTGGGAATGGCCCCAGGAAACCCTATCCATTTCTGGAGTTTGCGTTGTTCCGAATCCCATGCGCAAGCCCTCCGTAGGGTGATCGCTCCCAGGGCGACTCGCAGGCAGCGCATAGGAATCTCACGGTGCAACCTAATGATGGAGACCGCAGGATACGTTTGACACGTTTCCTTCTCCCACTTACTATGAACACTTTCCCCATTCACCTTGATATTAACCCATGCAAACACCATCCGTAGGGGGACGCTCCCAGGGCGCCTCGAGGCCAAGCATGGATCTCACGGTGTGAACTCAGGGGGACGTGAGAGTAGAAACTTAATATGAATATTTCGTTTCTATACTTTTCCTCCCACTAAAGTGTTGTAAAGTTTTAAGGTCTTATTACTTAGGTAAATTCCGGCTAAATGAATCTATCTAAGTCTATGCCTTATTAAACAAGGTCTTTACACTAAATGTCTAGGTGATTAAACACTTTTAATAACCTAGTGACATTGCATGCTAGTAAAACTATGGTTAATTCAACTCAGGTTCCGAACCATTTGCCGGGACAGTTCCCTTATAACCAAGGTCTTATGTCCTACTTACTCGAATTTCAAAACTATTTTAAAAAACTAAGTAAGACATATTTCTAATCCTATTAGAAAAAGGCGATCTTAGGTCTATTTCATTTTAAACCATTTAAAGAATGATAAGATCCTAAGATCCTATGTTAGCATGCAACTCTTTGTTATAGATTTTACGATTTATATTCATCAACTTTTATAACTCTTATAACTTTTAATGAATAAACCCTATAACATGCTTTCTAATGGTGTTTTAAAGCATATAACAATCAATCATTCAAGTTATAAGAAAAGCACCCTTTAGAAACAACCTATGTCTAGGTTTGTATAACTCTTTATACTACGATGTCTAGGTGATAACACTTTAAAACCTCACACCGCTCACGCATGCTCATAAAACTCGAGTTAACTTAACTCAAGAACCGACTCAATGCCCAGGTAGGAGGTGTTCCGTAAACCGTCAACTTAAATACCTCCAGCCTTAGACAGCATTTTGTCGGGTGAGTTCTCTCGTAACCGTTGTTTTACAAGATATCGACCTAAACTATCCAAGTTGATCGAATTGTTGAAGGTTCATTAACCTAAGTGAGCATGCTCTTTATCTTGTTATAGATTTTAGATATCTATCTCTTTTATAACAATTATAAAACAAATCCATAACAAGCCTAATTTGAGTATAACAATTATAATCAAACTAATGAAATTTCATGTTCATGCTTGGTTAATTTTATCATTTAATAATTATAACTATTATAAGAATTAATCAATTTTAATTAACCATTCAAGCATGAATCTCCCTAAATTAATACAACTCTTATATTAATAAAACATGAAATTTCCCTCATGCATTTGAATTAATAAATAACACTTATTCAAATTAAACAAATGCATGAACATGCTTTCCTATGGTGGGGTTTTAAATATAAATGACATACATTATGCACATAAAATACTATTTAATTAAAACATACATTCAATAATGCATAATTAATTAAATTTACTAAAGTGAATTGGTTTTGGGATTTTTAATCAAGCAAAAATAAAAACTAAAATTATTACAATAATAATTTCAAATAGGGCTTGGACCGCTTCCGAACCATTCGAACCGACCCGAACCACCTTTGGATTGCTTGAACCGGACCATTTTACCGTTACGAGAAAAACGTACTTGAGCTGGAACTAAAAAACAGCATGCTGGAATTTTCGGCCAGCAGCGAGCAGTCTCCGAATTTCTTCAAATTGACGGCCTAAATGGACTCTATTGACTCTCAAATTTTACAGACTCCATATGAACACATTAAAGCCCATAAACATGTAGGCAATTACAATTAATTCCAACGAATTGACTGAAAATTAAAATCAATCCCAAAACCAATTTTCTTTAGTTTTTACACAGTTTCATCATATGAAAAGCTACCCACCAAGCTAAAATTAATGCATGTTAGGTGCCTTAATCATGCTCTGATACCAATTGAAGGTGTTCATATAACACATGCGGAAGCAATTTTAGGATCGGAGGCACTTAACTACATCAATTTTAGAAAATGAAAACATGCTGTCCAAATACCGTAAGGAGAGAGCAGAATTTTTACCAACCTTTTGGAGACCGATTCAACAACTCCCTTTGATTCCTTTGATCACGAACGGTGTGTGGACCACCTCTAGTGTCTTCCCTACTATTCTCCGGGCCAAGAACGACTTGTGGGAGTCTATAGAGATAGGGAATGGGAAGGGAATGCTTGAAGGTTCAAGCACTAGAGAGATATATGGAGATGAGTGAGTTTGAGACCAAAATCCAGCAGCATAACAATATGGAAAATGGCTCTCCTTCATTTGAATCTGATTCATACTCCTTATATAGACATCTTCCATGCAAAGAGAAGCCTCATGACACTAGACACATGGTGAAATTGCAACTCAAAGTGGATTCTAGGTGTTTAATTCACAACACATGCAACTAGTGCATGGTTGTGTTGTTTTCCACTATGCATCAACATGCAAGAGTGGGAATGCCACTAAATCCACTTAAAATTGAATCTAAATTCTCAATTTTCAGCTTGCAATTCATTCCTATTTCAATTCAAAATTGAAATTGATTTCTAGGCAATTAATTTGTACAATTCCAAGTAATTTTTACATGATTAATCCAATTAATCTTTATCACCTAGTGCCATGAATTATATATGATTCCTAATACATATATATGGTATTCAAAACACTTTTAAATACTCCATCTCTCATTTTCTAATTTAATTCATAATTAAATTATTGTGTCAACCACAATTTACGATAATACCCGTTTTCCCGATTTTGAACGATTCAAAGCTTCCTATCTTTTTGTTCTAGGCTTTGTTCCGATATGAGCTAGTAGGGGGACCTAATGGACCTATAGATCATGGGCTCCAACGATTCGAGGCTAACCGACTAATCTCATTATCCAAGCTAGCCAACATTCGTTAACTACCGGGACACTCCACTATAGCCCGATAGTTGCACTCCCCTCACCATAGACATATTTTTTTTTTGTCCACTTGATTTAACCATGATTAGTAAGTCGAACCTTCACAGGTTGTTCGTAGCTATAGCTAGGTCAAAAGCCCGTTTTACCCCTATAGTACTTCTAGTTCCTTAAGTCCCACTGATCCTCTAATGAACAATTGGTTTATGGTCCAACCAATAAACCGAGTCCCTCTCGGGCCAATGAGAGGGCGGGATCCCTTTGTTCAAGCCCCGGAGTCAGCACTTAAGGGAACAACCTCTCTACTATCCCTAATTCGGGTAGGAGTGAATTCCTTCTTGCACGACTATGTCCCCAGCTATCTACCCGTTCCTATCCCTGAAATGGGAGGCTTATTGAGTCGGCGATACTGAGCCACTCTCACCTATGCAGATCTAAGGATAAGTCCGAATAAACAGGAGTTCATAGTTAGCTCAGGATTAAGATCGAGTTACCTAGGTCATCACATGAAATAGTCAGTCTCGTCAGTAAACGGTGTTATAAAGCGAGAGCGACTTATTTCTTGGTCCTGGTCTTATGCAAACTCATTGCATAGGACGCCCCCACTCGCATGTCTCTACATGGACGATTTAGGATCACATCGTCTATACCATCTATAAAGTGGGCCGCGTCTCATAGTGTCTCCAGAATAAGGTACCCAACCCTATCCCTATACTATAGACCGTTTTGGCTATTACTCAAGCTTGATCCACTTTTATGTCTCTACATAAAGCTCAAGTGTTCATCCTATAGCCATGGATCTTAGTTTATTGGATTTGGGTTATTATATGTGCAATTTACTTTATTCAGTAATAACTTTACTGAATTAATCTCGATAACGCCTTTATCGAATAAGTATATAATTCGTTTAACATTCACTATCTACGAGTTTTAGGACACAAATCCCAACATACAGACCCACAATTGAACTCTTCTCGTTGTAGAACATTTTTGTATCCACGGATATAGACCTATACCGGTGACTCAATCCTTCCCTAGTGTTTGTAATCACAGTTGGGTCAAATTATCGTTTTACCCATGTGTTACATCTGTCTTCCTTAAGTACCAGTGCTCCTCTAATGAACAACCTGTTTATGGTCCAACCAATAAACAGAAAGTCTCTCTCAGACCAGTGGGAGGGTGGGATCCCTTTGTTCAAGTCCCGAAGTCACCACTTAAGGGAACACTCATCTACTTCTCCTAGAAGTGGGAAGGAGTGAATTCCTTCTTGTGTTGTCATGTCCCCAGCCTCCCACTCGGTCTTGTCCCCAAAAAGGAAGGCATATTGAATTGGCGTACTGGCCACTCTCACCCATGCTAATCAAAGGACAATCCCTCATGAGAAGGAGTTGTGATAACTCTCCAAAAGGGAGTTATTTAAGCCTTATTCTATCATGATTTATATGTCATTTGGGTCAAATAGGTGTGATATTAGATGAATATTATGTGTTTTATCCTATTTATTAGAATTTATGCTTTGGAAGTTATTTTGCAGAGAAAATAATGTTAAGCGACTTGAGGGAGCAAGTTCCATGATCTAGTAAAGCACAGACCAAAACTGGCCACGTGAACTGCACGTGATTCATTAATGAAGTAGCGTTTTCGGAAACAATCTCGGATCTATGAAGCTTTGAGAGCCTTCCATGTGTAATATTTGACCTAATTAGGGTTGACTTCACTCTATAAAAGGAAAGAGTCGTCTCAAGTCAAATCATTCCGAGTTGGAGACTCACTTTCCATCTTTGGAAGCCGAATAGAGGAGGAACAATTGGAGACTCAAGAAAACCATCAACTACGGATTTCTTCAAGGGAATTTATCTTTTCTTGTAAAAGTTTGTAGTTATGGATGCACATGAAAAGATTGTAGCGTGTGTTATTTTCTATTTCATGAACTAATCTACTGTAGGTATTGGTTAGGATTATGTAATTTTCATTTCTTAATAATCTAGGAATTGATATTGATTTCGAGCATCTTGATTACTTGTTGTGTTTATTCTTATTTTATGCCCGCCTGGCCAGCTGGTGTGAATACATTTTCTTAGTTTCAGGGATGATTTAAGAGATGTGTGGGCATATAATCACACTAGACCATTATGTGTTGGTGAACGCTAGTGACTGAGTTAGGGATAGCCAGTTGCCTAGTGCTCGATCGGTAGAGCGTCATTGGAGTTGAAACACATTCCAAAAGATTGAGAGTTCTGGAAGGATCTTGTTGATAAGTTGTGAGAGTTTGCCTTATCAATATAATTGCTAGAGCATCTTTTTAAAATTACAGAAGTCTTAACCAACGTCTGTCTCCAATCTGTCTTCTTTATCCGTTTACATTTCTGCTCTTTCATTTCTTTTGCTTCAGCATTATTTCAAAACCTAATCGTTTAAACAATCTTGAAATCACTAAAAGGTTACACAAAATAGATAAAGTGGAAGCTATTCAAAACCTCGTGAATACGATAAATTACTTATCACTTGTTGTAGACTATGTGCACTTGCATAGTATTCTAGAGATAATTATTTCCATATTTTTAACACACTCTGGAAATGCAACAAGTTTTTGGCGCCATTGCTGGGGACTTGAATTAGTTTTTATCTGATCTATTTTGTGTATGTGTTTTAGTGATTTGGTGCGAGAACTTTTTGATTGTTTCTTTTTGTTTTGTAGGTGTGAGATTGGTGCATGAGCGATCCTCCTAACTTTGCGTGGGGTGGGCAAGGAAGCAATTCGCAAGCCCTCCAAGCACAGCAAAAGGTGGTGAACCAGTCAGGATTTGCTCAATAGCAGGGAATGCCCCAGCAAAATTCAGAGAATTCTCTGGAGTCATTGATAAAAGAATATATGGCTTGTAATGATGTCGGAGTTCAAAGTAATCAAGCTTCATTGAGAGCCCTGAAATTGCAAGTGGGTCAGCTAGCTAATGAGCTGAAGGCACGACCTCAAGGGAAATTTCCTTCGGATACTGAGCACCCTAGAAGGGAAGGTAAGGAGCAGGTGCAGGCAGTGACTCTAAGGAGTGGTAAGCCACTAGAAGAAAGAAAAGAGTCTAGTAATCCCCAGGATGTAGAGAAAAGTAGTGATGAAAATGTTGTTGTTGAGAAAGAGTTGGAGTTTGGTAAAGATGATGGAGGCAACAATAAAAATGCTGGAGCATCTAGTTCTGTTTCAGATGTAGAACTACCTTATGTACCGCCCCCACCTTATGTACCACCTCTACCTTTTCCACAAAGGCAGAAGCCTAAGAACCAAGATGGTCAATTTAAAAAGTTTTTAGAAATTCTTAAGCAGTTGCATATAAATATTCCTTTAGTTGATGCTATAGAACAAATGCCAAATTATGCAAAATTTCTTAAGGATATCTTGACTAAAAAGAAGAGGTTAGGAGAATTTGAAATTGTATCTCTTACTGAGGAATGTAGTGCTATTCTCAAGAATTGGCTACCAACCAAGGCTAAGAATCCAGGGTCATTTACTATTTCTGTCTATATAGGTGGAAAAAGGTTGGGTAGAGCACTTTGTGATTTAGGCGCAAGCATTAACCTTATGCCTCTTTGGGTCAATCGAAAGCTAGGTATTGGTGAAACTAGGCCTACCACAATCACACTTCAACTAGCTGATAGGTCTATCACGTATCCTAAGGGTAAGATTGAGGATGTCTTAGTTAAAGTATATAAATTTATATTTCCTACTGATTTTATTATTTTAGATTATGAGGCGGATAAAGATGTCCCAATTATTCTTGGTCGTCCATTTTTGGCTACTGGTAGGCCATTGATAGATGTTCAGAAAGGGAAATTAACGATGAGGGTTCATAATGGGGAAGTGAAGTTTAATGTTTTTAAAGCCATGAAGTATCCAGATGAAATGGAAGATTACTCTTTCATTCAGATTTTGAAGAACACAATTGTTGAGACAGCAATTGAGGATTTGACATATCAACATTTTGAGGATTATGGAGAGATTATTATGGAGGATTTAGCAGTTTGTACATTAGAAAGAAAAAATGAAAAAGAAGTGTCTAGGTGTGAGGATGTTTTTGAATCTTTAGATTTGGATGAAAGAAAGGCCCCTCCTATTAAGCCATCCCTGATTGAGGCACCTACTTTAGATTTGAAGCCTTTACCGGATCATCTAAAGTATGCGTATCTTGGGGAAGGTGAAACGTTGCTCATTATTGTTGCATCAGATTTAGTGTCGAAGGATGAAGAGGCCTTAGTGAAGTTGCTGCAGCAATATCACAAAGCAATAGGTTTGACATTGGCTGACATTCAGGGAATTAGCCCATCTTTCTGTATGCATAAAATAACTCTAGAGGAGGGATCCTTTAGGAGTATTGAGCAGCAAAGAAGGCTTAACCCTGCAATGAAAGAAGTTGTTAAGAATGAGGTGATTAAATGGTTGGATGCTGGGATTATTTATCCAATTGCAGATAGCAATTGGGTAGGGTCCAATGTGTTCCTAAGAAAGGAGGTGTTACACGGTAGTGACTATTAAGGACAATGAGTTGATCCCCACCAGGACAGTAACTGGTTGGAGGGTTTGCATGGATTACAAGAGGCTTAATAACGCTACCCGTAAGGACCATTTCCCTCTACCATTTATTGACCAAATGTTGGATAGGTTAGCTGGTCAGGCTTACTACTGTTTCTTAGATGGTTATTCTAGGTATAACCAGATTACCATTGCTCCTGAGTGTTGGGTTTTATGCCCTAAAACTCGTAGATAGTAAATATACCTTTGACCAAACATTAATAAAATGATGTATTATTCATTTATCTGTGTTTGTATTATGCAATCTTGTCTTATTAACCCTAATCCAATACACTAAACATCCTAGGCTAATAGAATGAGGCTTGAACTAGTATGTAGGGATCAATGTTCAAGATTTAGCCTAAAGGGTCTATAGTATAGGGATGAGGCTGGGTACCTTATCCTGGTGACACTATGGATACGGCCCGCTTTGTATTATGATACAAACGTAATGATCCAACGCATTCATGTAGTTGACATGTGAGTGGGGGTATCCTATGCAATGAGTTTGCATAAGACCGGACCCCGAAATAGTTAACCACTAACTGTAACACTGTTAGTTAGCTTGGTTTCTATTTCACTACGATGACCTAGGCAAGTTAGTCTCAATCCTGAGTGGATTATGGACTCCTGTCCGTGAGAGTGGCCTACACGCCGACTCAATAAGCCTACCATTTTGGGGATAAGACCGAGTGGGGAGCTGGGAACATAGTCACACAAGATGGAATTCACTCCTTCCCGACTCTAGGGTAAGTAGAGGTGTGTTCCCTTAAGTAGTGTCTCTTGGTCTTGAACAATGGGCCCTGCCCTCTCTATGGCACGAGAGGGACTTCTGTTTGTTGGTTGGACCTCAAACAGGTTGTTCATTAGAGGAGCACTGGGACTTAAGGATAAAGAGGTAGCCCAAGGGTAAAACGGTAATTTGACCTAGATGGGGTACGAACACACGGGAAGGGTTGACTTGTTGTTGATGGTCAATATCCGTGGACACAGAAATATATCTGCAGTGAGAAGAGTGCAGTTGTGGTTCTATAGTGGAGTGAACCACAGTTAACGAACATTGATTAACTTGGTTAATGAGTTTAGCCAATTAATCTCATATCGTTGGAGCTTCTGATCTGTAGGTCCATAAGGTCCCACCGGTAGCTCATTTAGGGCGTTGAGCTAAATTTCTAAGGGAAAATTGAATATTCGAAAGGGTTCGAATATAAAGTTAAAATATGAATTTGATTCATATTAAAACTATAGGTTATAGTTAATGCACATTTGATGTACATTAATACAATAGTTTATATGAGAGAGATATAGTTCAATATGTGATATTTAATTATAATATTAATTAATTGGAGAATTAATTAATTATTGTTTTAATTTAATTTAATTAAATTATATTAATTGAATTTCATTAAAACTATAGGTTATGTGAGATATTTATATAAAAGTGTTTTATATAAATAATAATATTAAATTAATTGTTAATTTAATAAATTAATTAATTAATAATTTTGATTATTAATTTGATTTTTATCAGTTGTTTCAACAGAGTAAAAAATCAGTCTTCCCACTTACCTGGTGTTACGCGTGAAGATAAGGGTTTTTAGGAGTGGGAAGTTTATTCATCCGTTGAATAACCTCCTCACTGAAAACCCTAACACGATCTGACGCAAGCTACTCTCTTTCGCACACATCCTCTTATCTTCTTGCTCTCTATCTCTCGTTTACAGAGAAAAGAAATCACTCAAAATCCCTTGGAAACTCTTGCTCCCACAAGAATCCTCTTCCAATTACCCAAGGAGAATACCGGTGCAACACTTGTGGTGGTGTTCGTGCAGAAAATTGCAGCAAAAAGGATCATGTTAGCTTGCTGTTTTTTCTGAGATTTGGCAACGAATTTGGTGACTTTTGATCAAGAACGTCCACGAAAGTGAGTAATTCAGCTCTTGATGAATAGGGTTTATATATCTAGACTAGATCTAGGTTTATTTTATAATGTTTATAATGTTTTTCCAGCAAGTATTATGTATGTTTATACTGCTGTGAAATATTTTCCAACGTATCAGTATTCTGATCGTTGTTTAAAATTGAGTTAGGTCTCTGAAATCTTCCATTGCCTAGGGCTTTTATCCCTTCACTAAGGACATGGAAAAAAAACTTTCCCCTGCCCTTATGGGACATTTGCTTTCAGGAAAAGCCTTTTGGTCTTTGCAATGCTCCAACAACATTTCAGCGATGTATGTTAGCTATTTTTTCTTATATGATTGAGTCCACTGTTGAGGTATTTATGGACGATTTTTCAGTTTTTGGAGGGTCTTTTCAGCATTGTTTGGATAATTTAGGTAAGGTACTAAAGAGATGTGAGGATACCCATCTAGTTCTTAATTGGGAGCAATGCCACTTCATGGTGAAGGAGGGCATTGTGTTAAGTCATAAAATTTCAAAGAGAGGTCTAGAAGTTGATCGAGCAAAAATAGAGGTTATTGAGAAATTAGAACCGTATAATTCAGTTAAGGGGATTCGAAACTTTTTAGGACATGCTGGATTTTATAGAAGGTTCATATAGGATTTTTCCAAAATTAGTAAACCTCTTTGTAAATTGTTGTGTGTTGATAGTGTTTTTGACTTTGATGCAGATTGTAGGAAGGCTTTTGAGACTTTAAAGGCTGCTTTGATCTCAGCGCCCATTCTTTGTGCACCCAACTGGAGTTTGCCATTCGAGGTGATGTGTGATGTCAGCGATGCGGCAGTAGGTGCAATGTTGGGGCAAAAGCAAGGCAAAGTTATCCATCCTATTTATTATGCAGGTAGGGTTTTGAATGAGACACAAATCAACCATACAACTACTGAAAAGGAGTTGTTAGCGATTGTGTTTGCCTATGAGAAATTCCACCGATATTTGGTTGGATCCAAAGTCACGGTGTTTACAGATCATGCAGCGATAAGGTACTTAATGTCTAAGAAAGATGTGAAACCTAGATTAATTCGTTGGGTTTTTTTATTGCAGGAGTTCGACTTAGAGATAACGGACAAGAAAGGTTCGAAAAATGTTGTTGCAGATCATCTGTCTCGTCTTGATCCGTCATCATCTTTGCTCGAGCAACTTGTCATTTCAAACTCATTTCTAGATGAGCAGCTTTTTGCTGTTGAGATGAAGGTAGTGCATAGTACTCCTTGGTATGCGGATATAGCCAATTTTCTGGTAAAGGGGAGTCACTCCTATTGATATGGATAGGAGACAACTGCAAAAGTTTAGGCATGATGCAAGGTTCTTTTATTGGGATGAGCCATTTATGTATAAACAATGTTTTGATGGTATTATTCGGAGATGTGTTTCAGGTGATGAAGCAAAGGAAATCCTGGAGCAATGTCACTCTTCCCCGTATGGAGGTCATTTCAGCAGTCAGAGGACAGCTATGAGGATTTTACAATGTGGATTTTTCTGGCCTTCTTTATTTAAGGATGCTCATTGGTTCTACAAGCAATGTGATGCGTGTCAAAGGAGAGGAAACTTAGGACCTAGAGATGAAATGCCTCTTACTTACATTTTAGAATTAGAATTATTCGATGTATGGGGTATCGATTTTATGGGGCCATTTCCCCCTTCTAACTGTAATGTGTTTATTTTGTTGGTAGTGGACTACGTGTCCAAGTGGGTGGAGGCCATTGCATGCCATCAGAATGATGCTAAAACGGTGTCAAGGTTTCATCAATCGCACATTTTTGCGCGGTTTGGGACACCTAGGGCTCTTGTGAGCGATGAGGGTACACACTTTGTGAATAATGTTTTAGCTAAGCTTTTAGCTAAATATGGAGTTAAGCATAGGATAGCTACCCCTTATCACCCGCAAGTAAATGGTCAAGCTGAAGTTAGTAATAGGGAAATTAAATCTATATTAGAGAAAGTAGTCCATCCATCTAGGAAAGATTGGTCTTTTCGGTTAGATGAGGCTCTTTGTTCTTATAGGACAACCTATAAGACTTCTTTAGGTATGTCTCCCTATAGATTAGTGTATGGAATGACTTGCCATTTACTGTTAGAGCTTGAGCATAAAACGTTTTGGGCTTTGAAAAAATTGAATTTTGATTTACGTCATCCAGGTGCAATTAGAATGCTGCAGATTAATGAGTTAGAGGAGTTTCGACAATTTTCGTATGAAAATGCAAAAATGTATAAAGAGAAAACGAAACGGTGGCATGATAAGAAGTTAAAGCCTAAGGAAACTATTAAGGGTCAACAGGTCTTATTGTACAACTCTAGATTAAAATTGTTTCCTGAAAAATTAAAATCAAAATGGTCTGGACCATTTGTTGTGATTGAAGTTTTTCCTCATGGAGCAATTACTTTGAGAGATGAAAAAGATGGGCGAGTGTTTAAGGTTAATGGACAGCGAGTGATGCATTACTGGGGAGAGGAATTTCCTTCGAAATATCCTTCCCTGAAATTGGTTGAAGATTGAGCGAGCGAAGGGTTTGCGGGAGCAGTTTGTATTACAATATTTTTAGCTCCAGTGATTGTTGCGATTTTATTTTATTTTGATTTGAGTTATTTTGAGTTAGATTTTGTTTATTCTGATTTTATCTGATTTTTTTTTTTAATTTGTGGGTATTTTTAATTTTCGTTGGATTTTATTCTCGGTTGAATTATTTTGAATTCGGTCGATTTGTTTTTTTAATTTATCGAATTAATTTATGTTTTAATTTAGTTGTATCTTTGATTTTAATTTCTGCTTAGATTAAGTTTATAATAATGCATTTTTGAATTTATTCGGCAAAATAAGATTTGATTTGATTTTGGCTGTTTGAATTTTAATTTGAATTTTTCGGGATAAAAGATCCTTCTAGAAGAATCAACTTTGAAGATCAGTTTGTTTTTGCAATCTTTTGGTTAGGATCAATTTATTTCGTCAGATTATAAAGGGATTGGTTGAGAATTAATTATTTTTACTGTTTGGAATCTAATCTTTTTTATGGGCAGGTAAAACGCGTGGAGCATCTGGTGCTTCCACGTGTTGCGCAGTGAAGATCAAACGGCCTAGCCGTTAGCCAGCCCATAAGTCATTTACTAAGGGGCATTTTTACCGTTTATGGAGATTTAATCCAGATGATTACATGCAAAACTTAAACGATAATTTTATTTAATTGGGGTAGATCTTTTCGGTTAGGATTCTAAGTGTTGGAGCCCTATTTAAATCAAAGCCCTGGTACGTTTTCTTTTCACTTCATCTACTTTCTTTCTGTGCGTGTAAAATTTCTTTAAATTCTGAGATGGCAAAAATAAGAGGAAGGAAAGAGAGGGAAGTTGAAGAGGAGAAGGTGTCTGTTACGCTGGAGGCACCAAAAAAGAAAGCAAGGAGAAGAAGAACACCTGAGGAAAAAGAAGCCAAGCGGCTGAGAAGGCAGCAACAGGCTAAGGTCACGGAGGTTCTGCAAAAAGTAATCGAGGATATTGCAGAGGAAGTGGCTGGGGAAGAGCAACCAAAAGCCCCCGAAGAAGGAAAAGATCCAGAACAACGAGAACAACCAGTCGAAACTCAGCAAGAAATACAAGATAAGCGAGCAGAAGAAGTGTCGAAGCAAGGTGATCATCAAGCAAAGGTTCAAGAACGTCAGGTACAGGAAGAAGTCGTGCCAGAACCACCACGTCGTCGTCGCCGCAAGCAAAAGGCGGGATGAATTAAGAGGGTCCGGACGGACACCCCATCCCCACCAACTACAGAATCAGAGAAGGAGGAACCAAAAAAAAGGGACCAAGAGAAGGAAGAGACTGAAAAGAAAGCTGAAGAAGAGGCCATGATGAAGCATCATGAAGACAGAGGCAAGGGAGTTACCGAAACAACAGCTGAAATAGAAGAAGCAGAGACTGAGGCTCAGCGGTTGCCGTATGAACGCTTCGTCAACAACCTTGCTAGGGCAAAATATTTGGAGATGCTAAAGAGGGACTTTCTTTTTTAAAGAGGATTTGGAGATGACCTACCACACTTCTTGCGAGACGGGATTTCTATTCACGGATGGGATCAGTTCTGTGCAAAGCCGGAGCCAGTCAACTCAAATATAGTTAGCGAATTCTACGCGAATATTGACGAAGAAGAGGGCTTCCAGGCAATTGTTTGAGGAGTCGCGGTGGATTGGAGCCCAGGTGCGATCAATTCCTTATTTAACCTTCAAGACTTCCCAATCGCTGGTTATAACGAGATGGCGGCAGCGCCATCTAATAAGCAGCTGAATGCGGCTGTTAGGGAATTAGGAATAGAAGGGGCCCAATGGAGGTTGTCGAAGACGGAGAAGCGAACTTTTCAAGTTGCTTATTTGAAGAGTGAAGCAAACACATGGTTGGGCTTTGTTAAGTTGCGTCTTCTACCGACATCCCACGACTCCACTGTCTCCTGTGATCTCGTTCTCCTGGTTTTTGCAATTCTGAGGTCATTAAGCATTGATGTCAGAAAAATTATTTCCAGTGAGATTCACACTTGCTGGAGGAAAAAGATGGGCAAGCTTTTCTTTCCAAACACAATAACTATGTTGTGTCGAAGAGTTGGGGTTCCCGCGAGTCCTGAAGATGTTATCCTGATAGACAAGGGAATAATAGACACGCCAAACTGGCAAGGCTTCAGCGGACTCAAGAAGCACGCTAAGGCGGTTTGGTGTTTGGCATCCACCAAATACAAGAACAACTGCAAATGCATTCCAGCCGAATGAAGTTTGCCATGAGGCAATTTCAAACATAATGGAATTATGTTAAACGGAGGGATGCCACACTTAGGAGGGCTTTGCAATCCAACTTTTCCAAGCCATATCAAGCCTTCCCTGTTTGTCCCGATGATCTATTGAACCCTTGGATCCCACTGCCGCCGATAGAAAGAGAAGGAGAAGAGGATGAAGATGTTGGTCAGGAGGACTAGAAGAAGAAAAAAAGAACTGAGCGAGCTTTTATTTTGTTTAATCATTTTTGTTGCTCGCGTATTTTTCTGACCAAGTTTTTTTTTCTTTTTTTAGGATTTCTGCTTTCATGTTTTTATTTTCTTTTCTGCTGGCCTTTCAAAATTTTTATCTGATATTGTAATCATTTTTCTGTTATTTTAATGAAATTTCTAAAGTTTTTCTTTTCTATGGCACACCTGAGTATTCCTAACTTAACCTTTTCTTCTGAATTTTTGAAGCTTGGACTAGTTAGCTTAATTAGATCAAGGTGTTCTGATCTCCAGAAACCTTTTGCTTGAGCATTTCTTCTACCCTAGTCGTCGCTGCGGCAAGAAGTTCTGAGGTAGCATTGTCTTATTTTGATCCACCTTAAGCTTAGTCTTAGTCCCACGCTTAGTTTAAAATTAAGATAGAAAAAAATTAAGTTTGGGGGAATAATTATATGTTCCTAATTCATTGAGGACAATGAATAATTTAAGTTTGGGAGACTTTTAGCTTCTCCGCTTGTTTTGCCTGAGCATTCCTCTCCTTCATAATAATTTTTCTAGGTTGTTGAGTAACCAGGGACATTTGTGACACCCACAGTTTGTCTTTGCATCAAAAGATGGCCTATGGAATATTGAAAAATGATGAAAAAAAATTATATGTTGAAAAAAGAAAAGTGAAATTTTTTTGCTGTGAAAATTGATAGAGCAAAACTTTTGAAGGATGAATGATAATCTGGCAGTTTTCTATCTCCTATGTCTTAGGTGAGCTTCATCATAACATATCGCCATTCTGAGAAGCAAGGGATATATAACTAAAGATTTTTGGGTTTAGCAATGAGTGTTTAGCCTAGTTGGTGATAAGCTTGAAGCAAGGGTATACTGCATCATAAAATGGGTCATCTCATGCTTAAGAGCTTATGACTGTAAGGCTGGTTTAAATCTGAAGAACGAAAAAATAAATCCCCTAAAAAAATGTGTTAAAATGTGTCTAATAATATAGCTGAGCTGTGGTAAGTTCTTAGGATTGAGTTAAAGGTGGTGATTATTTGTTCAATGTTGAAAGAATTGTTTTGCTGCAGCAATGCATGGTTTTGCAGGATGCTCAGGTAAAGGTTGAAGGTAGTGTTGGATTATCTGTTTAATTGAGTTGTGCTATGATCAATGTTTTGAATTTTCAAGTGAAGGTGAGTTAGTTTTGCTCGGGACGCGCAATAGTTCAAGTTTGAGGGTATGATAACTCTCCAAAAAGGAGTTATTTAGGCCTTATTCTATGATGATTATATGTCATTTGGGTCAAATAGGCGTGATATTAAATGAATATTATGTGTTTTATCCTATTTATTAGAATTTATGCTTTGGAAGTTATTTTGCAGAATAAATAATACTGAGCGACTTGAGGGAGCAAATTCCATGATCCAGCAAAGCACAGAGCAAAACTGGCCACGTGAATTGGACGTGATTCATTAATGAGGTGGCGTTTTCAGAAACAATCTCGAATCTAGGAAGCTTTGAGAGCCTTCCACGTGTAATATTTGACCTAATTAGGGTTGACTCCACTCTATAAAAGGAAAGAGTCGTCTCAAGTCAAATCATTCTGAGTTGGAGACTTACTTTCCATCTTTGGAAGTCGAATAGAGGAGGAACAATTGGAGACTCAAGAATACCATCAACTACGGATTTCTTCAAGGGAATTTATCTTTTCTTATAAAATTTTGTAGTTATGGATGCACGTGAACAGATTGTAGTGTGTGTTATTTTCCATTCCATGAACTAATTTACTTTAGGTGTTGGTTACGATTATGTAATTGTCATTTCTTAATAATCTAGCAATTGATATTGATTTCGAGCATCTTGATTACTTGTTGTGTTTATTCTTATTTTATGCCCACCTGGCCAGCCGGTGTGAATACCTTCTCTTAGTTTCAGGGATGATTTAAGGGGTGTGTGGCATGTAATCACACTAAACCATTATGTGTTGGTGAACGCTAGTGACTAAGTTAGGGATAGCAAGTTGCCTAGTGCTCGATCGGTAGAGCGTCATTGGAGTTGAAACACATTCCAAAAGATTGAGAGTTCTGGAAGGATCCGGCTGATAAGATTGCGAGAGTTTGCCTTATCAATATAATTGCTAGAGCATCTTTTTAAAATTACAGAAGTCTTAACCAACGCCTGTCTCCAATCTGTCTTCTTTATCCGTTTACATTTCTGCTCTGTCATTTCTTTTGCTACAGCATTATTTCAAAACCTAATCGTTTAAACAATCTTGAAATCACTAAAAGGTTACACAAAATAGATAAAGTGGAAGTTATTCAAGACCTCGTGGATACGATAAATTACTTATCACTTGTTGCAGACTATGTGCACTTGCATAGTATTCTAGAGATAATTATTATCATATTTTTAACCCACTTTGGAAATACAACAAGTTACCTAGGTCATCCTATTGGAACAGTAACCTAACTAGTTAACGGTGTTATATCTAGTGGTTTACTATTTCATGGTCCAATCTTATGCAAACTCATTGCATAGGATACCCTCGCTTGCATGTCTACTACATGGACACTTTGGATCAATACGTATGTATCAAATACAAAGCGGGTCGTATCACATAGTGTTACCAGGATAAGGTACCCAACCTTATCCTTGTACTATAGACCTTTTAGGTTGTTACTTGAACATCGATCCCCATATGTCCCCACATACTAGTTCAAGTTACATAGAAACAACCTTAGATCTTAGTTTATTGGATTTGGGTCAAATTGTGCAATATTTAAGAATAACACTTTGTTCTAGAAACTTAATAACACTTTATTGAAACAACTATACAATTTGTTTACATTCACTATCTACGAGTTTTAGGGCATAAAACCCAACACACCCATCAAGGCATTGATGTGCGCATAGCGATCTAACTACCATCTCACTGGTGAGGCATCCATGGGTTTTAAGTCGAAATTTAACTTCCACAGTTAGTAGATGGCACCTAATCTGCGAAGTCGAGTCCCGCCCATTTAGCTCCTCATTTCAATCTAAAACATCTCAGTCCTAGGTGATTAATTGTCACGACCCCTACTAGAATAACTAGCCTATTCTTTTCCCTTTCTTACTCTTTTTCCTTTTAAGGCCTCCTAGCACGCAAGCTAATTTTAACAGCAACCTAACCGATAAAATCCTTTCTCTCAAAGACCACTGTCGGGCTAGACCGACATGTACCACCCCAACTCAGTCAACTACAGAAACAAGAACGTCAAACAACACTCCTAAACAGAGAAACCACAAATTTCCCGTCGTCTACATACAACGCCAGCCAACTGTAATATACCAAAAACATGCACTCACATCTATCTCATAACACAAAAAAAATTACTGCAGCCAAACTCTCGAAAACAACAGCATTAATATTTACTCAGGTCATTTCAGTCTTAACTCATACATAGCAATTTCATATGTCGGAAGCACAATTGTCATACCAATGCATAAATACATATTAATTCAGCAAGTTATCTTACCTTAATAATTTAGTACAGAATAACACGGCTTGGCCCACAAGTTTTCCTAGCCACTAATAATCCCTAATAATTTAATAAAAATTAGGTCCTAATACAGTATCGCCAAAAACAAATTTTCCGAAGCTTAAAGCCGATTGAATCTCTTACCCAATCAATTCCTTAGAACTAAAGCTAGAAATTTTGACAACGGCGATGTCGATTCACAGCGGCAGCGGCGAAGCTGAGAGACAGCAGCGACGAATCTGAGGCGGGGCAGCACTGGGGTTGTTCGCGACGACAGCGACGGGTCTGAGGCCGCGGTGGACGATTTTGCTGCAGACAGTGGCGGGGGCGACGACTATGTAAGGAGAGGCGGTGGTGGCTCGTGGTTGCTGCAATCGAGAGAGAGAGAGCGAGACCCATTAGAGAGAGAAACCGAGAGCTTGAGGAAAGAGAGAGAGAAGGAGAGTTATCTTACCGGAAGGCACGACAACGGCGTCGAGAGGAGACCGAGGGCGATGGTGGTCTGACCTTATAGTAGAGAGAGAGAGAGAGAGCATGAGACAAAGGGAGAAAGACACAAGAGAGAGAGAGAGAGAGAGCACGAAAAAGAACTTACCGACGGCATCGTGGGAGGCTGCCGACGGTGGCGGCGCTGCGAAAGTCGACGGCAGAGGGGCGATCTTGTGGCGGCGACATGCAGACGGGAGAGAGGGAATGAGAGAGGCCGAGAGTTGCAGGGGTATAGCATGATAACGTGTAGAGAGAGAGAGAGAAAATTGATTTTTTTAAATGGTCCATTGACCGAATTTGGGAGGAAAATGCGTGAATTCCCCCCTTTTACCTCCCCTTCTGACCGCGCAAAAGAACCCCCTTCCCCTTTTTTTTGGACTGTTACAGATTCCCACACCTAGAGTTGCTAGCAGTTATGGCATTTCCTCTCTCTTCTTGCATGTGAAGGAGTTTTGCAAAACTCTCCCATTCTGTGTGTGATCCCAAGAAATCTCTCTCAGAGAAAAACACAGAAAGTTCTCCCTAAGATTTTCCCTTCCCTATCCCAAAGAGAATCCCACCAGTCCTCTTGCCTATCACCCCCTCTGAGATATGTCGCTACGGGTTTGCGACACGGAGCGGTCGACTTTGTTCCCGAGAGAAGGAAAATGGAGTCGTCACCAGTCTTGATTTAGAGGGTGTGACTGGGCACCCAAAAATATTCTAAAATGGTCTGCAAATAAAAGGTTTAAGGTTCGGGGGTCTTTTGTGTATGGGGAAGGTGTTAGCACCCCACAACACTCGTTCAAAGAACGAAATTTTATTTTTCTTGTGTTATTTAAGGAAATTGGCAATTGTAAATACTAAATAAGGTTTTTTTATTGATTTCTAAATGTCCCATATTTTACCTCTCATTATTCTTTAAATAAATAATGAGCAATAATTATGGGTGGCACAAAGCCATTCAAAATTTGTATGAATTTAAGCAGTAGTTATATTACCGATACTCCTTCATTTCCTCTTTTATTCCTGAGTTGATGTCCCATTTCAGCAGTAGTTATATTACTGATAATCCTTGGAAAAGCTCTCCTTCCAGGCCTCCTTTTGTCGAAAAAAATAATTAAGCTTTGGCTTCAAACGTTATTGGCATTCGAAGCAACTCCTGGTATTCTTCAATGGTGGGTGTCATGTCGAGGGAATTGAACATAAAACATTTGTAAGCTGGATCCCAAAAATATAATACAGCTACCAAGACGTTTTCATCAATTTGAACGTATAAAAGACTTGCCATGTGCCCATATCTTTTCATGAATGATATCCTTTGCTCTAGTTTGAATTCCTCCCAAATATCTTTTAGCTTCCTCGTGCTTAGAATAGTATGACTAAAGATGTTGGTTGCTGGGGGTTGATTTAAAACATCCTTCAACGGAGCATTCCCGCATTTTTCTTGTATTTGTTTGGACCATTAACGCACAAATTTCTGACTTTCAATTGTGATTATTGAAGGATTGGAATTCCCAATTCCGTTACAGCGGAAGCAATTGGACCATTCGTAAATTAATTTTGTTCTACAAAATACCAATACATTGGCAAAAGGTTAAGCGGTGAAAAACATACCTCCGTTGACGACTCTGAATACTTCAACAGACACCACCACGAGGCTACCCCGCTATTCTCTGAGATTAGGAACGTAGTTGTGGGACTACTAATCTTGATTGGGAAAAACTCTTAGAGAGAAAATTTCTCTCTAGAGTTCTTGAGAGAATATGTGAGGGAGGCTAGAATGAGACCTTAGGGCTAGGGTTCTCATAACCTTTCATTTTATAAGAGAGGAAACCCTAATGGGAGGTTAGGAAACAATCTTGACCGTTAGATCAAGATCAATTAATTAATTAATTAAATCAATTAATTAAATGATAATTAACTAATCATATTAATTAATTAATCATATTAATTAATTAATCTCATGCACATTTAAATCTTATTTAAATGTAATTTCCTCACATAATATATTTTAATTAAACTTAATTAAATCACATTTAATTAATTCAATTAAACTAATCAATTAATTAATTTCAATAATTAATTAATTTTACAATTAATTAAATATCTCCCATATTCAATTAATTACATATTAGAATCATATTCTAATAATTCCCTCATAGACTATAGTTTAATTAAATCTCATTTAATTTAAACTAAATTGAATAATTAATTAATTCATCTTCTAATTAAATACCATATATTTAATTAGATATATATTTGAACTCTTTCAAATATATCAATCTCTCAATATAATAAAGTTTAATTTCAAATTAGACTTTATATTTTAATGCATCACTATACACTATATTAATTTGTATCTAATACAATTAACTTAATTCCCAATATGAATTTGAACTATTCAAATTCTCTCAAGATATATTTGTTCCTAATTACTCTTTACGAGCTAGCAGGGGGACCTAATGGACCTACAGATCAGAAGCTCCAATGATATGAGGTTGACTGATTAAACTCATTAATCAAGTTAACCAATATTCATTAACTGTGGGTCATTCCACTAAAGACCCATAGCTAAACTCTTCTCACTGTAGAACATTTCTGTGACCATGGATGTAGGCTTATGCCGGTAAGTCAATCCTTCACAAGTGTCCGTAATCACAGCTGGGTCAAATTATCGTTTTACCCCTGTGTTACATCTGTCTCCTTAAGTACCAACGCTCCTCTAATGAACACCCTGTTTATGGTCCAACCATTAAACAGAAAGTCCCTCTCGGGCCAGTGAGAGGGCGGGATCCCTTTGTTCAAGTCCCAGAGTCACCACTTAAGGGAACACTCATCTACTTCTCCTAGAAGCGGGAAGGAGTGAATTCCATCTTGTGTTGTCATGTCCCCAGTCCCCCATTCGGTCTTGTCCCCAAGAAGGTAGGCTTATTAAGTCGGCGTGCAGGCCACTCTCACCCATACTAATCAAAGGATAATCCCTCGTGAGAAGGAGTTCATGACACACTCAGGATTAAGACTGAGTTACCTAGGTCATCCTATTGAAACAGTAACCTAACTAGTTAACGGTGTTACAACTAATGGTTGACTATTTCATGGTCCGGTCTTATGCAAACTCATTGCATAGGATACCCCCGCTCGCACGTCTCCTACATGGACGCCTTGGATCAATACGTCTGTATCGAATACAAAGCGGGTCGTATCACATAGTGTTACCAGGATAAGGTACCCAGCCTTATCCCTGTACTATAGACCTTTTAGGTTGTTACTTGAACACCGATCCCCGTATGTCCCCACATACTAGTTCAAGTCACATGTAAACAACCTTGGATCTTAGTTTATTGGATTTGGGTCAAATTGTGCAATATTTAACAATAACACTTTATTGTAGAAACTCAATAACACTTTATTGAAAACAAGTATACAATTTGCTTACATTCACTATCTACGAGTTTTAGGGCATAAAACCCAACTATTATCGGCTTTCTTTCTATCGCAATCTCAGTAATTTTTTGCACAACAAATGAAGTGAAAATAAAAGACCTTTTTTTATATAAAAAAATGAATTAAATATGAGAGAAAAATGAAAGGAAGGCATAAAGAATATGTGTTTATGAATGTATGCCTATAAAAATATGCTAAAATCAAGGATATAAATACACATGTTGGGATAAGCACGAATAAAATAAATGAATAATAAACAGATAGCATACACATGTAACTAAACTAAATCAATAAAATACATAAGTAAAATAAACTAAATCACACATATAAAATGCATAACTAAAATAAACTAAATCATTATATGTGTGGTAAGGCTCTAATTTCTAACGGAAAAAGGTCCCAAGCTATCCTCGATTCCTTTCCTTTTTTAAGAAAATAAATCAAATGCACCCTTATCAGCATCTTGAATAAGGTCGACTTGAGTGAGGGTTTTCATGTGCCTACACGGAAGTTATAACTCCACGAAGGTCGCACTACTCATCCTCGATCCTAATCCTAATGGTAAAGCCCTGGTAGGAGGCTTGTGTACGTGTGTGCTTAAAAAAATAAAATGAGAATAAATACAGAAAGCCAATATATATATAAAATAACAACACAAAAAAAATAAAATGACCCGCTTACAAGAAGTCCCTAGCGGAGTCGCCAAGCTGTCGCTATGGGTTTGCATTGCGGAGCAGCCGACTTTGTTCCCGAGAGGAGGAAAATGGAGTCGCTACCAGTCTTGATTTAGAGGGTGTGACTGGGCACCCAAAAATATGCTAAAACGGTCTGCAAATAAAAGATTTAAGGTTCGGGGGTCTTTTGTCTATGGGGAAGGTATTAGCACTGTTGGGTTTTATGCCCTAAAACTCGTAGATAGTAAATGTAACATTTGACCGAACATTAATAAAATGATGCATTGTTCATTTATATTGTTTGTATTGAGTAATCTTGTCTTATTAACCGTAATCTAATAAACTAAACATCCTAGGCTGATAGTATGAGGCTTGAACTAGTATGTAGGGACATACGGGGATCAATGTTCAAGATTCAGCCTAAAGGGTCTATAGTATAGGGATAAGGTTGGGTACCTTATCCTGCACTATGGATACGGCCCACTTTGTATTATGATACAAACGTAATGATCCAATGCGTTCATGTAGTGGACATGCGAGTGGAGGTATCCTATGCAATGAGTTTGCGTAAGACGGACCGCGAAATAGTTAACCACTAGCTGTAACGCTGTTAGCTAGCTAGGTTTCTATTTCTCTAGGATGACATAGGCAACTTGGTCTCAATCCTGAGTGGGTTATGAACTCTTGTCCGTGAGGGATTGTCCTTTGATTTGTATGGGTGAGAGTGACCTGCACGCCGACTCAATAAGCCTACCATTTTGGGGACAAGACCAAGTGGGGAGCTGGAAACATAATCACACAAGATGGAATTCACTCCTTCCCGACTCTAGGGTAAGTCGAGGTGTGTTCCCTTAAGTGGTGTCCCGGGTCTTGAACAATGGGCCATGCCCTCTCTATGGCACGAGAGGGACTTTTGCTTGTTGGTTGGACCTCAAACAGGTTGTTCATTAGAGGAGCACTGGGACTTAAGGATAAAGAGATAACCCAGGGGTAAAACGGTAATTTGACCTAGCTGGGGTACGAACACATGTGAAGGGCTGACTTGCTGTTGATGGTCGATATCCGTGGACACAGAAATATATCTACAGTGAGAAGAGTGCAGCTGTGGTTCTTTAGTGGAGTGAAACACAGTTAACAAACATTGATTAACTTGGTTAATGAGTTTAGCCAATTAATCTCATATCGTTGGAGCTTCTGATCTGTAGGTCCATTAGGTCCCACTGGTAGCTCATTTAGGGTGTTAAGGTAAATTTCTAAGGGAGAATTGAATGTTCGAAAGGGTTCGAATGTTAAGTTAAAATATGAATTTGATTCATATTAAAATTATAGGTTATAATTAATGAGCATTAGATGTACATTAATACTATAGTCTATATGAGAGAAATATAATTAAATATTTGATATTTAATTATAATATTAATTAATTGGAGAATTAATTAATTATTTGTTTTAATTTAATTTAATTAAATTTGGTTTAATTCAATTACATTAAAACTATAGATTATGTGGGATATATATATAAATATGATTTATGTAAATAAAAGGTTACTTGGTAATCTAATTGTTTAATTAATTATTAATTATCATTAATAATTAATTAAATTTCTTATCAGTTATATTAACTGATAAGGAAATTGTCAAACCCACTATCCTAGGGAGTGTTGCACGATTGGGAGGGTTTTTAGGAAGGAGTTTCTATTCTTCCGTAAGATCCCTGGTTCCCTCATTGTGTGGTTAGCTGCAATTTTGGAAAATCCCTTTCTCTCACACAGACTATCTGCGTTTTCTCCTTCCAAGAATCACAGAGAATAGAAAAATTCTCCAAACCTTAGAGATCTAATTGCTCCCACAAGCTACCAACGCAAAATCCTACACGAGGATACCGGTGTGATCAACTGTTGGTGTTCCTCGTCAAATTACAGCAAAGAAACTCCTTTGAGGTTGCTGGAATTTTTGGATTACCGGGTAGAAATTGGTGAAATTCGATCAAGAACGCTCCTAGTAGTAAGTACTTCTTTCCTTGATCGATAGGATCTCTTAATCTAGATTAGATCTATGTTGTTTTTGTTTTAAAGCATGTTTTATAATGTTTTTCCAGCAAGTTTATGTGATTATGTTGCTGTAAATTGTTTTGCAAATCGTATTGGTATTTTGATTAAAATAGAAATACAGTATGGTTCCTGTTAATCTTCCGCTGCATAGGGCTTTTATCCCTTCAATTGGTATCAGAGCCATCTCTGTAATTTTTTATTTTAATTGAAATTTGCAGATTGCTGTATGGTGGGATTAATTGCATTATGAATATTTGGTTTGCAATGAACTATTTAGGTTTAATTTGGCCATAGATTTACAATATTTTCATTGATGTGATCATGTAAAGACCCCTGCGTTTTGGGCATTATTCTGTAAATCGTGTCTTGTAAGTCCGGGTCTAGAATTAGGATATTTGCTGATGAAGATTGCGGCCAAACGAAGCCAAAAACGCGAAGAACAGTGCGGTTTCTGCCCAGATTCTGGCTCCAGACGCAACAGCGTCGGTGTAACAACCCAAATAAAAAAAAAAAAGAGGGAAATGGGGGGGACTTTTTCCCCCCAAAATTTCGTTGAAGACAAAAAAAAAGGGGGGGCATCTCTCTCTCCCTCTCACGATTCTCCCTCTCCCTCTCGGCACTCTCCCTCTCTCCCCCTCAGCCTTCAGCTCGCCGCCGCCTTAAGCTCACCGCCGCCGACCGTCGCGCCTCCACCTCTGCCGTTCGCCACGCCGCCGCCACTCGCCGACGGTAAGGTCTCTCTCTCTCTATCTTTCTCGTTTTCGTCTCTCTCTCTCTAACCCGTTTCTCTCTCTCTCCGTTTGCCGCCTCCACGTGCCGCTGCCCTCTGCTGCAGATCCCCACGCGGCTATCGCCACTTACCTCACATTGTCGCCTCCGTGAGTTCCTTTGCAACCAAACAGCCACATGTCGCTACTGTCTTCAGACCCGATCACGCCGCCCTCCATTCACACTCGCCGCCATCTGCTCTGCCATTGCCGTCGCCGCGTTGTGCAAGTGGTGCGGACAGCAACGTTTTTGGGTCGTTTTTAGCATTTTCCGGCTAGCTTCAACAGATGGTAAGTGAATTAAGTCTATGTTTGGTTGATTAAAGCGATTTAGAAAAATACCCATTGGGTTTGGTTAATGATTTCGAGGTACCCATAGTGATAAGAGACCGAATTTTAGAATTAAGGTGAAATTGTAAGCCCGGACAGCAAGCATCGATCTCTTTTAGTGAGTCTTGGCCTCCTCATTTTAAGTTGGATCTAAAGAAGATTATGAGAATTTGATGCCCCTAATTTTTAGACCTTTCTTGTGATTTTTTTTTTAGATTTGAGTTGCTTGTGGCGTGAGCGGTGTTGCATTGAATTAGTTGGTGGGTGCTTAAATCAAGTATGTTCTTCACTATGTAAGTAACCTTACTACTTGGAAAGCCTTGGCTAGGCTAGGCTATTTATTATGAATTGTTACATGCTTTGAATAGTATAGAACATGAGACATCGTTTATGTATGGATGGAATATGGAACGTTGGATATTGTGTGTTCTGGCGATATTAAATCTTCTGGTTATGAGAGTGTTCGTCTATATTGAATGCTCTGAATGTTTTGTGTTGTTAAGTATAGAATATTCTGCTTGGGTAAACCTTGAATGCTCTGAATGCACTACGTTGGGTAAGATAGGATGTTCTATGTAGTTGGGTTGTGGATGCGAGACCGGACTCGCTTTGTTTTGTGGAAGCTCGGAGTCTTTTCTATTGTTCGGAAGTGTTATGGAAGTTTGTAGTTGAGCGGTTTGAATATGGAAGTGTATTCTCTTGATTACAGGTGATGAGAAATTTGGGAACAACTATACGTATGTTGTTATGCTGCCGAATTTTCGGTAGCATTACAGGGAATAACGAGGCTAAGTGTCGTGCTATCACTTGGATTACGTTGTGCTAATATTGGTTGCTGGTCGTTTAGAATATGCGCCTTTTCTACTTAGTGTTTTGGATGTTGGTTCCATAATTACGCGTGAATGAGACGAAAGGCGAGGTAGTTAAAGCATGTGAAATTAGCCCTTCAGAGACCTTTATGGGAAAGAAACTTGATGGGTAGGTTGCAAGCTAAATCAAACTCTGTTAACAGGGGCCCTAACACGAAATGAGGATAGGTTACTTATTCCAGTAGGGACCGTGGCAATTAAACACCTAGGACTGAAATGTTTATAGACTGAGATGAGGAGCTAAATGGGCGGGACTCGGCTTCGCAGACTAGGTGCCATCTACTATCTGTGGGAGTAAAGTTCCGATTACAAACCCATGGACGCCCCACCAGTGAGTTGGTAGTTATAGTGCTATGCACACATAGGTGCCTTGATGGGTGAGACTTGGCTTCACTGACTGGGTGCCTTCTACCATCAGTGGAAGTAGAGATCTCTCGCGATTCCCACTTGTGTACCTCCAGTGAGTTGGTAAGCATGTGACAGGCTGGTTAATTGTCCACGTGACCCGTACGTCATGATAAATGTAATGAACTGAAATGAAATGAAATGAGCTGAAATGAAATGAACTGAGGTGAAATGAAATGAAACGAAATGGAATGGCTATTAGGCCCTTTAATAGCAACTAACCCCCAAATATCCATGTAATGCTTGTAAATCTCCTCCCAATAGTAGCGTTACTTACTGAGTATTTTTAATACTCATTCTTTTCAAAACGTTTCCTTTCAGGTACGAGCAATGACATACGGAGCGCGTGGCGGACTGCTGCCGACGAGCCATGGATTTCCTTAGGATAGACTTCCGCATTTTATGCTTTCACAATTTCTTCTTTTGGAACTTGTTATGTGATGTTTTTAAGATTTATTCCGCTTAAAGTCTTTTGCTTGAATGGTTAAAATTTCTTCTTGTTCTGTTTTAACTGGGATCCCAGGCTGAAAAGTTTCACGTATTTTCTAAGCATGTTTTACTTTAAATGTCATTTCATCGTTCTTCTTAGAAGAAAAAAAAATGAAATGTATGTGGTAATGGCCCTTAGGAATTTGTCATGAGAAGGTGGGTCGTTACAGTCGGGACGCTATTCCTTGTGCGTCTCGACGCTGTCGCGATTTCACGTAGTGGACAGTTGAAATCGCACCAGCGTCGGGACGCTGTTCATCAAGCGTCTCGACGCTGTCGCGGTTTCGTGCGGCGGTTAGCTTTTCATGGAGACGTGATGGTGCAGCCCTAATTGTTTGTCCGGTTCACGTGGACTGGTTGAGCTGGGACCGGTTTGGTCCAGTTCAACCTTGATTTGGAGTGGTTTGGGTTTTGGTGTCCGGTTCGGGTCGATTCAGGACGGTTTGGGTGGTCCAACTTAATTCTAAAGCGGCAGAAGACTGTAATAGGATAGATTATTTGCTTTTTTATTGTAATTAAGCTTTAATTTATCCTAGGGGCCAATTAAATCGGTTCAATCACTATTTAAATGCTTTATGGATGTCATTTAGATATTAATCCCACCTTACGTTATAAAGCATGCTCCATGCATTTATGTATGTTATAATTAGATTATAATATATGATTGAAATGCATGGTTTATTTTCATGAGATGTTTAATATATAGTTGAGTTATATTAAAGTCATGAAAATGGAAAAGCATGATGCATGCAATTACTTAGTTAAATATAAATTGTTATATTTAATAAAATTGTTTGCAGCATGCCACTTTGATTTACCATGATTGGCAATAATTTAATAGTTATTTTATTAATAATGGAAATCAAAGTAGCATTGAGCATGAAACATCCATAGTTTAATATAATCGTTATATTAAAATTCATGCAATGCAAAATTATATAGTTTAATTTTAATGAACTTGAATATGATTGTTAATTGCTTTTAAACTATAGTATGCATGATTATAGGGCTAATCATTAAAATTTGAATAGTTTAAAATTAATGATTAGAAACCGTCAATCTATAATCAAGAAATGCATATTCACATAGGACCATAGGTTAAAATTGATTTATTTTAATGAGTTAAAATTAATTAGACCTAAGGTCACATTCTAATAGGATTAGAATTATTTTTACTTAGTTTAAAAATAGTTTTTAATAAACTAAGTAGGACCTACATTACTATGATTATAAGGGAACTCTACCAATAATGTTCTGTCTAAGGTTGGGGTATTTAAGTTGATGGTATACGGAACACCTCCTACTTGGGAATTGATCTGGATCACCGAAGTTGAATTAATCATAGTTTAATGTTAGAATAATGTCACTAGGTTTATTAAATTTGTTTAATTCACCTAGATGTTAGATCTTATTATAATAGTTATAATAGGACTAGACTTAGATAAATGACTTGCCGGATTTATCTAGGTTTAATCAAACCCTAAAATATACGATAGGTTACTTTAGTGGGAGGAAAATTACAAAACTTGATTTAAATCGAGTTTTGCTCCCACGCCTCTATATTCACAACGTGAGATCCATGCTCGGCTTCATGTCATTTTAGCGCGGCCTCCCTTCGGAAAGTGTTTGCATGAATCAATAACAAGGTGAATAGGGAAAGTAACCATAGTAAGTGAGAGCGGGACAAGTGTCAACGTATCCCTCGGTCTCCACCCCTAGGTCACAACGTGAGATTCCTACGATCCGCCTGCGTGTTGCCCTGGAGCAGCCATCCCTTCGATGGGCCTGATCATAGGATTCGGAACACCGTGAACTCCTGAAAAGGATATGATCACTTAGGCTAATTACCAACAGTTGTCTTTCCTAACGGTAGCCTATTGGTGCGTGCCTTTGAGATCTGAAAAGGGGAGGGTTACACTTATAGGGATAAGTTAATTTGTTAACAAATCCTTGACCGAATAACAGTGGTTAACGTCTATAGCAATATGAGTTATTCTGGAATTAGAGTTGACTGAGAAGTGTCTCATTTTAGAAAAGGAGCAACTGATCACCCTTCGGTGACTGTTCCTCTAAACCTCTAAAACATCGTTGCTGAACACAATTAATAGTTTTATTAGGGTTCTTTGATTGATTGTTTGCAAAATTGATTGGATTTGTGCAATTGTTTGTATTGCTTGTGTGATGGGTTAAGGCAAAGATAACTAATACGGTCAATTGTTTGTTTTTCATCAATGTCTTCCTCTATAATCGCTTTACTCAAAAACGAAAAGTTAACAGGCAAAAATTTCCCTACGTGGAAATCAAACTTGAATACGATTCTAGTTGTTGAGGATCTCAGGTTTGTCTTGACGGAGGAGTGTCCTCCAGTTCCCCCTCGCACTGCCGCTCAGGCAGTAAAAGATGCCCACGAACGCTGGACTAAGGCCAACGAAAAGGCCCGAGTCTACATCTTGACCAGCTTAAATGAAGTCTTGGCCAAGAGGTATGAGACCGTGGAGACTGCAAGGGAAATTATGAATTCCCTACAGGAGATGTTTGGACTTCCATCCTATCAACTCCACCACGATGCTCTGAAGAATGTCTTCAACGCCCGCATGCAAGAGGGGCATCCTGTTCGGGAACATGTTCTCGACATGATGAACCAGTTTAACATTGCGGAGGCAAATGGCGGTGTCGTCTGCGAGCGGAGTCAGGTTGCGTTCATACTAGGTTCACTTCCTCCAAGCTTCATGCAATTTAGGACGAATGCGAGCATGAACAAAATTCAGTTCAACCTGACCACCCTCCTCAATGAGCTACAGATTTATAGGGCAAAAGTGTGGTTAAAGGAGAGGCCAATGTGGCCCATTCCAAAAAGAAGTTCCTGAAAGGGTTCATCCTCAGGAACCAAATCTGTACCTCAGCCTTCTTCATCGAAGCAAATTCAAAAGAGGAAGGGTGACAAGGGGGATGTCACACCCCCTCCCAGACCACCTGCTAGCTTAGTCCGGAAGATGGCGTGAAGCCAACGAACATCGTCTTCCTCTAACGATACCCGTTGACCCTCCTGAAACTTAGAACCTGATAAACATACTAATCTTAGATATAAAACATTCCACATGAAACATAACACAGCGGAATCCCTGAAAAACTTCTAATGTACACGAGGTGTAACCCTGACATAACTCGATTTGGAAAATAACCTGATATAGATATCACAACCAAAAACATATACAACTAGGGTTTATACAACCACGACCTCTAGGACTAAATTATCCAATCCTTACAATACATTTACATAATAGACAGACTCAATATACAACTCCACCCACGTATTGGAGCTTGTTCTGGAACTTTCAGCAGACGATGGCAGTGTATCAGGCACCGGGAGCTCGATCTCTACCTGAAAGTGGAAAAATATTTTGAAAGAATGAGCTATGGAGCCCAGTGAGTGACTAACTTTAAAACTCTAAATCCGGAAGTCAAAACACGTGATAAACCTTTAAACGTATAAATATGCTCAATCAAAGCGTTTAACATAAACGTGTAATAATAAAGGCTTTCCAAAACATCTCATAAGTTCGTCATTAAAAATCTAGCAAGGCATATCAAGTACATCAAACGTTTTAACTAACATGACCGATCTACGTTGTGTAGGGCACGCCCAGTACAACCAACGTTTACTAGTCCTACGATGCAGTGGGGCCCGCCCAGCACTCCCATCGTCTTTGTCGTAGTGGGGCCCGCCCAGCACTCACGACAGCATCGTTGTCACGGAGTACACTCAACGTCGACAACGGAATATAACCTGTGTGCACACGGTACCATATAGCCTCGGGCTCAATATCTCAGTCATGTAGTCAATAAAAATCTCAGAAAATCACATGAAAACATTAAAACATGCTGCTTATCGTTATCTTTCGTAAAACTTAAACTTACTCAGCTTGCTCGTGAAAAACTGAAAATCGTTTAAAAGTACTTGCTAATCCATACTTTACTTTAAAAGATATCGTTTCAGCTACTTTTCATAAAGTCATTAGCCACGTGCTCGTATATAAACCTCGTTAGAAAATCTGAGCTCAAAACTTATGCTTGAAACCGTTCATAAAAATCATATATCATTCATGGTAAAGCATATAAAACGTCTAAACATGAACAACCGTTGGAAACAATTTTCGAAATTCATTTTGTCACTCACTGTCTTATCTAGTTCCCCGGTTTGTAGACTCGACCTATTTCCTCTTGGCCTGTCAAATAACCAAAACTGAGCATTAGAACCATAGATAGCTTTGTCTTTCCATGCTCATGAATTTTTAAACAATTGGATTAAGAATCACATTCACATTCTACTTTCCAGATTTTCCAGATTCTATACCCTAACTTCCAACACCCATAACTTCCTCAATACTTAACCAAAATTAACGTGATACACATCAAACTCTTCATTTTCGAACACTCTACAACTTACCTCAAGAAATGAAACTGAGATTCCCAACCGATTTTCCCAGAATTGCCCCGAACACAGACAACACAGATTCGAGGTTCTCTGCTACCCTTTATCTAACTCCTGAAATTAACCCTACTTAAAGTAATTTTTGGCTCACAAAATCTTCATGAAAGTTGTAGAAAATTGAATAAGATTTCCAACAATACCAAATAGAGCTTCTGATTCAACCTGTACACCCCAGAATGATCAAAACACCAGAGAAAACCAGAGATCTTCCTGCTTTGCTCGAAAATCCTGTGCTCTGTTTTCCATTTCAAAAACCATTAACTTCTCATACGATTTAGGTCAAGCTTCCTTCATGAAATTTTCTAGAAAATGAACTAAATTTCAAGAAAATCAAACCTCACCTCTTAGTTCCTTCTGTGAAGCTCAAACCGAATAAAAAACCAGTGGTTGACAGGTTGAACTCGGATTCTGCTATGGCTGGCTTTGCATGAGCTTCTCCTATCTTCTTCAACCTCAAAACCACGAAAATCTTATTCTTATTCCTCCTTCACTCTCTCCCTCAAGTGCTCTGAAATTTTGGATGGAAAAAGATGGAAAAATGGCTTGAAAAATGGGCTGAGATCACTTTGGCGGTGGTGGGTATTAAGCTGTCCATTTCCACTTCCTTTCTTTTCTCTTTTTTTTTTTTGGTTCTTTTCTTTTCCCCATTTCATTTTCTTTTTCCTTTTCTTTCCTTTTTCACTTTTGTTCCATTTCTTCTTTTAAATTGGTAAGTTCCAACACCTTAAACCAATAATGAAACCACAATAACCACAAAACTTGCTATTGTCTTTCAACAATGAAACAACACAACTTAGGTCCAACTTCCACAGTAGATGACAAGAGTAAATGATCCAAGGAAAGTCTCGGGTTTACAGGGGAGGCTCCTGCTCAGGCTGTACAGGGCAAGGGAAAGGCCAAGGTTGTGGCTGACAAGGACAAGTGCTTCCACCGGAATGTGGATGGTCACTGGAAGAGGAACTACCCTCGTTACCTTGCTGAGAAGAAGAGAGAAAAGGAAGGTAAATACGATTTACTTGTTTTAGAAACTTGCCTTGTTGAACATGATGAGTTTTCCTGGATATTAGATTTCGGAGCCACTAATCATGTTTGTTCTTCTTTTCAGGGAAATGATTTCCAGCAGCTAGAAGTTGGTGAGATGACTCTCAAGGTTGGAACGGGAGAAGTCATTTCAGCAAATGCAGTGGGAGCTGCTAAGTTATTTTTTCGAAATAGATATCTTGTGTTAGACAATTTGTATATAGTTCCTAAGATAAAGAGGAACTTGATATCTATTTCATGTTTGCTCGAACAATCTTACACTGTTAATTTTCTTATGAATGAAGCATTTATTTATAGAAATGGTGTACTTATTTGTTCTGCAAAATTAGAAAATAACTTATATGTGTTAAGACCTACCGATACTAAAGCTATTTTGAATCATGAGATGTTTAAAACGGCTGAAACACAAAATAAAAGGCAAAAGATTTCTCCATTAAGTAACAATACATATCTTTGGCACTTACGTCTTGGTCATATTAACATCGATCGGATCGGTCGTTTGGTGAAGAATGGACTTCTAATCGATTTAGAAGATGATTCTTTACCACCCTGTGAATCGAGTCTCGAGGGTAAAATGACTAAGAGGCCTTTTACTGGAAAAGGTTATCGTGCTAAAGAACCTCTAGAACTGATACATTCGTATCTTTGTGGTCCAATGAATGTAAAAGCTCGAGGAGGTTATGAATATTTCATCTCTTTTATAGATGATTATTCTCGATATGGTTACTTATACCTAATGGGTCATAAGTCTGAAGCTCTTGAAAAGTTTAAAGAGTTTAAGACTGAAGTAGAAAACCTATTAGGTAAAACAATTAAAACACTTCGATCGGATCGAGGTGGAGAGTATATGGATCAAAGAATCCAGGACTATATGATAGAACATGGAATTCAATCCCAACTCTCAGCACCTGGTACACCTCAGCAAAATGGTGTATCAGAAAGGAGAAATAGAACCTTGTTAGACATGGTTCGTTCAATGATGAGCTATGCACAATTGCCTAGCTCGTTTTGGGGGTATGCAGTAGAGACTGCGGTACATATTCTAAACAATGTTCCCTCAAAAAATGTTTCTGAAACACCTTTTGAGCTATGGAGGGGGTGTAAACCTAGTTTGCGTTACTTCCATATCTGGGGTTGTCCTGCACACTGTTTACTGTATGGTAAGATTATCCGCAAGCGCACGGGTCGTCACAAGTAATAGTAAAACAGAAATATTCCGAGTATCGAATCCACAGGGAGGCGAAGCGAAATTTGAGCAAGCAAAAAGATTCTTGAACACTAAAAATACTTAGGAGAAATAATATCTAGGGACCAAAACATGCAATGAAAATAAATTCAAAAATTAAAGCAATTAAAAAGGAAATTTGATCAACCATAGAAAAAAATAGGATGTGGAGAAAGAGCTTTTAATGGGATGTGGGGTCTTGAAACTCAAGTATTAGCTAAATAACTATTATAATTATCCTATCTCATTGCCCAACTAATTATACTCCTAGAATCTCCGTTAATCACATAGGTTCTCCTGTCGGTCTCCCCTAATTGTAATTAACCCATTTTAACAACCTAAGTGTCTTTAGCGTCATTAAAATTCGTTAATTATTACGCTCTGATTCATTTTAGGAATCTAAGTTTAATCAACTAATCTCGTTGTCACGACGGACAATTAAACTAGTTGCATGGATTATGATCTCTCCTAACTTCTCTCCGTCGAGTCTCCATTAAGAATCAGATCAATACACAATTGGCCAGATTGCATACAACATTAAGCACATCCATACAAATAATTAGGAAAAAGGGCAAGAGAAAGGCAATTATAACAATATTCAACTATAATTTCATTTCAAGACCCCAAATTGGGGTTTAGCTATACATAGCTAAAATATCCACAAAATTTACAATGGAAAGCATAAATATAAGCACAATAAAAGGGAAGGAATTGACCGTCGAAGACCCCGTCACTGGCGCTTGGAGTCCCTCCGAGCAACCCTTGAGCCTCCTAGAATGCTCCCAAAAACTCCCCAAAATTGTCCCACTAAAGAACTCTCAAAAAGGCTAGAGAGCCTTTGAGAGAAGGCTCCAACGAAGCCTTAGAAAGAAAAGAATGAAGGAATGAAATGATGGTTGATGATAAAAATGGGCACCAAGGGGCGCTATTTATAGGCCCGAAAATAGGACAACGTCGCGACGCAGTGACGTCATCGACTTGCCGGCCAAGAAATGGGACAGCGTCTCGACGCTAGGCGAATTTCAGAACTTTCTGGCGCGATTTTGGGCTTGAATTTGGGCCTCTCTTCATTTCTTTTGGGCCTCATCTTCATGGTTGACTTCTTTGGACTCCCCCTTGACCCATGGATGGAAACTTGGCTTGAGTGGCTCTTTTTTGGGCTTTTTCTCCACAAATTTCCATAAAGTGCTCCTTAGGACAAAATAATAAATTAAATTAGGATTTCTCAATAAAAACACATTTAAAGCACTAAAAAGCTTAATATTTAGAGACTAAAATAGCGACATTTCTGCCCACTATCACACCCCCAAACTTAAGCTTTTGCTAGTCCCGAGCAAAATATATTCTAAAGATGCATGAAATAAAATCACTCAAGCCTCAATGATTTTGGAATTTTTAAGATAGAATGGAAAACATGCAAGTGGAATAAGCAAGCACCGCATACTCATGAAGAAATCTTAAAATAGTTTGAACTTAAGATTAATGAATAGCATGCTCAAGACTTATCTATTGATTCTTTTACTAACCTAGATTAGTCTTATGGCTTTCTCCATTTGTTTTCCCCCTACACTGGCTAAGAGCCCCTAATAGGTCGGAGTTCTTCTATCATGCAAAAAAAAAAAAAAAGAAACTAGGGCGCCTGTCATTTTTCTTTTTCATGGGGGAGCAAAACTCTCAATTGATTTTTTTTTTTTTTTCACTTTCTTTTTCTTTAGCTACTCCCCCAAATTTGCATTTTGATATCTAATGGTACTAGCTTTCACACTACGGCGCAGGGACCCTTAACCCAAATTTTATTCTCTGGTTGGCCTAACTGATCACACCGCAGGTAGCTCTTTTTACCCCTAGGCTTTTTCTTTTGTGCAAGCAAAAATATTTTTCTTTTCTCTCATTTTCTTTTGTTGCTTTTGGTTTTCTCTCAGCAGGCATAGCATTTTTTCTTCTACCTAGCTCTTTGGAACAATCAAGCATGAATTTCCTAGCATTAGAAACTAAGTCTATCGGGGTGACAACAAACTTTAAAAATCATAATAAGAATCTAGATTTTCAAAGACGTCATTAGATAAGTGTATCGCATGCTTTAGACATCAAAACTAAGTATCAAAAAATTTTAAAATTTCACAATTTCTGCTATGCTCCCACATTCCACAACATATAAACCATTTTCTCCCAAAACTTCTAAAATCACATCCTTGGCTATCATGGCTATCTATTCATGCATCAACAGAATTCAAATATGCTCAACACAGCGAAAGCCTCCCCCCCAAACTTAAATTAAACATTGTCCCTAATGTTTAAAAACAGTAAAGCATAAAGAGGGATACTGAGACTTCCCTGAGTTAGGAGCGATTCATCCTCTTCCTTTGGATCTAGAAAATGGGAATCATGGAGTTTTGGGATTTGCTAAGGTCATCCTGCAAAAAAAAATTGGATCACAAAGCAAAGAAAATTATTTACCGCAAAAACAACTACCTAAACTTTAATCCTTGGGTTGCCTCCCAAGCAGCGCTTTCTTTAACGTCTTTAGCTAGACGAGGCTCGGCACGATCACGGAGGCTCGAAATAAAAGTTTTCATCATCCTTCGGGCCTTGCAGAAAATCTCGCACAGAATTGCACACTGCAAACAGGGGAGAAAAAAAACTTTCCCCTAACCCATCATCACTAAAGAGATTGTTATAATAACATTTCAGAAAATATGTAGCAGCATCAAATCTCTTTTCTAAATCTCTATTCGCAAAACAATTGTTAACAGAGTCATCAAGCGTTATGACATCTACTGGTCTAGGATTTAAAAGTGGCCTATCAACCATGCCAGCCCATTCATCATATATAATATCTACATGCTCAGAAGATTCCTCAGACTCAGAATTAAAAAATGATTCAACTAAGCTGTCATATGACTCACTATCAGAAGAATTAAAGAATATAAGCTCCTCTGGGTCAGATTTTATACTATCTACATCATCAGGACCCGAATCAACACTATTCACACTTTCAGGGTTTGACTCTATATACTCATCAGGATCAGACTCAATAGATTCAACATTATCATGATCAAACTCTAAATTATATATCAAGTAATCATCTCCATGCAACTTATGCACATTATCAAACAAATCATGCTCATTCTCATAATCAGGCAATTCAATCTCATTATCAAAATCATCAATTTCAGGCAATTCCAATTCATTCTCAAAAGAAGGTAAGTCATCAATTGCAAACATTTCATTCTCAAAAGCAGGCATGTCCAATTCATTTTCAAAGTCAGGCAGATCTACATCAATCAGCTCATTTTCAAACAGAGGATCATCAAAGAATGCATTAGGATTAAAGTTAACATCCATAGGAGCTTCTCCTAATCCTATGCCAAGATTATACTCTACCTCCTCATCATCATCAGTCAAGTATTCAGGACCAATAGAAAAACAAGTATGCAAACTACATACAGATTCATCCTGTCCAAAAATATTAAACACAACCTTTTCATCATCCACATTCAAGGTAAGCTTACCTGTATGCACGCTAATTTCAGCCTTACCTGTGGCTAAGAAAGGTCTGCCTAAGATGATAGGTACCTTTTTGTCTTCTGTCATGTCGAGTAAGACAAAGTCTACAGGGAAGATAAATTTGTTGACTTTCACCAACACGTCCTCCACAATACCCATTGGTTGGGTAATCGATCTATCAGCAAGCTGGAGGCTAACGTCCGTGTCTTTGAAACCTGTTAAACCAATCTTCCTGTATACATAATAGGGCATCAAATTTATACTAGCACCTAGATCACATAAAGCCCTATTGAAAGATACTTCTCCTATAGTGCAGGGAACTGTAAAACTCCTTGGGTCTTTTTGTTTAGAAGGCATCTTTCCAGAAACTATGGTACTACTGCTCTCAGAGAATTTAAAAACTTCTTTTTTTAAGATTTTCTTCTTAGATAACATTTCCTTCATGAACTTCCCGTAATTACGCATATTATACAAAGCATCTACTAAGGGAATATTCACAAACAATTTTCTAAACATCTCTAGGAATTTTTGAAACTACTCATCTAATTTAACATTTTTAAAGCGTTGAGGAAAATGTAACTCCCTGTAGTCAAAGGTTGGACATTCGCCCCTCCGCTTGGGCGGGCTAATGTGCGATCCTTTGTCATGATGGTTGCATGGAACCACTTCTTCCTCGTTTAGCTTCTCTTCATTCTTCTTTTCATCTTTTTTCTTTCCTACAAAAGAGTTAGAAAAATCACAATTGAAATCATTAGAGTTAGGAGGATGTTGGGACCTTTCAGAGGAGGCTTTTTGTGGCTCAGCCCTTCCATCTTCTTCCTTGCTCTTTTCTTCTTTCTTCTTTTCTGAATTGATCTCCGGTTGTCTACCACTTCTCAGTGTCACCATCTTGCACTGCTCTCTTGGGTTGGGTTCAATATCACTTGGAAACTTCCCTTTCTGAAGGGCGTTCACCGCTGAAGCAACCTGACCTATCTGAACTTCCATATTCTTCAGAGCTGTGTCGTGGTTATTAACTGTTGTCTGGAGATTCACATTTAACACCTTCTGCTCTTTTATAAACATGGCCACCATTTCCTCCAGGTTACTCTTCTTTTCTGACGAACTCGATGATGCAAATCCTGGCGGTGGCTGCACAACATTCTTCGTGTTTGAGTACGAGAAGTTCTCATGATTGCGCAGACTGGGATGGTAGAAGTTCGGTACTCCTTGAGTGAATGGTCTGTTTCCTACATACTAAACTTTTTCCACATCTTGACTCTCTTTCTTTGAATATCCTTCAGCTAAGGTGGAAATGGACTTGACCACCTCAAAGGAAGTCAACTTGTTCAGGGCGTTCGTCCAAGATGCCATCTGTGCCTTCAACGAACTTGATTCATCTAATTCATAAATTCCAGCCTTCTTAGAAATCGTCCCCCTCTCAGTCGGCCACTAATAACTGGTTGCTGCCATTTCCTCTAGAAGATCTTTGGCTTCTGTCACTGTCTTGGAAAGAAAACTCCCACCTGCTGATGTGTCTAAAACTGTCTTGGTGGAGGGATTCAGTCCATTGTAAAACAATTGCACCTGGAGCCAATCTGGGTATCCATGCTGCGGGCACCGCCTAAGCATCTCCTTATATCTCTCCCATGCCTCGTACAACTGCTCCTCGTCAAGCTGTCTAAACGTTCCGATCTCAGTCCGGAGCTTCGTCGTTTTGGCAGGCGGGAAAAATTTCGTTAGGAATGCCTGGGCAAGCTCGTCCCATGTACTGATACTGCCCGTCTCGACTGATTCGAGCCAATCTTTAGCCTTGTCTTGCATAGAAAATAGAAATAACCTCAATCTTATAGCGTCGGCCGGAACTCCATTCATCTTTGTCGTCCCGCAAATCTCCATGAATGATCGCAGATGTGAGTGTGGATCCTCAGAAGGGTGTCCCTTAAATGAATTATCGCGCGCTATCTGAATCAGTCCTGTCTTCAACTCAAATTTGTTAGCTTGGATTGGGGCGTAAACGATTCCAAAATTCTCGGTTGGGAGAACTAGCTGTAAAAAGTCTCTGATTGCCTTGGGAGCTTTATCTTGATGGGCCATTGCTTTCGTTAGTCTTTTCTCTCTTCGAATAGATCTGAGTGTCCTGGTAATTTCAAGATCTAAAGGAAACAATTCAACCACCTTATGCCTTCGCATGCAACACTCCCAAAACAATCAAAAGAACCAAACAAAAACAAAAATAAAATTTTCACAAATAAAAATATTTGCACCTAAATTACTATTTATCCCTTTCTTTTTAATGTCAAGAAAAATTTAATTTTCTTAAAAATCAAGCCTCCCCGGCAACGACGCCAAAAACTTTTTTACTGTATGGTACGATTATCCACAAGCGCACGGGTCGTCACAAGTAATAGTAAAACGGAAATATTCTGAGTATCGAATCCACAGGGAGGAGAAGCGAAATTTGAGCAAGCAAAAAGATTCTTGAACACTAAAAATACTTAGGAGAAATAATATCTAGGGACCAAAACATGCAATGAAAATAAATTCAAAAATTAAAGCAATTAAAAAGGAAATTTGATCAACCATAGAAAAAAATAGGATGTGGAGAAAGAGCTTTTAATGGGATGTGGGGTCTTGAAACTCAAGTATTAGCTAAATAACTATTATAATTATCCTATCTCATTGCCCAACTAATTATACTCCTAGAATCTCCGTTAATCACATAGGTTCTCCTGTCGGTCTCCCCTAATTGTAATTAACCCATTTTAACAACCTAAGTGTCTTTAGCGTCATTAAAATTCGTTAATTATTACGCTCTGATTCATTTTAGGAATCTAAGTAATCAACTAATCTCGTTGTCACGACGGACAATTAAACTAGTTGCATGGATTATGATCTATCCTAACTTCTCTCTGTCGAGTCTTCATTAAGAATCAAATCAATACACAATTGGCCAGATTGCATACAGCATTAAGCACATCCATACAAATAATTAGGAACAAGGGCAAGAGAAAGGCAATTATAACAATATTCAACTATAATTTCATTTCAAGACCCAAAATTGGGGTTTAGCTATACATAGCTAAAATATCCACAAAATTTACAATGGAAAGCAAAAATATAAGCACAATAAAAGGGAAGGAATTGACCGCCGAAGACCCCGTCGCTGGCGCTTGGAGTCCCTCCGAGCAACCCTTGAGCCTCCTAGAATGCTCCCAAAAACTCCCAAAATTTTTCCACTAAAGAACTCTAAAAAAGGCTAGAGAGCCTTTGAGAGAAGGCTCCAAAGGAGCCTTAGAAAGAAAAGAATGAGGGAATGAAATGATGGTTGATGATAAAAATGGACACCAAGGGGCGCTATTTATAGGCCCGAAAATAGGACAGCGTCGCGACGCTGTGACGTCATCGACTTGCCGGCCAAGAAATGGGATAGCGTCGCAACGCTGTCCCTACAGTGTCTTGATGCTAGGCAAATTCCAGAACTTTCTTTCGTGATTTTGATCTTGAATTTGGGCCTCTCTTCATTTCTTTTGGGCCTCATCTTCATGGTTGACTTCTTTGGACTCCCCCTTGACCCATGGATGGAAACTTGGCTTGAATGGCTCTTTTTTGGGCTTTTTCTCCACAAATTTCCATAAAGTGCTCCTTAGGACAAAATAATAAATTAAATTAGGATTTCTCAATAAAAACACATTTAAAGCACTAAAAAGCTTAATATTTAGAGACTAAAATAGCGACATTTCTGCCCGCTATCACACACGTGCTAGTGACAAATCCTAAGAAACTGGTTCCTCGTTCTAGAGTATGTCAATTTGTTGGTTACCCTAAAGAAACGAGAAGTGGTCTTTTCTACGACCCTTAAGAAAACAAAGTGTTTGTATCGACAAATGCTACTTTCTTGGAGAAAGACCACATTAGAGATCACAAACCACGAAGTAAATTAGTGTTAGGAGAAGCTACAGAAGAATCAACAAGAGTTGTTGATGAAGCTGGTCCTTCAACAAGAGTTGATGTAGAAGCCAGCTCTTCACGTCAATCTCATCCTCCTCACATAGTGGGAGAGCCTCGACGCAGTGGGAGGGTTGTGATACAACCTGACCGTTACTTGGGTTTAACTGAAACACAAGTAGTCATACCTAATGACGATGTTGAGGATCCATTGTCTTATCGTCAGGCAATGAATGATGTAGATAAAGACGAATGGGTCAAAGCCATGGACCTTGAGATGGAGTTTATGTAGTTCAATCAAGTTTGGGAACTTGTAGATCCACCTGAAGGGGTCAAACCCATAGGGTGTAAATGGATCTATAAGAGGAAAAGAGATGCTACTGGGAAAGTACAGACTTTCAAAGCAAGACTTGTAGCAAAGGGTTATACCCAAAGAGAAGGGGTTGACTATGAAGAAACTTTTTCTCCTGTTGCTATGTTAAAGTCAATAAGAATTCTCTTATCCATAGCCACATATTATGACTATGAAATATTGCAAATGGATGTCAAGATTGCCTTTCTGAATGGTAATCTTGAAGAGAATATCTTTATGTCTCAACCCGAAGGGTTCATAACCCAAGGTCAGGAGCAAAAAGTTTGTAAACTGAATCGATCCATTTATGGGTTGAAACAGGCTTCCAGATCTTGGAATATTAGATTTGATACTGCGATCAAATCTTTTGGCTTTGACCAAAATGTTGATGAGCCTTGTGTGTACAAGAAAATCAACAAAAACAAAGTAGCTTTCCTAGTACTTTATGTTAATGACATCCTACTCATTGGGAATGATGTAGGATATCTGCCTGACGTAAAAGATTGGCTAGCAGCCCAATTCCAAGTGAAAGATTTAGGAGAGGCCCAATATGTTCTTGGAATCCAGATTATTCGGGATCGAAAGAACAAAACGCTAGCCTTATCTCAAGTAACGTATATCGACAAAATGTTGTCTCGATATTCGATGCAGAACTCCAAAAAGGGTTTATTACCTTTCAGGCATGGGGTTCACTTGTCTAAGGAACAATGTCCTAAGACACCTCAAGAAATTGAGGATATGAGACGGATTCCCTACGCCTCAGCTGTGGGCAACTTAATGTATGTTATGCTCTGCACTATGCCTGACATTTGTTATGCAGTAAGGATAGTCAGCAGATATCAATCAAATCCAGGGTTAGACCACTGGACCGCCGTTACAGGAATCCTCAAGTATCTTAGGAAAACGAGGGACTACATGCTGGTGTTTGGGGCTAAAGAGTTAGTTCTCACTGGATACACTGACTCTGACTTCCAGTCTGATAAGGATTCTAGGAAATCCACGTCAGGGTCAATGTTCACCCTTAACGGGGGAGCTGTAGTTTGGAGAAGCATCAAACAAGGATGCATAGCGGACTCAACCATGGAGGCTGAGTATGCAGCTGCTTGTGAAGCAGCTAAGGAAGTTCTTGACAGATTTGGAAGTTGTTCCAAATATGAACTTGCCCATAACATTATACTGTGACAACAGTGGGGCTGTAGCCAATTATAAGGAACCTCGTAGCCACAAACGAGGAAAACACATCGAGAGGAAATATCACCTGATTTGAGAGATTGTGCAACGAGGAGATGTGGTCGTTACCAAGATCGCTTCAGAGCACAACATTGTTGATCCGTTTATGAAGGCCCTCTCGGCTAAAGTGTTCGAGGGTCATCTAGAGAGTCTAGGTCTGCGAGACATGTATATAGTATAATCTAGGACAAGTGGGAGATGTGTAATGGGTGTAAAGATGCCCTAGTTTCTTGTATTTTGTATATTTACCTTTTATGTAATGTACAATATACATTTACCATTTCCAGCTTTGAATTATTTTGTATATACTTTCCCATTATCTTGAGTTTTAGTTCAAGTGGGAGTTTGTTGGGTTTTATGCCCTAAAACTCATAGATAGTAAATGTAACATTTGACCGAACATTAATAAAATGATGCATTGTTCATTTATATTGTTTGTATTGAGTAATCTTGTCTTATTAACCCTAATCCAATAAACTAAACATCCTAGGCTGATAGTATTAATCACTAGTTGTAACACCGTTAGCTAGCTAGGTTTCTATTTCACTAGGATGACCTAGGAAACTTGGTCTCAATCCTGAGTGGATTATAGACTCCTGTCCGTGAGGGATTATCCTTTGATTTGTACGGGTGAGAGTGGCCTGCACGCCAACTCAATAAGCCTACAATTTTGGAGACATGACCTTGTGGGGAGCTGGGCACATAATCACACAAGATGGAATTCACTCCTTCCCGACTCTAGGGTAAGTAGAGGTGTGTTCCCTTAAGTGGTGTCTCCAGGTCTTGAACAATGGGCCCTGCCCTCTCTATGGCATGAGAGGGACTTCTGTTTGTTGGTTGGACCTCAAACAGGTTGTTCATTAGAGGAGCACTGGGACTTAAGGATAAAGAGGTAGCCTAGGGGTAAAACGGTAATTTGACCTAGCTGGGGTATGAACACATGTGAAGGGCTGACTTGCTGTTGATGGTCGATACCCGTGGACACAGAAAAATATCTGCAGTGAGAAGAGTGCAGTTGTGGTTCTTTAGTGGAGTGAACCACAATTAACGAACATTGATTAACTTGGTTAATGAGTTTAGCCAATTAATCTCATATCGTTGGAGCTTCTGATGTGTAGGTCCATTAGGTCCCACTGGTAGCTCATTTAGGGCGTTGAGGTAAATTTCTATGGGAGAATTGAATGTTCGAAAAGGTTCAAATGTTAAGTTAAAATATGAATTTGATTCATATTAAAACTATAGCTTATAATTAATGAGCATTAGATGTAAATTAATACTATAGTCTATATGAGAGAAATATAATTATATATTTGATATTTAGTTATAATATTAATTAATTGGAGAATTAGTTAATTATTTGTTTTAATTTAATTTAATTAAATTTGGTTTAATTGAATTACATTAAAACTATAGGTTATGTGGGATATTTATATAAATATGATTTATGTAAATAAAAGGTTAATTGATAATCTAATTGTTTAATTAATTATTAATTATCATTAATAATTAATTAAATTTCTTATCAGTTATATTAACTGATAAGGAAATTGTCAAACTGATAAGGGTAAAAAATATACCTATTTTACCCTTATATTTAGCTCATTTCTTTGTCAAATATTGCATGTTTAGATCAATTTTACTGTTCCCGAGCTCAAAATATGTTAAATTTGATAAGTTAACGTGTTGAGATTCACTTTTGTCAAATTATGATCATTTGTGCTTAAAATGACTCAATTTTAAGAGAATATGACTAAGTTTGTTGTTGTGCAGTAAAACAGAGAAGAGGCTGGAATTTGCCCATAAGGCAAAATGAAATGCGACCGCATTTCTGGAAAAACAGAGGCAGTTTGATAGCGAGCATAGCTAGCTAGTTTTCCCTATTCAATTTAGCTAGTCTTTTATGATTTTTTGGCCATTTTATTGTGCTTTAATGTTTATTTTGTAGGAAATGGTTGATTGGAGCTAAAACGCAATAGTGGAGTTAATCGGGTGCTCGGGACGCGAAAAGATGCAAAGGAATGAAAAAGAGTCAAAGAGGAAAAAAGTCAAAATAGGGTCAAACGCAGACTAGCGTCGAGACGCTAGCCCTTGAGCATCTCGACGCTAGCATTCCTTATCTGAATAGGCGCGAAACGGTCACAGCGTCGAGACGCTACGACCTTAGCGTCTCGACGCTACGGCAAAAATCTGCAATATAAGTTATTTTCGGCTAGGGCTGAAGGGGGATTTTTTTTGGACACTTTTGGAGCCGTAAAACAGAGGAGAAAACAGAGGATTGAGGCTGAACAAAGTAGATCAAGATGGAAATCAACCCATTGTTCGTGGGGATCGTGACGGGGACATTCGGTCTCGGCCTACATTGAGTTTTTCCTTTCCTTTTCCTTTTCTCTAGCTAGATTTTATGGTTTTGTCATGTTTAGTTGAGCTTGTAATACCATTCATGAGTAGCTAAACTTGTGACTTAGGGATTGATGTAGTTGATTTAGTTTATGGATTGATTTATGGTTTAAGTTGTGCAATGGTTATTATGTATGCAATCTCGATTTAATGCTTTCAATTAATTGGCCATTAGTTGAATGATTTAAGTTTTGATTCTTGCTCGGGAGAGGGGATTAAATGTAGACTTACTCAAGATTGCATGACTAAAGTTTATTTTCTAATTCGTGACGGTTTTTAGATTAACTTTAGAATTGGTCAAAAGAACTCATTGCCTTGCATGTTAATAAACTTAGATAGGGATATCAAGTTGGTTAATTTGCATGAGAATCAATTATACTCGGGAGAGGTAATTGTGATTAAAGGTTCTTAGGCTCATAATTCCATTGTGCATAATAACTTATTCCTTAAAATCAATCCTAGACTAAATCGGCGAAATCAATTCCCTAAGTATTCTTCCAATTGAATTTCCACTTTTTACTTGTTTTGATTTAGTTTTCGATCTATCACTCATTACTTTGTGTTTCCTAAATAAAATTGAGCAAGATAATTCACAATACTTGATTTAGCTTAAACATCCAATCCAGAGGACGACACTCGTTTATACGAACACTTTATTATTACTTGACCCGTGCGCTTGCGGTAAGTAAAATTCCACATCACAGTTCCGAGTCGTCCGCGGGTCGTTGTTGACGAGTCTTCTTCGCACCTAACTGGCTGTTTTGACCCCGAAACCCACTGGGCTACCTACCAGCACCTATTTCGCAGCTCTTCAACCATTTCCCACACTATATAAGCTCAAGATTCGAAGTCAACTTCAAGCAGAACTCATTTGGAAGAAGAGGGTGGTGACAGAATCCTAGCTCGACGCCTATGAGTAGGGATGCCCGAGGTCCTTCTTAGATGACTGAATTCTAACCTGTGTTAGACATCAAACCTTAGGGTTTGAAGGGATTTTCACCCATTCCCACTTCTAAAAGCGAGAGAGTGGAGTGTCTAAGCGAACTCTAGAAGGATTGTGTAAACAGAAAAACCCATAATATTTGGCTATCTCCATTATTTCCAGCTTTTGATACTTTTCATTTATCTGTATTCTTTACACTTTATTATCAATGGAAATGTATTCATTTGCACTTTATCTCACCATGAGTTGCTAAATTCCGCTGAGGGGTTCAATATGGTGAATTCCCTTATGGTTCAATAGCTTGAAAGTGTTTTATTTGCTTAAGTTTTGTTCAATGCACGTCATTCTTTATTGAATATCATTCTGATCTTGCTGAGTTTAAATTGATCACTTAGACTTTGCATGCTATGTGAGTTTGAACTCGAAAGGGACAAACGATATCGGTTCTCATAAAGGTGATATAGGAGAAAAAGCTCGAAAGAGATTGTTCGGCGGTATAGGGCAAGCTACCTAAGGCACCCTATATCAACTATGGGGTTATAGATTGCATTCGTGAATTATCTATGTCGGAGTCGAGTCACATAAATGTGCATAACGGTACTCGCTTAGCCTTCTAACGATTCTTGGGAGCAAGGCCAAATAGAAGTTAAATCTGACCCAATGCATTGAATAGGCTTAAGATTAAATAATCCATGATTAAGGTTATTGCCTTTGGGATGAATCCATGTTGAATACCTCGTTTTATTTTATTGTTATTCTTTATTCATTTCCTTGTTTTATTTATCTCTCTAAAAATTAATCATCAATCTTATTTCTTTGGTTACCTTTTCAAAAGCAATCATTTGAGCAGTTTCTTCATCAAATCTGAATTTCCAATTTAGTCCTCATGGGATCGATACCCTTGGAATACTTCTAAGGTTTTTTTTATTACTACGTGCGGCAGTGTATACTTGCACTAGGGTTAGCTGAATTTACCTTTATTATTATCTATCATCTTATCTCACATCCATCCATTCAGCTGACGACGCACCAAGTTTTTGGCGCCGTTGCCGGGGACCAATAGTGAAACCAGTTTTGGTTTTGAAATTGCGACCACATTTCTGTCTCAAAGGGAATTTGACTTCAGTTTGCATTTGTTTTTCTTTTGCAGGTTGGAGTTAGTGCATGAACAAGGGGTGTCCACTCCTTGACATTGATCCTGACATAGAAAGAACCTTTCGTCGTCGAAGGAAGGAACACAGACGAAAGAGAAGGGAACAACAAGAGTTGAGCACACAGGAACCTCTAGAAGAAGCTTCTTACATTCAAGAGTTTCTGATGGAAACTCCTGGAGTCGATCCTTAAGTTGATCCACAGAATCGTGGAAGGGAGCAAAATGGTGGGAGAATTCCTCCAGTTCCTCCAGTTCCAGCGGTGCCACAACAAGAAAATCCAATTTATATTGTTGAAGACCGCAATAGAGCAATAAGGGACTACGCTTTATCAGTTTTTTAGACTTTAAATCCAGGAATTTTGGAGCCACCGATAGATGTTCCACAATTTGAACTTAAACCAGTGATTTTCCAAATGTTGAATACCATGGGCCAATTCTCTGGACTTCCAAATGAAGATCCACACAAACACATTAAGCTATCTTTGAGAGTTTGCAATTCTTTTAAAGTTACAGGAGTGCCTGAAGATACTTTGAAGCTAAAGCTTTTTCCATTTTCTTTGCAGGGAGATGCTGAAGCTTGGTTGGATTCATTCCCTCCAAACTCCATCACTTCTTGGAATGATTTGGCTGAGAAATTCTTAGATAAGTTTTTTCCTTCTAATAAAAATGCCAAGTATAGAGCTGAAATTATTGCTTTCAGACAATCTTACAATTAACCTTTGGATGCAGCTTAGGAAAGATTCCAAATGCTGGTTCGGAAGTGTCCACACCACAGATTGCCTGCTTGCATCATCTTGGAGCATTTTTATAGTGGATTAGATCAAGCTTCGAAGGCACTAGTCAATGCAACTGCAAACGGATCCTTTTTAAAGAAGTCTGCAAATGAGGCGCATGCTATCTTGGACACCATAGCCACAAACAATCGCCATTGGGGAGAGACCGAGCCAACAACAATCTTGAAGAATCCAGTTAAAGCAGAGGAAACAGAGGCTAATTCTACGATGCAAGCCCAGATCAAGGCTATCCACAGCATGATGATGGGCATGACCATGAACAATCAAGCAAATATAGCCCCTGCCAATGCTATCTCTTCTCCCTGTTGTGAAATTTGTGGTGAGGAACACATTGCTGATAATTGTCCACTTAATCCCACGTCTATCTTTTATGTAGGTCAACAAGGGAACCAGAGCCAGAATAGATAGAATCTGTATTCGGCCACGTACAACCCAGGTTGGAGACAACATCCAAACTTCTCTTGGGGAGGACAAGCCAGTTCGAGTAATTCCAACAACAATCAATTTGGGAAACCTCCTACACAATAGCAGCCGCAGAAGAACTTCCAACAAGTCCAGGTGTAGAGTCAAGAGTCAAATCTAGAGACTTTTATGAAGGAGTACATGGCAAGAAACGATGCTGCAGTTAGGAGTCTGGAAGTACAGCTTGGACAGATTGCTCAGGAGATTAAAAACAGACCACAAGGGACGTTGCCTAGCAAAACCGATATCCCTCACAGAGAAGGGAAGGAGCAATGCAAGGCAGTGACCTTAAGAAGTTGATTAGAATATGATGGCCCAAAGTATCCAGTAAATTCAGAAGCAGAAGACCCAGAAGAAGCTCGAGAAAATATTTTAGAAAAGAAGTCAGACATTACCTCAGATATTATAAAGAATAAAGAAGATAAAGAAGAAAAGACCAAGGAGCAGGAAGCCTTGATAGAAAATGAAGAAAAAACAAAGTTAGAGAAAAAACAGGGGTATGCGACCGCAAATGCGACCGCAAAACCTCAGAAGTTTGTGATAGATCCAGAATACAGACCACCTCCTCCATACCCTCGAAGATTCAAACATGCTTCGCAAAATGTACAGTTCAAGAAGTTTTTAGATGTATTAAAGCAACTACACATCAATATCCCAATGGTAGAAGCACTTGAACATATGTCTACCTATGTGAAGTTCCTGAAAGATATCCTGTCAAAAAAGAGAAGGTTGGGAGAATACGAAACTGTTGCACTCATTGAATGTTCCAGTGAATGTGTCAAGAATGAGATCCCTCCCAAGCTCAAAGACCCAGGAAGTTTCACTATCCATGCTCCATTGGAGGCAGGGATGTAGGCAGAGCTTTGTGCGACTTAGGAGCGAGCATCAACTTAATGCCATACTCAGTTTTTAAACAGTTAGGGATAGGTGAAGCACGACCAACAACTGTAACCTTACAGTTAGCGGATAGATCACTTACACATCCTTTTGGAAAGATTGAAGACGTATTGGTCAAGGTTGACAAGTTTGTTTTCCCTACATATTTCATCATTTTAGACTGTGAAGCTGACAAGGACATGCCAATCATCTTAGGACGATCGTTCCTAGCCACTGGCAGAACCTTAATAGATGTGCAGAAAGGAGAATTGACCATGAGGGTCAACGATCAGCAAGTCACGTTTAATGTGATGAATGCAATGAAGTACCCTGGAGATTTCGAGGAATGTTCTTTGATTGATGAAATTGATGAACTCTCCCGGTCTACTTTTCAGGAAATAATGAAAGGAGAAACGTTGGAGGATATACTTGGAGAGGAAGAACCATAAGTAAAAGGTAGAAAAGAGACTGAAGTTGAAGAAATCAATCAACCCATGAAAAGGCAGAGAATCAAACCATATTGGGGGAAGGGCTTTGAGGAAGAAGAAGCCCATATTTCCGTGATTGACCTGGTATGACTTCTATACTTTAAGAATTTATCTTTGTATATTATGGATCTATACATACAAATAAAATAATAATACATACAGAAACTCCAAAATATCTGGACAAGAGTAAAAACTCTGTCTAGAAAAATCCTGTCAAGGAAAAGGTACTTAAGATGACTGAAGGGAACACCTTTTCCTGGGGATTTACCTGGGAGTTTTGAAAAGTCCATATTATTTTGTATCCTGTCTATTTTAAAGAAAAAGAAAAGAAAAATATATATATATTTATAAAAGAGAAAAAGGAGGAAAATGAAAAATATAAGTTTAGAATAAAGGATTTTTTATCAAGAGGGAACTTTGTCTAAGGAAAGTCTTGCCTAGGCTAAGGTATTTAAGCTGACAGTAGGGAACACCTCTACCTGGGGACTTACTTGGAAGTTGAATTGATCAAAACATTTTGACTTAATTTCTCTTAAAAGAAAAAATAAATAAAGAATCATGATTAAGCATATGAACTTTTCTAACATGTTTATGAGTGTTTCAACAAAGAAGGAAAAGCAAAGGAAAAATATAAAGTCAGAAAAAAAAATAAAGAAGGCAGAAACTGGGTGAAATGCGATCGCATTTCTCCCCAGTGTATTTGGGAATGCGACCGCGTTTTCAAAAAAAAAATAAGAGGGTAGTCACGAAATTTTTGACCAGCACGTGACCTAATTAGAAAACCATAAATAGCTGACTTATAGTCTTTCCCTCTTCACCAACCACTCAACTCTTTTGCATTCAAGTCAAAACTCCAACTCTCCATATTCTCTCATCTTGAAACCGAAACCCATATCAAGAACCATGAAAAATTTGCCCAAACCTTCATCATCACGCAAGATCACTCGATCCCAAAGTGCTCAAGCCGCCCACGAAGTTGAAGGAAGTGTGCAACGTCAAGAGGAGAACCCCGAAACAGCCATGCAAGGCACACGAAGGACGAGACCCACGGGTTTCTCGCCGGCGGTCGTGAACCAAGAGCCCGACGCACCAACTCCCTCTTCTTCGACAATGTCGGCCACGTCGAGGGAGATTCCGAGTTCATCTTCACCGAGAAGGTTCACGCACGCCACTGCCGTCTGCCAAACCCATCATCTTCACCGAGAAGGTTCACGCACGCCACTGCCGTCTGCCAAACCCAAAAACCCGCCACTCAACAGTTTAGAAAACGCTCGCTGGAGTGGTTTTCAATGATCCAAGCAATGGGAGCTCAGAGACGTGCTACTCTTGAAGAAGAAGGAAATAGGCGAGATGAAGAAGAAGCCGCCAACGCAGCAGGAATCTCTCGGCAAGAAGGGGAGGCTTCAACGGGTAAAATTTCTGAACCTCAAACTAACCCCTCTTCAACTTGCAGAACAAACCATTCGTTACCTATAGTGCAAGGAAGAGGAGTCCCAAGAAAGTGGTGCTTGAAAAGCAGCTTGTTATTGAGCCCCTCAAAGTAGCAAAAATGCCACCCGACGTGTTCGAAGGCATAATCCGCCAGGCTGTGGCACAGGCTCTTGTTATTGTCAAAGGCTACAAGGCTGAACAGGAAGCTTTGAAGGAGGTTGAGGCTGAGAGAAGCAGGGAAAATCAGCACATGATGGGAGACGATGAGATTGCAAGAGAAAGAGAGCTTAAAGATGAAAAAAAGAAAGAAGAAGAAAGACAAGAGACCGAGAGGGCCAAGTTAGCTGAGGAAGAAGAAAGGAAGTTAGATGAAGACCTCAGGAGGGCAGCTGCTGATTTGCAACTCCTTGAGGAAGAAAAAAAGAGAAGGGAAGAAATAAAAGAAGACGAAAAAAGAAGAAAGGAAGCAGAAGATTTCCTTGCAGCTTTTGAGCCACTCCATGAGGCTCAAAGTGAGGCTGAGATGCTGCGAGGAAGAGAAGAAGAGGCCCAGCAGGGGCCAAAAGAAGAAAAAGAAAAAGAAGGAGAAGTAGAGGATGAAGGCCAGAATGCGACCACATTTGGGCCACATTCTAAAGAAGGTCTGGCCGAGGCCACCATTGAGCAGCCAGCTGATGAGGTGTTGGAACCTCTATTCAAATATGACCCACCAGCAGCTGATAGCACCTCTTCGGGAGAGAAGAGGGATGAAGAAGAGAAAGAAAGCAAGGAGGACGAGACCTCCAGTGACTCTGAAACAGAATCCGATTCAGAGATTAAGGAACTGGATGACGACCAAGTTCCTATTTCGACAGAATTGAGGAAGAAAATAAAAAGAGAGATTAAAGCTGAACGGAGGACCAAGAACAAGAATGATCCTATATTTGCCAAGAGGCTGAGGACCAGGTCCATGGACGCCTCTCCTACAGTTCCTCCTACCGTCTCACCCGCCAAACCAAAGGGCAAATCACCTAAGGCTGCATCTCCTAAAAATCCATTCCCCGAGGTATTCAAAGATGTTAATTTTCAGGAACGGATGGAGATCATGAGAAAGAGAGATTTCCTCAACGAGAATGGATTCTCCAACAGAGCAGGAGCACTGCCAGAGTTCGTAAATAGAGTTATCTCCCAATACAAGTGGCAGGAGTTCTGTGCTCACCCTCAAGAGGTTGTAGTGCCTTTAGTTCGTGAATTCTACGCCGGCCTGAGGGAGGAAAGAATCAGTATGGCAGTGGTGAGAGGCAAAATGGTCAGCTTCTCTTCAGTGGACATCAACAGGGTGTACAGAATCAAGGCACCCCTGAATCCAAGAGGGAACGATGTCATTAAGAACCCCTCAGCCAACCAAATGAAGGAAGCACTGAAACTTGTGGCCAACAAGGGAGTTCAATGGAAAGAGTCTCAGACGAAGGTGAAGACTCTAGTGCCAAGCGATCTAAAGCCAGAATCGGCAGTTTGGCTTCACTTTCTGAAAAACTGTTTGATGCCAACCACCCACGACAGCACGATCTCAGTGGATAGAGTCATGCTACTCTATTGCATTATGAAGGGGTTGGAGATCAATATCGGGAGCATAATTAGGGATGAGATTTTAGCCTGTGGAAGAAAACGAGCAGGTAAACTTTTCTTTGGATCACTCACCACCCAGCTCTGTCAAAGGGTGAAGATAGTTCCAAGCAAGGACGAGGAGCGCCATTTCTTCAAGCCGACCATTGACCTGTTCTTGATCGGGAAGCTCCAACAGAACAGCATCCAGAGGAAAGATAAAGCCTCCACATCTCAGGCCACTCCACCTTCAGGGCCGAGCATGGTCTCTCCATCCCAGCACACTTCTTTTACAGGGCCCTCACCGTCATCGGAAGCCCTAGCCATTGCCTACCGCCAGATAGATCAACTCAGGGATAACCTGAGAACATATTGGGCATATGCAAAGGAAAGTGATGAAGCCATTAGAGAGTTTTATCTCTCTATTGCCCCGAGTATCGCTCCTGTTTTTCCCAATTTCCCTCAGTCGCTGCTACCTCAGGAGGACAAGGATTCTAATGAAGAAGATGATGAGAATGATGAAGAAAAAAAATGAAGAGAAAGAGAGTTCCTCGGACGAAGACTAGGGGAGTTTTCTGACCCCTTTACTTGCTATTTTTTGTGAATAATACTGTTTTTTAGTTTTAGTATGAATAAAATTCTGTTTTGAGTGTTTAGTTGTTGTTTTGATTGTTTTAATTGTTTAGTTTGTTAATAGTTATGATCATAGGATAGTTTAGATAGCTTGTTGATAGTTTAGAGTAGACAAACTTGGGTTTTTCAAGTCTTTTCTTTAAAAATCTGCTTGCTAATTTTGAGCTTAACCTATGAACTTTTTGGAAGAAAAAACAACTTTAAGAAAAATTGCTTGATAAAATGTTTTGGAAGAAAAAGCATGTTTTCAAAGGAGTTTTCTTTTAAGCCCTTGAAGATGAAAACTAGAGCTTTGTTCTATCTCAAAAGTGCCACCGTCACAACTGAACTGTTTTCTAGGCATAGGCTTTCCATTAGTCTTTTTCTTTACAAAATTTTCTTACGTCTAAACTTCCTCGTGTTTAACCTTTCTAACACTCTAGGAGAGTTTAGCCTTGAAGTTTTGAAAAATAAAAAGCCTCATGTTAAGCCCATGCCTAAAAAACAAAGCCAATGAGGACATTGTCCAATTTTAAGTTTGGGGGGGTGCTTTATGCTTTATACCATGCTTTTTGTAAATTTGTACTGCTGGAAAAAGAGTATGCGCTTAGTATATATAAAAAAAATGATGAAAAATGGAAAACTGAGAGTTACTCCTCCTTCCTAGGGTTTACTGAGTAACCGGGGGCATTCATGACACCCATGGTTTGCCACTGCATGAAAGGTTTACTTAGGGAAGTGAGTATCATTCCAAGCTTGTGAACTTTGCTCGTAGCTAGATATCTTATCCACAAAGTGTCGATAAGCTAGAACGAAGGTAAAGATGACAGCAAGGATACTCTTGGGAGAAAAAGAAGTTGAATAAAAAGAGCACCAGCAGTCAAATAAGTTTGGGGGAGATAGAAAAGATCTAGTAACTCATGTATGTTCATTTTTTCCTCAAGATTGTTTTTCTTAACTAAAAGGACTACACTAGGCTCTAAGTGTAGAAGTTAGGTAGTTTAAGCACATTGGTTAGGATGGATTAGGGAGAGTTTTGCTTTGAAAAAGAACAATAGAAATCTTCATGCCTAGGAAACTCAGACGTTGTGACTGGCACTAGAGTAGAACCCTCTCCTGAAAGGCAAACTTTTTAGAGAACGATTTTGAAAAATATGTTTACTTGATTCCATGTCACTTGATTTGAAATTGAAAGTTGATACTAGTACCTTGATTGATTATTACACATGAACCTTAACATGTTGATTTGCAAGTAATATTGAGCTCTTACATTCTGATTGGCAATTAAAAAGTTGATCTCTAACATTTTGATTGGCTATTGCTTGAGGACAAGCAATGAGTTAAGTTTGGGGGTGTGATAAGGGTAAAAAATATACCTATTTTACCCTTATATTTAGCTCATTACTTTGTCAAATATTGCATGTTTAGATCAATTTTACTGTTCCCGAGCTCAAAATATGTTAAAATTGATAAGTTAGGGTGTTGATATTCACTTTTGTCAAATTATGATCATTTGTGCTTAAAAGGACTCAATTTTAAGAGAATTTGACTAAGTTTGTTGTTGTGCAGAAAAAAAGAGGAGAGGCTGGAATTTGCCCAGAAATGCGACCGCATTTCTAGAAAGGCAAAATGAAATGCGACCGCATTTCTAGAAAAACATAGCCAGTTCCGAGTCGTCTGCTGGTCATTGTTGACGAGTCTTCTTCGCACTTAACTGGCGGTTTTGACCCCGAAACCCACTGGGCTACCTACCAGCACCTATTTCGCAACTCCTCAACCATTTCCCACACTATATAAGTTCGAGATTCGAAGTCAAATTCAAGCAGAACTCATTTGGAAAAAGAGGGTGGTGACAGAACCCTAGCTTGACGCCTATGAGTAGGGATGCACATGGTCCTTCTTCGATGACTGAATTCTAACCTGAGTTAGACATCAAACCTTAGGGTTTGTAGGGATTTTCACCCATTCCCACTTGTAAAAGCGAGAGAGTGGAGTGTCTAAGCGAAATCTAGAAGGATTGAGTAAATAGAAAAACCCATAATATTTGGCTATCTCCATTATTTCCAGCTTTTGATACTTTTCATTTATCTGTATTCTTTACACTTTATTATCAATGGAAATGTATTCATTTGCACTTTATCTCACCATGAGTAGCTAAATTCCATTGAGGGGTTCAATATGGTGAATTCATTCTTCCAAATGGGTTAAAACATATAATATCAATCTAAAAGCAACCCTATTTAGCACAAAAGACACACAAATCAATATAGAAACGAGGTCTAAATAACTCCCTTTTGGAGAGTTATCATACCCCCAAACTTGAACTATTGCGCGTCCGGAGGAATACTAACCAACCTTCCCTTAAGAATTCAAAACATCAGACAAAGCATAGCTTAATCAAAACAGATAATCCAACACTACCTTCAACCTTTACCTGAGCATTCTGCAAAACCAAGGACTGCTGCAGCAAAATAATTCTTCCGGCATGGACAAATAATCACCGCTTTTAATTCAATTCTAAGAACTTGCCACAGCCTAGCTCTATTATCAAACATTTTAGAACACATTTCTAAGGGGTTTATATTTTTGTTTTTCAGACTTTAAGCAGCCCTATAGTCATAAGCTCTTAAGCATGCGATGACCCACTTTATGGTGCAGTATACCCTTGCCTCAAACTCATCACCAACTAGGCTAAACACTCATTGTAAAGCTCAAAAATCCTTAGTTATTCTATCTCTTGCCCCTCAGAATGACGACATTTTATGATGCACCTAAGTTCTAGGAGACAGAAAACTGTTGGATTATCATTCATCCTTCAAAACTTTTGCTCCATGAATTTTCTCAGCAAAATTTTCAACAATCAACTTTTTTCAGCAAATAATTTTTCCATTTTTCATATTTCCTAGGTTATCTTTTGACGCAAAGACAAACTGTGGGTATCACAAATGTCCCTGGTTACTCAACAACCTAGCAAATTATCTAATGAAGGAGAAGAATGCTCGAGCAAAACAATTGGAGTAGCAAAAAGTCCCCCAAACTGGAATTATTCATTGTCCCCAATGAATCATTAAATTCATGAATTTTACCCCCAAACTTAAATTTTTCTATCTGAATTTTCAAACTAAGCGTGGGACTAGAACTAAGCTTAAAATGGATCAAATAAATCGACACTACCTCAAAATCTTTTTGCCGCAGCAACGACCAGGCTAGAAGAAATGCTCAAGCAAAAGGTTTCTGGAGATTAGAATACCTTGATCTAATTAAGTTGAACCAGTCCAGGCTTCAAAAATTCAGAAGAAAAATTAGTTAAGTCAGAGTTACTCAGTGCTTGTAGAACAAAAACAACTTCCGAAATTTCATTAAAAACAAAGAAAGAAATTACAAAAGCATATATTTTTATGGCCTAAAGACAGAAAATTCAAAAACAAGAAAACATAACAGAAAGCGGGGTCAGATATACGCGAGCAATCAAAAATAAAGAAACAAAAGTAATGCTCACTCAAGGTCATCACATCCATCAGTCCTCCTGACCCTACTCTTCATCATCCTCTTCTTCTCTTTCGACAGGTGGGGGCGGTATCCAAGGGTTAAATAAATCATCGAGAAACATAGGGAAGGCCTGATATGGTTTGGAGAAATTGGATTGCAAGGCCCTCCTGAGTGTGTCATCTCTCCTTTTAGCATAGGTCCAATAGGTTTGAGCTTGCCTCTCAGCAAACTCTTGCCTACTGGCCGAAGGTGCCAGTTGCTCTAGGATTTGATGAATCCCACACACTAGCCCACCCTGGCATGTGATAGCGAGCATAGCTAGCTAGTTTTCCCTATTCAATTTAGCTAGTCTTTTATGATTTTTTTGGCCATTTTGTTGTGCTTTAATGTTTATTTTGTAGGAAATGGTTGACTGGAGCTAAAACGCAATAGTGGAGTTAATCGGGTGCTCGGGACGCGAAAAGATGCAAAGGAATGAAATAGAGTCAAAGAGAAAAAAAGTCAAAATAGGGTCAAACGCAGACTAGCGTCGAGACGCTAGCCCTTGAGCGTCTCGACGCTAGCATTCCTTATCTGAATAGGCGCGAAACGGTCACAGCGTCGAGACGCTGCGACCTTAGCGTCTCGACGCTACGGCAAAAATCTGCACTATATTTAGTTTTCGGCTAGGGCTGAAAGGGGGGATTCTTTTGGACACTTTGGAGCCGTAAAACAGAGCAAAACAGAGGATTTTAAGGCTGAAGCAAAGGGAGCAAGGTGGAAATCAACCCATTGTTCGTGGGGATCGTGACGGGGACGTTCGGTCTCGGCCTACATTGAGTTTTCTTCTTCTTTCCCTCAACTTAGTTAGTGTTTATGGCTGTTTTAGACTATTGCTATATCGTAACATGCTGTATGAGTAGCTAGGCTTTAACTCTTAGGGATTGATGTAGCCGTTGGGCACGTTATGGATTGATTTACGGTTTTTATGCTATTGATGTCATTTATGCATATATGTGTCCTTAATGCTTTCAATTTACCGGCCATAAATTGATTGATGTTTATGCTTGAATCTAACTCGGGACAGAGGATTTAAATTAGAAATCAATATGCATAACTAGAATTTAGCTAAAAATCGGGAGATTAAGGTTAATTCTAGAAATTGTTATAAAGGTTAGCCTTATTGCCTTGTATGTTTATTGGATTTAGATAGGGATATCGGGTTCAATTGCATATGGGAGAATCATGTATGCTCGGGAGAGATATGTGTGATTTTAGTTGCCAAGATTTATGAATCATAGTATGTGTTAATCCGTTTATTAATCCATAACTCCAATTGGTGAAATCAAATCCCTAAGACCAATTCTTCCCATTAGATTGTCACTTTTTGCTTTAGTTTTGTGTTTGAATCAATTATATTCTCATTCAATTCGATTCCCTAAATAAAATTGGTCAAAAGTATTTTCGGTAATTAAAATTGACTAGACACCAATCCAGAGGACGACATTCGAATTTACATTCACTATATTATAACTTGACCCGTACACTTGCGGTAAGCAATTTGCGCATCAGCATGCCTCCTGTGTACGCTGAAGCCGCGCCAGATTAGGCGTATCGATGATTCCCTTGTCAAGCAAAATCACATCCTCTGGAACCGTGGGCACTCCTTCCTTGCTGCATAACATAGTGATCGTGTTCGGGAAAAACAGCTTCCCCACCTTTTTGCACCAGCAATTAAAGATTTCATTCGAAATGAATTTTCCAACATCAATACTTAAGGATCGAAGAATTGCGAATATCAGAAGCACTCGGTCGCGAGACACTGTTGAATCATGCGTAGTTGGAAGCAAACGCAGCTTGATGAAGCCCAACCAAGTATTGGCTTCACTCTTTAAATAGGCAGCTTGAAATGTTCGCTTCTCCGTCTTTGATAGCCTCCATTGAGCCCCCTCAATGCCAACCTCTCGGACCGCCGCATTTAACTGGTCACTCGATGGTGCCACCACCATCTCATTAAAGCCTGCGTGTGGGAAGTCCTGAAGGTTGAATAATGAATTGATAGCTCCTGGACTCCAGTCAACAGTTACTCCTCGGACTATGTCCTGAAATTCCTCTGCATTATCAACATTCGCATAAAACTCTCGAACAATGTTCGAATTCACTGGGTCCGGTTTCGCACAGAACTGATTCCAGCCGTGATTCGCGATCCCTGCCCTTAAGAAATGTGGCAGATCGTCACCAAACCCTCTTTCGAATAAGAAATCCCTTTTTAGCATCTCCCGGTATTTTGCTCGGGCAAGTTCATTGATGAAGCGGATGAATGGTCCTTCTTCTGCTTCTTCTATAGGTTCATCCGATGCTTCAGCAATTCCTTTGCCCCTGTCTTCTTGATGCTTTGTCAAAGTTTCTTCCGCTACTTTCTTTCCTGCTTCTTCTCTCCCTCTGTCCTCAGCCTCCTTTTTCTCCCGTTCCTCTCTCTCTGCATTCTCTTTCTCAGAATCCGTCGATGGTGGTGATGGGGTATCAGTTCGGACTACCTTGACGCATCCAGCTTTTCGCTTCACGAGGCGACGTTTTGGTACTTCCGGCATGATAACCTCAACATGAGCCTATTGCTATTGCTCCACCTGCTCATTACCTGTTTCCTGAACATCCTCTATCCCACCTTCTTGCGTATCTTCGGCCTGTTTTTCTTGAACTTCCTCTGTTTGCTCTTCTTGAACTTCCTCTGTTTGCTCTTCTTGAACTCCCTCCGTATCTGCAACTACTGGGTCAATCAGCTCAGTGTTCTGTCCCTCTAGTTCCTTCGGGTCTTCAACCACTGTGGCAGCCACATCTTCTACCAGCTTCTGTACACTTTCTTGATCCTCAGCCCTCTGTTGCCTTCTCCTTCTTTTGGCTTCTTTTTCCTCCGGCGTTTTCTTTTTCTTTGTTTTCACTTTCTGTACTTCGGGGGTAACAGGTACCTCTTCTTCCTCGTTGTCTCGCTCTTTTCTTGCTCTTGTTTTCGCCATTAGAGACGCAAAGGAATTTGCAGCAAATAAAAGCGAAAAGGAAAACAGAAGCAATAAAAATCGAAAGCAAGAAAATGAAGTGAAGACAACCTACCGAATGCTGTCAATAAATAGGACTTCAGCAAAGTATAATCTTAACCGAAAGATTTTGCTCTCATTAATTGATTTTACCGTTCAAAACCCATGCAATCTAAATAATTAAAACCATCAAACAGTAAAATCTGAATCCCAATCGCCCATGGTAAATAACAATGCGCTGTCCAACGGCTAAGCCCTTTGATCTTCCCTGTGTGACACGTGGCTCTAAGGCTCATGCAATTAACCTACCCACAGAAAATTCAAAATCCAAACGGTAAAAGTAATTAATTCACAATAAAACCCTTCCTATTCGGACAAGAGATTTGCTTCGGCCATAAAGTTGCCGAACAAACTTCTGAGCAAAACGAATCTTAGATAAGGACGAATTCAAATTAAAATCAAATCAAATCAAGAAATTTGAATTAACCACTTAAATCAAATCTTATCTTATATTTTTATTATTCAAAAGCTAATAAATCAGGAGAAATTTTATTCAAATCTAATCTAAACAGAAATTTAAATAATCGAAATTAAAAACTGAATTAAAATCGAACTATATCTAATCGGAATAAATAAAAACTAAACTACCGAAAATAAAAAAAAATACTCAAAAATAAAATCTACTGAATTAAAAATATCAACGAACTTAAAATAAATCATGCAAAATTTAAACAACCTAAATCTACAATAATTCAAATTAAAATCAAACCAAACCAGTGAAAAATAAAATCAAACAACCACTGGGAGCTCAAAATATTGCTCTATGAAATGCTCCCGCAAAGATCTCGCTCTCTCATTCATCAACTAACTTTAGGGAAGGATATTTCGACTGGAACTCCTCTCCCCAATAATGTTTAACACGCTGTCCATTAACTTTGAACACTCTCCCATCTTTTTCATCCTGCAAAGTAATTGCTCCATGGGGGAAAACTTCAACCACAATAAATAGCCCTGACCATTTAGATTTTAGTTTCCCAGGAAACAATTTTAATCTAGAATTGTAAAGCAACATTCTCTAACCTTTGACAAACTCTTTAGGCTTAATTTTCTTGTCATGCCACTGCTTAGTCTTTTCTTTATACATTTTCGCATTTTCATAAGAAAATTGGCGAAATTCCTCTAACTCGTTAAGCTGCAGCATTCTTATTGCCCCTGCACGACTCAGATCAAAATTTAACTTTTTCAAAGCCCAAAACGTTTTATGCTCAAGCTCTAATGGTAAATGACAAGCTTTCCCATATACTAACCTATAGGGAGACATACCTGGAGGAGTCTTATAGGTTGTCCTATAAGCCCAAAGAGCCTCATCCAACTTAAAAAACCAATCCTTCCTAGATGGATGGACTACTTTTTCTAGAATAGATTTAATTTCCCTATTGCTTATTTCAGCTTGACCATTAGCCTGTGGGTGATAAGGGGTGGCTATCCTATGCTTGATTCCATACTTAGCTAAAAGCTTAGTTAAGATATTATTAACAAAATGTGTACCCTCATCACTCACTAAAGCTCTAGGTGTCCCAAACCGCACAAAAATGTGCGATTGAAGAAACCTTGATACTGTCTTGGCATCATTCTGATGGCATGCAATGGCCTCCACCCACTTGGACACGTAATCAACTGCAAATAAGATAAAAACATTACCATTAGAAGGGGAAATGGCCCCATAAAATCAATACCCCATACATTGAATAATTCCACTTCCAAAATGTAAGTAAGAGGCATTTCATCTCTAGGCCCCAAGTTTCCTCTCATTTGGCAAGCATCACATTGCATGTAGAACCAATGGGCATCCTTAAATAAGGAAGGCCAGAAGAATCCACAATGCAAAATCCTCATAGCTGTCCTCTGACCGCTGAAATGGCCTCCATACGGCGAAGAGTGACATTACTCCAGGATTTCCTTTGCTTCATCACCTGAGACACACCTACGAATAATACCATCAGAGCATTGCTTATACATAAATGGCTCATCCCAATAGAAATATTTCGCATCATGCTTAAACTTTTTCTTCTGCCTCCAATCCATATCAATAGGAGTTACTCCCTTTACCAAAAAGTTGGCAATATCAGCATACCAAGGGACATCCTTGACTACCTTTACCTCAACAGCAAAGAGTTGTTCATCTGGAAAAGAATTTGAAATGGCAGATTGCTTCAGCAAAGATGATGTTGGATCAAGACGAGACAAATGATCTGCAATGACATTCTCTGATCCCTTCTTATCCTTTATCTCCAAGTCGAATTCCTGCAATAATAAAACCCAACGAATTAGTCTAGACTTTGCATCCTTTTTAGACATCAAATACCTTATTGCTGCATGATCTGTGAAAACCGTGACTTTGGATCCAACCAAATAAGGCCGGAATTTCTCAAACGCAAACACAACAGCTAACAACTCCTTTTCAATAGTTGTATAGTTGACCTGTGCCTCATTTAAAACCCTGCTTGCATAATATATAGGATGGATAAATTTGCCCTGCTTTTACCCCAGCATAGCACCTACTGCAACATCACTCGCATCACACATTACCTCAAATGGTAAACTCCAATTAGGTGCACAAAGAATGGGTGCTGAGACTAAAGCAGCCTTTAAAGTTTCAAAAGCCTTCCTACAATCTGCATTAAAGTCAAAAACATATAAGTTACAAAGAGGCTTACTAATTTTTGAAAAATCCTTTATGAATCTTCTATAAAATCCAGCATGACCTAAAAAGCTCCGAATCCCTTTCACTGAACTCGGTGGTTCTAATCTTTCAATAACCTCAATTTTTGCTCGATCAACTTCTAGACCGTTCTTTGAAATCCTATGACCTAACACAATGCTCTCCTTCACCATGAAGTGGCATTTCTCCCAATTAAGAATTAGATGGGTATCCTCACATCTCTTTAACACCTTACCTAAATTATCCAAACAACTTTGAAAAAACCCTCCAAAAACTGAAAAATCGTCCATGAATACCTCAACAGTGGACTCAATCATATCAGAAAAAATTGCTAACATACACCTCTGAAATGTTGCTGGAGCATTGCAAAGGTCAAAAGGCATTCGCCTAAAAGCAAACGTCCCATAAGGGCAGGTGAAAGTGGTTTTTCCTGATCCTCAGGAGCAATGGTAATCTTGTTATACCCAGAATAACCATCTAAGAAACAGGAGTAGGCCTGACCAGCCAATCTATCCAACATCTGGTCAATAAATGGTAGAGAGAAATGGTCCTTACGGGTAGCTTTATTAAGCCTCCTGTAGTCCATGCAAACCCTCCAGCCAGTTACTGTCCTGGTTGGGATCAACTCATTGTCTTTATTACTCACCACCGTGACACCTCCTTTCTTAGGAACACATTGGACAGGGCTTACCCAATTGCTATCTACAATTGGATAAATGATGTCAGCAACCAACCATTTTATCAACTCCTTTTTAACAACCTCTTTCATTGCAGGGTTAAGCCTTCTCTGTTGCTCAATACTCCTAAAGGATCCCTCCTCTAGAGTGATTTTGTGCATACAGAAAGATGGGTTAATTCCCTGAATGTCAGCCAATGTCCAACTTATCGCCTTGCGGTATTGCTGCAACAACTTTATTAAGGCCTCTTCATTCTTCGGCATTAAATCTGATGCAACAATAATGGGCAACGTCTCACTCTCCCCAAGATACACATACTTTAGATGATCCGGCAAGGGCTTCAAATCCAAAGTGGGCACCTCAATCAGGGATGGCTTAATAGGAGGAGCCTTCCTTTGATCTAAATCTAAAGACTCAAAAACATCCTCACACCTAAACACTTCTTTTTCATTTTTTCTTTCTAAAGAACAAACTTCTAAATCCTCTACACTAACCTCTCCATGATCTTCTAAATGCTTGTCAGCCGAATCTTGCATTGTTGTCTCAACGATTGTGTTCTCCAGAATCCTAATGAAAAAGCAATCTTCCATCTCGTCTGGATACTTCATGGCCTTAAAAACATTGAATTTTACTCCTCATTATAAACCCTCATTGTTAATTCCCCTTTTTGAACATCTATCAACGTCCTACCAGTAGCCAAAAATGGACGACCTAGAGTAATTGGGACATCTTTATCAGCCTCATAGTCTAAAATAATAAAATCAACAGGAAATATGAACTTATCTACTTTCACTAAGACATCCTCAATTTTACCCTCTGGATATGTGATAGACCTATCAGCTAGTTGGAGTGTGACTGTGGTAAGACTAGCTTCACCAATACCTAGCTTTCGATAGACCGAAAGAGGCATAAGGTTAATGTTTGCACCTAAATCACAAAGTGCTTTACCTAACTCTTTTCCACCTATAGACACAGGTATAGTAAATGATCCTGGATCCTTAGCCTTGGTTGGTAGCCCATTCTTAAGAATAGCACCACATTCCTCAGTAAGAGATACAGTTTCAAATTCACCTAACCTCTTCTTTTTAGTTAAAATATCCTTAAGAAATTTAGCATAATTAGGCATTTGCTCAATAGCTTCTACTAAAGAGATATTTATATGCAATTGCTTAAGAATCTCTAAAAACTTCTTAAATTGACCATCCTGATTCTTAGGCCTTTGCCTTTGTGGAAAAGGTAGAGGTGGTACATAAGGTGGGGGCGGCACATAAGGTGGTTCCACATCTGGAACAGAACCAGATGCTCCAGCATCATTATTGCTGCCTCCAGCACCTTGACCAGACTCCAACTCTTTCTCAACAATAACATTTTTATCACAATTCTTATCTAAATCCTGGGGTTTACTAGGCTCTTTTCTCTCTTCTAGTGGCTTACCACTCCTAAGAGTCACTACCTTTACCTACTCCTTACCTTCCCTTTTAGGGTGTTCAGTATCTGAAGGAAGCTTCCCTTGAGGCCTTGCCTTCAGCTCATTAGCTAGCTGGCCCATTTGCAATTCCAGGGCTCTCATTGAAGCTTGATTACTTTGAATTGCGGCATCTGTACGAGCCATATATTCTTTCATCATTGCCTCAAGAGAACTCTTTGAATTTTGCTGGGACAGAGCCTGCTTATTTTGCTGGGGCAATACCTGCGCTTTAGCAAATCCCGATTGGTTCACCTTTTGCTGTGCTTGCACATTGCTTCCTTGTCCTCCCCATGAGAAGTTGGGGTGGTTGCGCCAACCTAGATTATAAAAGTTAGAATAAGGGTTATTCCTCTGATTACCTACAAAAAACACAAAAGCTGGATTGTTGGGGCAAAACTCGTAGTTGTGATCTTCACCACAATAGACACATGCTTCCTTTGCAACTTGGTTCACCAATACAGCAGGCTCCACAGCTGGCGGCTGCTGATGACTAACCATTGTCACATTTTTAAGAACGTTAGCTAACATTGCTATATCAGCCCTAATGGTGGACACACCATCAACCTCTAACACACTCTTAACCTTTTTATTTGTGCCTCTAACATCTGACCACTGACAACTATTAGTTGATATTCTTTCTAAAATTTCATGGGCTTCATTAAAAGTTTTTGCCAAAAGGGCCCCTCCAGCCGAAGCATCAACCATACATTGGGTTGCTCCATTTAACCCATTGTAAAATGTTTCCATTTGGATACAATGTGGTAAATCATGGTGGGGACACTTTCGCAAAAGCTCCTTAAACCTCTCCCAAGCCTCACTAAAAGCTTCATCTTCAAGTTGCCTAAACCCTACTATTTCACTCCTCAATTTAGCATTTCTATTTGGTGGGAAATATTTACTCAAAAAAATTTCTGCTAACTCATTCCATGTCCTAATTAATCCTGGAGCAAAAGAATTTAACCATGCCTTTGCTCCATCTCTAAGAGAATACGGGAATAAAGTTAATCTAAGGGCATCCCTAGGCACTCCTTGGATTACAAAAGAATCACTAACTCCTAGAAAAGACTTAAGATGTAAATGGGGGTCTTCAGATGACAAACCATGGAACTGACCCACGGTTTGCAACATCTGAAACATTACCGGTTTCATTTCAAAATTTGCTGCCTCAATGTGAGGACGTGCAATCCCTGGATTTAACTCATCAAACATTGGAAAAGCACACACTCGAATGGCTCTGGCCCTATCGTTCACTACCAAGATAGGATTCTCAGCCTGATTATTTTGTTGTTCATTTTGCTCCAGCGGTTGATTTTGCTGCAGCACACGATTCTGTTGGGGGTTCGCTGGATCTTCTGGACCTTGCGGAAGACGCGACATGTTATCCATTGAATTTTGGTTTCTACGCTGCTCTCTCCTTCTTCTCTTGAATGTCCTCTCAATTTCTGGATCAAGCTCGAACCTTACCCCAGGCGGATCGCTCATGCACCAAACTCACGCCTGCAAAAACAAAAGAAACAATCAAAAAGTTCTAGCACCAAACCACTAAAACACATACACAAAACAAATCAGATAAAAACTTATTCAAGTCCCCGGCCAAGGCAAGTATAAAAAGTATTTATCGAACTCTATGCAAGTATACACAGTCCGCAGCATACACAGTCCGCAGCAAGTAATAAGTAAAAATAAGATATAAAAAGACTCTAGAACTCTGTGCAAGTATACACAGTCCGCAGCAAGTAATAAGTATTTATCGAATCCAGGGTCTGAATTAGCTTTCACTTTATCTATTTTGTTTAGTTTTTCAATGGTTTCAAAAGTGGGTAAAATGATTGGTTTTTATAGAAATGCCGAAGCAAAAGAAATGACAGAACAGAAAGTAAACAAATAGGCAGACATATTAGAAATAGGTGCTGGTCAGGATTTAGTAATGGTTTTAAAAGATGCTCTAGCAATATTATTGATCATGCAAAACTCTTGCAGTCTTATTAGCGGATTCTTCCAGGAACTCCAGATTTTTTAGAATATGTTTCAACTCCAATGAAGCACTACCGATCAAGCACTAGGCAATTGGCTATCCCTAGCTCAGTCACTGGCGTTCACCAATACACAATGATCTAGTGTGATTAACCGCCACACACTCCCTAAATCATCCCTGAAACTAGAGAGAGGTATTCATACCGGCTGGCCAGGCGGGCATAAAATAGAAATGAACACAACAATTAATCAAGATGCATCAATCAACATTTATTGCATAGATATTAAGCACAGCAACTTCATGTTTCCTAACCAACGCCTAAAATTACTTAGTTCATAAAGTGCATAGAGACACACGTTACAATATGAGTAATCATATCCATAGATACAAAATTAAGCAAGAAAATACTAATTCCCTTGGTTGACTCCGTAAGCTATGGTCTTCTTGATATCCCTAATCTCCCTTCTCTATTCGGCTTCCAAAAGTGGAGATGAGAAACGATCCTTCCAAAAGTGGAATGTTCCTCTCAAGGATGGAATTTCCTTCCCCAAAAAGGAATTATTTTGACTTGGGCGGCTATCTCCTTTTATAGAGTGATAGGAGGCTTGAATTAGGTTGACCTAAACACGTGGATGGCTCTCCTTGCTCCATAAATCCGAGAATAGCTTAACAGAATTCAGTTTGTTAAATTGGCTAACGAGCTGTGACGTGGCAGTTTTGCTCTCAGCTTTGCTCCAGCACAGATTTTGCTCCCTCAAGTCGCTCAGCAATATATTCTGCACAAAATAACTTCCAAAGCATCCATTCTTCCAAATGGGTTAAAACATATAATATCTATCTAAAAGCAACCCTATTTAGCACAAAAGACACACAAATCAATATAGAAACGAGGTCTAAATAACTCCCTTTTGGAGAGTTATCAATTATCTATCATCTTATCTCACATCCATCCATTCAGCTGACGACGCACCACAAACCCACTATCCTAGGGAGTGTTGCACGATTGGGAGGGTTTTTAGGAAGGAGTTTCTATTCTTCCGTAAGATCCCTAGTTCCCTCATTGTGTGGTTAGCGTGCAATTTTGGAAAATCCCTTTCTCTCACACAAACTCTCTACGTTTTCTCCTTCCAAGAATCACAGAGAACAGAAAAATTCTCCAAACCTTAGAGATCTAATTGCTCCCACAAGCTACCAACGCAAAATCCTACACGAGGATACCGATATGATCAATTGGTGGTGTTCCTCGTCAAATTACAGCAAAGAAACTCCTTGGAGGTTGCTGGAATTTCTGGATTACCGGGTAGAAATTGGTGAAATTCGATCAAGAACGCTCCTAGTAGTAAGTACTTCTTTCCTTGATCGATAGGATCTCTTAATCTAGATTAGATCTAGGTTTTTTTTGTTTTAAAGCATGTTTTATAATGTTTTTCCAGCAGGTTTAATGTGATTATGTTGCTGTAAATTGTTTTGCAAACCGTATTGGTATTTTGATTAAACTAGAAATATAGTATGGTTCCTGTTAATCTTCTGTTGCGTAGGGCTTTTATCCCTTCAAGTACCCCACAACACTCGTTCAACGAACGAAATTTTATTTTTCTTGTGTTATTTAAGGAAATTGGCAATTGTAAATACTAAAGAAGATTTTTTATTGATTTTTAAATGTTTCATATTTTACCTCTCACTATTCCTTAAATAAATAATGAGCAATAATTATGGTTGGCACAAAGCCATTCAAAATTTGTATGAATTTAATTTGGCATCCCAAATTTAAATTCATTATACCTCAAGAATATTAGGAAAGTCAATATCTTGATTTCCTAATTTCCGTCATAGGAAAGTTTGTTTTTTAAAAAACATTTGGTTTATTAATTTTGAAAATTGTGTGGGTATAAAGAATTTTTTTTTTTAAGGAAAACTCTTAATTAATTTTATTTTTAAAGAAAGTGGCCTTTTATGGAAAATAGATTTTGGATTGATTTATTATTTTGGAAATAAAGTTAATGAAATAAATTTAGCAAAAAGCTTTTAATACATTCCTTTTAAAAGAAAATGCCTTTTAGAAAATATGCCTCTTTTGAAAGAAAATAAGTTTTAAAATATAAACAATTTTTATAAGGAAAGAAATATCAAAATCAAATCCCGACATCCCAAGATTTTGATTTTTCACTTCAAGAAACTTGAATATCGGCATCCCAAAGATTCAAGATTTCATCGTTGGAAGATTTTTGTTTTGAAACTATTTAATTAAGTGAAAGAAATTTGTAAGAGAATTATGGATAAAATATAATAGCACAACTTAGAGAAAATAAAAAAAATGTATAATTGAGAGAAAATATCTAAAAAGGGATAAAAACTATAATATACAAGAAATAAAATTTTATTAAATTCAATTGCTTTAATGGAAACATATTAAAATTAAATCTTGGCATTCCTAGACATATACCTCAAGAAACTCAAACATTGGCATTCCAAAAATTTGAGATTTTATCATTGGAGATTTTTTTTTTTTTTAACACAAATAACAAAAGAAACATTGGTTTAAGCAAAAGTATCTACATATTAATTTAAATGAAGTTACATGACTAAATTATAAATAATAATACAAGATACAGTTGTAAACAATTTAAACTAACAAATTAAACATAAATGACCTATAACAATCAACCCTAAAGGTTTAACTAAATCAAAATATAAATGATAAAATTTAATATAATACATGATGCAATTGTCAAACTCTCCCTAAAAGAAAATTCACATAACTTCCTGAATGCTAAAAAACATATTAAAATAAAGCGAAAGAAACGATAAATAAACTAAACTTTATAAAGCATGAAAAAAATAACCTCATGAAAAGAAAGAAAACTATTGGCGAAAAAATTGATAACAAAGGTTTAAAAAAAATACTTACAAAAAAACGTTTGTGACCGTTGGATTGAGAATAAGACTTGAGGAAGTGACGATGTGAAATTTAGAGAGAGGGTGATGGTGAGGGGGTGAAATCGTTGGAGGGGAAAAGAGAAAGTTACAGTAGGAGGGGAAGGTTAGGTGGGGAAGGGAGAAAAGTGTATCTAGGGTTTTAAGGGAGAGAGATTTGGGGAGTCTATTTTTAGCCCAAAAAAACGTGTACAAAGGTCTTCCAAGGCTCCAAAAAATTGTGTATTGTGGAGGGATCCCTATTTATAGCCAATTCCAACCACCACATATTAGGAAGGTGATCAATAAAATTAAAAAAATATAAAAATAAATAAAATCTAATAAAAATGAAAATGAAAAAGGAATCAAATAAATACTCAAATTTCACTTTCCATATTTACAAAATTTTAATTGTCAATCAATCATCCAATGAAACAAAATATTTTGATTAATTAACCTTGTCAAATAAACCTAATATTTGATTTGACAAATCAAATAAAATATTTGACCTAATTATTTCTACCAAATTTAATAATATTTGAATTGGCTAATTAAACGTTCTAGAACACTCTTTTTTAAAAAAAAAATACAAAATCGATTAAAATAATAAAATATCGGACAAATTTAGGGGTCTACAAGATATACTGGTGGAATACAAGTGGAGGTGTCCCCTTGTTGTTGAAATTGTAAAAGAAGAAATCCAAGAATCGTTGCTGAAACCGGTCAAGTTGTCAACAAGAGTAAGTTTCCTAAATTCTTCTTCTCTAAATTATTAATTAGGATTAAAGTCTGTACAGCATGCTTGTAGCCTGTAATTACAGTAGTTAATCGTTGATATATGTTGTGATTTATTGCCAATCGTATTGGTATTTTGATCGTAAATTAAAACAGTGTTTTGGTCTCTGAAATCTTCCGTTGCGCAAGGGCTTTTATCCCTGCTGTTTATTGTTTGTTATTTTTGGTTGTTCAACTATTTTTTTTGCATTTAATTTTTGTGGATCGTGACAACCCCCCCCCCCCATTTTTCACCTTTTTTTGTGTGTTAGCGAGAATTCAAAAATTAATTAGAAACACCCTTTCCCTGTGGACGACCCAACTACTACCTACTGCAAAGTAGCATAGAGCCAGAGTTATAAATTTATTTGGTCACGAGGACTCAACAAACTCGTCTGACCAAGACGATCTACTTTGTTGTGACAATTTGGGAGTTATATTGTAGATTATGTTTGCTTAAGGAAGGAGTCTAGTTTGGTGTGAGATAAAATTAAAATGGTAATCATCATGTTTTATATTACTTTGGTTAAAATTGATTTTAATGGTGCCTAGTTTGTTATTTGTAAGCTCGTGTTTTGTACTTTTTATTTTTGTTTCTGACTTCGGTACAAGTTTCAATACTTATTTAATTTGTAGGCATGGCTATAGTTATTGTAATTTTGGTTTAAGATGTTTCGTCGTTTTGTTTGTTAGAGTTTGTGCTAAGTGTTTAATTTGTTGGATAAGGGTGATAAGTTTGAGTATAGAAGTTCGTTAGATGTTTGAGTTCGACTTTGGTTTTTTGTTGTAGTTTTAGTTTGTACTTGAGTTTGTCTTGTTTGTTGGAGTCCATGCCTTATATGTTTTGAGTTTAGATGATTTTGGCTAAAAGTTTGACTTAGTTCATGTGTGTAAGTTTGAATATGTTAGGTTTAGTTGTGGTGTTTGTTGGGTTAGTTCTCATATTTTTAGAGATTTATTTTCGGTTTTAATAACTACAATTTTATTCGATAATATTAAATTATTGAGTTCCTGTTGAACATATTTAAAATTTGTTTTTTAGGTGATTCTGGTCGATGTTCAAGCAAATTATGCAGACAATAAGATTTACGGTGCATCTCCAATGGTCGTTTCTTTCTCTAAGTATCTCATGTAAATTCATTTTTGAATTAAAAACTATTCATAATACTTTATGAATGAAATTAACTTTGGTTTTGTATATATTTTATTTATGAACAAAAGATCTATGAATACAATTAGGTTTCAATTTAAAATATATTTTATTTTGTATATATTTATGTAGGGACGACAAGATTTTTAAACAAAACAAACATTGTAGATTTAAAATGTTAAAAAAAAAATTGCTAATTTTTGCCAATATCAGTAGTTGTACTTGTCGGCAGAAGGCATTTCTACCAATGCCAAAAGACGAGATTAACTAAGCCAATTTACAAAATTACTGCCAACACCATAATAAATGACATCGGTAGAACAAGCTTCTTTTGACGTGGGTTGCTGGCGTTAATAGAGGTCTCTACCGACACCAGCTTCCTGCATTGGAAGAAGCTTGTTATGCCGATGCCATTTATTATATAGTCGGTAGAACCTCTGTGATAAGGAAATAAGCAATCAAGGAGACCAAGAGGGAAGTTTACAAAAAGAATTCCAAGCTCAAGCAGCTCAATCAAGCTTAAATGAAGCTCCATGAGAGTCAACTCCAATTCAATCCAATCATGACGCAATCATTATGCCACAAGCTCCAATGACAAGAGCTAGAGCTAAAAGACTACAAGGCGCATTGAATGGTTACTTCCAAGCTAAGATGTCTACCCATGACCAAGAGTTCCAACCATTCAAGCTTGGAAATGCACCTATTCACCCAAAAGGCACCATGAATCTAAAAATCCAAATTCATTCACATGTTTAATGCATTATGTATCTTTTGAATTCATGAACTTGTAATTATGAAGGTTCATGTATGGATTTGAAAGGATAGGGGTTGAATTTTGGCTACATAGTTGAAGGGTTGTATCATTTGGTTGTGACCTTTCAATTAGTATAAATAGGGATGTAATTTGTCATTTGAACACAAGTTGAAGTTGGAGTTGAAGTTTAAGTTGAAGTTGAATGATATTTCATATTGAGTTTTAGTTTCTCTCAAGCTTTATGCTTTCTTTGTGTTCTTGTGTTTAGAATGCATGCTTAGAACTTTCAGTCTAGTCTGATCAATTAGATTATGAAGAGTTCGAAATCTTGAAGTTGGGAAAAAGTTCTCCTTTCTTCTTGATCATCGATCATTTTTCCAAGTAAATTTTGTTTAACTTTCTTGGGGTTGTCTTATCATTTTGTTAATGGGATTATTCTTATTACTGTTGTGGGGGTTCACTTGGAATAAGGAGAAGTTCTCAAGCATAATTGTGGTAGTTTCTTTATCATTTGATATCAGAGCATCTTTGATTCCTTTATCACTCTGTCCACTAGTTTGTTTTGACGTTTCTATCAACAGTCATATTGCATGTCGGAAGATGCTCCGCCGACACGTTTTCGTCTTCTACCAACGCATTTCGGCGTCAAGAAAAGTGAATTTTCTTGTAGTGGAAGTTGTGCTCTAAGGTTTTTGTGGTGTGAACATCATCAATTTTCTCTACTCTTCCTCTTCTTCTCTTTGAAAGGAAAAACAAACAAAGAAACCAAAAGCGGTCTGACCCGACCCATTCCAATTCGAACGTGAGTTGGGTCAATGTTGCGTGTACCGCAAGCGTACGGTTGCCACAAGTAATATAAAACGGTAGAGTACCGAGTATCGATTTCCACAGGGAGGATTGTATTTAAACAAGATAATGAACTGAACACTAAAATACTAGGATGGACTATTGTTTAGGGATCTAAACATAATGAATGATGCAATCAAAATTAAAGCAAAACAATGAATTAAATTGATCAAGCAAAGAGGAAAAGAGGATGGCAGGGTCTTGAAATCCAGAATATAGCTTATTAGTTATTCTAATTATCCTATCTTGTGTCCGACTAATTATAAACCTAGAATCTCCGTTTATTACATAGGTTCTTCTTTCGGTTTCCCCTAATTATAACTCAATCATTTTAATAACCTAAGTGTCCTTAGAGCTATTAAACGGGTTGATTAATGAGCCCTGATTCATTTTTGGTCTCTAATCCTAGCCAACTATTCTCGCTGTCACTACGAGCAATTAAGCCTAGTTGAGTGGGTTATGACCTGACTTAGCTTCTCTCCGTCGAGTTTCCACTAAGTATCTAATAACTATAAAATTGGCCAGATTCTATAGAGCATTACGAGCACCCACACAAATAATTAGTATAATGGACACAGAGATAGGCAATCAAAATAACAATTAACTATAATCTTTCATTCAAGACCTGCAAATCGAGATTTAGTTATACATGTGTACCAAAACTTCCCATCTATACATACTAGAAAGCATAAATGAACAATTAAGGGAGTTTAGGAGATGAACCGTAGAGGGACCCCTTGCTTGCGCCTTGGATCCTCCTCGTTACAAGCTCCCGAGCACTCTAAAAATGCCCAATACAAGAATTTTCGCTCTCCTCACAACTCGACCCTCAAAGATGGCTCATAGAGCCTTGGAAGGACTAAAAGAATGAAATGGAGAATTGCTTCATGATCCAAATGGGGGATGAGTTGTGCCTTTTATAGGCCTGAAAATGGGACAGCGTCGCGACGCTAATGTCACACGTAATCTTCTTGGGCGACAAGTCATCCCAGCGTCGAGACGCTAAGGGACAACGTCTCGACTCTGTCCTTCAGCTGGCACTTCCCAGCTTGCATCTTGAGCTGAATTTTGGGCTCTCCTCCAATATTTGGCCCAATTGTCTTCCATGATGGGTCTTGAACTTCTCCCACTTTACCCACTTTGATCTTCATGGATTAAACTTTAATAATTTGGGCTTCTTTTCTCCTCTTTTTCTCCAATTTTCCACAAAATCTCCTAGGGACCAAAATTAATCAATTAAATGGATTTATATAATAAAAACACAATAAAGCACATCAAAAGCTATTAAATTTAAGGACAAAATAGCAACATTTAGGCTTGTTATCAGTGAAGTCTTCGCTTTACAAAACCAAACTACTTCAGGTCAATTCAGTTTTTCTTCAAAACTGACCCAACTCATTTTCACCCCTAGTCCAACCGTCTTATTCTTAATCTTATTTTGTAATATATCTTATATGTTAGATTATTAGTTATTTGAGTACTCAAATTTTTATATCCATATATCTAATATATCAATAAAATATGTAATTTTATTTTTTATTTAGTGTATCTAATACATTAATCTATTCTCTTTTGATACTTAATATATCCAAACATTGAAATATGAGTTGGAAGATTTCAAATTTTTAGTTTTCATTCAACATTATTGACCCATAAATGATTTTGGTGAGCTAACAAGAAACTAGAGATGTCCATTTGTCTTGTGGGAGCGGGGAATGGGAGACAGAGTGGGAGGGGGGATTTTCCCACGAGCTAAGTGGGGACAGGGATGGAGAATACATTCTCGTTCCCTGTTCCCTGTCCCATTCATTTTTCTATTATTTTATTTTTTAAAAATATATATATTATTAATGATTTAGATGATTGGATATGTTTGAATTGTATGGTTAAACATTTGAATTATAGGTATGGATAATTAGATAATTTGATATGAATTATTATTTTGTTTCTATTAGGAGATTTTTATTTTTAAATAGAGATTTTTTTTTTGTAAGAAATTAACTATTTAAATGAACATTTCTCGTGAAAAATTAACTATCTAATTGAAAATTAATGAATATTTCCCATGAAAAGTTGACTATTTGAAAATTTATAAAAACATTACTTGATATGAAAACGCTAGGCAATTGGATCTAACCCTTATGGATATGCAAACCCCTAGATCTCAATTGCTAAAACCCCCATATCAAGATGATTTCATCCCAAAGAAGAAGATAGAAACGGATTTTGTAACGACCCGACTTCTTAAATAGCCTCTAAGGGACCGCTACGACAATGCATGCTATGGAGGCCTTTTTAAATAAAAATATTTTAAAACATAAACACTTATTTTAAGTAAAAACTTTAAAACAAAACTTTTATTAACATAGTTCTTAAAGCAGAAGAAAAATAAAATATGAAGTTCCTTGTTCCCTCATGGTTGCCTAACGGATTCTCACCAGTCACACCTTGCACCTGCCATTGCCTTTACCTGAAAAAAAAATATTTTTGAAAAGAATGAGTATTTAAAATACTCAGTAAGTGACCATACTGTTGAGGTTGGCTCACGCTTAAACTCATTTTAAAAATAAAAAACAAATATCTTTTTGGTGGCTCTAAACTTTATTCTTAAACTTTAATTAGAGAGGATATACATCAATTTCATGCATATCCTAGACACATCAATTTCATGTGTCTCCTACAGAGGTCGTCAATTTCACAAACCTCAACTTAGGTACATCAATTTCATGTTCCTAAGTCTTGTGTAAGCATCTCTAAATGTACATCAATTTCATGTACACTTATAAAGTTTAACAAAACTCATAAATATTTAAAACTCATACATATAATGAAATTCTAAGATACCACCAACTTAAATATTTCAAACATCAACCATTGCAAACATTAATAATAAATTTTCATGCTTTCAACAATTTTTCATAAAAGTATACATATTCAAACAACACACAAAACACATGAATTTTGGAAATCAAACACGCGCACCCAATTAAAAAGTTCAACAGGAAAGAAAGCCACTTACCTCGGCTTAAATATTTTGAACAAAACTAAATTAATTCTTTAATTCCAAGGTCCTTAACCACACAAAATAGAATGTCGCTTGTTGTTCGAGGTCTCAAATCCGCTCCAATCCTCCAATTGAATCACCAACACGCTAACAGCAACAACCTCAAAACCACCCTAAATCTATTACCCATTACTGGAATTAGCTTAAAACCCAACAAAACGAGTTGAGATTTGGAGAAAATCGCGCCTTCAACACCGCCTCGCCGGAAAACGCGAACCTAAGCTGCTGCTGCCCTCGAACTCGCCGGAAAAAACACCAAAAAACTACACCCACGCCGCAAAGACTGATGAACAGAAGAAGACGCCGGAACACCCACGCTGCAAACCCACGCTCTTACTTCCGCCTGAAACCACGAGCTGCTGCTGAAGGAGAAGACCCGTCGCGCCGCCATGAGCCGCTGCACTGCCGGAGAGAAGACGTGCAAGAGGAAACGCTGCTGACCTAAGAAAATCGTGTCGGAGATGGTCTCGGACTGCTTCACCGTCGGGTATGGGAAGGAGAAGAAAAAGGTTGTTGCTGCGTTGGAACTCGGACCAAATCTCCGTGAGACTTCGCCGGAGGGAACGCGTGAGGGAGCTGCCGACTGGAGAAACGAAGATGACGCCGGAGAGCTTGTGACAGGCGACTGAAAATCGTGGATGAAGACCTCCTAGGCAGCTGCAACTCGTGGATGAAGAAGAAGGAAGAAAGATGGCTTGGCTTGAGGGTTATTCTAGGGCTTCGTGGAGCCTTTTAAAGACAACTTTTAGGGTTGGCTTGGCTTCAAAGATGACTTATTTACAATTTTGTCATTCCGGCCCTAACTTTTAAAATTTCACAATTTTTCAAATCTTTAAATTCCCTCTTAACCCAAATAAACTCCCAACTAAATAAATTTGAATTTTCCTTAAATTACGAGCGTTACAGATTTACCTTGATGATCAAGATCAAAGTAGAGAAAACTTGTTTCTAAACTCAAGATTTGAATCACTCCACGAGTAGTTTGATCAAAGCTACTTGAATCATCCTAGCATGCAAATCTAAACACAAGATATGCAAAGATGCTTATAGCCTTTAGGCTCAAAAGACTTAATTTTCATTGAAATTCCATCAAAACAAATCTCATTCGAAAGTAACAACATAGATGGCTATTTATAGCCTTCAAACACAACCTATGGTCATATGAAGGGTCGTAACTTTCATGCCCATCAATGTTATAATGACCACTAGCTGAAAATTAACTTAAAACATTAAAAACACAATTTTAAAACTGAAAATTACAATAAAAGCTCCTTAAATCCGAGATTTATCTTCCAATTAGCTAACTCTAGAGTTTATAACCATATTGGGTTTTTGTAGCTTGATTAAGACACCTCTGCTCGTATCGTTACTAGATTCAATTGAGATTAAAATTAAAAAAAAAAAAACTAAATAGGGAATAATTTCCTACGAGGAACTCGATCCTCGCGGGAAATCCTCATCTCATTCCCCACGAAATTTAATGGAGAATTTCATGGAGATAGGGATTAAAATGAGGAGTGAGGATGGAGACGGAGAAGTCATCCTCATCCCCACCTCACCCTGTGTTTATCCCTACAAGTTTTTTTTTAGACAATATGGGGGTGGGGGGATTTGAACCACTGACCTCGTAGTTATATGTTTATCCCTCGTAGTTATATGTTTATCCCTACAAGTTATAAACTCAAATGATACAAAAATAATTAATAAATTTTCATTTGTTAACCTAAGGTTACTCCACTATAAATTGAAAGTTGCACTCTTGTGCACTATAGAACAAATTATGTCAATGAATATAATCATTATTTGCAAGTTAATTCTTCACGAGTTGTTCATAATTACAATAAGATCAAAAGTTTATTTATCCATGTAATTACATTTTATACCTTAAGTATCATTGATCCTCTGATAAACAATATATTTATGATCTAACCGTAACTAAATCTTGTTGTTCAAGTCCTAAAATCAACACTTCAATGAACTATTCATCTATATGTCATATATGATAAGGAGTTAGATGCATCTTATGAAATTATGATCCTAGATCCTTATTTGCACATGTTTTCAAAAGAGTAGGTTCATTGAAGCGGGTATAAAAGTATAAGCAAGTGTTATAAATAACATTGAATTTCAAATATAACTTGAATTTTGTTAGAAAGAGTTTCTAAAATTTGATTCTAGACAATGAGAAAGAGATAGGGTAATTGCAAAGGCTAGGCTTTCTAAGATAGCAAGCTATAGGAATTCCAATTTGTTTCTATTTGTGCAACATATTTGTATGATTATGATTGAGAGTAAATTAACAGTGGATGTCTGTAACTACATACATATTTCATAATGAAACTCATTGTATATATCTGTAAGGAATGGATGGTCAACTTGAGCTAAAAGTTCAAATATGATGAGTGGGAGATACAAAAGTGGTAAAAGCCAAAAGGGCATAAATAATCACCTTCTTCTTAACTCTTTTAAGTTTTAAGCAGTTGGCTAATCCTGGGTACATTATCTTCCTCCCTCTATTCTTCTTCCACTGTACAATCCTCTAAATTTCAACCCCACCAATCACTGGCAAAACGTAACAAACAACTTACACAAGTAGAACAAATTACACCAAATCACAACATGCACCAATAAGCTTCATGGGCAACCATTTCTTTTCAGATTTATCTCGCAGCCCCATTCCTTTTGAGCAGGATATTATTATGGTTGTTGACTACGGCAGGATCGAGTTTGGCACGATATAGAATTGCTTCAACAATTTTGGTTAAGGAAGTTGAGAAGAGAAAATTTTGGGTTTGTTTATCTAGGTTCGTCTTATGCCTTCTGAAATGAGCGAGAAGAGACACCGTGTAGAAGTCTGACGAATCCTAGGAAGCTAAGCTTCCCATCCGAGTGTCTGATCCAGTCCTGGAGAACCACATGAACTGGTACCGATGGACTGAGTCCGAGTTCCTAGGAGAGGCAAAGGTAACATATATCAGAAAACATGACACTCCAATCACAAGCATACCGAAGGATATACGGAGGGGAGAGAGAGCATACTGAGGCAAGTTCCTCGATCATTATCGGTCGGTTCCCATCCTTGTCAAAAAGATCGTAGGCATTCCGGGCATGTTGCTCCCAGTTCTCCATTCCCTCTAGTTGATATATACTTATGGCAGCTGCACAGAATTCTTCAAAATCTAATTTTCTGTACTGAATGGAACTAACCTGCCGGAGGCATACAAGTACACGATCAACACTTTTAAGTTTATCATACTTATTCCTTTCAAGAATATATTAGCATTGGAAGAAAAGAAGAGAATTTACCACGTTGGCGTAATCTACAACTCTTGAATCCTTTGTTGCATCTGTTGAATTCTTGATTAAAGCCTGCAAAATTTCAATCCCATTACAACATTTTCTTGGAAGTCTTATCGTTGTATACGATATCAGGAAAAGATCCAACCGTCTTGAAGTTTTGCATGGAAATGAACCCGTTTTTGTTCGGCCCCAACAGCGTAAATTGCTTCTGAAGATAACCTAGTTGAACAGCACTTAATGTCTTTGCAAGAGCCTGTGGAAAATTGATGTGCCAAACCAATCAGTTGCAAGGAGTTGGCATCTTAAGCAGAGGAAAAACGATCAAAACCAATTACACACTAATAATAAATCATAGTACTCCATGAATAAACAGTTTGATAATACTTACGCCCAATGCGGATTTACGCAGTGAAGATGAGCAAATATAAGCTCTGACAAGCTTGTAAGTAATTGTATCCAATGGTATCTTGATATCTTGATGATCAGCTAACCATGGATGGCCTACATGCAAGAATTTTCGTTTGAGCTTCACAAAATAAAACAAACAACTATACAATGTGTCCTTGTAATGCATTAAGCATGAAAGACCCTCAAAATGGTGCCGAGAAGAGTTTAACAGACATACACAGGGCCTGAGCAGCAGTCAATCTCTTGCGGTAGTCCTTGTTCAACAGTCTCTTCACAAAATCAATTGCATCATTAGATAAACTAGGCCATGGGGCTTCATCAAAGTTTGGATCCGCCTTTAGAACAGCTCGAAAAATACCAGATTCTGTCCGGGCCCAAAATGGTCGACTTCCGCACAAGAGAATATAAGCAATTACACCGATACTCCACATGTCTGCCTCAGTTCCATATGATCTATGTAAAACCTCAGGAGCGACGTAATAAGCACTTCCGACAATGTCATTCAATCTCTCATCTGCAAAAGGAACCAAACAGTTAGAGTTCCGCTATTATCTCTACCTTCAAATAAAAAAGTTGGATAAAAACAATGGTTCAGAGTTCCGACCTGGTTTTACATAATCAGAAAGCCCAAAATCGATTGCCTTAAGAGTGGAATTCTCCTCTTTCGAGGTAAAAAGAAAATTCTGAGGCAAAAAATGTATCACCATTAGAAAGATAATGTAAATCTCACTAAGATTTTAATCAAAGTAATGCTATTTACAAGTATCTTATTAAAATAATGTTTTAATTTATGTTTTTGAAAAACTGAAATTATTTTTTTTTCTTTTACTTCTAAAATTTGTATATAGTTTTAAGAATATTTCTAACAAATGAGAAATGAAAAATAAGAAATAGTTATCAAACATATTTTCACAAAAATAAGAAACGAAACAAAGAAAATAGAAAACAGAAACATTATTAAATGATCCTAAAGATGCTTGAACTTTATTTCAAGTGGACAAATTCAGAAACACTGTTGGGGCATATATCATGTACCACAACAACAACAAATAGCAGCGTCATTATCCAAGCTTTTAAGTTACCTCCATGAAATGAAAGAGTAAGAAAAGGTTCTGAATTTATGTTGATGTAGATGGCTGAATACATGAATAAAAATCAATGAAAATAGGCGAAATCTTTAGTTGTTTACCTCAGGCTTTAGGTCACGGTGAACCACACCTTGGAGATGACAGTAGGCAACCACACTCAAAATCTGAACCATAATAACTTTTGCATCTTCTTCTGAATACTTCCCACCCCTAAAAAATTCAAAAGAACATCAACAACTAAGAAATCCAAACCAAAGACAGGCCAGAGCGACGCTCTTCCTGTAATTTTGGTTTAGAAGCATACAAGGGTAAAAGGATACCTCGAAAGTATCCTATCAAGAAGCTCGCCTCCTTCGCATAACCTGAAGAGCCAACAGAGTAAAATAAAATGGTTGGTGTGAAGAAAATGAATAAAAAGCATCCATCCCTTGCTTTATAAGACTGAGATTTAGACACTAATGAATATCCTTCACATAAACTTACTCCATCACGACATAGACATTATCTTCATCTTCGTATGCATCGTAGAACTGTACCAAGTTTTTATGTCCGGTAAGGGCTCGCAGTATTTTCACTTCTCTTCTCACGTCCTCTATAGCTATTGCTGTAGTCATCTGCACATTATTTTCTTCTCTATAAGAACTAGAAAACAACTGGAAACGAAATGCTGAATCCATGTCCAAAAATCACAATGCTAATTTGTGAAACGAGCCATGTCCAAAAGGAATTCAACGATAAGAGAAACAGCCTATTGTCCAACAAGCAAAGATTAAACCAAAAATTTCAAAGCCAAGAATGCATCTTATATTTACTAATTTTAGGAACCAATATATTATGAACTCGTTATAGAAGGTGGGTGGGAAAGGTTTTAGTTAAATTACATTGAAATGTAGTTCAATTCGCCGGAGCCAGCTACATGATTGGCAAAGAGAACAATGTATGAATGCTTAACTATTATTAACCAAAAGAAGAAAAGATGTGCATTATGCAGCTTCAATGGTCCCAAGTCTCCAACATACAACAGACAGACGAACATGATATTGTGTTAAGCAGACACACAATCATCTTAAATGCTAATAAAAGAAGGGGCTCCACGAACATTTCATTAAAGCAAAAATTCTCAGAATATAAGTCCTAAACCTCAAAATTCCCCGCATTACACAAAAATAAAATCAACACCGAATAATTACTCAAAATACAAGCGACCCAGATTCTTAAATCCATTAATTATGAGTAATCCACAACCATTTTGCAGTAAGATGATGAAGAGACATTCATGTACAGCGAAGTAAGAACTCAGAAGTATAATACAACATCAAGTTAGAGAATGCAAATTTGGAGTTGAAAAGCAGAGAGCCAAGTGAGTGAACCAACCTTCGATTTGGGTATGATTTTGACGGCGACTTGGTGGCCTTTGAGGGAGCCTTTTTTGGCTCTGGCAGAGCAAGTGTAGCCGAAATGGCCTCGGCCCACTTCGTCGCCAAGGTCATAGTGAGCGGCAAAGTGCTTGGAGTAGCCGAAGTTCTTATCCAAGGCCACATCACACTCGCTTCCTTCGGGGATAGAGGCTTCATTGGGCTTGACGGAGCCATGGCGGCGGGCGAGGAGAGCCCGAATGTGCTTGGCCGGAGAGGGCGGCGGAAAGGGGCGCTTGAAGAGGCGGAGAGGGGTGGAGCTGAGGCTGGAGTTGGCCGGAGAGGAGGTCTTGAAGAGATTGGGAAGAGGGCTGGGGCTGTAGAATGGGAAAGTGATTGGAGTCTTGGGGGTTTCAGTTTGGATCACTGAATTGGGATTTTCTGAAATGGGTTTTGGGTTTTCTTCAATGGGCTTTCCATGACACAGTCCCATGGAATCCGAAATCCACTTGAACACACACACACAGTAAAGATTCTTCTTCACAACCTTGATTCAGGGTTTACCAGAACAGAAGCGGTGCAATTGCAATTGCAATGTTTTTATACCATTGCCAAAACACACACAACTTGGCTGAATTCCAGTACTGGAAGCCCAATTGGGAAAGCGAATTGTCGACTTTATGGATGAAATCAGGGAGATCAGCAAATGGGTTCACAGATTATCATCAAATTCCAATGATATGATGATGAAGAAGGAGAAAAGAGAAAGCCCAGAAGAGAAGCAAGCTAAACAGAGAGAGGCTTTGTGTTTGTTCTTTTTGAATGTCAAAAAGAGTGAAGAAGAAAGGAGAGCAGAGAGAATTGGTGAGGAAGAAGAAGAAGAAGAAGAAGAAGAGAAAAATGATGGTGAGAAAGAAGAAGGAAGCGAATGTAAAAGGGTGTTGAGAATAAGAATGAGAAGAGAGGGAAGGAGGGAAAGAAGAGAAAAGGGGAGAGAAGAAATGAAAAGAGAAGGAAAAAATGGAAAAAGAAGATAAAACAAAAGTAAGGAAAAGATGCTTAGCAGAGGCAGCAAGGAAAAGAAAAGAAAAGAAGAGAAAATAAAAGAAAAGCAAAGCAGAGAGAGAAGCCCCAAACCTCCTTTTCCTGCTTTTTGTAAGCTTTTCTTTGGTTAATGGCTTTGTGAGCCAAAATAGTTGTTCATATTATTCTAATTTTTATTTGCTTTTTCTTTTGCCCTTCTCTTCTCTCTTCTCTCTTCACAATAATGGAAGTGGGGTTGGGTTTGGATCCTTCCAGCCTGTCTTTATTGATCACCAAAAACTAAGATAAATGCTTTTTTAATTAAACATTATTATTATGATAACAAAATATGAGCTAGCCCAGCATTGATCTCTGTGTATGCATATCAACAACTTTGACCTGCTTTTTGTTACTTCTGAAAAAGCCTCTCCTTTTTCCATAACAATTTTCTCTCACAATTTCCATTTAACCAACACAAAGCCTCCACCTTTTTTTTCTAAAACACAATTTTGAAATATACAGCCTTTTTGAGTCAAGGAATAGCCAAGTTTTTTAAGTTGATCTACACTTTCATTTCTTTTTTTTTAAAAAAAAATTATTAAGTTTACATTAAATTTGTAGAATATGCTGAATTTTGATTTTTCCATTTAAAGTTTGGCTGCATTGCATTTATGTGTCCTTCAAGTCCCTTTGCCATGAAGAAAACTAAACTAAGTTTTTGCCCTTTTAAAACATTTTTAAAATAAAAATGTTGCCAGTTGGAGTCATGTTTATTGGCAAATTGCATGGTAGACTTCTTCCCTCCCTATTGTATGGTTTGATGGCTAAAATCATTGAGGCTTTAGGTGTATTGTTTATAATGGGGACCACAAGACATACACAAGCCTTTGGATTTAATCATAATTTATCCTTTTCTCTATGTTCAGCAAAACAGTACTAGAATTTGAACTGAAATCTTAATCACACCTTATGTTTAAATAATAATAATTTCCATATTTCAAAAATATAATGATAATAATAATAATTTCCACACCAGGTAACAACACATTGTTTGGTAATTGTTTTATTCTTGGGTTAAATCTTATCTTAATCTAGATTTTTTTATCATTATTATTTTCATTCAAGAACATTTGTTTTTTTTTTTTAATCAATTCTATTACATTTTAGATGGTTACTTATAAAACATAGTTGTGGGTTGTATATAATTAAGGGAATAAGATATCTATTACCCTTTTTTATAATTGAAGGTACACTCCTCATTTCATCCCACTTTTGTTAGAAAAAAAAAGTTAATATGAAATATTATAAGAATAGTATTTAAAAGAGAATTAAAAATATAATAAAAAGTCAAATGCACATTAATTAGTAATTCTCATGATTATAATCAATCAATATCTAAAGAAATTAATGATTATCATAATAATTAATAGTTAATCAATTTGTCCATTAATTATTGATCATCTCATTCAATAATTTGTCACATCAAATAAAAAGATATTGATTATTATTTAAATCAATAAATTATTTATACCTTTTAATGTTTGTATTCTCTAACATCTTAAGAAAATTTCATATTTTTCATTATATTTTCTCTTAAAATTTTCTTATTAAACATAAATTTATAAAGACCAAACCAAATGTGAAACTAGATTAAAAGTTTTCTTTCTAAAAAAAAAACATATTTAGATTTCCTTTTAGAAAATGTTTCTCAAAATGTTAGTCAAATTTTATAAATTGAAAAATTAAAAGATCGATTGATAAAATATTCATGTTTCTCGTTTCTCATTTCATGTTTCTAGATTTAAGAAAGGTAAGCGTGTGATAACTAACTTTGTTTCTCATTTCTTAAGTTGGTTGAGATTTAATAAAAATACAAAAAACAATTAGGGTATTTCTAAAAAACACACTTCGAAACAAAAAAAAAAGACAAAATGATTATTCAATGGCTTTTATTATTATTATTATTATTATTTTGAAACTTATTCAATGGTTCATATAAACATAAGATTAAAATTTTGATTATTTTTAATTGATTTGAATAATGGAAATGAATTATAAGTTACAGTGAAGAGAACTGTTAAAATATCAGAGGCTTTGTAAAGGGCAATAGTTGAAATTAATGAATGGCATAGAGGGATTAGCAGATAGAAGAGATGATGAGATTGACAATGACAAAAATCTCTTACATTATTAAAGTCGAAACTGCTGCAGATCCTTATACTGTTCTTTTTTATTATCTATACTCCAAAATATATGGGAAAAGTCTTGGGGAAGAGATATATGATACTTTTTAAAATCTTTTTTTTTTAAAAAAAAAATCTTATATATTTATATCACAGTTTTTCAAATAAATGACTACCATTTACTCATGTTTGAAATTTCATATTTGACTCACAAATTAAACCAATATTTGTCATTTTCAATTTGTCTATCTTTTTTGGGTTACTCTTTATGTTTGTATATAATGCCTTAATTGGAAAAACTTATTATCTATGATCTACCTAAATCTTCATCCTAATTTGTTAGCAAAAAGAAGTTCAAATGCAAATTTAGTTCATAATTTTTCTTAATGATTTTGTTTGTTGAATCCGTTGAGTCTTTTAAAATGTTTTCTTTAGAATTTTCATTTCGATTTTTATTACTTAATTATTGACGTGGCATGCTGATTGACTAACAAACAATTAATCTACATGACTTGACACGAGGGAATTAGTTAGGATAACATAAGCAAGGTAAAAATATTGAAAGGTAGAGCGTTGAAGATCCCACATTCAAAAGACGAATGGAGACCTTACAATTTACTCATCTCATTACCAATTATTTTTTAGATGGAACCCTATGTTAATCTAATACAGAGTGTTCTTAATTAAACCAGATTTTTAGCGACTTGCTTTTACTGTTGATATAATATAACCTAGTGTCATGTCATCAAAATTTCAATGGTTAATTCAATTAACATATCACATTGACATTTAAATATCAATGACAATTTTTTAAAAAAAAATAAAATTTAAAAACCTTTTCAAATTAAAATTTGAAAGCTAAACAACACAATTAGAAACTTTTTGAAATTACAGTAACTACCATTACAATTGAAGATCTAGAGTTAGGGATTTGTTCACTGCATCAGGGCAGTGGAATGAGGTTCTTATCTGGCAACATTTTAGCCCGCAGGAGGCAAGGCACATCCTTTCTATCCCTCTACGCCAGGTTGCTTGTGATGATACAGTTATTTGGCACTTTGAGAAGTCTGGCCTCTATTCAGTGAAGAGTGGGTACCGGTTAGGGCAGGGTCCTCTGTTGGCCCAAAGTCCTTCATCCTCGTCTCCTGAGTTGGTGCATAGGTGGTGGAATGACTGTTGGAGTATGAAGATACCTAACAATATCAAAATATTTTTCTGGAGATTGTACTTAGATCGGCTGCCCACAATGGATAACTTGTGTAGGAGGGGAATAGACTCACTGAACATATGTGTGTGTTGTGGCAGGTTGGGGGAGTCGAGTCTCCACTTGTTTTGGCATTGTAAACAGACGAAGGAGATCATGTGGTCTGCAGGTTTTGGGGCTATTGTGTCCAAGTGCGAGGCAGTCGACATTAAGTTCCTCCTCCGAGATGTAAAGGATGAGTTGGAGTGGGAACGGTTTGAGGAGTGGGTGGTGTTATTGTGGGCGATCTGGTTCAGGCGGAATGAAATGAGGCAGAAGAAGAAGGTTTCGACTGCGAATCTGGCAGATTGGGTTGTTGGGTATCTGAACGCTTTCCGTGAATCGGGAAGGGGGGGATGAACCTGTTGGTGGGAAGACCAAATCGGGCTGTCTGCAGGTGGGCACCGCCGGAGTTTTGATGGGTTTAAGGTGAATGTTGATGCAGCGTTTTGCCTGGAGAGTGGAGCGGCGGGTGTAGGCGTGGTATGCCGCGATTCCTTGGGGCAGGTGAGCTTCACAGCTTCTGTTTTCCAGGAGAACATTAGAGATGCAGATTTTGCAAAAGGGCTGGCGGCTTCTGTCGGCTTGAGGCTTGCGGTGGGGACGGCTACCAGACCTTTTGTGTTGGAGACAGATTCTTTGCGGGTGTCCAAGCTGCTGCTGCATGAGGTGGAGGATGTGTCGGAGTTGGGGATGCTGGTGGAGGATGCGGTGAGAGGCGCTCCAGCGGGGTGGTTTGTCGAAGGCAGCTTTACGTTCAGGGAAGGTAACCGTGTTGCCCATCGTTTGGCAAGGTTGGCAATGGAGGACAGATGTGACCGAGTGTGGATGGAAGAAGGCCTTTCATGTGTTTTGGGCTTGTTGGCTGAAGAGGGAGTACAGGAGTTTCCCCAGGCGAGGAGGGGAGGGTGATCAGTCTAAGCAGTTCCAACTGCCGCCCCAACCAGGATGCCTAGTCACAGGGAAGGTTTTATGTTTCCGTTTCTTTATTCTTATGTTTCGCATGCTTAGATTTTTTTCTGGAGGAATTATATGTTTTAGGTTGGGGGTGGGAGATGGTGTAGGCTAGTGGGCTTTAGTTTAAGTCTGGATGCACCTGAGCACCAGGCTAATTTATTGTTTTACACTTGTTACGCTGCTTCTGTTTTGCTCTACTGGATTGGGTTGAGGCCATGCATCTAAGCATTGGACCTGTTGTTTCTCCTTTTGATTATCTATGGTTTTTGTTGAGCTTAAGTGGTTAGGGTCTTTGTTGAAGTTATCATGTTGATGTCTTGTGTGCTCTCTGCTCTCTCTTATGCTTTTGTTGATAGTGGAGTATGACATCTTATTTGGTGAGCCTCTTGAGTTTCTCTTGAGATCTCCGGCTTGTTTGAGTGTTTGAGGCCTCTTCCTTATGTAGTCTTGAAGGCTCTGGTCTGTTTTATGAGCTCTATAGATCTGTTGTCACCCCGATAGGTGTATGGCTGGGCAGGATGTCTAATTGTTGCAATCTAGCGTGTGTGCTTGGCCTAGGTAAAAAGGAAAAGAAAAGAAATAGAAAGAAAGGAGTAGATCTGAAAAGAAAAGAGTAGATTGAAAAAGAAAAGAAAGAAAGAAAAGGAAAAGAGAATGAATTGTAAGACCTGCTAGAATATGAGTGGTAAAACGAGGCGTGGGCATGCATTGAGACTCTTAAACATGTTCCTGTTCCTCAATAAAAGCATGTTGAAAGCGTTAGGCAAAGAGGGGTAAAAAGAAAACTGCCTGCAGTGTGTTCAGTTAGGCCAACCAAGGGTAAAACCCGGGTTATGGGTCCCTACATTGTAGCGCGAAAGCTAGTACCCCGCCTCTAGAGTGGTAAAAGTAGTAAATAAGTTGTTTTCTCTTGCAGGCCCTAGGTTTTGAGAACACCATTTTTTGCGCCTTTTAGCTTCTTTGCGAGGCCTTAGTGCCAGTGTAGGGGGAAGATGGGTGGAGGAGTTTATAAGTCTTTCTTGGCCTTGAAGGGCCTGCTTTAGGTGAGGCTTTGCACTTGCATGCGCGTGAGGTTTCGTGGAGTTAACTTGATTTGTTTTCGAATTTGTTAGCATGCTTTAGCTCTTCTCTCAGGCGTAAGTTTTAGCATTCGGAGCGTACAGACTTGATGTGATAAATTTCAGCTTCTGAATCCTTGCCATTTTATTAAATATAGCTCTATGCTTGATTGAGATTTGTCAAGTTGCAAGTTTGGGGTGTTCAGACAGGTTTCTCTGGTGTGTGGAGTGAGTTAATGTGTGTTTTATTTCCTATGCTAATGTGCTGTATTTGGTTTGTGATCTTTCAGACCTAGCAAGCGAGGATGGGGGCTGACTTGAGGTGAAATAGTGCAGGAGGGAGCAGAGCTGGTTGCTAGTCTAGGTGTTTGATGGTTATTGTGTAATGGGTTTTGTTAGCGGTGTAACAGTTTAGTCCATCTGGTTGCCTGCTTAGTGTGTTGTTCCTTCTCTTTTATTGATTGGAATGTATCAAAAAAAAATTGAAGATCTAAATTTGTAATTTAACCTTTTCTAATCTTTTCCCAACTAATTAAATAATTAAAATTTAGGTTAAATTATCAAAATACCCCTCGACTTTAGGGTTTGTTTCAATTATACCCCTGGACTTTCAAAAGTTTCAATTATGCCCTTGAAGTTTCAAATTTGTTTCAAAACTACCCTTGGAGACATTTTCCGTTAAATTTATCGACAAAAATTGATGCGTTTGCATGTGTTTTTATTGTTTTTTCCACGTATGTGTTCAAATCTATTCACATAAGCAACAATATATATGCAAACACGTCATTTTACATCCATGAATTTAACAAAAAAAAAGCCTTCAAGGGTAGTTTTGAAACAATTTTGAAACTTCAAGGGCATAATTGAAACTTTTGAAAGTCTAGGGGCATAATTGAAACAAACCCTAAAGTTTAGGGGTATTTTTGATAATTTAACCTAAAATTTATATTTTATATCAAGTTTTTTTTTTTTTTTTCACAATTGGAGGAGGTTGTGTCCCATAGATAGACATTTGTTTATGCATTTCCATAATGTTCGTCTTTCAGAGGGATAATTCATCCAAAAGTTATTTTTAATTTTATATATTTATTGTTTTTATATAAATTAAAAACTAAACTACTACACAAACGTAATGGCATATTCCCTATATTTTATATTTTGGTAATTCTTTCTATCCAAATCATCCTCATAGAAACTATCCAGCGTCTAACATAATTGAGTGGGCACAAAATTATAATCGAAATTAAGAAAATAAATTTAAAAATTAAACAAAAGGTTACGTTGATTCTGATAGGATGAGGTGGACATGAGATTGAGATAAATAGAAAAAAGATTATAATTGAAATTAAGAAAATAAATTTAAAAATAAAACAAAAGATAGATTCTGATAGGATGAGGTGAGCATGAGATTGAGATAAATAGAAAAAAGGGTGTGTTTGTGGGAGGTGCAAAGAATTGGATTCTTGATTGAATAGCTTTACTAACTTTTGTAAAATAAGAAAGAGAAAAATGGAAAAAGATGGTAAATTTATATTTATATTTATATATAATATATATATATATAGTTTATTTCAAATTCAACTTGTTGAAAAGTTGCAAATAAAATTCTGTGTTCCACTATTGCTTGACAAATGTAGCTTTACAAATCGAGTCTATAGAATATCAACGTACCTTCGAATCTTTGCATAGGTAGTATATTTAATTGTAATAGATATTTTTTTCAGAGAAAAAAAAAATCTATTAGATATTATATATGTATTTATAAATATTTAAGTTAAGATAAATTAAATGCTTCTTTAAGAAAAAATTTCATCATTTTGTATTAAAGTATAATTAAACAATTTCAAATTAAATGCATGTAAAAAAGAGAGGCTAAATTATAAAAAATACCCTTGAACTATGGGGTTTGTTTCAAAATGCCCCTAAACTTTGAAAAGTTTCAAAAATACTCCTGAACTTTGAAAAATGTTTCAAAAATGTCCTTGCCGTTAATTTTTGGATGGAAACCGTTAAAGTTTTAGTTTCAAAAATACCCTTGAACTTTAAAAAAAAAAAAAATTAAAAAATGCCCTTATTTAAAAATGTTTCTTCTTTTTTCCTTCTCTCACCGTAAATTCTAACGTTTTCCATCCAAAAATTAACGGCAATGGTATTTTTGAAACATTTTTCAAAGTTCAGGGGTATTTTTGAAACTTTTCAAAGTTCAGGGACATTTTTTAAACAAAGTCCATAGTTCAGGGGTATTTTTTATAATTTAGCCAAAAAGAGAAAGTATATTTTCATTCATGTCCTAACTCGTCATTATTTGTGTTAATTTGAGCATAGTTTAATTAATTAAGACATTGTGTATCTATACTAAATGCCATACGTTCGAATTTTCACCTTATATCGTTCAACTAAATTAAAATTCATTTTATTTTTTTTAATCTCTCACTCTATAACTATGTTATTTTAGTTGAGTTTTAAGGTAAATTTAGATGAGATATGAATAAATATATTTATATTTATATAAATTGATTAAGGCTTAGTTTGGCGTTGCTGTAGCTTCTAAAATAATTGCTGTTAACTGTGCTTTTAAGAAAATCAGCTGTATTACGAAGTAAATTAGTGTTTGGTAAATTTTAGCTTTATAGACGAAAAAGTAAGTTGAGGTGTTTGGTAAATTAATATTCTAAATTATCGCAACTTAACTATATTTTTTCAATAAATAAATTTAATATTGATATTTAATTTTAAAATTTTAAAAGATAATTTCAAAATTATTTTAAGATAATTATTTTTTTGAAACATATAAGATAATTGTTTTAAATTTCGTATGATTTAAAATATAATCTTATGTTTAACCTATGATGTTTTTATATTTTGCTAAGAAATATAATTTGCCACTTGTATTGGAAAAAATATTATTTTAATTTAAATAAAAATAAACACAAATAATTTCAAATGAGTATAAAATAATAAAATAAAAATATGTTAAATTAAAAAAATGATTCACATGAATCAAGTCTATAAAACGTAGAGATAAATAGTTAGTTACAGATTAGATTTTTAGTGAAGCTAAATAGAAAAGCTACAATTATTAGATTTTGCAAATGAACGTGGTTGAAAAAGTACTTTTATAAAAATTAATTTATAATCTGTTTTACCACACGCTAAAAACGGTTAAGATTCTTTTATAATCACTTTAACTGCCTCCAAAATCAACGCCAAACGTACCCTAAATACTATATAAGGTTCAAAAGACCGAGTATATCTTTTTCAAAAAAAAAAAGACCGAGTATATCATTTTATAATAAATCTAATTCAAACTTAGAATAAATAACTGATATAAAAATACAAAATTTCATACTTGCCCTGCAATGAATTTATTTTAATTTTTCTTTTAAAAAAAGTTGTTTATTTGAATTGAATGAACATAACTCAATTGATCAATTCAAGATATTGCTACCTCTTTAAAAGTTAGGAGTTTGAATCCCTCTCTTGAACTTAAAAAAATGCAACATTTATTATGCATAAACACTTATATATATGTGTATATTTAAAATCATAGCTAAATCTTAAAACCCATGAAAAAATCTTACTATCTTAAAAAGTGGCTAAGAGGGAGAATCATTTTTGGACTATTTTGTCTCTTTGTCAAATTTTAAATTTACTAAGCATGCCACTAATAATTATAAAATTTAGGCTAAATTATAAAAAATACCCCTGAACTTTAAAAAGTTTAAAAAATACTCTTGAACTTTAAAAAATATTTCAAAAATACCCTTGCTGTTAATTTTTGGATGGAAACCGTTAAAGTTTCAGTTTCATTAATACCCTTGAACTTAAAAAAAAAAATTAAAAAATAACTTTATTGGAAAATGTTTTTTTTTTTCTTCTCTCACCGTAAATTCTTCCTCCATGAAAATTAACCAAAAGTTTTACCTATTTGTTATGTATTTATACACTAGGAACTTTTCTTCTCTTTCAACACATCATCCCAAGAGTTTGACTAAATTTCGACAAGAGTATTTTTGAAACATTTTTAACGATTTTAACAGTTTCCATCCAAAAATTAACGGCAAGGGTATTTTTGAAACTTTTTATAGTTCAGGGGCATTTTTTAAACAAACCCCATAGTTCAGGGGTATTTTTTATAATTTAACCTAAAATTTATATATTTAATTATTACTAAAAAAATTCTACCCACCATGCCACCCCTAAATACTAATACCTTTTTAAAATAAAAAATTATTATATTTTTTTAGAATTTTTTTATCACTTATTATTATTTTATTTAATTCAAAATATATACAATAAAATCAACTTTAATTGTTCAACTTCTTTTCACATACTCACATACATAAATAACCTACCTATACTCCTCAAAAAAAAAAAAAAAAAAAAATAATAACCTACCTATATAAGTTTTCCTTTTTTTTTTTAAGTAAATACCCAATGTAAATATATGAAAGATGAAGAGGTTGGAATATGAAAAGTTATATATTATTATTTCTATAATTTAATTTCCAAAATTTATGAGCCTATGTTTAATTATTATTATATAAAATAAAATCAACCTTAATGGTTTAACTTCTTTTCACGTTCTCACATCCATAAATAACCTACTTATATAAGTTTTTTTAGTAAATATCTAATGTAAATATGTGAAAGATGAAGAGGTTGGAATATAAAAAGTTCTATATCATTATTTCTATAATTTAGGGAGTGTTTGGTTTAGTTTTTCAAGTGTTTAATTTTGAAAAAAAAGATCGTAATGTTTTCTCAAATTCTTCAAATTCCACTTTTTTGCTCTCTTATTCTTCTCATTACTTCTCTCTCTCTAACTCTTGAGGAAGTGTTATTTGATAATTAAAAAGAATTAGAATGTGAACCATTAGAACATGACGTATTAGAATATGAAAAGTTTATCATTTAAAAATGTATGAGTTTAATTATCTTTAAATTTTATGAATTTATATTTAATTACAATGGATAATGAAATTTTAAAAGTTTTGTATTATTTTTTATTGTCTACCGCTACATAAATAACTCTCCTACTTTTCATTAATACATGAACATGAAAAGTTAGAATATTAAAAACTGTCAATTTATTCCTAAAAATGAATTATAAAATTTATGAATTTCTCCTTAATTATATAATGAAAATTTAAAAGTTTATCAAAGTTTTAATAATTTTAAACTTACTAAGTATATAAAAAATTCATATATTACTTAATAAATCATTTATTTTATTGCAAATATAAACAAACCGATGATCAGATATATGTTTAACTTGTTTTTTAAAAAAATATTAATATATAACAAAATTAAATGAAAATACTAGGAATATGATAAAATAATAAAAAATACCACGCGCAAAGCACGTGTCAAAAAGACTAGTATTACAATTTTTCAAAAAAAAAAAGAAAAAAAGAAAAGACTAGTAGTACAAAATGTGTGCATTTGTCCGTTGAAAATGTTTAGGATTAATTTTTTTTTTCCTTTAAAAGAGAAGAAAACAAAATAAAAATAATCATGTGAATTAAAATACGTAATTAATTTTAATGTCGAGGCTATATACGGTCGGAGACCAAATAAATTATTTTTAATATAAAAAATATATAATATTCAAATTTGGAATAAGAAACAAATATCAAAATAAAAATTTCAAGCTTATGGACAATAATTGATTCTTAGTTTTCTATTTTTTTTTAAAAAAAATAAATTTGTCCTTTCATTATTTCTTTATTTTATTTAGCTTAATTTTTAAAGAATTTTGAAATCCTAACTGAATTATAAAATCTAAAAAAAATAATTCTAAAATGTATGTTTGTCCTTAAGGTTGAGAATAAAATGTAAGATGAAAAACAAAACAAAAATAATAAATATGCTAATAAAATAAGTAACTACCCTCTATTTTTTTAATTTTGTATTTTAGTGTTACTTTTTATGCACTCAAGTGGCTTTTTTTTCTTCTTTTCCACTATTTATACCTGGCAATAAAAACACAATTTTATATGAGAGTGTAATTTAATAATTATATATAAATTATGTTTTTTTTTTTACTCGATATGAATTATATTGTCTTTACTTAACTCCCCAAAAATCTAATAATCAACATGGTTGGTAGAGTATTTCACCATTATTAGGCTTTTTACTAATAATTTTTTTTTCTTAATATTATGATTGGCTGTCGTTATGGAGATTGCACACGCCCGTTAAAGTTTCCAAATTGGTTCAATCACAGGTTTATTTTCTGATTTTTTTTTTTTTTTTTTTTTTTTTTTTTTTTTTTTTTTTTTTTTACTACGATGAAACAAAATCTCATTAGTGTGAAACAAAATCTCAAGGGTAGTCATATTAATGATCCAAAACGGAAAATCTGGTAACCAAAATTTAGGATTGGTTCGTAACCCCACACGAGCTAACTTGTGAGCAATACTATTTTGCTCACGAGCCGTATGATGAAATATCACCAATCGAAAAGACTTTTCAATCTCCGCTATATCCCACAACAGGGCATGAACTTCTGCCTCTCCATGAACCCACCCATTTAACATTGAGATGAGGCTCAGAGATTCAGAGATAAGAGTCAGTTCTAAAATGTCGTTTTCCTTCGCAAGGCGCAAACCCTCAAGAACTACCCGGGTTCCGCACATAGAGGAGACAACAATGATGGATAGCAACCATGCATGGCTGCAACGACATCACCCTGACCATTCCGTATCAAACCCCCGTATCCATACACACCTCCATCCTCATCACACGTTGCATCCATGTGTAGAACCATATCTGTAGAAGAATGTATATTCTGAACACATCCTCGTACACTTGTAGTCTAGTCTGTCCTTCGAACACTTTGACGTTGGAACTCTTGAATATAATCTTGAATCCAACCACACTTGGCATCAATGGTGGGAATGGGGTTTCCATGGACCACATTATTTCGATCATTACAAAGGGCCCAAGCACCTATACAAATCCAATCTAGGACGACGCCTTGATCTGACGCATATAGTTCCAAAAACCGATCCTGGATTGATTGATGATTATACCTCCCTATTTTAATCGTGGGATGGAGTTGTTGCCATAGCTGCTTTGCTCTCGAACAACGGAATAATGCATGATTAGTTGTTTCCGGATGTTTATTACAGATATGGCATCTTTCTCCTATATACATCTTTCGGTTTGCCAGGTTCACTTGTATTGGGATACAATTATAAAAAGCCTTCCAAATAAAGTGTTTTACTTTAGTCAAAATATTCAAAGCCCAGAGAGTTTTCCACCATGTCCGAAGGGTAGTTGAATCAGATGATGTAGCCTCAATCTTCCTTAGCATATGAGTTTTGTAGCCACTCTTTACCGAATATTGACCATTTTTGTCGTAGTGCCAAATCCATTGATCCGAAGCTGAAGGACTAATCGAGATACGATTAATCAAATCCACATCCTCCTTACACAGGTATTCTTAGAGCTTTGCAGTATCCCACTGAAACAAAGGTGTTATGAAATCATTCACCAGCCTATCATCATTAGAATCTCCTGTTGGTATCACCCGAAAGGAGGTTGGGCGAGGAAGCCATGGATCCTTAAACAATTTGGTAGTGCCCCCATTACCAACATTCTTCCTAATACCTATCTTCAACAAATCAAGACCCCATACAAAACTTTTCCAATAAAATGAGGAAGACCAACATACTTTGACTTGTAAGAGAGACGAATTTGGATAGTATCGACTCTTTAGGACTCTTGCCACAGTGGAGTGTGGGTTTTTGAACACTTTCCACACTTGCTTGGCTAGCATCGCTTGGTTAAACCCTTCAAAGTCTCTAAAATTTAGCCCACCCATCTCCTTCGGATAACAGAGCTTTCCCATTTCAACCAATGCATCTTCCTCTTGGCTACACTGTCACCCCACCAAAATTTGGCACAAAGGGATGAAATTCTAGAAAGGAGGACTTTTGGCAGGAAAAAACAACTCATAGCATAGGTTGGAATGGCCTGAACTACACTTTTAATCAACACTTCTTTTCCCCCTCCAGAGAAAAAAATGTGTCTTCCAAACTTGAAGGTAGCTCCATTCTCGATCTAGAATATGTTGGAAATCACTACTTTTAGAACGCAAGAAAGAGGATGGCAGGCCCAGGTAGGTTCCCAGACTCCCAACCACTTTCATTTGGAGGATCGAACTAAGATAGGTCTTTTGCTCCTGTAAGACAGATGGGGAGAAATATATAACAGGCTTGCTAAAATTAACACATTGGCCCGACGCCCGTTCATAGTTGCATAACAACCCTTTGAAAACACCAAATTCTTGAGTTGTAGCCTTAAGAAAGATCAGACTATCATCCGCAAAAAATAGATGAGTCAGTTTTGGAGCTGACCCTCGCGACCTGAATTCCGGAAAGCAAACGTGATCTAACAGCATTATATATAATCCCCGACAACCCTTCAGAGTAGAGTAAGAACAAATAAGGCGAAAGGGGATCTCCTTTTCGCAATCCACAGGATGGAACTATATATCCCGTAGGATTCCCATTCAATAGGATTGAGAAAGAGGCCGAAGTCACACACTTCATAACCAAATTTACCCAAAGAGGATGAAAACCCAACTGAAGCAGAACTTGGCGGAGATAGGGTCATTCCACTCTATCGTAAGCCTTACTCATATCCAGTTTTAAAGCCGCCAAGCCTATTTTCGATTTTTTGAGATGTGACAGATAGTGTAAACATTCATGGCCTACGATAATATTATCAGATATCGATCTTTCGGGAATGAACGCCGATTGACATTCATCAATAATATCCTTTAGAATTATTTTCATCCTATTGGCTATTACCTTGGCTATAATTTTGTAAGACACATTGCAAAAACTAATAGGACGAAAATCTGTGACTAACCTGGCTTCCTGCACCTTAGGAATGAGGGCAATATGAGTATGATTCCAATCTTCTACTCCTCGCTCAGAGTTTAAAATATTCAAACAATCAGCCACTGTTTGTTCTCCCACGACCTCCCAGTATTTTTGGTAGAAAATCGCTGGGAAACCATCTGGACCCGGGGCTTTTGTCGAATGAAAATCCTTTACAATTCGTACTATTTCCTCCCGTGAATATGGTTGTATTAAAGCCTCATTCATTTCAGCTGATACTTTACGAGGGATGAGAGATACCACCCTTGAAATCTCCTCTCTAGAAGATTGTGATGAGTGAAAAATCTGCTCAAAATAGGATACAAAAGATCGACCAATACTTTCAGGATCAGACTGTCATCTTCCTTCCGGGTCTACCACTCCTAGAATTTGGTTTTGTTTTCTCTTACGAGATGCTTTATTGTGGAACCATTTTGTGTTACGGTCTCCCCACTTTAGTCAGTTCTCTCGAGATCGTTGTTTCCAAAAAATTTCTTCCTCCATCAAGAGTGAATCCAAACAACGTTCCACTCCATGGATAATTCCAAAGTCCAAAGGAAGTGGTTTACCATATTCGCATTTAATTTGATCACGTAGAGCTTTGATTCCTTGTTTCAGCTCCCGATTTTGTCTCTTTCCCCACCCATTCAAAGCCGCCGCACACTTACGCAAATTATTTTGCAAACTTAGACCAGAGTCGTGGTTAGGATACCATTCTGCAGAATTAGCAATGATATCTTTGCAGTCCCCCCTCTGGGTCCAAAACTCTTCAAAGCAAAAACCACTAGAATGATTCCGAAACGGGCCAACCAAGCTCGAGTCCAGACATAATTGAACAGGTCTATGATCAGACTTCGCCCAATCACAATGATAAACTCGAAAATCAGGGAAAAGGTCGCAGAACTGTGGATTTGCAATAAACCTATCAAATCTCGTACAAACTTGATCACCCAATTCGAGTTTGTCACACCAAGTAAAGGTGCCACCCGAAAAACCCAAATCTTGGAGCGCACAATCATCCAAGGCGGATCGAAAATCATGCATAAGCCTCTGATCTCTAGGCGGGCCACTTGCTTTTTCCGAATGCCAGAGGATCTCATTAAAATCTCCCCCAATACCCAAGAAAAATCATCATTATTATGGAGGCGGCGAAGGAGATTCTGGGTCTCGTAACGAAAATTGTTATTCGATTGGCCATACATCCAGTAAAACGCCACTGTTTTCCTTTCCATACAATTTTTGCGTCTATATGATGGATTGAGAAACTACGAATGGAGACATCCACATCATCCTTCCACAAAAGATACAATTCCCTACTCAGACCAATTCGATCAACCGTAAAACAACCGGAGTATTGCAACCTAATTTTCAATTTATTCAAAACAGAAGGTGAACACTTTTTCTCAGAAAGAAAACATAGATGAGAATTTAATCAAGTTAATTCTGTGCTCACATTACAGAAAGCCCATGGGCTCCCTAACCCATGAACATTCCAACATACAATATCCATTTATCTTGGCACGGCTGTCCAGTAGTCCCCGCCTCATTACAATCGGCCTCAGTGGTTTTCATGTGTTTGATGTTATCAAGAAGGGAGAGGTCAGGTCCTTCCTTTCGTTTGGGCATTTCCAAGATCGAATCAGTCTTCATTCCTAACGTAACAAAATCGGTACGTGCACAGTTCTTCCAAGTAGCAGGCTTCTTCCTATTCTTGACTGAATCGACCCGTCCAACTTCAGTGCTGACCCGTTGAGAAGCTTCAACGCCTTCAAAGCTCGTGTTCAGATGAGAGACATGCCCGCTAGGAGATAAATCATTAATTTTTTCGTCCATGCCTTCAACATCTTCCAAGGTCAGTCGTTTCACACATGACGGCTTCATACCCGACAAATCCACACCACTCAGAGCTAGCGAGGCAATGTCGGTTTCCTTCACACCCACATCTTGAATGGCATTGATTACGCCTGGGCATTTGGGATCCAAAATTTTGTTCAGTTGCATAGCGAGATTTCTGTTACAAATCTCAATTGAATACGCCAATCTATCATTAAATGATCATTTAAAGCTGTCGATTTCTTCAGAGTCGTCGCTGGCAACCCACCATCATCATTGCCGCCGGTTAGATGACCTTCGTTGCGTTGCTTCGGAACCCAGTTTTTCTACTGCCCTGTCAATGGAGTTGCACCATTTCCTCCACTGCGTCCAAAGTTAGGACCACCTGAGAGGCTATAAAAAGCAGGTTTGTTTGAAACCAACGGTCCCTTCCCCTTCAAAGAATTTGACTTCCCCAACCGAGAGAAACTCCAGGATGTGATCAATGGTGACTCAGAGGAGGTGCTTGTTTCCATGGCAACCGGAGATTGGGAAAATTTGGGAACCTCCAGAGACTGGAATGGACTGATCCCAACACGAATATCTTTAGCCGGAGAACGAGCCACCAAACTGCCTTTGCCCCCATACCGCAACCATTCCTCGTATTGAGGAGTCGTGCTATGAGAGCGTGCATATTTGAAGAACTCACCGCAATCTTTTGAGGTATGACCAATAATTCCACAAAAAGAACAAAATTCTGATAATCGTTCATACCGAATTGGGATCCAACTACCACACATAGGACACTCAAGGTTTATCTTGACCCTGCAACGAAGGGGACGGGAAACGTCAATTCGAACACGCACTCAAAGGCTAACGCCCCAAAAATGGAAGCCGTTTCTACTATCAACGTCTTCATACTCTCCCACCACATTGCCCAAACCTTCAGCCATTTCCATGTTGTACCAATCAAGTGGAAGGTCAAGGAAATGGATCCAAAAAGCTGCAAAAGAGAAACTGTAATCGGACGACTTTTGGGCTCGGATAGGAAATTCCAAGACCAAAAGAAACTTGTCGAAAAGCCAAGGTCCTTGATTAAGAACACAAATCCGATCATCCTTATTGAGGAACTGGAAGGTAAACATGTTTTTCTCCAAAAGTTCGACCTGTAATCCACTTTCAATTTTCCAAGAAAATTTAATCGTTTTCCTCATAACCTCAGCCGCCAGGATTCTATGGGACATTAATTTCCCAAGCAAACAACATCCCAACAGTTGACTAGTACGGTCCACCGCAAATCAATCAGCATCAAGAGAAACATCCTCCTCAGCAGGGGTAAGACTCAGTTTGGACCAATCATCCACCAGTGAAATTGGGTCCATGGCGAGGAACAAAACAGGTAGCGAAAAAGCAAAAAACTTCGCAAGGAAATTAACACACTGGAAAAGAAAAGAGGGTCGTACCTCCAATTGGGGCTCATCCATGGGATGAAATAGCAGTCGAAGGGCTGAAATCACTCTGCTCCACCCTGTCCAAAATCGAAATGGAAGAAGATCCAGAAAATTGACGCTCATAATTTCAGACAATCGAACTGGAAACGGGGATTCTGATTTGATGATTGGCGAGAGAGATATTACGACCGTAATTGCCGTCCAAAATCCAGCCATGAGTGCCCACGACACTCGCCGGAGATCACTCTCCTAGAGAGAGCGTTTTTCTAATAGAAAATGAAATCTAATCTTTTTTTTTTCTTTGGTGGTGTTAATTTGGTTCTTGAATTTTAAAAAATGTCAAATAGGTCTTCAAACTTTCAATTTTGTATTCAATAGGCCTCTCAACTTTAAAAAGTATCTGGTAGGTATTTGTGTCCAACAAGTCCTTCAATTTTCAATTTTGTGTGTAATAAGTCTTTTGACCTATTGGACATTTTTTAAAATCCACAAACTACTAGATACAAAATTGAAATTTTACGGTCCCAATAGGCATAAAATTCAATTTTATATCTAATAGATTTCTCAATTTTTAAAAATCTCAAATATGACCTATTAGACACAAACTTGAAAGTTTAGGGACTTATTGACATTTTTGAAATTCACCTGTTAGACACAAAATTGAATGTTTAGGGACCTATTGGTTACTTTTAAAGTTCTGAGACCAAATTGATACAACCCTAAAAATTCAGATATTGAACTTATAATTTAGACCCTGTTTGAAAACCATTTGGTTTTGGTTTTTGGTTTTGAAAAATTAAGCTTATAAACATTACTTCGACCTTTAAGTTCGTTGTTTGGTTATATCTACCTTCTTGCCATATTTTGAAAACAAGTCAAAATTTTAAACTAAAAAAAAAATAGTTTTCAAAAACTTGTTTTTGTCTTTTAAATTTGGCTAGTAATTCAAATGTGTCCTTAACAAAGATGAAAGCCATGGTAAGAAAATTGTGAGTAAACAAGTATAATTTAAAAAAAAAAAAAAAAAAACTAGGTCCCGTTTGATAACCATTTGATTTTTGGTCTTTTAAAATTAAACTTGTTTTCTCTCAATTTTCTTAGAATGATTTTCATCTTTGTTAAAGACACATGCGATTTAGCCAAATTCCAAAAACAAAAACAAATTTTTGAAAACTACTTTTTTTTTTTTTTTTTTTAGTTTTAAAAACTTGAGGTAGTTTTTGAAAACATGAGAAGAGAATAAATAACAAACACAATAACAATACAAAGAAACTTTTGTAATTTGTTTTTCCTTTTAGAACTGTTTTTGCATCCTTAGGCTGCACACTTTCAACCAAGAGTAATTTAAACCTTAATGAAGTACTGAATTATTTTTTTTTAATTTTTATTCTTAATAAATTTCTGCTTGATTGTTGAGAAAGATCCTCGAATAGATTGGAATTTGGAATCAGAATTAATTCGCGTTACATTCTTTAAGTATGATTAATATCAAAATATTCTTTCTGCTTGATTAATTAATATTAAAATAAAAATAAAAATATGGATTGAATTGCAAGTTTTTTTTTTTTTTTTTTTTTTGATAAAAATGGCAAGTCTACTCTTACTAGTAAGTAGAACCAACAAATACTATGCACGTAAAATTTGTTATTTATTTTAAAATATAAATAAATGTAAACATGGATAAAATAATTAAAAAAAACTCTATTATTTAATTTAATAAATACAAGCAATTGGTTTCAACATCTTATTATTATTTATGTAGATAAATTAGCAATTAGTTTTATATTAAATAGAATTTTTAGTTGAAATTTTGATTAACTAAATAATATTATGTGAATGATAACTTATGTGTTATGGTTGTTTTAACAAAATCCTTTTATTTAATTATAACTCTTATAATTTAATTTACTAAAATTAAAAGTGAATCAAAATAAATCCTAATATATAATTAAATTAAAAAGGGAAAAAAATTAAATTAAGAAAAAAGAAGAAATCAAAGTTTCCCCTTTATGCCATAGTATATAATAAATATATTTAGATATGAATATAGATAGATTGGTAGAGATTTCAAATGTAACGACCCAACATTTCCTGCCTAGATCCTAGGACCATTACCACATGCATTCCATTTTACTGTCAAAATAACGAAGATGATACAATATTGGAGTAAAACATGCTTAGAAAATACGAGAAGCTTTTCAGCCTGGGATCCCAGTTAAAACAGAAACAACTAAAACTTTAACCATTTCAACAAAAATCTCAAAACACAATAAGTCCTAAAGCAACACATGCCAATTGCATAAAAAGAAGTTTGAAAACATATTAAGCGGAAGTCTATCCTAAGGAAATCCATGGCTCAATCGGCAACATTCCGTCACGCGTTCCGTACACCTTTGTCTTTACCTGCAATTGCAGGTTAGGGAAAAGAATGAGTATTTAAGAAAAATACTCAGTAAGTAACAATATCGCTAGTTATGCAAGAGTCAAAGAATCAAGAAGTTATTCGGGCTAAGGGCCTAAGGGTGGAGTCATCTCATTCCATTCTATCTCATTTCATTACATTCTGTAGTTCGGGTCTCGTGATCAAATAACTCACCTATATAAGTTTTCCAACTCACTGGTAGTGCACAGGTGGGTATTTTGGGAGATCTCTACTCCTACTGATGGTAGAAGGCACCCAGTCAGTGGAGCTGAGTCTCATCCCTCAAGGCACTAATGTGCGCGTAGCGCTCTAAACTACCATTTCACTGGTGGGGCGTTCATGGGTTTAAGTCAGAAATTAACTTCCACAGTTAGTAAATGGCACCTAGTCTGCGAAGCCAAGTCCCGCCCATTAAGCCCCTCATTTCAGTCTAATACATCTCAATCCTAGGTGTTTAATTGACACGACCCTCTACTAAGGCAACTAGCCTATTCTTTTCCCTTTCTTAATCCTTTTCCCTTTAGGGCCCCTTAACACTCAGGCTAACTCTTAACTGCAACCTATTTAATACAATTATTTTCTTTTTCATAGATTTCTGACAGGCTAACTGGTATGCACCATCCCAACTCAGTCAAACACAGAAACAAGAACGACAACCAACACTTCTAAACAGAGAAACCACGAACTTCCCATCACCTACTCACCATGTTAGCCAACAACATCATGCCAAGAACATGCATTCACATTCACCTCATGACAACAAAACCTAATGCAACCAACTCTTGTAAACAAACACATTCACAATATCTCAGTCTCAACCCAAACATATAATACCACCTCATGCCAGAATTACAACTGTCATTTCAATACATAAAGTTCATTCCAATTCAGCAAGTTACTTACCTTAACAACTCCGTATAAAATACAATAGCTTGGCCCACAGATCTTTCTAGCAGTTCCACAATTCCTAATAATTAATCAGCAACTCAGATCCCAACACAGTACAATCAAAACGAGAATACCAAAGCTTAAACCAACCAAGTTTCTTACCCAACTAATTCTTTAGGAGCAAAGCTGAAAATCGAACGACGGCGACAAACAGATCTGAAAGGCAATGAACAAATCTAAAAAGCGACGAACAGACTTGAATAACGGCAACCACAGATCTGGAAAAACGGACAAGACCGAGGGCGGCAGTGGTTGCTCGTGGCTATTGCAGTAAAGAGGGAGACTGACCGGAGGAGAACAAGACACGACAGCGGCGCAGCGTTCTGGGCGACGACGTTTCGACGTACGGCGGCGGCGGTCTGCTCAGAGAAGGCGGCAGCGGTACTAGCGTGTTGCAGACGGAAAGAGAGAGCTGAGTTAGAGAGAGACAGAGACGAGAGGGAGAGGGGAAAGACGTGAGACCGAGAGAGAGAGAGAAAAAGAGAGAGAGAGAGAGATTACAAGCGGCGGCGGCTTGCGGCGATGAACGACGACGGTGATGGCAGCGCGGCGGCAAGCGACGGGCGAAGGGCGGCGGCGCGACGGACTGTGTGCAACGAGAGAGAGAGAACTGAGATGAAGAGAGAGAAAATGGTGAGGGAGAGAGAGCGCAGCGGGGAGAGAGAGCCTGAGATTTCTCTTTTTTTTTTTTTTAAAACCCCCTTTTGACCGAAATTGTGGGGGGAAAATTTCCCCCCACTCCCCCTTTGACCGGGCATTTAGCCCATTTCCCTCATTTTTTTTTAAATAGGCTGTTACATCAAAACCATTCAAATACTGTTTAATATCATATTTAATCAAATATTTTATAGATATTATTAATGGAAAGATTTGAGATATGCATAGAGATTTAGAACATTATTTAAATATTAGGAAAAAATACACTTTTGGTCCTTGAGGTTTGGGTTAGGTTTCATTTTGGTCCCTGAGTTTTCAAACTCAACAATTTAGTCCCTGAGATTTGCATTTCATATCATTTTAGTCTCTCCATCAATTTTTTCGTTAACTCCTAACGGAAAGATGACGTGACTTTTGTTTTTTATTATTTTTATTTAAATAATATATTTTTTATTATTTCATTTTATTATTTTCTTTTTTCTTTTCTTTTCCCAATTCCCCATTTTCTCCCTCTTCCCCCGTCTTCTTCCTTTTTTCCCATCTGTCCCTTCACCGTTGCCTGTCGCTGCCACCATCGTCGAAAAAATCATCTATCCCTTCATCGCCTCCCTCTTTCACCGTCCTTCTCTTTCTCTCCTTCACTATCCTTCTCTCTCTATTCAGCCAAGCCACCAAATTTCATTTCCCTCATCTTCTTCTTCTCTCCCTCACAAACAGCAGCCGCGTGCCCCTTTCTCCGGTGACTTTTTATTCTTTTTCTTGAGTTCCACATCACCGGCCAGCATTTCCTCCCTCCGGTCATCTTCTTCGGCGAGTGTGGTAGTTTCGAGCGGCGGCAACAACAATTTTTTTCCAATCCCTGGTGGTCTCTCTCTCTCCTGATCTCTCTCTTTCAATCTCGCGTTCCTCACTCTCACCGTCACCCTCTCGATTTTTGGTCACCGTTCAACGTGTAGCAGTTTGATGGCGCAGGTAGAGCAGCAACAACAGGCCTCCAACAAGTTCACGGGTAGTCCGGCGCGAGCATGGGTTTCCCAGATCTAGAATGGGCTCGTTGGATGCGCGAGAATCCGAGAAGGAGATGGAGATGAGAAAAAATCTGAGAGAGAGAGAAAATCGAGTGGAAGAGAGGGAGGAAAGCTACTATTCGTTCTTTGCTACTCGTTGGAGACGTTCGCCGGAGGCTTACTGTGCTCGTCGGAGAGGACGCCAGAGCTAGCGGTTGAAGAAAAGAAGAAAATGAAGGGAAAAAGAGAAGAAAGAAAGGGGAAGAAAAGGGAAATTTTTTTTTTGCCCTTGGTGGCTGCCGACCGCCGGCTGGATTGGTGGTGTTGGGTTGGTTTTGTGTTGAAGAAGAAGAGAGAAGAAGAAGAAATATTAAAAAAATATATATTTTTATTATTTATATTTATTTAAAAAATGAAAAAGTATTTTTTAATAAAAAATAGTGCCACGTCAGCAATCCGTTAATTATTAACGAAAAATTGGATGGAGGGGCTAAAATGAAACGAAATCCAAACATCAGGGGCTAAATTGTCGAGTTTGAAAACTCAGGGACCAAAATGAAACCTAACCCTAAAAGTGTAGTTTTCCCTTAATATTATTAAAAATAATAAATAAATATATATTCACATTAAAAACGACAAAAAGGAAAATCTTTCAATTAAGAAAGAGCAAAAGAGGAATCAAAACTTTCTCCTAAGTCCCTTTTAAATAGTATATATAATTCAATTTACTAAAATTAAAAGTGAATCAAAATAAACCACAATATATACTTAAATTGGAAAACAAAAAGAAGTCTTTAAATTAAGAAGGACAAGAGAACAAATCAAAAGTTTATCTCTCGAGTCATAGTGTAGAATAAATATATTTAGATATAGATAGATTGATAGTGATTTTAAAACCATTCAAATATTGTTTAATATCATATTTGTTCAAATATTTTATAGATTTTATCAATTGAAAGATTTGAGATATGCGAAGAGATTTAAGAACATTATTCAAATATTGTTTAAAATAATAAATAAATATATGTTTAAATTAAAAATGAAAAAAAAGGGAAATCTTTTAATTAAAAAGGGGCAAAAGAGGAAATCAAAAGTTTGTCCATCTGAAGCCTCTTTTAGATAGTATATGTATATATATAGATATATTGTAACGTCTGTAATTCAAGGTAAAAACTCAATTTCTTTAATTTTGAGTTACTTTGGTTTAATTTTACAAATTTGGAGTTAGAAGGGATAATTGAAGGGAAGGTTGTTGGTTAAATTGTAAATTAATAAGCTGGGATGACATTTTTGTAAATAGATGGATGTTTGAGCCAAGCCAAAACCTAAGACCTCACTTTAAATTTGGTGCATACAGTCCTAGGTGTGCTTTCATCTCCATCTTCCTCAACTCACCTTTTCCCCTCAACCCGATGGCAGCCCTCAAGTCCACCTCTGGCAGCGTTCTCCAGCGGCTCTCTGACGGCATCTTTCCTTCCGATCGTCGTCTCCGGCAGCGGTGGTGTTAACGATGACAACTTCCGACGGACCCGAGAGCTTCAACGCGCGGCTGCAGCAAGTGGGTCCTCGTTTTTCCAGCGATTCCTCCCGATTTTCTCTCTCTTTGTCTTTCTCTCTAACGCTCGGGTTGTCTCCTACTTGTTGCTGGTCGTGTTCGCGAGTAGGCGGTCGCCGACGAAGGTGGGCGCAGTAGGTTCCGCGAGTTGAGCATGGTACAGCAGTAGTCGGCGTGGGCATCATCGTTTTGGGCATTTTTCAGCACAAGTCTCGGAACTTCAGCAGGCTTAGAGAGGGTAAGTGAGTTTTAGAGTGGTTTTTGCCTAATTTATCACTAAATCAAGAATGCCCATTGATGTTTGCTCTCTTTTTCAAGGTACCCATAGCGTTTGGAGGCTTAATCGTCAAATCTAAGCATTCTTTTTATCCCGACCAGCAAGGTAAGGAGGTTGTTTTGGGTGAGTTTCTTCTCGGGTTAGCCTCCGTTAGTGTTTGTTTGAGTTCTTGAAAATTACCCATATGTGTTGGAATTTATTTTAGCAATTGTCGCTTGATTTTGGTCCACTGAATTGCAAGTTTTTGTTAATTTAACGTTTTGTCCAGGAAGCTTAAAGGTTGGTTTTGGGTTAGCCTCGACCTCAATTTGACCTTCTTGGTTAGTAAGATTAATAAGAGAAATTAATAGAATAATTTTTGCTGAATAATGGATTATTTCTATGTAGAGGTCAAGCAATTGTTTAAGGTCGAGGTTGGCGTTGCTGGAATTATTTGAAATTTTAGATCGAAGATATCTAAGCCAAGGTAAGTGACTTAATTGTTGAAATCTTTAATTGAGAGCGTAGTCTTGATTTTTCTTAAAATTATGTGTTCATGATTGATTTTAGCATGCATACCTTTATATTGAAAATTTTGAAGTATGAGATTATTTAAGCGTGGAAATCCATCATTTATGTTAATAATGATAAATTATGCAATTTTTTTTTAAAGTGGTGGTCTCTTGAAATTTTTATATGATGTATGAATTTAAATGACCTTTAAGCTTCTAAAATTTAGAAAGTGTACATGGAACTGATGTACATTAGGAGGTGCCTACAAGGTTCGTGAAATTGACGTTCCTCCATAGACGACACATGAAATTGATGTGTCTAGGATATGCATGAAATGAAGGGATTGGAATTCCGTAATTCCGTAAAGCGGAAGCGTAATTGAGACCGATTCGTAGTTAATTTTGTTTAATCTAAAATACCAATACATTGACAATAAACTTAGAACTATTCTAGATTTATATTAAGGCTAAGCATACAAAAATATTAGATCTAAATCTAATTTATATAGTAACAAGTTACTTCTCTCGTTGACGACTCTGATTAAATTCACCAACTGCTTGTGAAATAATCACGAACTACTGTAAACACCACCACTATGGCTACACCGGTATGACTCTGAGACTTCTAGAGGCAGGAGACTGGTGGGAGCCTTCATGGGAATTCTCTGAGAGTAGGAGAATGAATGAGATGTCTTTCACCCCACCCCAGGGGTCCTATTTATAAGAAAAGGTCAAAACCTTTTCCTTATAGGAAAAGGTCATGAATAAGATCAAATCTATCTTATTCATATATAATTTTAATAAATAATTAATTAATTACACAATTAAATATCATATATTTAATCTTAGAGATTTTATTAAATTATTTATATTAATATGAATCCAATTCATATTAATTATTTGAACTCTTTCAAATATTTTTTGAAATTAATTCAAAATTATATTATAAAGTTTCATAAACTTTATATTATAATGCATCAATATACATGTTGGGGTTTATGTCCTAGAACTCAAGTTTTGTTATCCTTTATATAAATAAAGATGTTATTCAGTGAAAAATGTTTATTAATATCTTAAATAATCCAATAGAAACATCCATGGCTATAACATGAGATACTCGAACTATATCATGAATATGGACAGGGATCAAGTTCAAGTATATAACCTAAATGGTTTATAGTAAATAAATAAGGTTGGGTACCTTGTTCTGGTAACACTATGGATGTAGCCTGCTTTGCTAAATAAAGCAAACGACGTGATCCTGGTTCATTCGTGTATTGACATGCGAGTAGGCGCATCCTGTGTAAAAGATGTTTACATAAGACTGGACCGAGAAATAAGTCACTCTTACTTTATAAGGCCGTTTACTGTTAAGACTGATTATTTCATGCGATGACCTTGGTAACTCGATCTTAATCCTGAGCTTACTATGAACTCCTGTTCGTTTAAGGTTATCCTTTGATCTACATGGGTAAGAGTGGTCATAAAAGTATCATTAAATACTCCTACCATTTTGGGGATAACATTAGATGGATGGCTGGGGACGTAGTAAAGCAAAACAGAATTCACTCCTACCCGATACAGGGATAGTAGAAAGGTTGTTCCCTTAAGTGCTGAGTTCGAGGCTTGAACAAGGGGCCCCACCCTCTCATTGGCTTGAGAGGGTTCTTGTTTTATGGTTGGACCATAAACAAATTATTCAATAGAGGACCAGTGGACTTAAGGAACTAAGATGTACTATAGGGGTAAAACAGACATTTGACCTGTCTATAATAACGAACGACTTGTGAAGAATTGACTTACTAATCTGTTAGGTTTTATGCCCTAAAACTCGTAGATAGTGAATGTAACCGTTGACCGAATATTAATGAAATAATATTGATATATTTTTCCATTAAATGTTATTAGTTATTTTATATTTGTTTTTGCCTAAAAATAACCCTAATCGGATAAACTAGACATCCCAGGCTGTAATATGAGTCTTGAACTATATGTAGCGACATATGGGATCATTGTTCAAGAAACAGCCTAAAGGGTCTATAGTATAAGGATAAGACTGGGTGCCTTATCCTGACAACACTATGGATACGACCCACTTTGTATTTGATACAAACGCTATGATCCAACGCGTTCGTGTAGGAGACATGCGAGTGGGGGTATCCTATGCAATGAGTTTGCATAAGACCGGACCGCGAAATAGTAACCACTAGTTATAACTGTTGGGTTTTATGCCCTAAAACTCGTAGATAGTGAATGTAACCGTTGACTGGATATTAATGAAATAATATTGATATATTTTTCCATTAAATGTTATTAGTTATTTTATATTTGTTTTTGCCTAAAAATAACCCTAATCCAATAAACTAGACATCCCAGGCTGTAATATGAGTCTTGAACTATATGTAGCGACATATGGGATCATTGTTCAAGAAACAGCCTAAAGGGTCTAGAGTATAGGGATAAGACTGGGTGCCTTATCCTGGCAACACTATGGATACGGCCCACTTTGTATTTGATACAAACGCTATGATCCAACGCGTTCGTGTAGGAGACATGCGATGGGGGTATCCTATGCAATGAGTTTGCATAAGATCGGACCGCGAAATAGTAACCACTAGTTATAGCACCGTTAACTAGTTGGTTTTCTATTTCACTAGGACGACCTAGACAACTTAGTCTTAATCCTGAGTTGATTATGGACTCCTGCTCATTAGAGATTGTCCTTTTATTTGCATGGGTGAGAGTGGCCAATACGCCGACTCAATAAGCCTACCATTTTGGGGACAAGACCGAATGGGGAGCTGGGAACATAATCGTACAAGATGGAATTCACTCCTTCCCGACTTTAGGGAAGCAGATGAGTGTTCCCTTAAGTGGTTACTCCGAGTCTTGAACAAAGGGCCCTACCCTCTCAATGGCAAGAGAGGGTTTTCTGTTTGATGGTTGGACCACAAACAGGTTGTTCATTAGAGGAGAACTGGTACTTAAGGAAATAGAAGTAACCCAGGGGTAAAACGGTAATTTGACCCAGCTGGTGTTACGGACACTCGTGAAGGACTAACTAGTCGATATTGGTATATGTCCGTGGACACAGAAAATATGTCTGCAGTGAGAAGAGTACAACTATGAGTCTATAGTGGAATGTACACACAGTTAACGAATATTGATTAATTTGGTTAATGAGTTTGACCAATTAATCTCATATCGTTGGAGCTTCTGATCTGTAGGTCCATTAGGTCCCATTGGTAGCTCATAAAGTAATTTGAGGCAACTAAGTAATAAATGTAAATTGAAAATGTTCAATTTACCAAGGGAAACAAATATAATATATATTGATATATTATTATGAGAGAAATTAATATTTGAAGAAATTCAAATATTAATATAAATTTATGGAAGTTTGAAAGAGTTCAAATAATGAATTAATTAATTTAAGACCTAAAATCTATTTGGGCAAATTAATTAATTCAAGGCCGGAAATTAAATATGTGATATTTAATTGGTGGTTAATTAATTAAAGAATTCATTAACCGGGAATTAATTAATTATGGAAATAATTAATCACTTAAGGAAGTGATTAATCATTTATGGAAATGATCTAATCACTTATGGAAGTAATTAGTCATTTGTGGAAAAGATTAATCAATTATGGAATTGATTGATCATGGATTGATTAAATAAGGAATAAGATTGAATCAATTTTGGAAAAGATTGATTTAATTGAATATTTTATTCATGACCTCTCTTCTATAAATAGAACACTAGACCTAATTGGTCCATGACACTCTCCTCTTGCTCTTAGAATCACAAGACAAGACCTAGAATTCTCTCTAGCCTCCCTCTTAGAGAAAGACTCTCACAAGTCTTTTGCCTCCTAGACTTAGAGACATACCGGTGTAACCTCTGTGGTTATTGTGTCAATCAAGAAGAAATTTCCAGCGATTATAAGACAAGGAGGCTGCTGCGTTTTCGATCGTTGGAGCGTCGTTGGCGAAGAACGGTCAAGTCTACAATGAAGGTTTGTAACGATTCTTGCCCTTTTCTTTAGAAAAGCATGAAAATAAATTTAGATTTATTTTTCAGCATGTTTAAACCAAATTTCCAGCAACTTTAAAGTGTGTTTAAAGTGTATTTGAGTTTTTTCGCAACGGTATTTTAATGTTAATTAATATACGGCGTAAGGTCCTTTCGATGCGCTCCCGCTGCGTGGGGACTTTTATTCCCTTCAATCGGCATCAGAGCCATCGCTGTCCCTATTAATTAATATTAAAATTTGCGATAGGCTCTAATAGGTGGGATTTATGCATAATGTATGTTCGGTTTGCGTTGAACTGTTTAGGTTAATTTTATGGCCATAGATTTTATTTTTATGTGATTTTGATCATGTAAGGCCCGGTGTTTCGGGTATATTATGTAAAATCGAGTCCTATGTAAGTCCGGGTCTAGAATAGGTTTTTATGAGATGAAAAACGGAGAAATCGCCGCTGAAATCGAAAGAAAAATCGAAAAAACGATGCTGCTACTGCCCAGATTCTGCCTCCAGACGCAACAGCGTCGGGACGCTACTCCAACAGCGTCTCGACGCTGTCTCGATACCGCAGGCGCTCAGATAAGGAAAGCGCACAACGTCGGGACGCTGCGATTATAGCGTCTCGACGCTGTCATGATGGCGGCGCTCGTTAGGGCTTCAACAGACGTGGTCCAAGCTGGTGGGCGGTGCGGTTCGGACCGGTTTGGCTGGGCTGGGACCTATTTGGTCCTGTTCAGCCAATTTTTTGCATGGTTTGTGATTTTGGAAGCCGGTTCGAGGTTGTTCGGGGCGATTCATGCTGTCTAGACCAACTTTTGGAGCTGCAGAAGGATTTTATGATAGAATTTAGCTAAAATGATTGTAATTTAATGCTTTATTTTATCCTAGGGGCCAAAATTAACTGGTTCAATTGCTATTTATATGCTTTATGGATGTCATATAGAATTTTAATCCCACCTTAGGTTATAAACATGCTCATGCATTTTTTTATATATTATAAATTGTTATAATGTATGTTTAAATGCATGAAATTATTTTCATATTTTTTTTTAATATAAGTGTATATTGATTATATGAAAAATTGGAAAGCGTGAAGCATGTCATTACTTAAATTAAATATAAATAGTTAGGTTTAATGTGATGAATGAAGCATGCTTGATTGATTTTCTTGATTGGCTTATAATTGTTATATTAAAAGAAAATCAATATTGCATGAAGCATGAAACATCCATAGTTAATAATATAATGGTTATATTATTCATGCAAATTAGTATGGTTTAATTATTTAATTTGAATGAGATTGTTGAATGAATTAAACCCTAGATTCTTGATTATAGGATTAATCATTAAAATTTGAAATAGTTATTTAATATTAATGATTAGAAACCGTCAATCTATAATCAAGATTTGCATGCAAACATAAGATCATAGGATAAATTGGATTAATTTTAAATTGTTTAAAATTAATTAGACCTAGATCAGTTTCTAATAGGATTAGAATCTTTTCTTACTTAGAATTAAAAATAGTTTTAATTGACTAAGTAGGAAAAACATTGCTGTGATTATAAGGGAACTCCACCGGTAATGTTCTGTCTAAGGCTGGGGGTATTTAAGTTGACGGTTTACGGAACACCTCCTACCTGGGAACTGACCTGGAATACCGGAGTTGAATTAATCATAGTTAAATGTTAGCATGCAATGTCACTAGGTTTATTAAAAGTGTTTAATGCACCTAGATCTTTAGAGTAAATACCTTACATTACTGAGGTTATAAGGGAACTCTCTCAGTAAAGTTCTGTCTAAGGTTGGGGGTATTTAAGTTGACGGTTTACGGAACACCTCCTACCTGGGAACTGACCCGAACATTGAGTTGAATTAACCATAGTAGTGTTGACTTGCAATGTTGGGTTTATTGAAAGAAGTTTAATTCACCTACAACGTTGCGGTTGAATCCTTTCCATAATGGTTATAATAGGATCAGACTTAGATAGATTGACTTAGCCGAATTTTATCTAAGTTAAACAACCCTAAATTAACCTTAGGACATTTTCAGTGGGAGGAAAGTTACAAAACGAGATTTAAATCAAGTTTTGCTCCTACGTCCCTATATTCACAACGTGAGATTCATGCTCGGCTTCGAGTCGCCTTAGGAGCGGCCTCCCTTCGGAAAGTGTTGGCATGAATCAATATCAAGGTGAATGGGAAAAATGTCTAGAGTAAGTGGGAGCGGGACACATGTCAATGTATCCCTCGGTCTCCACCCCTAGTTCACACCGTGAGAGTCCTATGATCCGCCTGCAGGTTGTCCTGGCGCAACCATCCCTTCGGAGGGCCTGATCATAGGATTCAGAACATCGTGAACTCCTGAATAGGATAGGAGCTCTTAGGCTAATCACCAACAGTTGTCTTTCCCTTCGGTAGCCTGTTGGTGCGTGCCTCTGAGATCTGAAAGTGGGAGGGTTACACTTACAAAGATGAGTTAAAAGTGTTAACATATCCTTGACCGAACAACGGTGGCTAATGTCTATAGGAATATGAGTTATTCTGGAATTAGAATTAGCTGAGAAATGTCTCATTTCAGAGGAGGAGTGCCTGATCACCCTTCGGTGGCTGATATTCTAAACCTCTGAAACATCGTTGCAAAACTAAATCAATAGTTTTAGGGTTCTGTGATTGTCTGTTTTGCTAAATTGATTGGATTGTGTGCAATTGTTTACTTGTATGATGGGTTAAGGCAAAGATAACTAATACGGTCATTGTCTGTTTAAATTTCAGCAATGTCTTCCTCAATTGTCTCTCTGCTTACAAATGAGAAATTAACCGGCGAAAATTACGCTACGTGGAAGTCAAACCTGAATACGATTCTTGTTGTCGATGATCTGCGGTTCGTCTTAACGGAGGATTGTCCTCCAACCCCTGCTCGTAATGCATCCCAAGCAGTTAAGGATGCTTATGACCGCTGGACAAAGGCCAATGATAAGACTCGCGTCTATATCCTAGCCAGCTTATCTGAAGTCTTGGCTAAAAAGCATGAGGGCATGGTAACAGCAAGGGAGATTATGAACTCTCTCCAGGAGATGTTTGGACAGCCGTCCTACCAACTCCACCATGACGCTCTCAAATACGTTTATAGCTGTCGCATGAAAGAGGGCACGTCTGTTCGGGAGCATGTCCTGGATATGATGGTCTAATTCAACGTGGCAGAAGCAAACGGGGTGGTCATAGATGAGCGTAGTCAGGTTGCATTCATCTTAGAATCTCTTCCGAAGAGTTTTCTACAGTTTCGAAGCAATGCAATGATGAATAAATTAACATTCAACCTGACTAGCCTCCTGAATGAGCTACAACTCTATCAGTCTCTTCTTAAGAACAAGGGACAGATAGAAGGAGAGGCAAACGTTGTTCACTCTAAAAGAAGGTTCGAGAAGGGTTCATCCTCTGGAACTAAATCTGTAGCCACTTCTTCAAAGAAAACTCAGAAGAAGAAAGGAAACAAGGGGAAAGCTCCCGGTACTGCTGCTAAAAGCAAGGGAAAAACCAAAACTGTGGCAGATAAGGGCAAGTGTTTCCACTGCAATGTAGATGGACATTGGAAGAGAAACTGCCCAAAGTACCTTGCTGAGAAAAAGAAGGAAAAGGAAGGTAAATTTGATTTACTGGTTTTAGAAACATGCCTGGTAGAACATGATGAGTTTACCTGGATACTTGATTCAGGAGCAACTAATCATGTTTGCTCTTCTTTTCAGGAAAATAGTTCCTTTCGGCAGTTGAACGATGGGGAAATGACACTCAGGGTCGGAACTAGAGAAGTCATTTCAGCTAAAGCAGTGGGAGCTGCGAAGTTATTTTTTAGAAATAGATTCTTACTTTTAGAAAGTTTGTTAATCGTTCCCAAGATTAAGAGGAACTTAATTTCTATTTCATGTTTGATTGAACAATCGTATACAGTTACTTTTGATATGAATGAAGCGTTCATTTATAAGAATGGTGTACTTATTTGTTCAGCCAAATTAGAAAATAACTTGTATGTATTAAGACCAACAGAAAACAAAGCACTTTTAAATCACGAATTATTTAAAAATGCTGAAACTCAAAGAAAAAGACAAAAGATTTCTCCAACAAGTAACAATACTCATCTTTGGCATCTTAGACTTGGTCATATAAACATCGATAGAATCGGTCGTTTGGTAAAGAATGGACTTCTAAGTAAGTTAGAAGATGATTCACTACCACCTTGTGAATCTTGTCTCGAGGGAAAAATGACCAAAAGACCCTTTACTGGAAAAGGTTACAGAGCCAAAGAACCCTTAGAGCTAATACATTCGGATCTATGTGGTCCAATGAATGTAAAAGCTCGAGGAGGGTACGAATATTTCATCTCATTCATAGATGATTATTCAAGATATGGTTACTTGTACCTAATGGGACATAAGTCTGAAGCCCTTGAAAAGTTTAAGGAGTTTAAGGCTGAAGTTGAAAACCTGTTAGGTAAATCTATTAAAGTACTTCGATCTGATCGAGGAGGGGAGTATATGGATCAAAGATTCCAGGATTATATGATAGAACATGGAATCCAATCTCAACTCTCAGCCCTTGGCACACCTCAGCAGAATGGTGTATCAGAAAGGAGAAATAGAACATTGTTAGACATGGTTCGATCAATGATGAGCTATGCTCAATTGCCTAGCTCGTTTTGGGGGTATGCAGTAGAGACTGCAGTATACATCTTGAACAATGTTCCCTCGAAAAGTGTTTCTAAAACACCTTTCGAATTATGGAAGGGGCGTAAACCTAGTTTGCATCACTTTCGAATCTGGGGTTGTCCAGCACACGTGCTTGTGACAAATCCTAAGAAACTGGAACCTCGTTCAAAACTGTGCCAATTTGTTGGTTACCCTAAAGAAACGAGAGGTGGTTATTTCTACGACCCACAAGAAAATAAGGTGATTATATCGACAAACGCCACCTTCTTAGAGGAAGATCACATGAGAGATCATAAACCACGCAGCAAAATAATATTAGGAGAAGCTATTGAAGAGTCACCAAGAGTTGTTGATGAAGCTGGACTTTCAACAAGGGTTGATGAAGGAACTAATTCGTCAGATCCATCCCGTCCATCTCAAACGTTGAGAATGCCTCGACGCAGTGGGAGGGTTGTATTACAACCTGATCGCTACTTGGGTTTAACTGAAACTCAGGTTGTCATACCTAATGATGGCATTGAGGATCCATTGTCCTATCGACAGGCAATGAATGACGAAGATAAGGATGAATGGGTCAAAGCCATGAACCTGGAAATGGAGTCAATGCACTCCAATTCTGTATGGGAACTCGCAGATCTACCAAATGGGGTAAAACCCATAGGGTGCAAATGGATCTATAAGAGAAAAAGAGATACAGCTGGAAAGGTACAGACCTTCAAAGCTAGACTAGTGGCAAAGGGTTATACCCAAAAGGAAGGGGTTGACTATGAGGAAACTTTTTCTCCTGTAGCCATGTTAAAGTCCATAAGAATTCTCTTATCCATAGCCACATATTATGACTGTGAAATATGGCAAATGGACGTCAAGACTGCCTTTCTGAATGGTAATCTTGAAGAGAATATCTTCATGTCTCAACCCGAAGGGTTCATAGCCCAAGGTCAGGAACAAAAGGTTTGTAAGCTCAATCGATCCATTTATGGATTGAAACAAGCGTCCAGATCATGGAACATTAGATTTGATACTGCAATCAAATCTTTTGGTTTTGACCAAAACGTTGATGAGCCTTGTGTGTACAAGAAAGTCAACAAAAGGAAAGTAGCTTTTCTAATACTTTATGTAGACGATATCCTACTCATTGGGAATGATGTAGGATACCTCACTGACGTTAAAAAATGGCTAGCAGCCCAATTCCAAATGAAAGATCTGGGAGAGGCTCAATATGTTCTGGGAATCCAAATCATTAGGGATCGTAAGAACAAAACGCTAGCACTGTCTCAAGCAACGTATATTGACAAAATGTTGTCTCGATATTCGATGCAAAACTCCAAGAAGGGACTACTACCCTTCAGACATGGGGTACACCAGTCTAAGGAACAGTCTCCTAAGACACCTCAAGAAATTGAGAACATGAGACACATTCCCTACGCCTCAACTGTGGGCAGCTTAATGTATGCTATGCTCTGCACTAGGCCTGACATATGTTATGCAGTGGGAGTAGTCAGTAGGTATCAGTCTAATCCAGGGTTGGACCACTGGGGAGCGGTTAAGAATATCCTCAAGTATCTTCGGAGAACGAGGGACTACATGCTGGTGTATGGAGCTAAGGATTTGATTCTTACTGGATACACTGACTCTGACTTTCAAGCTGATAAGGATTCGAGGAAATCCACATCAGGGTCAGTATTCACCCTCAATGGAGGAGCAGTAGTATGGAGAAGCATCAAACAAGGATGCATAGCAGACTCAACCATGGAGGCTGAGTATGTAGCGGCTTGCGAAGCAGCTAAGGAGGCAGTATGGCTTAGAAAGTTCTTGACTGATTTGGAAGTGGTTCCGAATATGAACGTGCCCATAACACTATACTGTGACAACAGTGGGGCTGTAGCCAACTCAAAAGAACCTCGAAGCCACAAACGAGGTAAACACATCGAGAGGAAGTATCACCTGATACGGGAGATTGTGCAACGAGGAGATGTGATCGTCACTAAGATCGCTTCAGAGCACAACATCGCTGATCCATTTACGAGGGCTCTCACGGCTAAAGTGTTTGAGGGTCATCTAGAGGGTCTAGGTCTACGAGATATGTATGCCATCTAATCTAGGGCAAGTGGGAGAAATGTATAATGGGTATAAGGATGCCCTAGTTCTCTGTATTATTTTAATATACATGACATTTCCAGCTTTAGATTACTGCATTTACATCCCACTAACTAGTGTTTTAGTTCAAGTGGGAGTTTGTTGGGTTTTATGCCCTAAAACTCGTAGATAGTAAATGTAACCGTTGACCGGATATTAATGAAATAATATTGATATATTTTTCCATTAAATGTTATTAGTTATTTTATATTTGTTTTTGCCTAAAAATAACCCTAATCGGATAAACTAGACATCCCAGGCTGTAATATGAGTCTTGAACTATATGTAGCGACATATGGGATCATTGTTCAAGAAACAGCCTAAAGGGTCTATAGTATAGGGATAAGACTGGGTGCCTTATCCTGGCAACACTATGGATACGACCCACTTTGTATTTGATACAAATGCTATGATCCAACGCGTTCGTGTAGGAGACATGCGAGTGGGGGTATCCTATGCAATGAGTTTGCATAAGACCGGATCGCGAAATAGTAACCACTAGTTATAACACCGTTAACTAGTTGGTTTTCTATTTCACTAGGACGACCTAGACAACTTAGTCTTAATCCTGAGTTGATTATGGACTCCTGCTCATGAGAGATTGTCCTTTGATTTGCATGGGTGAGAGTGGCCAATACGCCGACTCAATAAGCCTACCATTTTGGGGACAAGACCGAATGGGGAGCTGGGAACATAATCGTACAAGATGGAATTCACTCCTTCCCGTCTTTAGGGAAGCAGATGAGTGTTCCCTTAAGTGGTTACTCCGAGTCTTGAACAAAGGGCCCTACCCTCGCAATGGCACGAGAGGGTTTTCTGTTTGATGGTTGGACCACAAACAGGTTGTTCATTAGAGGAGAACTGGTACTTAAGGAAATAGAAGTAACCCAGGGGTAAAACGGTAATTTGACCCAGCTGGTGTTACGGACACTCGTGAAGGACTAACTAGTCGATATTGGTCTATATCCATGGACACAGAAAATATGTCTGTAGTGAGAAGAGTGCAACCGTGAGTCTATAGTGGAATGTACACACAGTTAACGAATATTGATTAATTTGGTTAATGAGTTTGACCAATTAATCTCATATCGTTGGAGCTTCTGATCTGCAGGTCCATTAGGTCCCACTGGTAGCTCATAAAGTAATTTGAGGCAACTAAGCAATAAATGTAAATTGAAAATGTTCAATTTACTAAGGGAAACAAATATAATATATATTGATATATTATTATGAGAGAAATTAATATTTGAATATTTGAAGAAATTCAAATATTAATATAAATTTATGGAAGTTTGAAAGAGTTCAAATAATGAATTAATTAATTTAAGGCCTAAAATCTATTTGGGCAAATTAATTAATTCAAGGCCGGAAATTAAATATGTGATATTTAATTGGTGGTTAATTAATTAAAGAATTCATTAACCGGGAATTAATCAATTATTGAAATAATTAATCACTTAAGGAAGTGATTAATCATTTATGGAAATGATCTAATCACTTATGGAAGTAATTATTCATTTGTGGAAAAGATTAATCAATTATGGAATTGATTGATCATGGATTGATTAAATAAGGAATAAGATTGAATCAATTTTAGAAAAGATTGATTTAATTGAATATTTTATTCATGGTCTCTCTTCTATAAATAGAACACTAGACCTAATTGGTCCAGGACACTCTCCTCTTGCTCTTAGAATCACAAGACAAGACCTAGAATTCTCTCTAGCCTCCCTCTTAGAGAAAGACTCCCACAAGTCTTTTGCGTCCTAGACTTAGAGACATACCGGTGTAACCTCTGTGGTTATTGTGTCAATCAAGAAGAAATTTCCAGCGATTATAAGACAAGGAGGCTGCTGCGTTTTCGATCGTTGGAGCGTCGTTGGCGAAGAACGGTCAAGTCTACAACGAAGGTTTGTAACGGTTCTTGCCCTTTTCTTTAGAAAAGCATGAAAATAAATTTAGATTTATTTTTCAGCATGTTTAAACCAATTTTCCAGAAACTTTAAAGTGTGTTTAAAGTGTATTTGAGTTTTTTCGTAACGGTATTTTAATGTTAATTAATATACGGCGTAAGGTCCTTTCGATGCGCTTCCGCTGCGTGGGGACTTTTATTCCCTTCATAATCATGGTTATATCGAGTGGACGGAAATATATCTACAGTGAGGGGAGTTCAACTACTAGGCTATAGTGGAGTGTCCCGGTAGTTAACGGATGTTGGTTAACTAGCTTAAAAGGGTTTGACTAGTTTAACCTCGAACCGTTCGAGCCCATGATCTGTAGGTCCATTAGGTCCCCTTGCTAGCTCGAGACTAACCTTTGGAACAATATGAAGGATTAAATATGAATTACTTTTAAGTTCATGTTGAGAAAAATGAATAAAGGTGATAAGTGTTGATGGTACGTCGGGTTTTGTGAAAACCGAGTGTGTATGGATTTTAATATTTAAATATGGTTTAAATACCGAGAACATGAATAGGGATTCATGTTAGGGAAAATAACATTTCAGAAATGTTCGGGTAAATTGGCAAAATATTAATTTAATATTAAGATATTAAATTAATAATTATTTATTTATTTATTAAATTAATAATTAATTTTAAATTAATTTTGAATTAATTTAAAATTAAGAAATTGAAAATGATTTTTAAAATTTCAGATTAATTAAAATAAATAAGTTAGTGGATTAATTCAAGATAATATTGGATTAATTAAAATCAAAATGAAATTTGATTTTTTGGAGGTGGAGTGCATGGTGACTAAACCCATGCACTCGCCTCTCTTAAGCCACTTAATACTCCATTAATTTGGAGCTGATTTGGTGGCAAACCCTGAGCCTTTTCTTCATGCTTAATCCCTCTATATAACTGAAGAATAAGGCTGAAAGAATTAGAGAAGAAATGTACTGAAATTCCGCCAAAATCCATACTCACACCACCCACCTTCATAAGCTTGTTTTTCAAGCTCTGTCTAAAATTCCATCACTTGAGGATCCCACAATCCATTCCAAAGGCTTAAGGATAGCAAGGAAGATCCTTTGGTGGTTTGTGACTCATTGGTGAAGAAAAATAAGAAGCTAATCCAACCAATTTCTCCATTGAAACAAGGTAGGCAAGCTGTCTCTGTTTTTCTTCATATGAACAACATGTCTTTGGTGATCAAATTGAGCTTCTTATGTGCCTAAGATCCAAAATTGCTTCCGCTTTTTAGATATTAACACTTCCAATTGGTGTCAGAGCAAGTTTTGGCACCTAATTCTCTTTAATTTGATCATGGTGGGTAGCATTTTGAAAATGAATTTGCATGGGTGCTGAAATGGATATATTACGGTTTTGGCAATTTTTTACTCTTCAATTTGTTGATGAAAATGTAATTGCTCTCATGTATATGAGCATTAATGTTTTAAAAGAGTTTGTAATTTTTTGGGAGTCATTAGAGTCCATTTAGTGCTGTAATTGATCGAAAGAAGGAGAAGAACACATGTTGGCCGAAGAATAGGGGGTTCCAGTCGCGACAGCGTCCCCACGCTGTTCATCAAGCGTCACGACGCTGATGCGTTTTCAAGAATAGGTGTGAAAATTTTCAGATCTTGGCGGTTCAAAAATTCTCGGTTGGTTCGGTTCAAAACTCAGTCGATTCGGTCCTTCTTGGTCTGGTTCAATGATGATTAAGGCTTGGAAGGTCCGGTTCAGGTCTTTTCAAGGCGGTTCGTGATGGTTCGAGGTTTCCGAGAGCTTCTCAACTCAATAATATGATTATTATATGTAATAAGTTAGTTAATTGCTTGCTTAGATTGCCAAAACCGGTCCATTTCAATGTGTTTAATTATTTATGCTTTATGAATGCATGTTATAATTAATAATGAATGTGATATGCATAAGAGTATGTCATATAGATTTAAAATCCCACCATAGGAAGCATGCTTCATGCATTTAAGTATGTTATAAGTAGTTATAATATAATTAAGTATGCATGATTTAGGTTTCATGTTAGATGCATGCTGAATGTTTAGTTCTCGTTAATTATAATCGTTATATAGTTTGAACGAAAATGAACGAGCATGCAGCATGAAACTTCCTTAGCTCGGTTTTAAAGCGAATATCGAATAGATAGCATGTTATAGGTTAATCTCTTTTATAATCGTTTATAAAATGAGATAGACGTAAAATCTATAACAAAGATAAATTGCATGCTCACCTAGGTTAAATGAACCAAATCGATCAATCTCTTAGAATAGGTCGATAACTTGGAAAGCTAAGGTTACAAGAGAACTCACCTGGTTCAATGCTGTTTAAGGCTGGAGGTATTTAAGTTGACAGTTTACGGAACACCTTCTACCTGGGTATCGGGGCGGTACTTGAGTTAGGTTACCTAGGTTTTACGAGCATGCACGTGAGAGATGTAAGGTTATAAATCACCTAGACATTGTAGGTTAATTATAAGAACCGTTCCCAGCATTAGCTTTTCCATTCGGTAGCATTACTGAGACCGTTCTCAGAAATTTAAAAAATGGAGGGTCACACTTACAAGATAAGCTAATAGTTAGCTTATACTTGACCAAAGTAGAGATAACTAAAATGATAACAGAAATAAAGAGTTGTTCTGGTTATAGAATTTCTTAGTCAAGAAAGTCTTGGTTCAGTGAAGGAATGATTGACTACCCCTCAGTAGCAGTTATTCTGACTCACTGAAATATCATTGCAAAATAACTAATGAGATGGGTACATTATTACTTTTGCTAAAACTATAATTGGATTTGCTTAATATTTCACTGATAAATTATTTTATATTATTTCAGCATGCCTAGCACATTAGTACAACTATTAGCTTCAAAAAAACTTAACGGCGACAACTATGGAACCTGGAAATCAAATTTAAATACAGTATTAGTGATTGATGACCTTCGATTCGTCTTAACGAAAGAATGTCCGCTTAACCCTGGCCCGACAGGAACTTGAGTAAATCGAGACGCCTATGACAGATGGACTTGAGCCAATGAATAGGCAAAGGTCTTTATGTAGACGAGCATAAGCGATGTTCTGTCTAAAAAGCATGAGGGTATGGAAACAACAAGGGAAATAATGGATTCATTGCAGGCCATGTTTGGACAGCCGTCCTCATCCCTTCGCCATGAGGCCCTCAAGTACGTTTATAATTCTCGGATGAAAGAAGGAACTTCTGTACGAGAACATGTGTTAAACATGATGGTGCATTTTAATGCAGCCGAAGTAAACGACGTTGTCATAGATGAAAGTAGTCAAGTCAGTTTCATTATGGAATCTCTCCCAAAGAGTTTCATACAATTCCGTACCAATTTAGTTATGAACAAAATTGAGTACAATCTGACGACTCTCCTGAACGAGCTTCAGACCTACCAGTCCCTTACTAAAAGTAAAGGATAAGAAAACGAAGCAAATGTTGTTTCTGGTAGAAAGTTCCTAAGAGGATCAAACTCGAGGAATAAGTCTGAATCTTCAAAGAATAATAGCATTCAATTGAAGAAAAAGAACAAGGGAAAGGGGAAAACTCCCATTACCAAGAAAGGCAAGAAGAAGATGCAGATAAAAGAACTTGCTTCCACTACAACCAGGACGGTCACTGGAGAAGAAACTGTCCTAAGTATCTTGCTGAGAAGAAAGCAGAAAAGGCTGAAGCTGCCAAAATAGGTAAATACGATTTGCTTGTAGTTGAATCATGCTTAGTAGAAAATGATAACTCCATATGGATATTAGATTCAGGAGCGACTAATCATGTATGTTCTTCTGTACAAGAAACTAGTTCCTGGAAAACTCTTGATGAAGGCGAGGTGACACTCAAAGTAGGGACAGGAGATGTCGTCTTAGCTAAAGCAGTGAGAGATATGCAACTTTGTTTTAGAGATAGATATATTTTGTTGAAAGATGTTTTGTATGTTCCTCGTATGAAAAGGAACTTAATATCTATCTCCCGTTTAATGGAACAAAACTTCTTTTGAAATCAATAAAGTGTTTATATTCAAAAGAAATTTCCATGTATGTTCTGCTAAACTTGAAAACAATCTGTATGTATTAAGACCAAATGAAACAAAAGCTGTTTATAACACGAAAATGTTTAAAACAACACAAACCCAAAATAAAAGACAAAAGGTTTCTCAAGATACCCTTCTTTGGCATCTAAGACTAGGACACATAAATAAAAAACGTATTGAAAGGCTGGTTAAAAGTGGACTTCTAAACGAGTTAGAAGATGACTCATTACCACCATGTGAATCCTGTCTAGAAGGTAAAATGACCAAATGACCTTTCTCTGAAAAAGGTCATAGAGCCAAAGAAACCCTCGAACTTATACATTCTGACCTCTGTGGTCCTATGAATGTTAAAGCATGAGGAGGATATGAATACTTCATCAGTTTCATTGATGATTATTCAAGATATGGGTATGTTTACCTAATGGTGCAAAAATTAGAAGCTCTTGAAAAATTCAAAGAGTATAAAGCTGAAGTTGAAAATAAGATAGGTAAAACTATCAAAACTCTACGATCTGATCGAGGAGGAGAGTACATGGATTTGGAATTCCAGGACTACTTGATAGAACATGGAATTTCCTCACAACTCTCAGCACCAGGTACACCACAACAGAATGGTGTGTCAGAAAGAAGAAACAGAACCTTATTAGATATGTTTCGGTCTATGGTGAGTTATGCACAACTGCCTGATTCATTTTGGGGTTTTGTAGTAGAAACCGTTGCATATATTCTGAACATGGTTCCCTCTAAAAGTGTTCCAGAAACACCGTACGAGTTATGGAGAGGACATAAAAGGAGTTTATGTCACTTCAGAATTTGGGGATGCCCAACACACGTGTTGGTGCAGAAACCAAAGAAACTGGAACGACGTTCAAGAATATGCCTTTTTGTAGGATACTCTAAAGAAACAAAAGGAGGTCTGTTTTATGATCCTCAAGACAACAAGGTAATTGTTTCGACCAATGCCACATTCCTTGAAGAAGATCATATGAAAAATCATCAAACTCGTAGCAAACTAATACTTAAAGAAATTTCCGGAGAAACTACAAACAAACAAACAAAAGTTGTTAGCAAAGCTGGTCCTTCGAAACCATCTCAGGATATAAGTATGCCTCGCCGTAGTGGGAGGGTTATAATTCAACCTGACCGGTACATGGGTTTAACTGAAACTCAATTCCTCATACCTGATGATGAAGTAGAGGATCCATTGTCTTATAGACAAGCAATGGGAGATAAAGATAAGGACCAGTGGGTCAAAGCCATGAACCTTGAGATAGAATCTATGTATTTTAACTCAGTTTGGGAACTTGTAGATCAACCTAGCGATGTACAACTCATAGGTTGCAAGTGGATCTATAAGAGAAAACGAGACCAAACTGGAAAGGTACAAACCTTCAAAGCCCGATTAGTGGCTAAAGGTTATAACCAAAGAGAAGGATTTGATTTCGATGAGACCTTCTCACCAGTAGCGATGTTAAAATCAATAAGAATACTCCTTTCCATTGCCGCTTTCTATAATTATGAAATTTGGCATATGGATATCAAGACTGCGTTTCTGAACGGGAATCTTGATGAGAGTATTTACATGGTCCAACCAGAAGGGTTCATAATCCAAGGAGAAGAACAAAAGGTTTGCAAGTTTAACAAATCCATCTATGGATTGAAACAAGCCTCGAGATCCTGGAATAAAAGATTTGACACTGTAATCAAATCTTATGGTTTTGAACAGAATGTAGATGAACCTTGTGTATTGATGTGGAATTTTCCTACCGCAAGCGCACGGGTCAAGTAATAATATAGTGATTGTGAAATCGAATGTCGTCCTATGGATTGGATTTTTAAGTTAAATTAACTACCATGAATATTCTTGTTCAATTTTATTTAGGGACCGAAAAGTAGTGAATTTTAGAAAATTAAAGCAATGAAAATAAACGATGGAGATTCAATTGAAAGAACACTTAAGGAATTGATTTCGTCAATTTAGTCTAGGATTGATTTTAGGGAATGAATTATAACGCACAATGGTTTTATGAGTCTAAGAACCTTTAATCACAACTACCTCTCCCGAGTATAATTGATTCTCATGCATATTAACTAACTTGATATCCCTATCTAAGTTTATTAACATGCAAGTCCTTTTTGACCAATTCTAAAGTTACTCTAAATTCCGTCACGAGTTTAGAACTTCTACTTTAGTCATGCAATCTTAATTAAGTCTACGCTAAATCCCCTCTCCCGAGCAAGACTCAACACTTAGATCATTCAACTAGTGGTCAATTAATTGAAAGCATTAAATTAAGATTGCAAACATAAAACAATTGCACAATTCATCCCATAAATCAATCCATAAACTTAAAAGACTACATCAATCCCTAAGTAACAAGCTTAGCTACTCATACATGGCGTTACAAGATAAACTAAGCATGAAAAAGCCATTAAATCTAACTAAAGGTAAGGAAAAGGAAAGGAAACACTCAAAGTCCTTGAAACCGGCACGTCCCCATCACGATCTCCACGCCTCCAAGCTAGGTTCCCGCTCCTTGGCCTTGCTTCAGCTCCCACAGAAGGTCTCTAGTCGAAATTAGGGTTGAAATCCCTCTAATTGGACTCCCCCAATCTGTAGCTCAAAAAGAAGATTATATAGGAAATCTGCCGATAGCGTCGCGACGCTGTGCCTTTGTTGCGTCTTCAGAATATGGAAAAAATCGACAACGTCGAGACGCTCTTGTCACAGCATTTCGACGCTGTGACCTCTACCGCCCAACTCACTTAAGGAAACTGCTAGCGTCGAGACGCCACAAGGCTAGCGTCTCGATGCTAGATCTCGGCTAAGCCCACTTGGATAATCATCCAACTTGATTCTTTTCGGCTCCTTAGCTTCTTTTGGCATCCCGAACACTCGATTAATTTCCAAATTCTCGTTTTAGCTCAAAATAACAATTTCCTACAAAATAAACATTAAAGTGTAATAAAATGGCTACGAATTACTCAAAGACTAGCTAAATTAAATAGGAAAAATAGCTAGCTATGCTCGCTATCATGTATATAAAAGGATCATTGACTCTACTGTAGTTTTCTTAATTCTATATGTTGATGACATCCTGCTTATAGGAAATGTAGTGGGAGTATTGTCTGAGATTAAGCAGTGGCTAGGAGCTCAATTCCAAATGAAGGACTTGGGAGAAGCTCAATATGTTCTAGGGATCCAAATAATTACAGATCGACAGAACAGATTACTAGCACTATCTCAAGCATCTTATATTGATAAAATTCTGAATCGATATTCAATGCAAAATTCCAAAAGGGGATTGTTACCCTTTAGACATGGAATGCACCTATCCAAGGAACAAAGTCCAAAAACACCTCAAGAAGTTGAGGAAATGAAACGAATTCCTTATGCATCAGTAGTCGGAAGTGTTATGTATGCAATGCTATGCACACGTCCCGACATATGCTATGCAATAGGTGTTTTTAGCAGATATCAGTCCAATCCTGGTCAATCACATTGGACTGCCGTTAAGAATATTCTCAAATATTTGAGAAGGACAAGAAACTATTCGCTAGTGTATGGATCTAAGGATTTGATCCTTATTGGATACACTAACTTAGATTTTCAAACCGACATAGACTCTAGGAGATCTACATCGGGATTTGTGTTCACTCTTAATGGAGGAGCAGTAGTGTGGAGAAGTATAAGACAAGGATGTATTGCTGACTCCACGATGGAAGCTGAATATGTTGTAGCCTGTGAAGCATCAAAAGAAGCAGTGTGACTTAGAAAATTTCTAAATGAGTTAGAAGTTGTTCCTAACATGCACTTGCCTGTCACACTCTATTGTGACAATAGTGGAGCAGTTGTGAATTCGAAGGAACCTCGAAGCCATAAACGAGGAAAGCACATTGAACGCAAATACGATCTCATTTGGGAGATAGTACAGAGAGGAGACATGATCGTCACCCAGATAGCCTCGGAGCAGAACATGGCTGATCCATTTACAAAACCCCTCTCGGCTAAAGTGTTTGAGGGACATCTCCAGAGTTTAGGACTACGAGATTTTAGCATTTGATATATTGCTGAGTCACCTAACTATATTATAATCTCACTTGAGTTATAGTCCAAGTGGGAGTTTGTTGGGGTTTATGTAGTAGAACTCAAGTTTTGTTATCCTTTATATAAATAAATATGTTATTCAGTGAAAATTGTTTATTAATATCTTAAATAATCCAATAGAAACATCCATGGTTATAACATGAGATACTCGAAATATAACATGAATATGGACAGGGATCAAGTTCAAGTATATAACCTAAATGGTTTATAGTAAATAAATAAGGTTGGGTACCTTGTTCTGGTAACACTATAGATGTGGTCTGCTTTGCTAAATAAAGCAAACGACGTGATCCTGGTTCGTTCGTATATTGACATGCGAGTAGGCGCATCCTGTGTAAAAGATGTTTACATAAGACTGGACCGAGAAATAAGTCACTCTTACTTTATAAGGCCGTTTACTGTTAAGAGTGATTATTTCATGCGATGACCTAGGTAACTCGATCTTAATCCTGAGCTTACTATGAACTCCTGTTCGTTTAAGGTTATCCTTTGATCTACATGGGTAAGAGTGGTCATAAAAGTATCATTCAATACTCCTACCATTTTGGGGATAACATTAGATGGATGGTTGGGGACGTAGTAAAGCAAAACAGAATTCACTCCTACCCGATACAGGGATAGTAGAAAGGTTGTTCCCTTAAGTGCTGAGTTCGAGGCTTGAACAAGGGGCCCCACCCTCTCATTGGTTTGAGAGAGTTCTTGTTTTATGGTTGGACCATAAACAAATTATTCAATAGAGGACTAGTGGACTTAAGGAACTAAGATGTACTATAGGGGTAAAATGGACATTTGACCTGTCTATAGTAACGAACGACCTGTGAAGAATTGACTTACTAATCATGGTTATATCGAGTGGACGAAAATATATCTATAGTGAGGGGAGTTCAACTACTAGGCTATAGTGGAGTGACCCGATAGTTAACGGATGTTGGTTAACTAGCTTAAAAGAGTTTGACTAGTTTAACCTCGTACCGTTCGAGCCCATGATCTGTAGGTCCATTAGGTCACCTTGCTAGCTCGAGACTAACCTTTGGAACAATATGATGGATTAAATATGAATTACTTTTAAGTTCATGTTGAGAAAAATGAATAAAGGTGATAGGTGTTGATGGTACGTCAGGTTTTGTAAAAATCGAGTGTGTGTTGATTTTAATATTTAAGTATGATTTAAATACCGAGAACATGAATAGGGATTCGTGTTAGGGAAAATAAAATTTCGGAAATGTTCGGGTAAAGTGACAAAATATTAATTTAATATTAAGATATTAAATTAATAATTAATTATTTATTTATTAAATTAATAATTAATTTTAAATTAATTTTGAATTAATTTAAAATTAAGAAATTGAAAATGAATTTTCAAATTTCAGATTAATTGAAATAAATAAGTTAGTGGATTAATTCAAGATAATATTGAATTAATTAAAATCAAAATGAAATTTGATTTTTTGGAGGTGGAGTGCATGGTGACTAAACCCATGCACTCCCCTCTCTTAAGCCACTTAATACTCCATTAATTTGGAGTTGATTTGGTGGCAAATGATAAGGGTAAAAAATACACCTATTTTACCCTTATATTTAGCTCATGTCTCGGCCAAATGTTGTATGTTGTGATCAATTTACTGTTCCCGAGCTCAAAATATGCTTAGTTTGATAAGTTAGGGTGTTGAGAATCACTTTTGTCAAATTTAACTCATTTGTGCTTAAAAAGACTTGATTTTAAGAGAATTTGACTTAGTTTGTTGCTGTGCAGAAAAACAGAGGAAAAGCTGAAATTCCCCAGATGCATTTCTGGGAAGGCAAAAATGAAATGCGACCGCATTTCTGGAAAAATAGAGGCCGTTCCGAGTCGCACGCTGGTCATTGTTGACGAGTCTTCTTCGCACCTAACTGGTTGTTTTGACCCCGAAATTGACTGGGCAACCTTCCAGCACCTATTTCGCAGCTCCTCAACCAATTTCTACACTATATAAGCTCAAGATTCGAAGGCATCAAGCAGAACTCACTTGGAAGAAAAGGGTGGTGACAGAACCCTGGCTCGACGCCAATGAGTAGGGATGCCCGAGGTCCTTCTTAGATGACCAAATTCTAACCCGAGAGAGAGTTAGAAATCAAACCTTGTGGTTTGTAGAGAGTTTCACCCATTCCTACCTTGTAAAACTGAGAGAGTGGAGTGTCTTAGCGAACTCTAGAAGGATTGAGTAAATATAAAAACCCATAATATTTAGCTATCTCCTTTATTTCCAGCTCTTGAATCTTTTCATTATTCTGTATTCTTTACATTATTATTTCAATGAAAATGTGTTCACTTGCTTTTTATCCCATCATGAGTAGCTAAATCCCGTTGAGGGGTTCAATGTGGTGAATTCCCTTATGGTTTAATGGCTTGAAAGTGTCTTATTTGCTTAAGTTGTGTTTACTGCATGTCATTCTTTATTGATTATCACTCTAATCTTGCTGAGTTTAATTTGATCACTTAGACTTTGCATGCTATGTGAGTTTCATCTCGAAAGGGACAAACGATATCGGTTCTCATAAAGGTGATATAGGAGAAAAAGCTCGAAAGAGATTGTTCGGCGGTATAGGGCAAGCTGCCTAAGGCACCCTATATCGACTATAGGGTTATAGGTTGCATTCATGAATTATCTATGTCGGAGTCGAGTCACAGAAATGTGCATAACGGTACTCGCTTAGCCTTCTAACGGTTTTTGGAAACAAGGGTCAAATAGGAGTTAAATCTGACCCAATGCATTAAATACACTTAAGTTAGATATTGCATAATTATGGTTGTTACCTTAGGGATGAATCCATGTTGAATACCTCGTTTTATCTTATTGTTATTCTTTATTATTTATTTGCACGTTTTGTTTATCTTTTCAAAAACCCAATCAATCAACTTATTTTCTTTGGTTACCTTTTTCAGAGCAATTATTTGAGCAGTTTCTTCATCAAATCTGAATTACCAATTTAGTCCTCGTGGGATTGATACCCTTGGAATACTTCTGAGGTTTTTTTATTACTATGTGCGACAATGTATACTTGCACTTAAATGTTAGCTGAATTATTCTTTATTATTTCATTTATCATCTTAACTCACATCCATCTATTTAGCTGACGACGCACCAGCAAACCCTGAGCCTTTTCTTCATGCTTAATCCCTCTATATAACTGAAGAAGAAGGCTGAAAGAATTAGAGAAGAAATGTACTGAAATTCTGCCAAAATCAATACTCACACCACCCACCTTCATAAGCTTGTTTTTCAAGTTTTCTCTCTAAAACTCCATCACTTGAGGATCCCACAATCCGTTCCAAAGGCTTGAGGATAGCAAGGAAGATCCTTTGGTGGTTCGTGACTCATTGGTGAAGAAAAACAAGAAGCTAATCCAACCAATTTCTCCATTGAAACAAGGTAGGCAAGCTGTGTCTGTTTTTCCTCATATGAACAACATGTCTTTGGTAATCAAATTGAGCTTCTTATGTGCCTAAGATCCAAAATTGCTTCCGCTTTTTAGATATTAACACTTTCAATACATTATATGATTCCCCTAAATAAATTGAACACTTTCAATTTACAATTTATACTTAATTGCCTCAAGTCTCTTTACGAGCTACCAGTGGGACCTAATGGACCTGCAGATCAGAAGCTCCAACGATATGAGATTTAATCAGTTAAACTCATTAACCAATTAATATATTTTCGTTAACTGTGGGTTCACTCCACTAAAGACCCACAATTGCACTCTTCTCACTACAGACATAATTCTGTGTCCACGGATATAGACCAATAACAGCAAGTTAGTCCTTCACGAGTGTTCGTAACTCCAGCTGGGTCAAATTACCGTTTTACCCCTAAGTTACCTCTACCTCCTTAAGTACCAATGCTCCTCTAATGAACAACCTGTTTGTGGTCCAACCATCAAACAGAAACTCCTCTCGATCCAGTGAGAGAGTAGGACCCTTTGTTCAAGACTCGGAGACACCACTTAAGGGAACACTCATCTACTTCCTCAAAAGTCGGGAAGAAGTGAATTCCATCTTGTGTGATTATGTTCTCAGCTCCCCACTCGGTATTGTCCCTAAAATGGTAGGCTTATTGAGTCGGCGTACTGGCCACTCTCACCCATACAAATCAAAGGACAATCCCTCGTGAACAGGAGTCCATAATCCACTCAGGATTCATACTAAGTTGCCTAGGTCATCCTAGTGAAATAGAAACTTAACTAGTTAACGGTGTTACAGCTAGCGGTTACTATTTCGCGGCCCGATCTTATGCACACTCATTTCATAGGATACCCCCACTCACATGTCCCCTACACAAACGCGTTGGATCATTTCGTTTGTATCAAATACAAAGTGGGTCGTATCCATAGTGTCGCCAGGATAAGGTACCCAGCCTTATCCCTATACTATAGACCCTTCAGGCTGTTTCTTGAACATTGATCCCCGTATGTCTCCACATACAGTTCAAGACTCATCCCTCAGCCTTGGATGTTTAGTTTATTGGATTAGGGTTATTTAGGCAAGATGTACATAATATAGACAATAACTCTTTATTGAAAAACCATCAAACAATACTTTATTTATGCTCGATCAATCATTACATTTACTATCTATGATGTAACGCCCGTAATTTCAGATAAATTTCAAAATTTCCTAAGTTGGAATTAATTTGGAATTTGGAGGGAAATTTTCAAAAAAAAAAAAAAATTAAAGATTTGAAAATTAGTGGAGAAATAGGAGTTATCTTGTGTTTCCTTAAAGGAAAAGGATGAGAGGGGTTTTTTTTTGTAAATGTTTTGAAGTTGGAGCAAAACCCTAAGCCATCTCCTTTTTATTTAAGTTGCACGCAACCCAAGGGAAGTTTTATTTTCAGCTCCAATTTCCTCTTCTCCACGTGACTATAGCAGCCGCCCAAGCCTTCTTCTTTTTCTTTTGGGTTGTTTCTTCTTCTCCAAGCCGTGAACCATCCTCAACGGCCAGCCTCCCTTCTTCTCCTTTATTGTTCGGCGGCGGCGCAACCCTCTCCGACGACAGCACGCGACGACGGGGGTCGGAGCAGAACAGTCCGGTGCTAGTCTCCACGACGTGCGCAGGCGGTCTGCCAGCAAGTTTCCAGCGCGTTCCAACGGCTGCAGGCCGTGATTTCCGGCGAGCAGCAACGTTTTGGGAGTTGGCGGCGTGGGTCTCGGCTTTTGGTTGTTTTTCGGCGAGATTGGAGCTTGGCGACGGCTTGAGCGTGGGTTTCAATTTCCAGCAGCTGTAGGTGTCGTTTAATCGAGATTTTTAGTTGATTCCAACATTGGGAAGGTGCGTGTGAAGGGCGATTGATGAGAACTGTTAGGCAGCCATGGGAGGCTAGGTCTCATGGACTTCATGTTTTCCTTCCACTTTATGAACTATGTTTTTTCATTATTTCAGTTTATGAACTTGTTTTGCGAACTTGTTGGAGGCCATGTTGACTTTAGTTTTAAAATTTTTTGAGAATGTTTTTGTGTCTTTAAAATTAGGGATCCCGAATAAAGGTTTTGATTTGAGATTTTGCTTAAATTAGAGTTTATGTTTTAAAATGTTCTATTTAGAATGGCTGGCCTCCATAGCATGCATGTGGTAACGGTCCCGATTAGGTTCACTTTAGAAGTCGAGTCTTTACATATATAGATAGATGTTTGTGTCTAATATATTTTTTTGACATTAAAAAACGTGTAATAGGTCCTCAAATTTTTGAATTTTTGTTTAGTAGATTTTTTAACTTCCAATTTCGTGTCTAATAGGTCTCGGACATATTTGATATTTATTAAAATTAGTTGATTTATATTAGAAATTAAATTGGAAAGGTTCAGGGACCTATTAGACAGTTTTTAAAATTCAATGATTTATTTTAGATGCAAAATTGAATGTTTTGATAACATGTAAGTCATTCTAAAAACTTAAAAAATCTATTAGACACAAATCTAAAAATTTAACTAGTAATTAAACCAAAAATAAATAAGAAAGGAGCCTTCATTTTGCTAATAATAATTTAATCAAATTAATTTTCCGTAGATTCTGATTCCTTTTTTCTTTTTTCTCTCTGATAAATAAAGAGATTTAATCTGTTTGCTTTATGTCTCTTTAGGATTTTATTATGTAAAAAGGAAAATAAGAATAATGTTTCTTTTTTTTTTTTGAAAAAAATAAGAATAATGTTTCTTAATAACAAACACTCGTCAATGAGAAGGTATAAAACTATGTTGATACTTAAGGAAAATAAAATCCAATAAAGTGATCGTTAAAATGAGAATATATCATATACCTGGAAAAAATAACTTGTACTTTGAGACATATGAAATCATACATACAAAGGCTAGTTGCAAAAGATGATCCTTACTCAAGTATCAAAAATTAAAGAAATAATTAATAAAGACAACAATATAATTATAAAATTGCTCAAATTAAAATTTGATTCTTTTTTTGAAAGAATTAAAATTTGATTCTTATCTGATATACCAGAGTATAGTGATTTGAATAGAATCAATCTAACTAATTCAGAGCAAATATATATCAATTCAAATCAAACCCACAACGTTAAATCATCATAAAAAAAAAAAAAAACAATATTTTAGTAATTCATTAAAAAAAATGAACTATTTATCCATTATAAATTATTTAAATCAAATTACAAATTTAATATTTATGGTTGGACATAGTTTCAATTCCATCATTATATGGTTCTACATGTATAGAGAGCCCACTGAAGAAGATAAATCGTTTTTTTTTTTTTTAATTGTTATTTTGTTTCTCACTTCTGCGACTGTATTAGTTCTTACTGTATTCTATTTTTATTCTTTTCACCGTATGTCTATATAATGACTACGACTCTTCTTGATCATTAATGAGAATTAAGAAGTCTTTGTGATCACTCTGTAAAGCATTCCATTTCTAGTATTTTGATATGGTATCGGAGTCCAAGAAATCCAACGGATATTCGGTCCAAGAAAAAAATTCGGGATCCGATCCAAAAATGGTGAACAAGAGACACCATCTTGGGGGTATGTCGAGGATCCCACCTTGAAAAGATAAGTGGAGACCTTACAATTTATAAGATAGTTACTCCACTCATTGTCAATTGGTTTTGAGATGGAACCTCATGTTATCTAATACTAAAAATTTCAAATTTAGTTACTATGGTTTTAAAAGTTTCAATTTGGTAGTTTCAAAAAAAAAAAAAAAAAAAAATCAATTTGGTGCCTATAGTTTAATTAAACCTCACAAAATGTTTATGTTGTTCCATAAACATATGTTTTTTTTTTTTTTTTTTTTGTTAGTGAGCTTATATTTTCCATTTGACTAACTAGTTTATATAGAGTTTAGGATTAAATAAGAAAATAGGTAGATGTTTTAGATGGATAGAAGACAATTTTAAAAATCACATTGTGATGAAACTCAAAACATAAGGACTAAATCAAAGCCAACAACCAATTTGATTTTTTTTTTCTTGAGTTCAACAACATTTGGGAATGAGAAGATTTGAACTTTTGACATGTTTGTCGATGGTATATGTCAATTACTGGTGATCTATGCTCATCTTAATAGAACTAAATTGAAATTATACCAACATTATAGGAATCAAATTTATAATTTTAAGCTCATAAATTAACTGTGTATAGGAAGCTTGACCATTGCATGGGAGAGTGATTCTTATTTTGATTGTAGAGTGGAGGTTTTGTGGCACCCCCCAAAAAAGTAATTCTTATTCCTTGGCACCCTAATCCCATTACCCTTCTTTTTTCCATGGAATAAAGTTGGTAGATAATATAATAATATTTTACACAATATTTTTAGAGAGAGAGAGAATAAAGAAAGTAGAAGCAATGCAAGTGCAGAGTACAAGTGGAATAGAATAGAATAAAAGTAAAAGATTTTAGTGAGAGAGAGAGAGAGTAAACAAGTACAAAATTTGCAAAGTTGAACATGGAAGAACATGGGATACAGATGTTTTGCAAACCCGTAACATACAATACAACTCTGAAGACACAGAGCCTTAAATGTTAATGAAAATAAACTCAATCAATTTGGTCAAAAATGGAAAAATTTCTAGTATTATTATAGTACATATTACCTCTCTTTCACATTTGACACGTCATTTAATGAGCATTTAATGATATAATATTTTATTTCAGGGGTCTCACACAATTTTTAAATACTTCCTTCATGACAAACAATGAATGGAGGTAGTATGAAATTTTTTTTTTTCTTTTTTGATCATAGTATGAAAAATTTTACATACTACAGTAGCACTAGAAATTTTCCCGTAAAAAATCTGTCCTCTAATTGATCTTCAGCTCACCGTTTCCCAATCACAAGAATCCAAAGCGAAAATGCTTCCGCCAATCACGATGCTCAATTAATATAATTATAAAAAAGCTGCCATTTGTCTCCCACCATTTTTGCTCCATCTAATTCTTCTATTTCTATTCATTCCTTTTTTTTTTTTTTATTTCTTCGATAATGTCTGTATTGATCTCACTATTCCACATATGAAGAATGCCTTTTTATATTTCTATATCTATATAATAGAAATAAGATTTTTGGTTCTCCATAATTTTATTATAAATTTTAAAAGCTCTCTCTAAATTCGTATCTGCACATCCACATTTTATTGGTATATGTGTCGATATATAAAATTATGTTGAACTTTTGCTATAAAATGTTTCAAAAACATTTGGTAGTGTATGTGGCCACATTGAATATTTGTCTCAAAAAAGAACTTTTTATCCTCTAAATCTTTACATACTTAAAAGTAGGTATTAAAATGTGACAAGTTTCACTATTGACGTAAGGATTTCGTTATTGCTCTCCAAAACAAACATTGATTTTTTTTTTGTTTGCATTTTGTATCCATTGTAAATTTAATCAAAGTAACATATGTAGAAATAATAGGTAACAATATTATAAAGTACTCTATAACTCAACCAAGTAAAATATGGGTTATAGTTTCAAAAAAAAAAAAAAAAAAGAAAGTAAAATATGGGTTATGGTGAGATTCTTAATACATGATAGAAACAACAAGAAGTGAGTAATAATGATAAGATTAGTGAGGAAAAGAAAGGCATATTTCTCTTTGAAACTCACATGTGGTGCCAAATAGGGGAATTTAACTTTATGCCAAAAGGCAGAAAAGGGGGAGGGAAAGAGGGAGGTGAAGTTATAAGGGCAGTAATACCCAGAGAAAAAAAAAATATTTGATTATAAATATTAGGTGGAAAAAATGTAGTTTAGAAAATGATGGTTGTGGGGCCCAACATTATTTTTTTTTTCCTATTTTCATTTGTTGTTATTTATTTAATAATATATGATGGTGTATGGTTAGGTGACCCACCAATTTCTATGCCAAAATGGTCTGACCAAAATGAAGGGTATAGAATGGAAGGAAGAAAAAGCAAAATCCCTCACTTGGTGGGTTTTGTTCATTGGATTTCTCACAGTGCCTCTGTCACTTTTGTACCTCTCTTCTTCCCCAGAATCAACCACTTCATTCCTCTCTCATCTTTCTCTCTCCTTCTTTAATAAAGTTTGTGCAATCAAATTTTGACACCTATCCAAAATCAGCTTATCTACTAACTATACCATATCTTTAGAAAATTTTATGTCCTAATTGAGTACAATATCTAAAGTTACTTGTAAACACCATAAATATAAAATAGTTGAACAAAATGTTAGAAACAACCCAAAACTTCTCACATTCAATCAAATAAAATGTCCAAAGTACCCTAAAATATCAACATCTACAGATAGTAGAATTACTTAATCACATCAACAATCATGTAAATTCAAGGGGTGTGAATATCAATGAGTATTGTAACTTACCCTAGAATAGATATTGGAAAAGAGTTCAAATCAAGTATATCACAAAGTCTACAAAGACTTTTAACTTTGTGTCTTGGTTTTATTACAATGTTTGATATGTTTGTGAAGGAGTGTACAACACTCGTGCGGTAGCGATTTGGAACTTTTGCGCTCAATTTACATGAATTTCTTAACTAAAAGAATGCTCGTCTATGAACCGAAAATAGGGGAAAATAAACTAACCTCCTATAGCTCGAATTCTTCTAGCCCCGTTGGTTGTTCTGAATCACGAACGGTTCGTGGACCACTGCTAGAGTCTTCTCCGCTATTCTCCGGCCTTAGAACTGTTGGGTTTTATGCCCTAAAACTCGTAGGTAGTAAATGAAACAAATTAATTAACCTCAATAAAGTGTTATTTGAGAGATTCAGTAATTTGTTATTGAATAATCGAGTTTTGCATTAATTAACCCTAAATCCAATAAACTAAGATCCAAGGTTGTTTAAATAAAACTTGGATTGGTATGTGGGGACATACGGAGATCAATGTTCAAGTAACAATCTAAATGATCTATAGTATAGGGATAAGGCTGGGTACCTTATCCTGGTGACACTATGTGATACGACCCGCTTTGTATTTGATACAGATGCATTGATCCAAAACATCCATGTAAGAGACATGCGAGTGGAGGTATCCTATGCAATGAGTTTGCATAAGACCAGACTGCGAAATAGTAACCACTAGATGTAACGTCGTTGACTAGTTTAGGTTTCTATTTCAACAGGATGACCTAGGTAACTTGATCTTAATCCTGAGTATGTTATGAACCCTTTTTCAGGAGGGGTTGTCCTTAGATTTGTATGGGTGAGAGTGGCCAGGTCGTCGACTCAATAAGCCTACCATTTCAGGGGCAAGACCGAGTGGGGGTTAGGAACATAACATAATTACTAGATGGAATTCACTCCTTCTCCTATTGGAGTAAGTAGATGTGTGATCCCTTAAGGGTTGATTCCGGGTCTTGAACAAAAGCGTGTTGTGCTCTCCTGGTTCGAGAGGAATTTCTGTTTAGTGGTTGGACTCTAAACAACTTGTTCATTAGAGGGATTAGTGGTACTTAAGGATCCAGAGGTAACCTAGGGGTAAAACGGTAATTTTACCTAGCTGGCGTTACGAACACTCGTTAAGGATTGACTTACCGGTATGGTCGATATCCGTGGACACAAAAATATTCTACAGTGAGAAAAGTGCAGCTGTTGGTCTTTAGTGGAGTGACCCATAGTTAACGAATGTTGATTAACTTGGTTAATGAGTTTAGTCAGTTAATCTCGTATCGTTGGAGCTTCTGATTTGTAGGTCCATTAGGTCCACCTGCTAACTTGTAAAAGCTTCTGAGATTAATTAGTCTTGAATGTTAAGAGACTTTTAGTTAATTGTATTTGATGCAATTAATATAATGTATAGAGATACATTATAATATATGTTTAATTATTGAATTAGACTTTATTAATTTTGGATGTGATTCAAAATTAATTAATGAGAGAATTAAATATTTGAAGGAGTTCAAATATTAAATATGAATTAGATTCATATTTAACTATAGGTTAAAAATAATATGAATTGAGATTCATATTAAAACTATAGTATATGAGAGAATGCATTTGAATATGATTCAAATATGAATTTAATTAAATATGTGATGTTTGATTAATTCATGAATTAATTAATTGGAGAATCAATTAATTTAACTTAATTTGGTTAAATATGATTTAATCAAATTAATTATAAAGCTAATATTTAATGTACATTTGATGCACATTAAAACTATAGGTTAAAAGAGAGAGATGTACATTTGAATGTGATTCAAATTAAAAATTAAATAATTAATTTATAGATTGATTAATTATGAATTAATCAATTGGTTAATTTAATTTGGTTGAATATGATTTAATCAAATTGAATTAATACTATAGGTTAGGTGAGAAATAATCATTTAAATCATATTTAAACGATTAAACTAATTAAATATGATTTAATTAGATATTTAATTAATTAAAGTAATTAATTAAATAATATTAATTTAATTTAATTTTTAATTAAATTAAAATTCATAACTCCCAGCAACTGCTGGGAGTTGTATACGTGGTTTCTCCATAACCATTCATTCTCTCTTTATCAGTGGGGCTCTACAGGTTTTTACAGAAGGTGATTTTCTCTCAATACCTTCCAAGTTCTCTCCATCTCTTCTCTTAGAAGAATTTACAACAACCTTGTTGTAGAGATTTTTCCCTTCCAAGACACATTTTCGGGTTCCCACAAGCCACAAATCTCAAGGACTTAGATCGTAGGTGTGCTTTGGTGGTAGTGTTCTTGGAGCAAAATACAAAACGTGAACTTCTTCTTTTGGAGCTTAGTGTCTTTTGGTCTCCAACAAGTAAGTTCACATATTCTAAAGTGTTTAGAATGTTTTTGCATGCTTAATCTAGATTGAATGTTGTAGAATCGTTCTGCTGTTAATTTAGACCCAATGTATTGGTATTCTGTGTACTTGAAATTAGTTTATGCTCGATTAAATTCGCTTTTGTTGGAGATTCAATTCCTTCAAGAACGGCTTGTGGGAGCCGATTGTGATGTGAATTTAAGGGAGAAAAGGGTGGGTTAAGGAAAGTTTTTCACATTGGCTTTAAGCAAATTCTAGCGGAATTTCATTACCCATTCATCCATCTCTACAGGTTTTTCTATTTCCTTTAAATAGAAGGAAGCCATACATCTTAATCCTTCAAACAAGGACAACAATTGAGTAGGGGTGTAAATTTTTCGGGTCGGGTTGGTTGTACAGACAAACAGACCCGACCCAACCCGGGGAAGGATTGACCCGAACTGGGTCGGGTCGGGTCGGGTTTTTTTTTGTTTGTTTTTGTTTGTTTTTTGGGTCTCTCTCTCACTCTCACAACTTCTTCACAAAAATCTATTATGTTTTTCCCTTCCCTTGCATCTCAATATGCATATCTGCATGTACAAAGTGAGAGAAAAAGGGAATGAGGAAGAGTTTTCCAAAATAGCGCATAGAAATAAGTAAACATCGCCTCATTCTTGTCAATTCTTCTATTTCTTCACTGTTACAACCTTGAGTACAGCCAGAAAAAGCCAGCATATCCATCTTATACCTAAGATGAAGCACTAGGAAAGGGCCATTTTTTTTTCAATAGTTTGACAACCCTCCTTCCCAACTGCTCTAAGATGAAGCATTAGGAAAGGGCCATTTTTTTCTCAATAGCTTGACAACCCTCCTTCCCAACTGCTCTATTTCTGGGGTGAATTTCAGAGCACTATAGTTTACTCGACATCTCAGCTTCTGTATCTCCATTGGTTGGTCATTGTTGGCAAAGCTGGGGATCAGTTCTGTTCAGATGTGAAACTTTGTGCTTCTGAATCAACAGAAGAATCTATAATTGATAATGCATAAAGTATCTCCTAAGTGGGTTGTTGCTTTTATCATCAAAGAAACAGCAGACAAACAATTTCTTAATTAACTTCTGCAAGTAACTGAACTACGAACCTAACAGTTAGAACTTAGAAATAAACCCCAATGTCGGTTCCAAATAATTCCCTAATAAAGCATAAACAAAGCATTCTAACTTTCTAAGAAGAGGCAATTCAAGAAGTCAGTGGCAGGTTTACAAGGCGGTCTGCGAGTCGATGATGGACAGAAACAGAATCCGATAACCATTAACGAAACCAAAATATTCAAATCAGAATCACAAACGCTAACACAAATCTGCCAGTTCTATTGAAAAATACCTTTCAAGAATGTCTGGTCGACGAGAGAAAGAGGAAATGGAAGATCGAAATCGGTGGTATTTGATTTGGGGTTTTTTTTTGTTGTTGCGATTGCCGAAGTTCCAATTCTAGCCAAATGAACAGCTGGGGATCGTCTTCAACCTATAAAATACATTGTTGGAGATACAAGAAGCCATTGATTCATATTCGTTTGCAGTCGAAAGAAGAAGAAAACATTAAGGAAGAAGACGAATAGGAGATTGAAGAAACCCGACGACAAGCACGACAAGCACCGGCGGAGACGGCAAGCGATGACGACGACGACGACAAGCACAGGCGACGACAGCGACGACAAGCACAAGAGGAGAGGCGACAAGCAACAGACGAAAGATGAGGCGTAAGACGTTTGAAAATTGAAACCCTAGGTCTGAATGAAAGAGAACGTGCGCGTATGTGATATGTCGGTTCGGGCAAAGAAGAATATGAGGACCGAACCGAACCTTGTCGGTTTGGTTCGGTTCGATCATAATTAAACTTGAAAACCGAACCGAACCGAACTGGTTGTTCGGTTCTTTGCACCCCTACAATTGAGCATAGGAAGGTGTCACTAAATTGGCTTGAGTAAAGGGATTAGTCACCACCCACCTCCAAAAATGAGGTATTTTTTAATTTCAAATAATTCAAAAATTAATTTCTAAATTAATTTTAATAAAAACTAATTCTGATAATTAATTTTAAATAATTAATTATATTAATTTAATATCAAATATTAAATTAATTATTTAGAGCAATCCTGATTTCTCTCAATCCGATATGAAGCCCTATTCATATATCAAACCATAATACGTATCACATACACATATATAATATCATATTTAAATATTTCTAACTCTCCTTGTAGTTTAATTATCAATTAAACTATAAGACATTAAATATATAGTGTATATAATTAACGGTAACTCCTTAAATCAAATTTGAATGCTTCAAAATCTCTCATCACACTGTTTTGAGGTTTAGTCCGTATGAGCTAGCAGGAGGACCTAATGGACCTACAGATCATGGGCTCCATCGATCCAAAATTAATGGCTAAACTCTTTAACTTAGTTAACCAACATTCGTTAACTACCAGGACAATCTACTATAGCCCAGTAGTTGCACTTCCCTCACTGTAGATATATTTATATCCACTCGATATAACCATGATTAGTAAGTCATGTAGGGAACGGGGTCCCGGTGCAGCGGAAGCGGTTTCAGGAACAATTCGCAATTAATTTAGAATCATGAAATACCACTAGCAACATATATACATTCATTATCTAATGAATATCTAGATTAAGCATGCTGAATATCTATAGAATCTAATTCTAATTTATATAGTAACAAGTTACTTACTCTCGTTGATGACTCAGATTAAATTCACCAAATGCTTGAGAAATAATCACGAACTACTTGGAACACTACCATAGGGAAACACTGGTATTCTCTGGGGAATTTGGGGCCAAGGTAGTGAGAACCTTCTTCTTGATTTTAGGGAGAATTCTTTGAATTCAGAGAGAATAAATTGATTGGAATGCTTCAATTGGGAGGCATTCTATGGCTTATATAGAATGTCATATACTTTTCCTATTCATAGTAGGTTAATGACATATTTAATTAATTAATAATTAATTACTCTTCCCAGTTGTAATAGGATTGAGATTTATTTAATTAAATAATTAATTAAATCATTTCATTTAAGCCATATTTAAATGAATATTTCCCACATATCCTATAGTTTTAATATGTATCTAATTCATATTAATATTTGAATTCATTTAAATATTTAATTAATTTGGAATCATATCCAAAATTATAATGTATCATTATACATTATATTATTTCCCTCTTATTAATCAAGACTTTAATTTCCTCAATTACCCTTTACGAGCTACCAGTGAGACCTAATGGGCGTACAGATCAGAAGATCCAACGATACAAGATTAATTAGCTAAACTCATTAACCAAATTAATCGATGTTCGTTAATTGTGGGTACACTCCACCATAGACCCACAACTGCACTCTTGTCATTGCAGAATATTTTTGTGTCCATGGATATAGACCAATTAACAGCAAGTTAGTCTTTCACGAGTGTTCGTAACACCAGCTAGGTCAAATTCGCAGTCCAATCTTATTGACAGGACGATTCGGAGGGTGTCGAATTCTCCAATGTCCGTGCCAAATAAATTTATAATCACCATACACTAAACTACTTTGCAGCAGTAGTGGTTGGGGTCGAACACAGGGAGCACGTTTATAATTTGTTTAACTTAGATTTATTGAGACGATCAGACTAATAGGGGGTTTGAGATGTGAGAGATCAAAATGTGAGGGAAAATAAAATGGCGAGAATTTAAATAACAGAAAATAAATTGCAGAAATTAAATGGCAGAAAAACAAAAGGGAGTGGTTGATTGAACCTCAGGTTCATGTAATCGGTACATTCGATGCTCGTTTGGATGGATCTTAATCATAGATTATCTAATGGAAAAGCCAGAGAGCCATAGTATCCCTATTTTATTAACCCGACCAATGCATTGAAGCTAATCTAATTGATTACTAATTAACCTGACCAAATTAACCAGTTACAATTGCGTTCAATTAGGATAGTTAGATAGCCAATTTTATAACTAGGAAAAGCCAAAATTATAAGATTAACTAAGTGTTCAATGAAGGTGTACATATTACACATGTGGAAGCAATTGAAGATCGAAAGCACTTAAGACATTCAATTTTGCTCCTAAAGCATGCATGTTCTATAAAAGACAGAAAAGAGAGTTTAGAGAAAACCAACCTTTGTAGCTCACAAATGAGGTACTCCTTGTGGTGTTTTTCTTCTCCAACTTCTCTTGGACAACCTTTAGAGTCTTCCCTACTATTCTCCGGGCCGAGAACGACTTGTGGGAGTCTATAGTGATAGGGAATGGGAAGGGAATGCTTGAAGGTTCAAGCTCTATGGAGATATGAGATGAGAGAGTGATTGAGGAAGAAATTCAGCAGCATAACATTAAGGTAAATGCTATCTCATCCTCCAATCTGATTCTTCTTCTACTTATAGAGAGAATCCATGCAAGAAGAAGCCTCAAGATGCAAGACACATGGTGGTCTTAAGGGTGAAAGTGGAAGCTAGGTGTTCAAGCAACATTACATGCAAGTATGCATGTTTGTGGTGTAATTCCACTTTGAATCTTCATGCAAGAGTGGAATTACAACATTTTCCACTTACCATGATTCAAAATCAGATTTCAAATATTCATTTATGATATTAATATCAATTCTAAATGTGACATTAATATATAAGATCATATTTGAACCTTGCCCAATTGATTATAAATGATTAAGCAAGTTAATCATCTTAATATTGTGCATCTTTTATATATGAATCTTAATTCATGTATATAGTATTTAAAACCCTTTTAAATACTTTATCTCTCATTTTCTAATTTAATTCATAATTAAATTATTGTGTCAAACACAATTTTACGATAATACCCTTTTTCCCGACTTTGAACAATTCAAAGAATCCTATCAATTTTGTTCTAGGCTATATTCCGATATGAGCTAGTAGGGGGACCTAATGGACCTATAGATCATGGGCTCCAACGATTCGAGACTAACCGACTAATCTCATTATCCAAGCTAGCCAACATTCGTTAACTACCGGGACACTCCACTATAGCCCGATAGTTGCACTCCCCTCACTATAGATATATTTCCGTCCACTTGATTTAACCATGTTCAGTAAGTCGTTCCTTCACAGGTTGTTCGTAGCTATAGCTAGGTCAAATAACCGTTTTACCCCTATAGTACTTCTTGTTCCTTAAGTTCCACTAATCCTCTAATGAACAATCGGTTTGTGGTCCAACCATCAAACCTAAGTCCCTCTCGATCCAGCGAGAGGGTGGGGCCCCTTGTTCAAGTCCTGGAGTTAGTACTTAAGAGAACAACCTCTCTGCTATCCCTGAAAAGGGTAGGAGTGAATTCCGTCTTGCGAAACTATGTCCCCAGCTATCTATTCGATCTTATCCCCAAAATGGTAGGCTTGTTGAGTCGGCGATGCTGGCCACTCTCACCCATGCAGATCAAAGGATAATCTCGTATAAACAGGAGTTCATAGCTCGCTCAGGATTAAGAACGAGTTACCTAGGTCATCTATGAGAAATAGTCAGTTTCTACGGTAAACGGCGTTATAAAGAGAAAGTGACTTATTTCGTGGTCCTGTCTTATGCAAACTCATTGCATAGGACGCCCCCACTCGCATGTCTCCACATGAACGACTTAGGATCTCATCGTTTGTACTTAATACAAAGTGGGCCGCGTCCATAGTGTCACCAGGATAAGGCACCCAACCGTATCCTTATACTATAGACTATTTTGACTATAAACTTGAACTTGATCCTACGATATGTCCCTACATATAGTTCGAGTATTCATTTTATAGTCAAGGATCTTAGTTTATTGGATTTAGGTTAATCATTCGCAATGTATATATTCAATAACATATTTTACTGAATAACCTCAATAACGTCTTTATTGAAAATAGAATATGTTTAATGATTTACAAACTACGAGTTTATAGGACATTAAACCCAACATTCAATTCTAGGCTAACATGCAATTTGCTACAAGATTAGGGATAAAATGCCTAAACTAGAGCCACATGCTTCACCGATTGCTACCAATAGCGAATATGATTAAAACGACGGCGATTGGGGTTGTCAATCCCTCCTATCAATTCTAACCATGAATAAAATAGAATTGAAACACACATAAAACAGTAAATCAGAATGAAAATGCTCAAAATATCATAAAGAATCCAAACCAAACTTACAACCGAGTTCCCAATTACATGAAATTCACCTAGCCGAACATCGAGCAAGGCGTCGGGACTCAATCAACCACCCAATCTAATCTAATCCTAAGCTAATACAAAGGAAAAAAGAAAAATATGGAGAGAATACAAGAAAAGCGACTGGGAGAAAAGAAAAATCAGAGAATTCCATGACCTAAAATGGAAAAGTCCTATTTATAAACTGCGGCAGCGTCTCGACACTGATGCTAAATTAGCCCGCTTCGGATGTCCGTAGCGTCGAGACGCTACCTCTCGAGAAACCAGCGTGTTTGTGGCATTTTCGAGGGTCTTGACGTTGGTTTGGCCTTCAGCATGCGTTGACCAACGTTGACCAAGGGCATTTCCGTCATTTTGCTTCGGTTTAGCTCGTTTTTGGCCCGTTTGGTCCCAAACTCATATTTTAGACCTGCAATAATATTACAATCAAATTAAAGCATTTTGTGCACTGAATACAATGAAGATAAGCAATTTAGGAGGAGATAAACATATAACAAATTCACTCTATCAAATTACCCCCAACCTAAATCTTACTAGTCCTCGAGCAAGCCTAAACTATAGAATATGAATGATAGAGATTAAAGTATTGAAATTTATCACGATCAAATCCCTGTGCTATTTATGCTAAATATTTTGCCTAAGAGAAGCTAATGCATGCTAACAAATTATGAGACAAATCAAAACTTTTCCAAGAATATTCTCGTGCGTGTGTGTGTTTAGCCTCTCCTAAAGCAACCCTTACTAGCTCGGGAATGATTTATAAGACCCTCCACCTATCTCCTCCCTACACTGGTACTAAGGTCTCACTTAAAAGGCTAAATGGAAAAAATTAGGATGCTTTCTCATTACCTAGGCACCTGAAATATAAACAAGGAATTCCTTTTTCTTTTGCATTCTTTTTAGGCGGGACACTAGCTTTCACACTACAATGCAAGGACCCATAACCCGAGTTTAACCCTTGGTTGGCCTAACTGATCACACGGTAGGTAGCTCTTTTTACCCCTTATCACTCATGATTATTGCAAAATTTTTTTTTTATAAAAATAAAACAAGGAAGATGAGCTAATATAATTTTTCTTTATGCTCGCGCTCACTCACTCATTTTACCACTCATTTTCTTTTTCTCAAGCAGACACATATTGTTTTCTTTTTCCTAGGCAAGGTTTGCACACTAATTTGCAAAAAATTTAGACTTCCTAGCTTAACCTTACACCTATCGGGGTGACAACAGATCTATGGAACTCATAACGCAATCTTAAGCCTTGAAGACTAACTAAAGAAAAAGGCCAAGTGCTCAAAACTTACAAGAAAACTCGAGAAAATTTTTAAAAAGGCTCAAAATTTTGCTAACAGACTTCACTTCAACAAAAACAAAAGAAAGAGCATAAATGCACATGCAGAAATGATCATAATAGATAAAAAATCCCAACACCTAATCTCAACAATAAAAGCTCGAAAATTTTATTTTGCTGAAAACTGGTTCCAATGCTCAGATGCATGACCTCAAACAAATCAAAACAGAGCAAACAAATATATAAACATAGCATGCATATAAAATAATGCCTGATGCTTAGATGCATCAAGACTCAACCTAAAAACCACTAGCATGCAATGCTTTCCACCCCCAACCTAAATCATTCATTGTCCTCAATGTAGTCTACACATGCAAACATAAGGGACAAAAAAGAAAGGGGAACGGAAAATCTCCCCTGAATTTAGGCACAACGGTTGGAGTGGTGACTGAAGCTGCTTAGAATGATCGCCTTTTCCGATTTAGGGGATTCTACAAAACAAAAACAAAAACAAGAACTAAGAAAGAAACTAAACAAACAGACAAACAACTAAAGAAAACAAAAGGAAGGGATAGAGATTATTCAAATGCAAGTTTTTAACGTCGCCATGCTCGACGGGATGTTGCGATCTTCCTGTCAGGGTACATAGAAGTTCTCAAATTTCTTCGGGTCCTTCTTCCTTGAATCCACGAAACCTACAAACAGAAGTAGGCTTACCCATTTCTCATGGGACCCAGAAGATGCATTATATTTTTTTAATTTTTCAATATATAAGAAGAAAGAGAGAAAATCAGAATAAAAAGACTCAAGGGATATAATGTTGTGAGACAGGGCGGAGGATAAATCAGATAAAGGAAACTCTAGAGATAGAATAAACTTAGGCTTTTCAGTTTGAAACTCTATCACCTGAACCTCCTCACATTCGGGCTTAGAATCTCCCTTAATCTCACAATCTTGATCTTGGAATGGCAAGGAACACTCATCCTCATCGGCAGTCTCCACAATGGAAGATTCCTCTAGCTTTGGGATAATCTCTCAGCACTGTTGCTCTCGCTGCTCAACTGATCTCTTCACTCGTGCAACAGAGGCAACCAACCCAGCAAATTCATCATTCATAATGCTCAATTCAGGTCTAATCTCCTGCTGAACCTAAAGAGAGATGTTAGCAAACTTATAAACCTTTTATTTGCGAGATTTACCTGAACTAGACGGCTGATTATGCTCATGCGGTTGCTCCATCTGATGTTTGTGGCAGGGTACAGGGACTCCATGATGGTGAAGAGCTCTACTCTCCGCAATTCTATGCACTGACCCTACTAATTGCTTACATAAAGAGGTTAGCTTAGATATTTGCTTTCTAATTTCACTTACCTCTTCATTACAACGAGCTTCTTCTCTAGTCGCGAAAAGATGATAAAATGCCATCAAGATTAATTCAAGGAAAATACAAAAACAAAAGAAAATATCCCAATGAATCCAAGAAAAACAAATTAAGCTTGGCTCCCCGGCAACGATGCCAAATAAATTCTCCAACGTCCGTGCCAAATAAATTTATAATCACTGCACACTAAACTACTTTGCAGCAGTAGTGGCTAGGGTCGAACACAAGGAGCGCATTTATAATTTGCTTAACTTAGATCTATTGAGACGACCGGACTAATGGGGGGGGTTTGAGATGCGAGAGATCAAAATGCGAGGGAAAATAAAATGGCGAGAATTTAAATAACAGAAAATGAATTGCATAAATTAAATGGTGGAAAAATAAAAGGGAGTGGTTGATCGAACCTCGGATTCATGTAATAGGTACATTTGATGCTCGTTTGGATGGATCTTAATCATAGATTATCTAATAATGAAATTTACTTTTTAAGCCTAACATACTCCTGGAAAAGTCAGAGAGCCATAATATCCCTATTTTATTAACCCGACCAATGCATCGAAGCTAATCTAATTGATTACTAATTAACCCGGCCGAATTAACTAGTTACAATTGCATTACGATTATGATAGTTAGATAGCCAATTTTATAACTTGGAAAAGCCTAAATTATAAGATTAACTAAGTGTTCAATTCTAGGTTAACATGCAATTTGCTACAAGATTAGGGATAAAATGCCTAAACTAGAGCCACATGCTTCACCTATTGCTACCAATAGAGAATATGATTAAAACAACGACGATTGGGGTTGTCAATCCCTCCTATCAATTCTAACCATGAATAAAATAGAATTGAAACACACATAAAACAGTAAATCAAAATGAAAATACTCAAAATCTCATAAAGAATCCAAACCAAACTTACAACCGAGTTCCCAATTACATGAAATTCACCTAGCCAAACATCAAGCAAGGCGTCGGGGCTCAATCAACCACCCAATCTAATCTAATCTAATCCTAAGCCAATACAAAGGAAAAAAGAAGAACAGGGAGAGAATACATGAAAAGCGACTGGGAGAAAAGAAAAATCAGAGAATTCCATGACCTAAAACGGAAAAGTCCTATTTATAAACCGCGACAGCGTCGAGACGCTGACGCTAAATTGGCCCGCTTTGGATATCCGTAGCGTCTAGATGCCATGAGGTAGCGTTGAGACATCGTGAGGTAGTGTCGAGACACCTTAAGACGCTACCTCTCGGGAAACCAACGTGTTTGTGACGTTTTCGAGGGTCTCGACGTTGGTTTGGCCTTTAGCATGCGTTGACCAAGGGTATTTTTGTCATTTTCCTTCAGTTTAGCTCATTTTTGGCCTGTTTGGTCTCCAACTCATATTTTAGACATGCAACAATATTACAGTCAAATTAAAGCATCTTGCGCACTGAATACAATGAAGATAAACACTTTAGGAGTTGATAAACATATAACATATTTGCTCTATCACTTATGCAAACTCATTGCACAGGATACCCCCACATGCGTGTCCCCTACACAAACACATTGGATCATTGCGTTTGTATCAAATACAAAGTGGGTCTTATCCATAGTGTTACCAGGATAAGGTACCCAACCTTATCCCTATACTATAGACCCTTTAGGCTGTATCCTGAACACTGATCCTCGTATGTCTCCACATATAGTTCAAGACTCATGTAACAGCCTAGGATGTTAGTTTATTGGATTTAGAGTTATTTAAGACAAAACAACTAATAATTCCATAACTCTTTATAAAATAACAATAAATGACGCTTTATTGATAACAATCAATAGTTTTCATTCACTATCTACGAGTTTTAGGGCATAAAACCCAACAAACTCCCATTTGAACTAAAACTTTGGTTAGTGGGATATGCATTGTTGATGCAACAATACCGCAAGTGCACGGGCCGCAAGTAATATAAAACGGAAATATTCCGAGTATCGAATCCACAGGGAGGCGAAGCGATAATTAAGCAAAGCAATAATTCCTTGAACACTAAAAGTACTTGGACGAAATAATATTTAGGGACCAAACCATGAAACAAAAATGAATTTAAAAATTAAAGCGATTAAGGAAATCAAATTGATCAATCAAAGGAATAAAAAATATGGAGAAAGAGTTTTGAGTGAGAAGCGGGGTCTTGAAGTTCAATTAATAGCTAAATAATTATTACAATTATCCTATCTCATTGCCCAACTAATTATAATCCTAGAATCTCCGTTAATCACATAGGATTTCTTGTCGGTTTCCACTAATTCTAATTAATCCATTTTAACAACCTAAGTGTCCTTAGCACCATTAAAATTCGTTAATTATTAAGCTCTGATTCATTATTGGAATCTAAGTTTAATCAACTAATCCCGTTGTCACTACGGGCAATTAAACCAATTGCATGGATTATGATCTATCCTAATTTCTCTCCGTCGAGTTTCCATTCAGAATCGGATCAGTATATAATTGGCCAGATTATAAACAACATTACGAGCATCTATACAAATAATTAGTAAAAAGGGCAAGAGATAGGAAATTATAATAACATTTTAACTATGAATTTTCATTTCAAGACCCCAAAATGGGGTTTAGCTATACATGACTATAATATCCACAATGTATACAATTGAAATCATAAATTGGAGCAAAATAAGAGAAAAGGAAATGACCGTCGAAAACCCCGTTGTCACACCCCCTCCTGGACCACCTGCTAGCTTAGCCCGAAAGACGGCGTGAAGCCAACAGACATCGTCACCTCTAACGATCCCTGTTGACCCTACTGAAACGTTGAACCTGATAAACATACTAATCATAGATATAAAACATTCTATATGAAACACCACACAGCGGAATCCACGGAAACCTTTCAACATACACATGGTGCAGCCCTGACATAACATGGTTTGGAAAGTAACCTGATATAGATATCACGACCAAAACATATACAACTAGAGTTATACATCCACGACCTCTAGGACGATATTATACAACCCTTACAAAACATTTACAATATGAACGGACTCAATATACAACTCCAACCACGTACTGGAGCTTGATCTAGAACTTTCAGCAGACGTTGGCAGTGTATCAGGCACCGGGAGCTCGATCTCTACCTGAAAGTGGAAAAACATTTTGAAAGAATGAGCTACGAAGCCCAGTGAGTGACTAACTTTAAAATTCTAAATCCGGAAGTCAAAACACGTGATAATCCTTTAAACATATAAATATGCTCAATCAAAGCATTTAACATAAACGTGTAATAATAAAGGCTTTCCAAAACATCTCGTAAGTTTGTCATTAAAAATCTAGCAAGACATATTAAGTACATCAAACGTTTTAACTAACATGACCGATCTACGTTGTGTAGGGCACGCTCAGTACAACCAACGTTTACTAATCCTACGATGTAGTGGGGCCCGCCCAGCACTCCCATCGTCTTTGTCGTAGTGGGGCCCGCCCAGCACTCACGATAGCATCGTTGTCACGGAGTACACTCAACGTCGACAACGGAATATAACTTGTGTGCACACGGTACCATATAGCCTCAGGCTCAATATCTCAGTCATGTAGTCAATAGAAATCTCAGAAAATCACATGAAAACATTAAAACATGCCTGCTTATCGTTATCTTTCGTAAAACTTAAGCTTACTCAACTTGCTCGTGGAAAACCGAAAATCATTTAGAAGTACTTGCTAATCCATACTTTACTTTAAAAGCTATCGTTTCAACTACTTTTCATAAAGTCATTAGCCACATGCTCGTATATAAACCTCGTTAGAAAATCTAAGCTCAAAACTCATGCTTGAAACTGTTCATAAAAACCATGTATCATTCATAGAAAAGCATGTAAAACATATAGTCATGAACAACCGTTTAAGAACATTTTCGAAATTCATTTTGTCACTCACAGTCTTATCTAGTTCCCCGGTTTGTAGACTCGACCTATTTCCTCTTGGCCTGTCAAATAACCAAAACCGAGCATTAGAACCATAGATAGATTTGTCTTTCCATGCTCATGAATTTTTAAACAATTGGATTAAGAATCACATTCACACTCCACTCTCCAGATTTTCCAGATTCTATACCCTAACTTCCAACACCCATAACTTCCTCAATACTTAACCAAAATTAATGAAATACACATCAAACTCTTCATTTTCGAACACTCTACAACTTACCTGAAGAAATGAAAACGAGATTCCCAACCAATTTGTCCAGAAATGCCCCGAAATCAGACAACACAGATTCGAGCTTCTCTGTTACCCTTTATCTTCCTCCTGAAATTAAACCTACTTCAAGTCATTTTTGGCTCACGAATTCTTCATGAAGGTTGTAGATAATTGAATAAGCTTTCCAACCATACCAAATAGAGCTTCTGATTCAACTGGTACACCCCAGAATCCTCCTGCTTTGCTCGAAAATCATGTGCTCTGTTTTCCATTCAAAAATCCATTAACTTCTCATACGATTTAGCTCAAGCTTCCTTCATGAAATTTGTTAGAAAATGAACTAACGTTCAAGAAAATCAAACCTCACCTCTTGGTTCCTTCTGTGTAGCTCAAACCGAATAAAAAAGCAGAGGTTGACAGGTTGATCTCAGATCCTGCAATGGCTGGCTTTGCATGAGCTTTTCCCTATCTTCTTCAACCTTAAACCACGAAATTCTTCTTCTTCCTCCTCCTTCACTCTCTCCTTAAAGTGCTCTGAAAGTTTTAGTGGAAAAGGATGAGAAATGAGGCTGATAATGGGCTGATAAGAATGCTAGTCGGTGGTGCCCTTCTTGCTGTCCATTCCCACTTCATTTCTTTTTTTTTTTTTTTCCTTTTTCCTTTTCCTTTTCCTTTTCCATTTATTTTCTTTTCTTCTTTCCCATCTCCTTCCTTTTTAAGTGTATAATTTCCAACAACTTAGATTCAACCATGAAGCCACAATAGATGATAAGAGAAAATTATCTAAGGGAAAGTCTCGGGTTTACACCCGTCGCTAGCGCTTGGAGTCCCTTCGAGCACGCCTTGAGCCTCCTAGAGTGCTCCCAAAAAGCTCCCCAAAATTTTCCCACTCTAAACTCTCAAAAGGCTAAAAAGCCTTGAGAGAATTCTCCAAAAGAGAAAAGGAAAGGAAGGAAAGGAAGGGTGGTGAATTGATTGATGATGAAAATGGGCACCAAGGGGGTCCTTTTATAGGCCCGGAATAGGGACAGCGTCGCGACGCTGTGTCGTCATCCAACTTGTCTGCCAAGAAATGGTCCCCACAGCATCTCGATGCTGTGCGGTTTCCAGACCCAGCAGGCGCGGTTTGGGCTTGAAACTTGGGCCAACTTCAATTCTTTTTTGGATCTTCTCTTCATGGTTTGACTCTTGGGCTCCCCCTTTGACCCATGGATGGACATTTGGCTTGGATTGCTCATTTTTGGGCCTTTTTCCACCAAAAATCCATAAAATGCTCCTAAAGACAAAATAGTAAATTATTTTAGATTTCTTCAATAAATACACAATCAAAGCGCTCAAAAGCTTAATAATTTAGGACTAAAATAGCGACATTTCTGTCCGCTATCAAACACCCATCTACTTCTCTTAGGAGTTGGAAGGAGTAAATTCCATCTTGTGTTGTAATGCCCCCAGCCCCCCACTTGGTCTTGTCCGCAAGAAGGTAGGCTTATTAAGTCGGCGTGCAGGCCACTCTCACCTATACTAATCAAAGGACAATCCCTTGTGAGAAGGACTTCATGACACACTCAGGATTAAGACTGAGTTACCTAGGTCATCCTATAAAAACAGGAAACTAATTAGTTAACGGTGTTACATCTAGTGGTTTACTATTTCGTGGTCCGATCTTATGCAAACTCATTGCATAGGATACCCCCGCTCGCATGTCTCCTACATGGACTCCTTGGATCAATATGCCTGTATCGAATACAAAGCGGGTCGTATCACATAGTGTTACCAGGATAAGGTACCCGGCCTTATCCCTGTACTATAGACCTTTTAGGTTGTTACTTGAACACCGATCCCCGTATGTCCCCACATACTAGTTCAAGTTACATATACACAACCTTGGATCTTAGTTTATTGGATTTGGGTCATATTGTGCAATTTTAGACTTAATATGACAATAACACTTTATTACATACACCTCAATAATACTTCATTGTTACAAGTGTATAATTCATTAACATTCACTATCTACGAGTTTTAGGACATAAAACCCAACAAACTCCCACTTGGACTAAAAATCTAGTTTAGTGGGATGTACAATAATCTATACCAGCAGTGGGTGTATAAATACATGTATAATACATAGAACGTATTTACAATGTACAAATACAATAAACTAGGATATCACTATACCCATTACATAATGGTATCACTATACCCATTACACTTCTCCCACTTGCCCTAGATTACATCTTTGTACATAACTCGTAGACCTAGACCTTCTAGATGACCCCCATACACTTTAGCCGAGAGAGCCTTCATGAATGAACCAACAATATATCCTTTAGATTCAATGTGCTTGCTTGTCTTGCAATAGGCAAGTTCATATTTGGAACACCTTCCAAATTAGGCTTGAACTTCCTAAGTCATACAATCTCTATCGCTGCTTCATAAGCAACAGCTTGTCGGCCTATATGGTCGAGACAGCAAATATGTCATACTATAGCTCCTCCATTAAGAGTGAACACAGACAATGTGAACATCTATGTGGTAGTGTATCCGGTAACGATCCAATCCTTAGTGTTATACACGAGCATATAGATCCTCGTTCTAAGATACTGGAGGATTTACGTAACGACTCTCCAGATATCAAATCCTGGATTTGATTGATACTTTCTGACAATCCCTATTGCATAGGGCTTATGTCTCATGTCCTCAACTTCTTGAGGTGGTTAAGGACACTCTTCCTTAGACTAATGAATTCCATGCCTGAAAGGTAATTAACCTTTCTTGGAATTTTGCATCTTATATCTAACTGACATCTTGTAGACATAAGACACTTTAGACAAGGCTAGCTCAGCTTCTCCCAAATTTTCATTTGGAGATGAGATGCTAGCCTTTTTCAATGCCAGTAAGATAACCTATATCATTCCCAATGATTAGGATATCAATCATATACAACATTAAGAAAGCTACTAAACTATTGATGATGATCTTATAGACACAATACTCATCAATGTCTTGATTAAAGCCAAAAAAAATTGATCACTGTATCAAATCTTAAATTCAAAGATCGAAATGCTTAGGTCAATCTATGAATGGATCACTTAAGCTTGCAAACCCTTTTGCTTTTGATCTTGCTCAATGAACCCTTCCGGGTGAGACCTTTAATGTCTCATTTTCTATTGTAAATCCACTTGTAACTTATAGGCGTTACCCATCAAGAAGATGTACAAGATCCCAGATAGAATTGAAATACAAAGACTCCAATTTCAAGTCCATGGCTTTAATCCTCTGATCGTTGTTAACATCATTCATTTTCTTTCTAAAAGACAATGAATCCTCTATGCCATCATCAAGTATGATGATCTAGGGTTCAATCAAGCCCATGTAACGTTCAGGTTATAAAACAACCCTCCCACTACATTGAGGCAATCTCAACTATTGAAATGGATGTGACTGACCAGATATACTGGTCCATCAACAACTCTTGATGAACAACCAGCCTCATCAACAACTCTTGTGGATGTTCTGTAGCTTCATTAGCTTTCCACTTAAACCGACTGGCTTATGATTTCTCATTTGGTCTTCTTCTGAGAATTTAGCATTTGTTGATACAAATTCTTTATTCTCTTGTGGATTGAAGAAGATCCAGTTCTCGTTTCCTTTGGGGTTGCTATTGCAGTCAATACTGCATGACCACAAAATGAGCCAGGCAATTGAGCATAGCTCAACATGGATTGAACCATATCCAATAGGGTTCTATTTCTCCTAACTGAGATTTAGGATGTGATCCCATGTACTATCAAATAGTCATGGAATCTCAAGTCCTTGTACTTAACACTTTGATCAGATCGAAGTGTTTTTATCATCTCACCTAACAAGTTTCCAACTTCAGTCCTAAGCTCCTTCGAATATCTCAAGAGCTTCAAACTTAAGTTGCATTAGGTAAAGATACTCATACCTTTGAATAATCATCCAAAAGAGATGAATTATTCATGCCCTCCCACTGCTTTAACATATTGGACCACAATGATCCAAGTGTACAAGCTTAAGGGCTCTTTGGCTCTTTAGCTTTTTTCCAGTAAAAGAATAATAAGTCATATTGCCCTTAAGGCATGATCTATAAGGCAGTAAAGAGTCATCTTCTAACTCACTTAGACGTACACTCTTGGCCATTCTCCCAATCAAATTGAGATTAATATGACCTAACCTTATGTGCTAAAGAAAGGTATTTTCCTTTAGGAGAAATCCTTTGCCTCTTATCATTTTGAGTAGTAGCAGTCTTAAACATCTCAGCATTCATGACTGCTTTACTCTTGATTAGTCTTAAAACAGTTAGGTTACTTCCCAGTAAAGCTAAACAAATATCAACTCCCTTTCTTGAAACAAAACTGCGTTAGTAGAGAAAGGTAAAGAGTAACATTGTTCTATCAAATAAGACACAAAAATCAAATTTCTTTTGATCTTAGGAATTACATACACATTATCTAATAATATGAATTTTCTCCCACTGAGAAAAATAACTTAATGTTCCCCACTGCTATAGCCAAAATAACCTCTCTAATTCTAACTTTGAGAGTTATTACACAAGCAGCAAGCTGTTGCGAGGAACTTATTCCTTTAAAAGAAGAACACACGTGATTTGTGGCCTCTGAATCAAGTATTCAGGGAGAATCACTATTCTTCACTAATCACGTTTTCAAGACAAGTAAATAAAAATTACGGTCTTGAACAAGTTCTCTTTTTGCTAAGCCGGGTTCTATGTCATATTCACCAAGAACAATTCTTAATGAATTAAACATATGGGGCATGAGGACATTCCTCAGTTAAGAATAATCCTAGACTTATTTACCACAATTTGTCGTTTAAGCATGTTGTATTACCGTTATTTATAAAATGACGTAAGACAATACACATAAAATTATTATATAATTGCTGAAGTAACAAATTACTTGTATTATTAATTGTACTAACCCATTACAAATAATCCAATCAAATTCTGCAAAAACAAATAAGCAATCAAAGAAACCCTATAAAACTATTGATTTGGTTTATGCAACGATACTTCAAAGGTTTAGAACAACAGCCATCGAAGGGTGGTCAGCTACTCCTCTGAATTGAGACAATCTCAACCAAACTCTAACACTAGAATAACTCATATTCCGTTAGCGTTTAGTTACCGTTGTTTGGTCAAGGATTAGTCAACACATTTAACTCATCCCCGTAAGTGTAACCCTCCCACTTTCATATCTCAGAGGCACGCACCAACAGGCTACCGAAGGGAAAGACAACTGTTGGTGATTAGCCTAAGTGACCCTATCCTATTCACGAGTTCACGGTGTTCCGAATCCTATGATCAGACCCTCCGAAGGGATGGTCGCTCCAGGACGACACGTAGGCGGATCATAAGAATCTCACAGTGTGACCTAGGGTTGGAGATCGAGGGATACGTTGACATGTGTCCCGCTCCCACTTACTATAGACACTTTCCCCATTCACCCTGATATTGACCCATGCAAACACTTTCCGAAGGGAGGCTGCGCCAAGGCGACACGAAGCCGAGCATGAATCTTACGTTGTAAATATAGGGACGTAGGAGCAAAACTTGATTTAAATCTCGTTTTGTAATTTTCTTCCCACTGAAAATGTCCTACAGTTTATTTAGGGTTATTTAACGTAGATAAATTCGGCTAAGTCAATCTATCTAAGTCTAATCCTATTACAACTCTTATGGTGAGGATTTAATGGCAACATTCCAGGTGAATTAAACTATTTTAATAAACCTAACAATATTGCATGTTAACATGACTATGGTTAATTCAACTCAAGGTTCAGGTTAGTTCCCAGGTAGGAGGTGTTTCGTAAACTGTCATCTTAAGTACCTCCAGCCTGAGACAGAACTTCACCGAGAGAGTTCCCTTATAACCATAGTAATCTAAAATCTTTACTCTAAAGATCTATGTGTATTAAACTCTTGGGAAAAATACACTTTTGGTCCCTGAGTTTTCAAACTCAACAAAAATACCCCTGAGGTTTGAGATAAGGAGCAATTTGATCCCTGCCGTCCATTTTGCCGTTAAACCCTAACAATTTGCTGACGTGGCACCATTATTTTAATAAAAAAATAATTTTTTAAATTTTCTAAATAAAAATATATTAAAATAATATAAATATTATTATTTTATCATTTTTTTAAATTTTTTCTCCTTCTCTCTCTTATTCTTCTTCTTCTCTGTCCTCCTCTTCTTCTCCGTCCTGCTCTTCTTCAACCTCTTCCTTATTTTGCTCCACAAACCGCACAGAAGAGTTACACGCTAAAAAATGCTAAAAAAATAATGTGCTAAACAATTGCAAATATCCTAGCTCAAACTCCTAAACTCATGTTTCATTGAACGCAGCTTCAACCAACCTAGCAGACGTGTTCTTCACTTAATATATTGTTTCTTTACATATATATATAAATATATCGATATATATTTAATACGCGCGTTCTTCACGACAATCTGCAACCATCTGCCAGCGTCGATACGTCATTTAGGCAGCGTCTCGACGCTTACTCTCAGGATTTCCAGTTTTCTTCGTTTTCCAACGACAATTTTCCTTGATTTGGCTCCAAATTTCTTCCAATAATCATAAAAAAACAGCCACAATCGATAGACACGGACTTACAAACTCGATTTTCAACAAAACACCCAAAACACCGGGCTCTTACATTGATCAAATCAACAAAAATTGCAAAATCTAATGCCAAAAACCCAAAACATCTACTAGGAAACCTTTCATTCATCAAATGCATAAAGGTTATCACCAAAAGCTAATGCAAATTTCAGAGAAACAAGATTAGATCTACGATCCCAATTCCGTTACAGCGGAAGCAATTGGACCGTTAGTAAATTAATTTTGTTTTACAAAATACCAATACATTGGCAAAAAGTTAAGCTATGATAAACATACCTCTGTCTGACGACTATGAATTCTTCAACGGACACCACCACAAGGGCTTCCCCACTATAGCTCTGAGATTAGGAACGTAGTTGTGAGACTACCTAATCTTGTATGGGAAAAACTCTTAGAGAGATTCTCTCTAGAGTTCTTGAGTTGAGAGAATATGAGAGGGAGGCTAGAATGAGACCTTAGGGTTAGGGTTCTCATAACCTTTCCTTTTATAAGAGAGGAAACCCTAATGTGAGGTTAGGAAACAATCTTGACCGTTAGATCAAGATCAATTAATTAATTGATTAAATCAATTAATTAAATGTTAATTAATTAATCTCATGCACATTTAAATCTTATTTAAATGTAATTTCCTCACATAATATATAGTTTAATTAAACTTAATTAAATCGCATTTAATTAATTCAATTAAACTAATCAATTAATTAATTTCAATAATTTATTATTTTCATAATTAAATATCACCCATATTTAATTAATTACACATTAGAACAATGCTAATGAAAACCAACTGCAAAGAGAATCAATAAAATCAAAACTTAGCAGAAGGACCAGTCTATTTTACTTGCTCATGGGACGACATAACGAGAAATCCAAAATGGACGATCAATAATGCCTTTACCCCTTAGAAAAAAGAAAAGGAACTATCTCATATAGTTGAACATCCTGATGGGAGAGTAGATATTAAATTTGAAGATGAAATTCCTCAATTCCCGTTGAATAAAGAAAACATGAATAGAAAAGAATTCATGAGTAAAAGACCAAGTACTTCAGGAATAAAACCAGAATCTCATTCTAATTTTATTGGAGCTAATTCCTTAAGAATAAGATCTGTAAGACTAGAACAAGGAGTTCCAAATCTACAATATGAAGAAGAAAAACCACCCTCTCCAACTCAAATAGTTATGGAGACAGAGTCAATATTCAAAAGCCAATTGAATGTCATAATATCAGAAAATGAATTCAAAATAGATAAACAAGCCCTTCAAAAGGAATTCATGACTCAAGAGAATAAAGAAGACAAGAAGCTCTTCTTTAAGACATATACAGAAACACAAAGAAAAGTCTTTAAGGAAGAATATTTTCAGGCTTTAGAAAAACTACAAGAAAACATATTCTTTTTTAGATGGTTTAATCAAAGAGAAGAATATTCTCATATAAGCACCATTAAAGAAATGGAGAAATGGAAAACAATGAGAAGAGGAGAAATCCAAGGAGATTTTCCTCCAATGGAAGATATTGAATTCAACAGTTTCTATCATGAGAAAATAATTGCAAAACCCTTTCAATTGATAAAAGAGTCAGAAGAAAATAAATCTCCTACAAATAAAGAGATTAAAAGTTTACAAGTTCAAAATAACTATTCAAACAGAATGTTAACCTCAATAGCAGAACAAGTTTATAAGCTAGAAGAACTAATAGAACCCCGAAACAAACAATCAAGCCATTGTTTAATCCACCAGAAAAAGTAAGGCTAAAAACACCAAGAACTCATATAATAGACAAAATTGATAAAAGATTAAAAGCTTTAAATTTATCAGGAGAATCTTCAAAACAGATTAATGTTCTTAATGTCAGTGACGTAGAATCCTTAGTAGAGCAATTTTCATCCCTCAAAAACGAAGAACCATCGAATTTAAATCGAATCAGAAATTACAAACCAATCAATGAAAATGACAGAATAAATTGGTACCACAGACCAACAATGCCAGACTTAAACTATGAACAAAACTACAGATTCATGAGAAACACTCAGTATGATGGTCATTCCATATATATATGGAATATAGATGGAATGTCGGACAAACAGATAGAAGATACTCTCCATGAAATGCTCATGCCTGCAGTAGCCTATGAAGCAAGTGATCACTCAAACAATGCGGCATCAAAGTTAATTATCAATGGATTCAATGGAATGCTTAAAGCATGGTGGGATCTTTGTTTATCCCCAACCGATAGAACCGTTATCAAAGAACATAAGAGTAAAGTAAGAAAAAACTAAAGAAATAAAAACAGAAGCTACTGATATAAAAACAAGCGGACCGAGTACCTCTATTACAAAAAAGGTAGAAGTAGAAGAGGAAATAGAAGACGTAGTACCAACATTAATTTATGCCATAGCCCTACATTTTACACCAAGAAGTAGCTCAATAGGTGCAGACAATCAAAGAACAATTTAAAAAAATTTAAGATGTACAAACCTAGCCAATTTTAAATGGTATAAAGGATAACTTGCAAAAAGCAAGTTATTTCTCCTTTAAACTTAAGCTAAAACAAGGCCAAAAGATACATTGATGCGTTACCTCAACGCAATAAGAAAGGAAAATGCGATGGTTTTCTACGGTAGGCTATATTTATGGATGCGGTATGAAATTATAAAAATATAAGGTGCTAACACATTTAATTCAGTTGTTTGTTGCCCAAGTTTCTCTCAGCGTAGGCACACATCCCAAGACGATCATGAAACAGACAAGATGGATGAAAAAACCGTGCTGACACAACTGACGCGCAAGTGGGCTGAAGATGACTAAAGCAAGTTTTCTAATTCCTTGGAGAAGTCAGTTTCCTTCGCCTATAAATAGAAACCACCTGCTCAAAGGAAGAGAGACGAGAGGGAAGAGACGAAGATCAAAGAAGCAAGGAAAAAGAGAAATCACAGAGAGCTGTGATTAAGGGTAGACTTGCATTTGCGATGTATTGCGTAATGTATTTGTTAGTGTTTCTTACTTGATCAGAATTACAGAGCACAAAGGTAAAAACTCTCACTGATTTCTAAAGCCTCTCTCTTGCTTTTCTCTAATCTCATTCATCTATTTATAGTTACTGAGATTAGTATAATCTGATAAAACAGATTTACAAGGAGTTGGTTGATTACAACCGTAAATGACAGGTGATTCATTTTACATATCTCCACCTTTGTAATCGACGACTCCAAATTGATTCTCCCTTCCCTTTCTTTTAATTCATTCTATCCTTTTTCTGGTAGATAAAATCCTACCAGTTCGAGACAATGCTGAAACTTCATCTGTGGCAACGGTTTCGTTAGAATGTCTGCTGCGTTGTCTGAGGTATGCACCTTCTCCACCTCAATTTCTCCTTTTTCTATTTCTTCCCGAACAAAGTGAAATTTGATATCAATGTGCTTTGTCCTGTTATGAAATTGAGGATTCTTCGTTAGGAATATTGTACTTTGATTATCGCAGTAGATTTTCACTTTAGGCTGCTGTATCCCAAAGTCTTGCAATAATCCTTTAAGCCAAATCCCTTCTTTGATAGCCTCTGATAGAGCAATGAACTCTGCTTCTGTTGTTGAAAGAGCAACTACTGATTGTAGTGTAGCTTTCCAACTGAGTAGGTTCTTGCCAAGCAAAAAGAAATACCCTGAAAGTGATCTTCTCCTGTCTAGATCACTCGCGAAGTCTGAATCTACAAAACCATAAACTTCATTTTCAATTTGACTGTTTCTTTGGTATAATAGGGTAGCTTGCTGAGTACCTTTTAGGTATCTTAACACCCATTTAACGGCTTCCCAATGTCTTTTGCCTGGGTTTGCCATGTACCTACTTACTAGGCTTGTAGCATAAGCTAGATCTGGCCTTGTTGATATCATTAGATACATTAGGCTGCCTACTGCTTGGGAGTATGGGATTGTTGTCATGTATGACTGATGTTCTGTCTCATTTTCCTTTGGGGAATTAGAGGATGAGAGTTTGAAGTGATGTGTAAGGGGGGTTGAGACAACCTTGGCATCTTCAAACTTGAACCTCTTTAGTACCTTATGACAGTAGTTCGGTTGGCTTATTTGAAGCTCAGAATGCTTCCTTCTTCTGTTGATCTCTATCCCCAAAATCCTTTTTGACTCTCCAAGGTCTTTCATGTCGAATTCCCTCTTCAAAAGTTGTTTTACCTTGCTTAAATCTTCTTTACACTTCCCAGCAAGGAGCATGTCATCTACATACAAGAGTAGATACACACTATGTTTGAATGATCTCGAATTTGTATAGACACAGCTGTCGAATAGACTTTTCTTAAACCCAATCTTAGAGATATACTCGTCAAACCTTTGGTACCAGCACCTTGGAGATTGTTTGAGTCCATAGATGGACTTATTTAACAGACAGTACAACTCTTCTTCTCCCTTTTTTATGTATCCAGTAGGCTGTCTCATGTATATTGTCTCAGAGAGGAAACCGTGTAGGAAGGCTGTCTTTACATCCAATTGGTCAAGCTCTAGATCATTTTGTACCACAAAGGACAGTAGCATTCGTATGGAAGTTAGCTTGACCACTGGAGAGAAGACCTCGGTGTAGTCAATTCCTTCCTTCTGTGTGAAACCCTTGGCTACTAGGCGAGCTTTGAATCTAGGATTAATTTCCCCAGATATACCTTCCTTTATTTTGAATATCCACTTGGATGAAATTGGTTTGTAGCCCTTTGGAAGTGGTCTCAAAGTCCATGTTTCATTTTCTTCAAGGGACTTCATCTCTTCGTTCATTGCTTCAATCCACTTCCTTGCATTTGGTCCATTAATAGCTTCTTCAAAGCTATTAGGTTCATCACAGTTCAATGAGTCTGCCACATTCAGGGCTAGGGATATGTAATCAGCTTCACTAAATCTTGCTGGAGGAACAATATTCCTTCTTTGCCTATCTCTTGCAAGTGAGTAGTTCTGCAAATCAGTTTGTTCTTGGGGTTGTTTAGAGACTTCTTCTTCATCTGGAGATTCTTCTCCTCCTTGAACTTCTTCAATATCAGTCCTTGAAGTTGAGGGAAGCAAATTATGCTCCACCTCAATTTTAGAGTCTCGGTTTTCTGGCTTTTTTAGTTCAGTTTTGTCTTGGAGCATGAACATATCTTGCTCCCTGAATGTCACGTCTCTACTGTTAATGCACCTCTTCTCTAAAGGATGCCATAATCTGTAGCCCTTGACTCCTTGAGTGAACCCCAAGAACATACATTTCACTGCTCTAGCCTTTATTTTTCCCTGATTCTGATGAACAAAACCAACACAACCAAACACTTTTAAGTGATGTAGTTTAGGAACTTTACCTGTCCACTTCTCCTCAGGTGTTTTGAATTCAATAGATGTATGGGGACATCTATTGAGAGTATACACGGTATATGATGCTGCCTCAGCCCAATAACGTTCAGGGAGCATTGCTTCTGCAAGCTGGCATCTCACTCTCTCCATAATTGTCCTGTTTAACCTCTCAGCTACCCCATTTTGTTGGGGTGTATAACGTACTGTTCTGTGTCTCAATATGCCATTGGCTTTACAAAAGATATTAAAAGGTTCATTGCAGAATTCTAACCCATTATCTGTCCTTAAACATTTGACAGCCTTGTTAGTTTGTTTTTCAATCATTATCTTCCATTCCTTAAATTTCTCAAACACTTCATCTTTGGTTTTAAGAAAGTAAATCCAGCTCTTTCTTGAGAAATCATCAATAAGGGTTAGAAAATACCTGGAACCACTTAATGAGTTCGTTGAGGCAGGTCCCCATAGGTCAGAATGTATGTACTCAAGGATCTCTTTAGAGCTTTGTTGTGATCTTGAGAAGCTTTGTCGTCTGGCTTTCCCAACTATACAGTACTCACAGAAATTTAAGTCATCACCAACACCTTGAGGAAGTATATTCTGTTTTGCAAGAACTTGAAGGCCTTTTGAACTAATATGTGACAACCTCTTATGCCACAAGTCACTCTCTGTGGGATTGTTTTCTGAAACCAATAGAGCTGAATGTATCATTTCAACATCTTTCACAACATACAGCCCATTGATCTTGGTTCCAACTAACACTGTCTTTGAATCCTTCTTTATCTCTATGGTACCACCATTGCCTCCATATGTACATCCGATTGAATCAAGCATTCCCAAAGAGATAAGATTTCTCTTTAGATTAGGAACGTGTCTCACATTCCTTAACAAGATGGTTGAACCATTCCTTAACTTCAAAGACACTGAACCAAGTCCGATTACTCTACAGGTGTTATTGTTCCCCATATAAACGATACCTCCATCCCACTTTCTGTAGGTGCTAAACCATCCTCTCTCTGGTGTCATATGGAAGGAGCAGCCGGAGTCTATCACCCAATCATGGCGTTCAGCTGAGTTTAATATATCACTGCATTGATCTGATGTAGCCAATGCATCCGAATAGGTGATAGAATTCTCTCCAACTGCTGCTTCTGAGTTCTTGTTCTTTTTGTATCGTTGATTCTGGTTTCTTCTTTTTAAAGAGTAACAGTCCCTCTTTATGTGGCCTTCTTTGTGGCAATAATTGCATTTAACTTTTGTTCTTGCTTTGTCATCTGTCTGTTGGTGTTTGCCTTCTTTCCCTTTTGACTTTCCTTTAACAAACAAGCCTTCTGTGACTTCTTTCTTTTGAGACAGCAGCTCTAATTCCTTAGTCTTTATTGCTGAGATGATTACTTCAGTTGTAATTTTCTCTCTTCCATATTTCAAAGCTGTCTTTACATCTTTGTAAGCTTCAGGGAGAGAATTTAGGAGTACAAAGGTTTCATTCTCATCACCTATTTTCTCCCCTAAGTTCTTGAATTCAGAGGTCATTTTCTTGAATTCATCAAGATTCTCTGAAAGACCTTTGCTAGGATCCATTTTAAATGTAAAAAACTTTTCTCTCATGAACATCTTGTTATGGGCATCTTTAGCTTCGTACAAATCATTCAACTTCTTCCAGATTTTAACCGGTGTCTCTTCATCAATTACTTGTCTCAGAACATTATTACTTAGATTCAGAATGATTGTCCCATAAGCAAGAATGTTCATATTCTCCTTGTCTTCGGCTGTTACTGAAGCAGGTATCTTCGATGGGTCTGTCAAGGCATGTAATGCCTTCTGTTGGCCTAAGATGGCTTTGATCTTAGCCTTCCAGTAAAGTCTCCCTTCCCGTCGAATTTTTCAATGTCATATCGTGCCATGGCCATTCTTGACTTCAAGAATTTCAATCTTGATTGGTTTGCTTGGGCTCTGATACCACTGTTAGTGCTAGCCACGTGTATAGCTCTCCACCACACACGAATTACACACTTTAGCACTCACTGTTCTCACATGCAATTCTCAGGAAAATACCAAGTCAATCAAGAAACTCACAAAGGAACTCTATGTTGCTCTCACGAAGAAGAAGACTCACAGTGTAAGGAGAAGGAAGAAAAGAAAATCAAACACAGCATGTATAGTGGTTCAGCACTAGGCTTACATCCACTGTTTGTTCGGGAAGAAATAGAAAAAGGAGAAATTGAGGTGGAGAAGGTGCATACCTCAGACAACGCAGCAGACATTCTAACGAAACCGTTGCCACAGATGAAGTTTCAGCATTGTCTCGAACTGGTAGGATTTTATCTACCAGAAAAAGGATAGAATGAATTAAAAGAAAGGGAAGGGAGAATCAATTTGGAGTCGTCGATTACAAAGGTGGAGATATGTAAAATGAATCACCTGTCATTTAAAGTTGTAATCAACCAACTCCTTGTAAATCTGTTTTATCAGATTATACTAATCTCAGTAACTATAAATAGATGAATGAGATTAGAGAAAAGCAAGAGAGAGGCTTTAGAAATCAGTGAGAGTTTTTACCTTTGTGCTCTGTAATTCTGATCAAGTAAGAAATACTAGCTCCCTTCCAACAGTGGATGTAAGCCTAGTGCTGAACCACTATACATGCTGTGTTTGATTTTCTTTTCTTCCTTCTCCTTACACTGTGAGTCTTCTTCTTCGTGAGAGCAACATAGAGTTCCTTTGTGAGTTTCTTGATTGACTTGGTATTTTCCTGAGAATTGCATGTGAGAACAGTGAGTGCTAAAGTGTGTAATTCGTGTGTGGTGGAGAGCTATACACGTGGCTAGCACTAACAGTATTGTTTTGCTCGCATGAGCTAATTTTCTTCATCAAGGCTTAGCGCAAGCACCCATGCGGTGATAAGTTTACTTTGTAAGCGCATACTTTGATTTAATGAAACATTATTGCCTTTTACTTAGATGCTATACTATTTTCATTACTAACTCCCACTTGGCCAGCCAGATGCGGTAGCAACATGATAAATCCCTGACAGGTAATACATGCGGACATATCTAAGTAGAATAAGCTAGCCCATTGCATGTAGTCTTGGTAGCATTAGATAAATACTACCGCTATAAGATAGTGCATGAATGAGCTTTGATTGCGTTAAGACTAACGCAGTCCCTTGTAAGTTGCTAGAGAACTAAACCCACACATGAACTAGCCAAATAAACAATTGATAGTTTTATGCCAAACGCAGAAGTAGTTCTGGAAGGGAAACTTGTGATTTTTTCTCACTTAGGCATTAATGGATCAATTAGTCATGGTATGCGCTACAAGGTTCTTATAAACGCATGAGGTTGCGACTGCAACAACCTTGATAATATTCTCCTTAAGATTTCCCTTTTTACTCTCAACGCATGTTTTACTTTCCTGCAACATTTATTCTTCATACTCGTCAACTCTCTTATTTGGTTTTTCATAATATCACGTGTTTTGAGTTCAGATCAGTAAAAATTATTTCAGCTTTGCAAATAACCTTTCCCTGTGGATTCGACCCTAGACTCACTAGGTATTACTTGATTGTATCAATTTATACTTGGATTGATGTATATCTGCGATAATTTTGTATTAAGTTATTGACATACTGACAACCGATCAAAAGACATGTTCTTAGCTAGAGTTTTCTGTATGACCGATTGCAACTCACAACATTGGAAAGAAAGCTTTATTGATGGTCTTCCAAGTTATATTGCAGAAAGAGTGTATAACTCTCTTAACCAAGAACATGATCATAAAATACCATGGACAGAAGTAACATTTGGACAAATCACAGCCTTCATAATAGATAGCGGATTAGAAATTTGCAATGAAATAAAAGTACAAAAGAAAGTACAACAAAATAACAAACTACACAAAAGGGAAATGAAAACTTTCTGTTCTCAATATGGATGTGAAAGAATAGAGGAACCAAACACCTCTAGAAAACGAATCGTTAAACGATATAATAGTTAAAGATACTATAAAATAAAGAAAATTATCAAAGATCATATATCCAACGACCTCCTCAAAGGGAATACATCCCCAAAAGGTAGTATAAAAAGAAAAGTCGAAAAGAACACTCTTGCCCAGCTCAAAATACTAAATCAAAAGGTAAAAGAAAAGTTTCATGTTACAGATGTAACAAAGAAGGACATTATGCAAATAACTGTCCAACAAGAAAAATAAATAAATTAGACATCAATGAAGAATATTCATCGGAATATTCTGATAGTTCTGAAGAAGAACTAAGAATATAAGAATTAGAAGAAACGAATTCTGAAATATCAAGTCAAAGTGAAAGTGATATTGAAGAAGGAGTTAAAGCTTGTGCATGTGAAGGACAATGCATAAACGTCTGAACAAAACGAGAAAGAAGCTCTCTTCCAATCAATAGATCATATAAATGATGAAGAAATGAAAAAGACAATTCTAAAAACTCTAAAAAAATCTCTAGAGTCTTCTGGTAGTCCAATAGAGCCAGTCAAAAAGAAAGAAATAAGGGTAAGCAATCTCTATGAAATTCTTCAAAGAAAAGATGAATTGAAACCAGTTTCCATTAAAGATTTACAATTTGAAATGAACAATCTCAAGAAAGAAATTCAACAGAATAAAGAATAAATTCAAGAAATAAAATAGGAGATAAATAGTCTTAAAATAAATAGAGAACTCCAAAATTTTGAAGAAGGGACAGACGAAGGAGAAAACTTCCTAATAAATCAAGTTACAAAGACACAATACAAAAAATGGTATTCCCTTGTAACACTAAGAATAGAAGATTTTAAAATAACTCTAAAAGCCTTGATAGATTCAGGAGCAGATCAAAATTGCATACAGCAAGGATTAATACCAACTAAGTACTTTGAAAAAACTACTGAAAAATTAAGTAGTGCAAATGGACAAAGTTTCAATATTCAATTTAAACTGCCAAATGTCCATATTTGTAATGAAGAGTTCTGTTTTATAAATTCCTTTCTCCTAGTAAAGGATTTAAAACAGGAATTGATTTTAGAAACCCCATTCTTAACACAGTTATATCCAATAAAAATAACTGAAAAAGGATTAGTCAGTAAAATACATGACAAAGAAATAATTTTTGAATTCGTAACTCCAATTCTTCCATATGAAATTATGGAAATAAGTGAATTAAAAAATGAAGAGATAAAAAGAAAACAAAAAAAAATCCAATTTCTTAAAGAAGAGATTAGTTACAAAAGAATAGAAGAAAACCTCAACGATCCTTCTATCAAAATAAAAATAAAAGAAATAGAAAATAAAATCGAAAAAGAAATATGTTCAAATCTACCCAATGCATTTTGGGATAGGAAAAAACACATAGTAAATCTTCCATATATAAAAGATTTTAAAGAATCAAATATTCCCACAAAGGCAAGACCTATTCAAACGAATGTAGAATTGCTAACATTATGTAAAAAAGAAATACAATAATTAGTCAACAAAGGACTAATTAGACCATCAAAGAGCCCCTGGTCATGTGCAGCCTTATATGTCAACAACGCAGCCGAACAGGAACGTGGTGTGCCCAGGTTAGTTATAAATTATAAACCTCTGAACAAAGTTTTAGAATGGATAAGATACCCAATTCCAAATAAATAAGATTTACTTAAAAGAATTTCCAATGCCAAAATATTTTCAAAATTTGATATGAAATCTGGTTTTTGGCAAATTCAAATTTCCGAAAAGGATAAATATAAAACTGCTTTTAATGTTCCATTTGGAGAATACGAATGGACTGTTGTGCCTCTTGGGCTAAAAAATGCCCCATCAGAATTTCAAAAAATCATGAACGATATTTTCAATGATTTTCAAAATTTTACAATAGTTTATATTGATGATGTTTTGGTATTTTCATCTAACATCGATCAACATTTCAAGCATCTTAATATCTTTATAAACATAATCAAACAAAATGGTTTAGTTGTATCTTTGCCTAAAGTCAAACTGTTTCAAACCGAAATTAGATTTTTAGGCTTTGACATTCATATGGGCTTTATAAAACCCATTCAAAGATCAATAAATTTTGCATCCAATTTCCTAGATCAAATTCTAGAGAAAACCCAACTACAAAGGTTTTTGGGCTGTCTAAATTATGTGTTTGATTTTATTCAAAACCTCAGACCCATTTGTAAACCACTTTTTCAAAGGCTTAGAAAAAATCCAAAACCTTGGTCAGAAAAACACACTATATTCAGAAGATAAAAACTCTAGTCAAGTCAATACACTGTTTAAGTCTTATAAATCCACAAGCCAGTCTGATAGTAGAACAGATGCGTCAGGTATAGGATATGGAGGAATCCTCAAATAATGTCTAGATAAGAACGAACCAATAATCCGATTTCACTCAGGAATCTGGAACGATACTCAAAAAATTATTCCACAGTAAAAAAGGAATTACTTGCTATCGTTCTTTGTGTTAAAAAATTCCAAGGTGAATTAATTAATGAAAAATTCACTCTCAAAACTGATTCCAGAGCATCAAAATTTGTTCTTGAGAAAGTTGTTAAAAACCTAGTTTCAAAGCAAATTTTTGCCAGATGGCAAGCGATTCTATCTTGTTTTGCCTATAAAAGAATAAAAAAATGCCTTAGCTGATTACCTCTCAAGGGAGTTTCTAACTCCAAAACTCTCTCTCTCTTCCTCTCTCTCTGAGCGAAAAAAGAGCGAATGAGCGATAGAAAGGCAAAAGCCTCATCTTCAAAGGGCAAAAGCCCATCTTCATCTTCAGCACCTCCACCGATGAGTGCTGATCAATATGCCATGGATCTAGGGTTTACTCCGGTAACCCGTTCCAGAGCAAGGTCCGTCGGTATGATAGCGAGCATAGCTAGCTATTTTTCTGTAATTAATTAAGCTAGTCTTTTACAATTATTTGGCCAAATTTATGCATTTATATGTTTTATTTGTAGGAAGTGTGTGTTTGAAGCTAAAGTGAGCAATTGGAGTCAAATGGAGTTTTCAATCTAAAAAAAAAAAAAAAAATCATAGCGTCGCGACGCTAGGACCAGCGTCGCGACGCTCTCGGCGAACTTCCAGAATCTATGATTTCGCGGTAGCGTCGCGACGCTACCCCTACAGCGTCGCGACGCTACGACCAATTTTTGCCTTATTTAAAGATTGCGATTAGGGCTTTTTGAGGGGACTTCTTTTGGACATCTTGGAGCCGTAAAACAGAGGAAAAACAGAGTCTTTAGAGCTGAACAAGTGGGAGCAAAGTGGAAATCAAGACATTGTTCGTGGGGATCGTGACGGGGACGTGCGGTCTCGGCCTACATAGTGTTTAATTCTTCTTTCCCTTACTTTAGTTAGTGTTTATGGCTGTTTTAGATCGTAGCTATATTGTATCGCGTTGTATGAGTAGCTAGGTCTTTACTCTTAGGGATTGATGTAGCCGTTGGGCACTTTTGGATTGATTGTATGGATTTTGCTATGGATTTCATTTATGCATAATTGTATTCTTAATGCTTTCAATTTACCGGCCATAAATTGATTGATGTTTATGCTTGAATCTAACTCGGGAGAGAGGATTTAGCTTAGAAATCATTATGCATAACTAGGATTTAGCTAGAAATCGGGAGATTATCGTTAATTCTAGAAATCGTTAAAAAGGTTATCCTTAATGCCTTGCATGTTTATTGAATTTAGATAGGGATATCGGGTTCAATTGCATGTGGGAGAATCATGTATGCTCGGGAGAGATATGTGTGGTTTTCGTTTCCCAAGATTTATGAATTGTAGCATGTTGTTAATTCATTTATTAATCCATAATCCCAATTGGTGAAATCACATCCCTAAGACCATTGTTTCCATTGGATTGTCACTTTTTGCATTGTTTTGTGTTTGATTTAATTTCATTCGTACTTCATTCGGACCCTTAAATAAAATCGGTCAAGAGTATTTCCGGTAATTAAAATTGATTAGAAACCCAATCCAGAGGACGACATTCGAATTTCACATTCACTATATTATAACTTGACCCGTACGCTTGCGGTAGGAAAATTCCACATCAAGTTTTTTGCGCCGTTGCCGGGGATTGGCATATTTAGTCAATTTTAATATCGTAGAAAAATGTTCTGGTCTTAGTTTAGGGTGTATTTTATTTTTTTTGGTATTTTTGTTGTTTTTGTTTTTAGGTAGATTACATTTTTTTCCCCTTTATTATTTTTTTTTCTCCATATTTAGATTTTTCCATATTTGTTTGGATTTTCCATAGATAGATTTTTCTTTTTAGTTTTTTTTCCCTTTTTTTAGATTAGTTTTTCCTTATTCGCTAGTTTCCTTATTTGTTTTTGTCCTATTTTGTTTTGTATTCCTTATTTGTTTATCTTTTTCCTATTATAGATTATTTTTTTTCTTTCTTTTCTTATTTAGATTTAGTTTTTTCCTTTTCTAGTTTCTTTCCTAATTTGTTTTATTTCCTTTTCTTTTATTTTCCTTCTTAGGTTAGTTTTGTTGGTGTATGCGAAAGGTTAGGGAGTTGGCCTTAGTTCCCTTTGACCCGGAGATAGAGAGAACTCTTAGTAGACTTCGAAGGGAAAACCAAGAAAATCATATCCAAATGGCCAATCCTAACCCCGAAGAGCCTAAGCCCATCAGGGACTATTTTCAGCCGGTATTTCAGGAGCAACAATCGGGGATTGTCTATGCCCCGATCAATGCTAATAATTTCGAGCTGAAAACGGGTCTCATTCAGATGGCTCGAGACTGCGCTTACAGAGGATCACCCACAAAGGATCCAAATTCTCATCTGAAATCCTTCCTAGACATCTGTGGGACGGTAAAGTTAAATGGTGTCTTTGAAGATGCCATTCGCTTACGTTTATTTCCTTTTTCTTTGCAGGATAAAGCGAGGGACTGGTTACAATCTATTCCACCTGGGAGCATTACCACTTGGGATGCTTTGGTCCAGGCATTCTTAAAGAAGTTCTTCCCTCCTTCTAAGACGGTCAAGCTGAGGACCGAAATTGGGACGTTCCAGCAACAGTTCGATGAGCAGCTGTTCGAGGCTTGGGAGCGATTTAAAGAGCTGCTGAGGAAGTGCCCTCAGCATGGATATCCCGACTGGCTTCAGGTTAAATTATTTTATAATGGCTTAACTCCTAGTACAAAAACTATTGTTGATGCAGCTGCAGGTGGGACTCTGTTGTCCAGAACTGTTGAGAATGCTAGGACTTTGCTGGAGGAAATGGCCACCAATAGCTATCAGTGGCCATCTGAGCGGTCGGGACCCAAAAAGATTGCTGCTGGAGTGTTCGAGATCGATAACGTAAGTGCACTTTAGTCCCAGATGTCTTCCCTTGCTAATGCATTTTTAAAGTTTTCAGGTACAGGGAGTGCTCAATCGATTGAGTCTGCAGCTGCCCTTTCATCCCAGACTCAGAAGGAAAATCTCAAGCAGGTTCAGTATGTCTCTAATTTTAATTCTAGGGGGTACAATAATAATTCTGCACCTACACATTATCACCCTAGTAATAGAAATCATGATAATTTTTCGTATGCAAATAATAAGAATGTTCTGAATCCTCCTGGCTTCACTCCTAAGCAAGAAAGTAAACAGTCTTTAGAGGATCTAGTTGGAGCTTTTATTGTAGAATCAAGTAACAGGTCAAATAAGCTCGAGGAGGCCGTGATTGCCATAAACACTACTGTCAATGGTCATTCTGCAGCTATCAAAAATATAGAGACTCAGCTGGGACAACTGGTAAGTGTTGTCAACACTATGAACAAAGGAAAAGCCCCAGCTGAACAAGAGAAATCTTCATTGGAGTACTGCAAGGCCGTCTCTGTGCATCACGAGGAGGAAACTCAAGTAGCTGAGGAGGATGAGACTACTGAAACTGAGGAACTCACTGGAGAAGTTGAGGAGGGCACCACCTCAAACGAAGCTGAAAAGCTTATACTTGAGCCGTCTATCCCTTCTCCTACTGCTTTAGTTCCTAAGTCAAAGAATAGGAAAAAGAAAAATTCTAAGGCTCAGTTTAATAAGTTTCTTGATGCTTTTACAGGATTGACTGTTAATATTCCTTTTGCAGATGCACTAGAGCAGATGCCTCATTATAAGAAGTTCATGAAGGAATGACTGAACAAAAAGAAGAAGGAAAAGCAGATGGAGACTGTATACCTCGCATCGACATGCAATGCTCGTGTCCAACAGAACGTACCAGAAAAATTGTCTGATCTAGTTAGTTTTACTATTCCTTGTAATTTTGGTACTCATTCTTGTAGAGCACTATGTGATCTAAGGGCTAGCATAAATATCATTCCATTATCATTGTGCAAAAAGCTAAATATAGGAGAGATAAAATCTACTACTGTTAGGCTCCAGTTGGCTGACCAGTCTGTGGTTAGTCCTTATGGAAGTGTGGAGAATGTTCTGATTAAAGTAGGTAGATTTTTCCTTCCTGTTGATTTCTTTGTTTTGGACATTAAAGAGAATCCTGCCATGCCTATTATATTAGGGAGACCATTCCTTGCTACAGGGAGGGTTATAATTGATATAGAGCGCATGAAGCTAATCATTAGAGTCCAACAGGAGAAGGAGATTCTAAAAGCTTTTGAGGACCCTCAGAACACATCAAAGGCTATGTTGATGGGGTATAGGAAAGGTGCTAGGAAGAGCACTGTTGATGGAACACCTGACATTAGACCACCTTGATGCCTATTCGGTTAACACGTCAAGCTATTGACGTTAAACAAGCGCTTATGGGAGGCAACCCAAGTAAGTTCAGTTGTGTTTTTCTTTTTGCTTTTGATTTATTGTTTGTTTTTGTTTTGTAGGTCTTGGCTCCAGTTTCTCCTTTGCTTGCAAGCTTCCACAAATGAGGACATCGTCATTCCAGGACAGTATTGTTCACTCCTCCTACTCTTTTATTGTTCTCATGTTTGATTATGCTTTATTTTCTTCATACATTGAGGACAATGCATGCTTTAAGTTTGGGGGTGGAATAACATGTTTGTGGAGCCCTTGAGCATCTGAGTTCGGGCTATAGTTTTGAGCTTTCTTTGAATTGAGCATATGGTTGTTTTCTGGATGCTATTTTTGCATGACTATGATTTCCTAGGATAGACTTTCTTGTCAATTTTCAAGCTTTCGATGAGTTGTAAGCATGAGTGCCCAAAAAGGGAGACTTTTTAAACTTTTTCTAGGAGATGTCTTGCATGAGTAGAGTATTTGTCTTGGCTAGATGTGGATTTGAATGCTTAGGAGCGAATTATTAGGTTCATATGCTTGTTGTCACCTCGATAGGTGTAGGGAAAAGCTAAAGAGTTATTTTTTTTTGCAAATTAGCATGTTTGATCTTGCTTATGAGGAAAGAAAAGAATATATGCTTATCATGCTCATAAAGAAAAATCATTCTTGTTGTTACAATTTGAAAGAAAAAAAAAAAGAGAAAGTCATGACTTATGCACGCAATGCAATGCTTAATAAAGTTTTGGCAAAAAGAGCTACCTCTGTTGTGATCAGTTAGGCCAACCAAAGGGTAAAACTCGTGTTAAGGGTCCCTGCAATAGGTGTGTGAAAGGTAGTGCCACATAAAAATGCATGTTGTAATTTTCAATTATAAGCACCTAAGTATGGAGGAAAACAAACTAATTTGTTCCATTGACTCGTTAGTGAATCCTTAGTGCCAGTGTAGGGAAGATGAGTTGAGAGTTTAGTAATCCAATCCCGGGCTAGTAGAGTCTGATCTCGTTAAGTTAGATCTCGCTTGTGCAAGTTAATTTTGGAAAACTTTTGATTTGTCTCCCTCATTGGTCCTTTTGTGCATGTCTCTTGATTGCTTGAGTATTGACTTTTGAGCCTTGAGGATTGAGTCATGTTTGTTGCATCCATTCTTCCATTGTATGCTTGATTTTTAGTTTGCTCGAGGACTAGCAAAAGCTTAAGTTTGGGGGTGTTTGATAGCGAGTATAGCTAGCTATTTTTCTGTAATTAATTAAGCTAGTCTTTTACAATTATTTGGTCAAATTTATGCATTTATATGTTTTATTTGTAGGAAGTGTGTGTTTGAAGCTAAAGTGAGCAATTGGAGTCAAATGGAGTTTTCAATCTAAAAAAAAAAAAAAAAATCATAGCGTCACGACGCTAGGACCAGCGCCGCGACGCTTTCGGCGAACTTCCAGAATCCGTGATTTCGCGGTAGCGTCGCGACGCTACCCCTACAGCGTCGCGACGCTACGACCAATTTTTCCCTTATTTAAAGATTGCGATTAGGACTTTTTGAGGGGACTTCTTTTGGACATCTTGGAGCTGTAAAATAGAGGAAAAACAGAGTCTTTGGAGTTGAAGGGAGCAAAGTGGAAATCAAGCCATTGTTCGTGGGGAACGTGACGGGGACGTGCGGTCTCGACCTACATAGTGTTTAATTCTTCTTTCCCTTACTTTAGTTAGTGTTTATGGCAGTTTTAGATCGTAGCTATATTGTAACGCGTTGTATGAGTAGCTAGGTCTTTACTCTTAGGGATTGATGTAGCCGTTGGGCACTTTTGGATTGATTGTATGGATTTTGCTATGGATTTCATTTATGCATAATTGTATTCTTAATGCTTTCAATTTACCGGCCATAAATTGATTGATGTTTATGCTTGAATCTAACTCGGGAGAGAGGATTTAGCTTAGAAATCATTATGCATAACTAGGATTTAGCTAGAAATCGGGAGATTATAGTTAATTCTAGAAATCGTTAAAAAAGTTATCCTTAATGCCTTGCATGTTTATTGAATTTAGATAGGGATATCGGGTTCAATTGCATGTGGGAGAATCATGTATGCTCGGGAGAGATATGTGTGGTTTTCGTTTCCCAAGATTTATGAATTGTAGCATGTTGTTAATCCATTTATTAATCCATAATCCCAATTGGTGAAATCACATCGCTAAGACCATTGTTTCCATTGGATTGTCACTTTTTGCATTGTTTTGTGTTTGATTTAATTTCATTCTTACTTCATTTGGATCCCTAAATAAAATCGATCAAGAGTATTTCTGGTAATTAAAATTGATTAGAAACCCAATCCAGAGGACGACATTCGAATTTCACATTCACTATATTATAACTTGACCCGTACACTTGCGGTAGGAAAATTCCACATCACGGTACACAACTCGGATCGACCATGGAGTCATCTACTCCACCTCCAAGGCCTTCGACCAATTTAGTCCGTCCTTCTGGAGGAATCGTTCAAATGAGACCTCCTGTCTCACCTAATTCAAAGATAGGGTCATCAACCCCATCACCCTTTTCATATTCTCAAGCGATCATTCCTGAAAAGAGGTTTGTACCTCGTCCAGAAATCAAAACCCACTTTCAAAAAACATTAACCATCAATGAACCCATCATTGAACCAGAATTCCAAGGTCTCAACCTTGAAGAGACTATCACAAACATGTACCGTTCCAGCTTCAATTTCATGCTTGAAGATCTGAGAAAAACTCGAACTTTCTATGAGTTTATTCTTGTTGACACCAAGTCAGCAGAAATAACTCATATTCCTGACAAAAATGATCCTTCGAAAATTGCTATTCAAAGCTTAAAATATTCAAAGCCTTGAATCCAACCCATTGGAACCAAGGTCTCTATGCCGATAAATCCTTCTCAAAACCCTTTGCACCACAAACATACTCTTACCGAGATTACATAAGAGCTTGGTATAATGTGATGTGGTATTCAGACTACAATCATTCATGGTTCATATCGTTTTGTCAAAATGCCTACAAAATCAATTTTCCCCTTTGGTTCATTCAATGGTGGAATACATCCGGTATGACAGATGATATTTTACCAACACCCTTGCAGGAATCATATTATCATTTTGCAAGGAATATTCAAAAAACAACATTTCATAATTCTATGAGATTCTGTTTATACTTTCAAATTCCATGGATTTTTTTGTTGGAATTTCTCAACCAACAACCATCCTCAATACAAGACGATCACGAAGATCTTAAAAATCAAATGGTGGGATAAATATAATTTTCAACATGCCACCCTTAAACAAATAAAAGAATGGTTCGCACAGAATGGTTATCTCCAAGACATCGACATCAAAAGGAATGCTGAATTCCTAAATGACAAGTCCAAACTTTTAGCAGCTCTTGCTCAGACGACATCTGATGCAGACTTTCAAAGGATTCTTCAAATGACAACTTCTTCAAGAAGTGAATCTCCTGCTTCTCCTACACAAGGAGAAGAGAACGAGCGAGAATATGAACTGGATGATCCATGCCTCGACTCACAACCCATGTGAGCTCCGAATCAATTAAAATTTCCTGTTTCACAAAGAAACAAATGATGTTAAAAAGGGTTACTTCATAAAGAAGTATTACCATCATAATTGTATATATTTAAAAAAAAAGTTAAAAAGAAAAAAAAGTATATCCTTATCTTTGTAGACTTAACAGGTGTAAACTTTGTAAATATTCTAGTTTGCACTGTAAATTTCTGCCAGTCAGCTTAAAGAAGAAATTTTGAAGCAGCAGAGCAATTAAAGCAAAAGATTATGAGATTTTGAAGACGAAGATTATTGATAATTCTCCTAATTCGTGAGGACCTAGTTTGGTGTTCCAGGCTGTAAGCCCTAAGTAATGAGGCAGTAAGACCATTGGTAAACAAGTAATCTGCCTAGGGTGATCAAACGAAGAGAAGAATTAATAATTCAGCCGACAAGATATCATATCATAAGAACAGCCGTGTCATCTCCAAAATTAGCTGGCAATATTCGATTTTATCTTTATCTTTTACATTTCCAAGTATTTTGTCCTTTTAGATTTCCAAGCATTTTGTCTGTTTAAATTTCCAAGTATTCCTTGTATTTCCAAGGTTTTGTCCTTTATGTTTTTGTTTTCCAAGATTTGTATTTCCAAGTTTTATATTTCCAAGTTTTGTCTTTTACTCTTTGTATTTCCAAGACTTGTATTTCCGAGTTTTGTCTTTTTACTTTTGTATATCCAACGAATCTATCAAGGGTCCTATCCTGATGATTCGAGCTTAGCTTTTAGTTTGTTGTATTCAATTTAATTTGAAGTTCGGAGTCTATAAAAGGCTTCCAAGTTGTAATTCAAAGGCATCATTCGAAATTCTTCAAGCTATTGTCTCTTGTAAAGCTTGAACATTCGAACTTTCTTGCCATCCTCTCTTGTATTATCGATCCTGATTCTGATTCTCTATGCAGTTGGCCTCGAGCGATTCATCCAAGATTTGTATTTCCAAGTTTTGTCTTTTACTCTTTGTATTTCCAAGACTTGTATTTCCGAGTTTTGTCTTTTTACTTTTGTATTTCCCATATTTGTATTTCCAACGAATCTATCAGGGGTCCTGTCCTGATGATTCGAGCTTAGCTTTTAGTTTGTTGTATTCAATTTAATTTGAAGTCCGGGGTCTATAAAAGACTTCCAAGTTGTAATTCAAAGGCATCATTCAAAATTCTTCAATCTATTGTCTCTTGTAAAGCTTGAACATTCGAACTTTCTTGCCATCCTCTCTTGTATTATCGATCCTGATTTTGATTCTCTTTGCAGTTGGCATCGAGCGATTGGTATTAGAGCCAGTACTCAATAAAATCATCTTCTTTTCAATTGTTGATTTCAAACTTTCTTCCCCGGGGGAAGAGATTAGTTGGTTTGATTATCATTCAATTTCTGTGATATTCAAATATTACTCAATCCATTTAAAGTCATTCTTCGAGAGAGACGATCGTTGGCGAAGTATTTCGCTCAATCACTTGGAAGGACTGTTGCGAAGGACTGTTGCGGTCGGGTGTTCCAGGTCGTAAGACACGTTGAAGCGCAGTAAAGCCGTTGGTAAGCCTACCTTGCCTTCTTTCCCAAAAGTGATTAGGAGTAATATTTTTCTGATAATCTATCTATGGAAGTTTAACTTTATTAGGTTGATAATCTTGAACTAAATCAATGTCTCTTTTAAGAAATATTTTGTTTATAAAATTTCCCTCAAAAGAACTTACTCAAAATGAAGTAGAGGACCAACATATGGCCTCTTCAAATTCTGGAGAAATCTCAAATGAAGCCTTGCACATAGCAAAGATTGAAAATAATCTTAAAAAATGAGGTCTACCCAAACTAGATAACAAAACAATCTATCTTCATAATACCTTCAATTTCAGAGAACAACAATGTATCAAAATTGTTGAAAGGAAAATCCCTGTATATGGAGATATAGATTCAATTCAATTATTTCCAAAAGACGATATAATTAAACATAGAAAAGAATTTCAATTTCTCCATATAGGAGCAGTTCAAGTTGCTCTTAGACATATGTTCTGAACTGGACTAGATACGCCAGTCTTAGCTATCCTTAGAGATAAACGTCATAAAGACTTTACAAATTCCCTGTTAGGAATTATTAAGTCAAACTTAGCAGAAAAACCAGTCTATTTTACTTGTTATCCCAATTTTATGGTAGCTCTTGACGATCCCCATATTCTCAAAACTTTAAGCTGAACTCTTTCAAATATATTAATCTCTCAATTTAATAAAGTTTAACTCAAATTAGACTTTATATTTTAATGCATCACTATACATTGTATTAATTTGTATCTCATACAATTGACTTAATTCCCAATATGAATTTGAACTATTCAAATTCTCTCAAGATATAATTGTTCCTAATTACTTTTTACGAGCTAGTAGGGGGACCTAATGGACCTACAGATCAGAAGCTCCAATGATATGAGGGTTAACTGACTAAACTCATTAATCGAGTTAACCAATATTCATTAACTGTGGGTCACTCCACTAAAGACCCACAGTTGCACTCTTCTCACTGTAGAATATTTTTGTGTCCACGGATATTGACCAATAACGGTAAGTCAATCCTTCACAAGTGTTCGTAACTTCAGCTGGGTCAAATTACCGTTTTACCCCTGAGTTACCTCTGGCTCCTTAAGTATCAATGCTCCTCTAATGAACAACCTGTTTATGGTAGAATCAGTAAACAGAAAGTCCCTCTCGGGCCAATGAGAGGGTGGGATCCCTCTGTTCAAGACTCGGAGTCACCACTTAAGGGAACACTCATCTACTTCTCCTAGATGTGGGAAGGAGTGAATTCCATCTTGTGTTGTAATGTCCCCAGCCCCCCACTCGGTCTTGTCCCCAAGAAGGTCGGCTTATTGAGTCGGCGTGCAGGCCACTCTCACTTATACTAATCAAAGGACAATCCCTCGTGAGAAAGAGTTCATGACACACTCAGGATTAAGACTGAGTTACCTAGGTCATCCTATTGAAACAATAAACTAACTAGTTAACAGTGTTACATCTAATGGTTTACTATTTCGTGGTCCGATCTTATGCAAACTCATTGCATAGGATACCACTGCTCGCATGTCTCCTACATGGACGCCTTGGATCAATACGTCTGTATAGAATACAAAGCGGGTCGTATCACATAGTGTTACCAGGATAAGGTACCTAGTTTTAACCCTGTACTATAGACCTTTTAGGTTGTTACTTGAACACTGATCCCCGTATGTCCCCACATACTAGTTCAAGTTACATATACACAACCTTGAATCTTAGTTTATTGGATTTGGGTCATATTGTGCAATTTTAGACTTAATATGACAATAACACTTTATTACATACACCTCAGTAACACTTTATTACATATACCTCAATAACACTTTATTGATACTAGTGTATAATTCATTAACATTCACTATCTACGAGTTTCAGGACATAAAACCCAATAGCGGTGATAGGTTTATCTTGTATGCGTACATTTTGATTAAATGAGAAGTTAATGCTTTCTACTTAGATGCGATAATGTTTTCATTACTAACTCCCGCCTGGCCAGCCGGATGCGGTAGCAGCATGATAAATCCCTGACAGGTAACGCATGTGGAACTATCTAAGTAGAGCAAGGTAACGCATTGCATGTAGTATTGGTAGTGTTAAATCTAACATTGCCTTAATAAGATAGTGCATGAATGAGCTTAGACTGTTTTAAGACTAACGCAGTCACTTGCAAGTTATTAGAGAACTGGACCAACGCATGAGCTAATTAAACAAAACAGTTGTTAGTTATACGCCAAACGCATGAATAGTGCCGGAAGGGAATCTTATGATTATTTCTAACTTAGGCATGCGGTCGCCGCAGCAAAAGCCTTGATAGCTTTGTCATCTGATATTTTCTCTAATCTCATCGCATAGTTTACGTTTTATGCACTTTTTTATCAACCATTTTAATTCAACTCTTTTTCCACTACTATAATACCATGTGTGCGAGGGTTTAGTCAGCAAGTTATTAAAAGTCTTTAACCGTCCTTCCCTGTGGATTCGACCCTAGAACTCTCTAGGTACTACCTGATTGTGTGTTAATTTATACTTGGGTTAACGCATATCAGCGACAATTCTGTATTAATTAATCAACCTTCTGTCAAGCGATCAAGTTTTTGGCGCCGTTGCCGGGGAAGACAACGAAGTTTTTAATACTCTTTTTGATCTAACACTCCGTTTGGTATTATTCGCCTTGTTTCCTATTGAGTATTTTTTTCTCCAGGTAAGCGAGATTGTATGTGTGCTGCTCGCCATATTGATATTGAGATCGACCCTGAGATTGATCGAACTTACCATCGAAGAAGAAGAAATCGGCGTGCTCGAAGACCAGTAATTGACCAACCAAGAGAGATGGCAGCACCTAACCCACAGAATCTGCCAGTAAACCCCATACAAATGGCTGATGATAGAGCCAGAGGAATCAGAGATTATGTAGCCCCTACAAACTGTAACTTACATCCTGGAATAGTACAACCAACCTTGGAGACTAAAAGGTTCGAGCTTAAGCCAGTAATGTTCCAAATGTTAACTGCTGTAGGGCAATTTGGAGGAAGTGTGGCTGAAGATCCACATTCGCATCTCAAATCATTCCTGGATATCTGCAATAAATTCATTATTCCTGAAGTAACCCAAGAACAGTTATAGGCTATCCTTTTTCCTTACTCCCTGAGAGATGCTGCCAAAGTCTAGTTAAATCAACAACCAGACAATTCCATTGTTACATGGAATGATTTAGCTGAGAAGTTTCTGGAAAAATACTTTCCGCCAACAACAAACTTGAGACTTAGAAAGGAAATCATGACTTTCGCTCAAAAGGAAGATGAGACAATCAGTGATGCATGAGAACGTTTTAAAAATCTGTTGCAAAGATGCCCACATCACGGATTGCCACATTGTATTCAGTTAGAGACCTTCTATGTCGGACTAAATAAAAATTCGCAAGTCTTAGTGGTTTCATCTGCTAACGGTGCGCTCCTTAGAAAAACATACGATGAATCACATGCAATTCTTGACCGCATTGCACCCAACAATTATGAGTGGGACACCGTAGAAGACAAAAGAAAAAGACCAGTGAAGACCAGTTCAGGAGGTTTTGAATTTGATCCATTGACCTCAGTAAATGCCAAGATTGACTCGTTAACTACAAAAATGGATGCGTCGACAGCAAGTACAACACCTCTAATCGCTCAACTCAACGCAGTAGGATGTGGAATCTGCGTAGAAGGACACATGCATGACCAGTGCCCTTCTAACCCAGAATCAGTGTTCTATGTGGGGCCACAAGGAGTTGTACGCAACAATCCATTTTCAAATACATACAACCCTTGATGGAGAAATCATCCCAATTTCTCATGGAATGGTGGAAAAAATTAACAATCACAGCAAGGTAATACAAATCCTGCGCCAAGACATTTTAATACTAACCATGAGCAAACATCGCAGGGACAGTTTCAGCGCAACACTAACGCAGGTGGAAGTGACCAAAGAGCATGATCGTCCAATTCGCTAGAGAGAATGATGAAGGAGTTCATGGCAAGCCCAAAAGAATACATGGCCAAAAATGATGTGATGGTCCAAAGTCAAGCCGCATCTTTACGGAATTTGGAAATACAAGTGGGACAACTTGTGTCAGAACTAAAGAATAGACCTGCGGGAACACTGCCCAGCAACACAGAAGCTCCAAAAGGAAAAGAACAATGCCACACATTGACTCTCTGCAGTGGAAAACAACTCTTACCTAGTGATCCTGTGCTAGCGCAAGAAGAATCAAATGAAGCTGCGACCATATCAGACAATATTCAGGAGCAAGAAGATAACACAGAAGCAGCTGAAGCAGAGCCCAAGAAGGAAGAAAAGCACGTAGAAAAAGAACCTGACACATACAATCCCCCAATTCCCTTTCCGCAAAGGTTAAGAAAAAAAAATGATGAGGCCCAGTTCAAGAAATTCCTTAATGTCTTGCGAGAACTTCACATCAATATTCCATTGGTGGAAGCATTGGAAAACATTCCCAGTTATGCAAAATTCTTAAAGGATATTTTGACCATCAAAAGACCCTGGAAGGAATTTGAGACAGTTGCGCTAATTAGTGAGTGCGGCGCAATACTGTCAAATAAACTCCCACCCAAGCTTAAGGATCCTGGAAGTTTCACCATCCCTTGTTCAATATGAGGAATTGACATTGGAAGAGCATTATGTGATCTCGGTGCAAGCATCAACTTGATGCTCTTGTCTGTATACAAGCACCTAGGAATTGGAGAAGCGCGCCCAACTACTGTTACGCTTCAACTCGCAGATAGATCTGTAGTGCACCCCAAAGGAAAGATCGAAGACGTTCTGGTAAAAGTTGACAAATTTATGTTTCCAGCAGACTTCATTATTCTTGATTGTGAAGCAGACAGGGAGGTTCCTAACATTTTGGGACGTCCATTCCTAGCAACCGGTCAGACGCTTATTGATGTTCAAAAAGGGGAGCTAACCATGCGCATGAATGACCAAAAAGTGGTATTTAATGTGTTCAACACATTAAAATATCCAGATGAGCCGAAAGAAAGTGAAACGGTTGCACGCATAGATATCTGTTCCCTGATGGAGATTCTGCAAATGAATGCGCTCAAAGCTGCGCGAGAGGAAGAAAAAGAGAATCAGAACGCATGTGAAGAAGAAGATTGTTGCATCATGGTGCAAGCCAACGAAACAACCCATGCGTTAGACCTTGAAGACAGGGAGTTCACTTTACCCTCTATTGTGCATCCCCTTGCGTTGGAACTTAAACCCCTCCCAGCGCATTTGAAATACAAATTTTTAGGCGAAAGAGAATCTCTACTAGTAATTATTTCTTCAAAATTAAATCTAACGCAAGAAAAATTGTTAATGCAGGTTTTGGCCAAGCACAAAGGTGTGATTGGATGGATTCTTGCAGACATCAAGGGAATAAGCCCTTCATACTGCATGCACAAAATCCGATTGTTAGATGAATCCGACGAGTTTGTTGAGCGTCAGAGGCGATTGAACCCTGCGATGATGGAGGTCGTATGCAAGGAAAATATCAAGTGGCAAGACGCAGAAGTTATCTATCCCATCGCAGATAGTAGATGGGTAAGCCCAGTGTAGTGTGTGCCAAAGAAGGGAGGAATGACGGTAGTCACCAACGCAAAGAATGAGTTAATCCCATCGTGAATCATCAATGGTTGGTGCGTGTGCATGGACTACCGCAAGCTAAACACAATTACTAAGAAGGATCATTTCCCTCTTCCCTTCATTGATCAAATGCTCGACCGACTTGCGGGACAGGCTTACTACTGCTTTCTAGATGGATACTCCGGATATAACCAAATTTCCATTGCGCCAGAAGACCAGGAGAAGACTACTTTTACTTGCTTGTACGAAACATTTGCATTCAGAAGAATGTCGTTTGGATTATGTAATGCGCTAGGAACATTTCAGAGATGCATGATGGCTATTTTCTCAAACTTGCTGGAGAAGTCAGTGGAAGTCTTCATGGATGACTTCTCTGTTTATGGAAATTCTTACGTAGATTGCCTAACGCAGTTGGAACGAGTTCTGATGCGCTGCGAAGAAACAAATTTGGTATTAAACTGGGAAAAATGTCATTTCACGATAGAAGAAGGGATAGTTTTGGGCCACTGCATATCATAGGCGAGAATAGAAGTTGATAAGGTGAAGATAGACGTAATTGAAAAACTACAGCCGCCCATGTCTATTAAAGGAATTCGCAGTTTCCTAGGGCATGCAGGCTTCTATCGCCGTTTCATTAAAAACTTCTCGCACATAACGAAGCCCTTGTGCGCATTACTGGAGGCAAACAAAAAATTTGAATTTTGAAAAGAATGCATGAAGGCCTTCTGTGATCTGAAGCATGCGTTAGTAACTGCGCCCATCCTTACAACCCCAAATTGGACGGAACCATTCGTCCTAATGTGTGACGCAAGTGATGTGGTGATTGGCACAGTGCTAGCGCAAAAGAAGGAGAAGTCAATTCATCCCATTTATTACGCCAACAAGACATTAAATGAGGCGCACACTAATTACACAACCACCGAGAAAGAATTATTAGCTGTTGTTTATGCGTTCGATAAATTTCGCGCGTACTTGACTGGCTCTAAAGTTACTGTTTACACTGATCATGCAACCATCAAGTACCTAATCACAAAGAAGGACGCAAAACCACTTCTGATTAGATGGATTCTGTTGCTCCAAGAGTTTGATTTGGAGATCAAGGACAAAAAGGGGAGTGAAAACCAAGTAGCTGACCATCTGTCGCGGCTTGACAACCCTGAAAAGATGGATGCGCCTAACACTCTCATCGCAGACGAATTCCTAGATGAAAAGCTGCTGAAGATTGATGAAGAAGTCCCCTGGTTTGCTGATGTGGCAAACTACCTCGCCGATGGAGTTGTGCCCAAAGAATACTCAGCGCAGCAGCATAAGAAATTTTTTCATGAAGTAAAATTCTATTTGTGGGATGACCCTTTTCTGTACTGCAGAGGACCAAACAAAATAATCGGAAGATGCGTTGGAAAGCAAGATGCGTTGAAGATCTTGGAAGCATGCCACGAGTGACCTTATGGAGGCCATTTTGGAGGGCAGCGCACTGCAGCCAAGGTTCTACAAAGTGGTTATTGGTGGCAAACATTATTCCATGAAGCAAGAAAGCACGTGGATCAGTGCGACAGATACCAAAGAACATGAAACATTAGCGCAAGGAATGAGCTGCCTCAAAATTACATAGTGTAAATATAACCATTCGACGTTTGGGGAATAGATTTCATGGGACCATTCCCTTCATCGCAAGGATTCCAATACATCCTCCTCGCGGTTGACTATGTCACCAAATGGGTGGAAGCTGTTGCCTGTGTCAAGAATGATGTGACAACCGTGGCAAGATTCCTTAAAAGAAATATTTTCACAAGATATGGAGTGACACGCAGACTCATTAGCGATGAAGGAACTCATTTTGTGAACCGGATGATGAGCAAGCTCTTGTTGAAGTACAATGTCAAACACCACATCGCAACAACTTATCATCCCCAGAGCAATGGTCAAGCTGAGGTATCAAACAGAGAAATTAAAAGAATTCTTGAGAAAGTGGTCGGTGCTGGAAGGAAGGACTGGTCGTAGCATTTAGACGATGCACTGTGGGCTTACCGCACAGCTTTCAAAACACCTATAGGGATGTCACCCTATGCGTTGGTGTTTGGAAAAGTGTGCCACTTGTCGTTGGAGCTTGAATATAAAGCGCATTGGGCATTGAAACGCCTCAATTTCGATTCAACTGCGGCAGGACAAGCTCAACTGCGCCAACTATCAGAATTGGAGGAATTCAGGAGAAATGCCTATGAAAATGCCAAAATTAATAGGGAAAAACAGAAGCAATGGCATGACAAAAGAATCTGCAAAAAGGTACTGAAGGAAGGAATGAAGGTACTGTTATTTAACTCTCGTCTACGTCTTTTTCCAGGCAAGCTGAAAGCAAGGTGGTCCGGACCCTACATTATTCACAAGATATATCTGTATGGGGCCGTGGACTTATATTCTGCAGACGGAAAAAGAATTTTCAAGGTCAACGGACAACGTATCAAACCATACATTGATGGGACCTATGATGAGGTTGTTGAGATCATCGTACTAACAGACCCACCATGACAAGAATAGAAGAATTAGGTCCAGGAGAAGAGTGTTCTCCGTTGCGGCAAGACCTAACGCATAGAGAGAGCACCCGCAGGTCAGAGTTTTCTAGTTTATTTTCTTTCCGCATGCATTTCCTTTATTGCGTTAGTTTATTTTGGTAGGTTAGAGCCTTGAGAAAGACCTCAGCACATGCCTCATTATCTAATCAAGTTATCCGCGTTGGGGGAAGAACGCTTATCATTTCACCATTAATGAGCACCCGTTATCTAATCTGCTGCACGATGCCCGAGGCGACTCCACATTCTCCCACATTCATCATGATTCTTCCGTATGCGTGGGATGTGAAAGGGCATCATTGCTCCAAACCTTTCGAAATTCCCTCGATTGCGCCAGTATAAATTCTCAATGGAAATGGGTTTTTTTTTTCTTTTTTTGCTTCATCTGCTTCCTTGCCTATTTTAGAAAAATTGTTCTCTCTCGCAAAACCCTAACCCTCCAAAAGCCATGTCGCTCGCTGATTTGCAAAATATGTCCGTCGTCGACTATGCAGATGACGCCGACGCCCCCTCCTCGCCTAAAGTTGAAGGCCCACATCAAGACATTGTCATCTCCTCCGGTGAAGAGCATGACGAGCAAGGCCAAGAGGAAGGGGCGCTGAGCCAAGAAGAAGAATCGGAAGTGGTCGACGGCGAAAGACCAACCAAGCACAACCCAGCCACCGCACCTTCCACCTCTGGAGCCGACACCATGGAGGTATTAGACCTTGCCCCTCTCGACACCTCTTCCTTCCAACTCCAACTCGTCAACCTTGCCCCCATTCCCAACCTTCTCGCTCCCCGAAACCTTACTCCATTTCCCTCTCCATTTCCCTCACTTCCTTTGTTACCGCCACCAAACTCCTCCGCCATTCTAGCCTACGATCCTTCACCTTCCACCTCTTCTGCTCCCGCAGCTGTCTCCGACCCTCTTCCTCTTTCAACCTTCGCCAACCCTCATATTCTTCAGCTTTTCGAGAGTGAGGAGGCTGCATGGAACTCTCTGCTAGGGGAGATGGGCGTAGAGGGCGAAACCCTGCACCAGAGAGAGATTGAAGCTGTGCGCAAGGCCGCTGCAGAAGAAGAGCAAGCGACACGAGAAAAAAGAACGTGCTGACAAAGAAGTGCAAGATCGAGCTGCCAAAGAATTGGCCGCAGCTGGTTTGGCTTCTATCGCAGGCACTCTCAACTCTCCAGCGCCTGGGTTAGCCTCGCAAGACTCAGAGGATCATCTTCCGCTGTCCCAGCGCCACAATGTTCAATCATCCGTGCTGGCCATTAGAGAACCAGCAGAGAGCAATTCGGTAGGCCCAAGCAACAAGAGAAAAAGGGCCCCTGCCGCATCAAAAGGAAAGGAAAAAGTAGGTGAAGACAAAGGCAACTTCACCGAAGAAAGGGGATTCAGCTGCAAGTTGCCGTAGACAATGATTGACCAAATCTCCCGCCGCAAATGGGAGCCAGTCTGCGAGTCGATCCCCGACTATGCCCTTGCGCTAGTCCATGATTTCTATCGGACGCAATGGCGAGAGGAAATTGTTGGTCGCAGTTCTAACTGTTGTTATCCTCGCAAGATGAGGAGTTTTTGGCCGCAGTTCTAGGTGTTGTTGCTCGGCCAGGCGCTGATAAGGGTAAAAAATATGCCTATTTTACCCTTATTCTTAGCTCATTTCTTGGTCAAATATTGAGTGTTTAGGTCAATTTTACTATTTCCGAGCTCAAAATATGTTAATTTGATAAGTTAGGGTGTTGAGAGTCACTTTTGTTGAATTATGCTTAATTATGCCTAAAAAGACTTGATTTGAAGCAAATTTGACTTAGTTTGCTGTTGTGCAGAAAAACAGAGTTGAAGCTGGAATTCTCCAGAAATGCAACCGCATTTTTGGGAAGGCAAAATGGAAATGCGACCGCATTTATGGGAAAATAGAGGTCGTTCCAAGTCGCACGCTGGTCGTTGTTGACGAGTCTTCTTCGCACCTAACCGGTTGTTTTGACCCAAAACTGACTGGGCAACCTTCCAGCACCTATTTCGCAGCTCCTCAACCAATTTCTACACTACATAAGCTCGGGATTCGAAGTCAAATTAAAGTAGAACTCACTTGGAAGAAAAGGGTGGTGACAGAACCCTGGCTCGACGCCAATGAGTAGAGATGCCCGAGGTTCTTCTCAGATGACAAATTCTAACCCGAGAGAGAGAGTTAGACATCAAACCTTGCGGTTTGTAGAGAGTTTCACCCATTCCCATCTTGTAAAAGTGAGAGAGTGGAGTGTCTTAGCAAACTCTAGAAGGATTGTGTAAACAAAAAACCCATAATATTTAGCTATCTCTTTTAATTCCAGCTCTTGAATCTTTTTCATTACTTTGTATTCTTTTCATCATTGTTTCAATGAAAATGTGTTCATTTGCTTTTTATCCCATCATGAGTAGCTAAATCCCGTTGAGGGGTTCAATGTGGTGAATTCCCTTAGGGTTTAATGGCTTAAAAGTGTTTTATTTGCTTAAGTAGGGTTTAATGCATGTCATTCTTTATTGAATATCATTCTGATCTTGCTAAGTTTAATTTGATCACTTAGACTTTGCATGTTATGCGAGTTTGATCTTGAAAGGGACAAACGATATCGGTTCTCATAAAGGTGATATAGGAGAAAAAGCTCGAAAGAGATTGTTCGGCGGTATAGGGCAAGCTGCCTAAGGCACCCTATATCGACTGTAGGGTTATAGGTTGCATTCGTGAATTATCTATGTCGGAGTCGTGTCCCAGAAATGGGCATAACGGTACTCGCTTAGCCTTCTTACGGGTTTTGGAAACAAGGGCCAAAAGGAAGTTAAATCTGACCCAATGCATTAAACACTCTTAAGTTAGATACTGCATAAGTATGGTTGTTACCCTAGGGATGAATCCATGTTGAATACCTCGTTTTATCTTATTGTTATTCTTTATTATTCTATTGCTAGTTTTATTTATCTTTTCGAAAAACCCAATCAATCAACTTATTATTTTCTTTGGTTACCTTTTTCAAAAGCAATCATCTGAGCAGTTTCTTCATTAAATCTGAGTTTCTAATTTAGTCCTCGTGGGATCGATACCCTTGGAATACTTTCTAAGGTTTTTTTTTATTACTACGTGCGACAGTGTATACTTGCACTTAAGTGTTGGCTGGATATTTCTTTCTTATTATTATCCATCTTTTCTCACATTCCATCCATTCAGCTAGCCACACACCATGTTTTTGGCGTCGTTGCCGGGGACCAAAACTGAAACCAGATTTGTTTTTGAAATTGCGATCAGATTGCGATCGCATTTTCTATCTCAAAGGGAATTTGACTTCGGTTTGCATTTGTTTTTGCAGGTTGGAGTTAGTGCATGAGCAAGGGGTATACACTCCTTGACATTGATCCGGAGATAGAAAGAACCTTTCGTCGTCGAAGGAAGGAACAAAGACGAAAGAAGAGGGAGCAACAAGAGTTGAGCGCACATAAATTTCTAGAGGAAACATCTTACATTCAAGAGTTTCCAATGGATCCTCCTGGAGTCGATCCTCAAGTTGATCCACAAGTTCGTGGAAGGGAGTAGAATGGCGGGAGAATTCCTCCTGTTCCTCCAGTTCCACCGGTGCCACAACAAGAAAACCCGATCTACATTGCTGAAGATCGAAACCGAGCAATAAGGGACTACGCTTTACCAGTTTTCCAGACATTGAATCCAGGAATTTTGGAGCCACCGATTGATGCTCCACAATTTGAGCTTAAACCAGTGATGTTCCAGATGTTAAATACGATGGGCCAATTCTCAGGACTTCCAAATGAGGATCCACACAAGCATATTAAATTATTCTTGAGAGTTTGCAATTCTTTTAAAGTAATAGGAGTGCCGGAAGATACTCTGAAGCTGAAACTGATAGCGAGCATAGCTAGCTAGTTTTCCCTAATTAATTTAGCTAGTCTTTTATAATTTATTGGCCAAAATGATGCGTTTTTGTGTTGTATTTGTAGGAAATAAATATTTGAGCTAATTGCATGTTCGGGACATGAAAAAGGGCTAAAAGATCGAAAAGGGATCAAGTTGGAAGAAGTCAAATTCAGCTCAGCTGATTTTTTTTTTAAAAAAAAAAAAACTTCATAGCGTCACGATTAATTTAGCTAGTCTTTTATAGTTTATTGGCCAAAATGATGCGTTTTTGTGTTGTATTTGTAGGAAATAAATATTTGAGCTAATTGCATGTTCGGGACATGAAAAAGGGCTAAAAGATCGAAAAAGGATCAAGTTGGAAGAAGTCAAATTCAGGCTAGCTGATTTAAAAAAAAAAAAAAAAAAAATTCATAGCGTCGCGACGCTCTCGGTGAATTTTCCAAATCCGCAGTATTGCGACAGCGTCGCGACGCTGTCGGCAGATTTTCTATAAATTCATCATTTTGTGCTATGGATTGGGGGAGTCCAATTGGTGAGATTTTAGCCCTAATTTCGACTAGAGACCTTCTGTGGGAGCTGAAGGCAAGGCCGAGGAGCGGGAATCAAGCGAGAAGACGTGGAGATCGTGACGGGGACGTGCGGTGTCGGCGGATTCGAGTTTTCCTTTCTCTTTCCCTTAACTCTTGTAGTTTTTATGGCTTTTCTTTCAATTAGTGTTTGTGGTTTAAAGACTATGAATTTCTAGTTGTTTGTCTTAGGGTTTGATGTAGTTGTTTAAATTGTTGGATTGAATTTTGGGTATGAATGTGTTCTTATTCTATGCATGCAATTTTATGTGTAATGCTTTCAATTACTTGATCACTAATTGAATGATTTAAGTGTTGAATCTAACTCGGGAGAGAGGATTTGGCCTAAGACTTGCTTTGTTCAATTGCATGACTAGAGTAGAAATTCTAAGTTTGTGACGGGATTTAGAATATCTCTAGAAGTATAACAAGGACCGAACCGAATAATGCCTTGCATGTTAATGAACTTAGATAGGGATATCAAGTTAGTTATATGCATGAGAATCAATTATACTCGGGAGAGGTAATCGTGATAAATGTTTCCTTGGCTTGTAGAATAATTGCACGGTCAATTCATTCCTATTAATCAATCCTCAATCTTAATCAACGAAATCAATTCCCTAAGAGTCTTTCCATTTGAGTCTCCACCCTTTATTTTATGTTTTTTTGTCTTTAGATTTATCTTTTTCATGAAGTTTTGCTCCCTAAATAAAATTGGACAAAAGTATTCACGGTACTTAATTTGCTAGAAAACCAATCCAGAGGACGACACTCGTTTTACACGAAAACACTATATTATTACTTGACCCGTACACTTGCAGTAAGCAAATTGCGCATCAGAAACTTTTTATGTTTTCTTTATAGGGAGAGGCTGAAGCCTGGTTGGATTCATTCCCTCCTAACTCCATCACCTCGTGGAATGATTTGGCAGAGAAGTTTTTGGAGAAGTTCTTTCCCTCCAATAAAAATGCCAAGTACAGAGTAGAGATCATTGCTTTCAGACAGTCTTACAATGAACCGTTGGATGCAGCTTGGGAAAGATTCCAGAGGCTGGTTCGAAAGTGTCCACACCATGGACTGCCTGCTTGCATTATTTTGGAGCATTTTTACAGTGGGTTAGATCAAGCTACAAAGGCACTTGTAAATGCATCTGCAAACGGATCTTTTCTGAAGAAGTCTGCTAATGAGGTGCATGCTATTCTAGATACTATAGCCACCAATAACCGATATTGGGGAGAAAATGAACCAACAACCATTTTGAAAAATCCAGTGAAAGCAGTAGAAACAGAGGTTAACTCTACGATGCAAGCCCAGATCAAGGGCATTCATAGCATGATGATGGGCATGTCCATGCACAATCAAGCCAATATAACCCCTGCAAACGTTGTTTCTTCTCTCTGTTGTGAAATATGTGGTGAGGAACACATCGCTGATAGTTGTCCACTAAACCCTGCATCTGTTTTTTTATGTAGGTCCACAAGGAAATCAGAACCAAAATAGATGGAATCCTTATTCGGCCACGTACAACCCAGGATGGAGACAACATCTGAACTTTTCTTGGGGAGGACAAGCCGGATCGAGTATTTCCAACACTCAGTTTGGAAAGCTTCCTACACAACAACAGCCGCAAAAAATTTTTCAACAAGTTCCAGTGCAGAGCCAAGAGTCAAATCTAGAGGCTCTTATGAAGGAGTACATGGCAAGGAACGATGCCGCAGTTAGGAATTTAGAAGTTTAGCTTGGACAAATTGCTCAGGAGATAAAAAATAGACCTCAAGGGACGTTGCCTAGCAAAACCGAGACCCCACATAGAAAAGGAAAAGAACAATGTAAAGCAGTGACCCTGAGAAGTGGATTAGAATATGATGGACCAAAGTATCCAGGAAGTTCAGAAGCAGAGATCCCAGTTGAAGCTCGAGAAAAGATTTGTGAAAAGAAGTCTGACAATACCACAGATGTTTCAGAGAATAAAGAAGAAAAGACCAAGGAGCCTGAGGCCTTGGCAGAAAAAGAAGAAAAAGTAAAGTTGGAGAAAAAATAGGGGAATGCGACCGCAAATGCTACTGCAAAACCTCAGAAGTTTGTAATAGACCCAGATTACAGACCACCTCCTCCGTACCCACAGAGATTCAAACATGCCTCACAAGATGTAAAGTTCAAGAAGTTCTTAGATGTATTGAAGCAATTGCACATTAACATACCATTAGTGGAGGCACTTGAACAAATGCCTACATAGGTGAAGTTCCTAAAAGATATCATGTCGAAAAAGAGAAGGTTGGGGGAGTACGAAACGGTTGCACTCACGGAATGTTCCAGTGCACTAGTCAAGAACGAGATCCCTCCCAAGCTTAAAGATCCAGGAAGCTTTACAATTCCATGCTCTATAGGAGGCAGGGATGTAGGCAGAGCACTGCGTGCGATTTGGGAGCAAGCATCAACTTAAATCCCTATTCGGTTTTTAAGCAGTTAGGAATAGGTATTGCACGGCCAACAATTTTGACCTTGCAGTTGGTAGACCGATCACTTACACACCCCATTGGAAAGATCGAAGACATATTGGTTAAAGTTGATAAGTTTGTTTTCCCTGCAGATTTCATTATCTTAGATTGCGAAGTCGACAAGGATGTACCGATCATCTTGGGACGACCATTCCTAGCCACAGGCAGAACCTTGATCGATATCCTAAAGGGAGAATTGACCATGAGGGTCAATGATCAGCAAGTCACATTTAATGTGATGAAGGCAATACAATATCCAGGATACCTTGAGAGGTGTTCTATGATGGAAGAAGTTGACGAAATTTCTGTATCTATTTTGCAGGAGACATTAAAGGGAGAACCACTAGGAGGGAACGAGTTCAAAGAGGAAGAGGCAGAGGTGGAAGGAGTTGAAGAAGTAGACGTCCCAGTCACAAATGATCCTGCAGCAGCAAGGATAGAGGCATTAAGGGATGCATCAGATCAAGAAGAAATCAGGTCGTTACAACCATCTCTGATCAATCCCCCTGAACTGGAACTTAAACCTCTGCCAGAGCACCTTAAATATAGCTTCCTTGGTGAAAACAGGACATTGCCAGTCATTATCTCAGCTTACCTTACTGAACAAGATGAAATTTCTTTGTTGCAGGTCCTCTCGAAACATAAAAAAGCAATAGGATGGACCATTGCAGACATTCAAGGAATCAGTCCCTCATTTTGCATGCACAAAATAAACCTTGAAGAAGGAGCTAAGAATTCCATTGAAAGTCAGAGGAGATTAAATCCCATTACGAAGAAAGTTGTTAGAAAGGAAATCTTAAAGTGGCTGGACGCATGTGTTATCTACCCAATTGTAGACATTAGCTAGGTCAGCCCAGTCCAATGCGTTCTAAAGAAGGGTGGAATGACCGTAGTAGAGAACGAGAAAAATGAATTGATCCTAACACGGACGGTTACAGGATGGCGAGTCTGCATAGATTACCGCCGCCTTAATAAAGTAACCAGGAAAGACCATTTGCCGTTGCCATTCATAGATCAGATGCTGGACAGGCTAGCAGGGAAGGACTATTATTGTTTTTTAGACGGTTACTCCGGTTACAATCAGATAACCATAGCCCAAGAAGACCAAGAGAAGACAACGTTCACATGTCCATACGGAACGTTCGCCTTCCGAAGGATGCCATTTGGTTTATGCTATGCACCGACCACTTTCCAGAGGTGTATGATGGCTATATTCTCCGATATGGTAGAATGAACTGTGGAAGTATTCATGGATGACTTTTCGGTCTTCGGTGAATCATTTTCAGCATGTCTACGGAATTTAGACCAAGTGCTAGAAAGATGTGAAGGAACCAATTTAGTACTGAACTGGGAGAAGTGCCATTTCATGGTACGAGAGGGCATAGTCCTTGGACATCGCATTTCCAGGAAAGGAATTGAGGTGGACAAGGCAAAAATCGAGATCATATCCAAGTTGCCTTTCCCAAAAACAGTGCGAGATATCAGAAGCTTTCTAGACCATGCAGGTTTTTATAGAAGATTTATCAAAGACTTCTCTAAAATTTCCTAACCTTTGTGCACGTTACTGGAGGTAGATAGACCGTTCGACTTTGATGAAGATTGCAAACAAGCATTTGAGACTTTGAAGAAGGCATTGAGCTCATCGCCAATCATAATTGAACCAGGCTGGACTCAACCATTTGAGTTGATGTGCGACGCTAGTGACTTTGCAGTCGGTGTTGTCCTATGTCAGAAAAGAGGAAAGATAGTACAACCTATCTACTTCGCAAGCAAGACACTCAACGAGGCTCAGTTAAACTATATTGTCATAGAAAAGGAATTACTGGCAGTAGTGTTTGGTTTTGACAAGTTTAGATCCTACCTCGTGGGAACTAAAGTCATAGTTCACACAGATCATTTCGCCTTTAAGCATTTACTTTCGAAAAAAGATGCCAAACCCCGACTAATTCGATGGATTTTGCTTTTGCAGGAGTTCGACATAGAAATCCAAGACAGAAAAGGAACGGAGAATCAGGTAGCGGATCACCTATCAAGACTGGGAGAAGACGCACAAATAGAAAAAGGGCTGGACATCCAAGAGTCATTTGTGGATGAACAAATTATGGCAGTCAGAACTGTTGAACTTCCATGGATTGCAGACTATGTAAACTATTTAGTCAGTGGACTAAAACCACCAGAAGCAACCGCTCAACAACTCAAGAAGTTCTTAAGAGGCGTCAAAGACTACTACTGGGATGACCCGTATTTGTATAAGCTAGGGCCTGATCAAATAATAAGACGATTTGTACCGGAAGATGAGATACCTTTGATATTGGGAGCCTGTCACGTAGCTCCATACGGAGGACATTTTGCAGGACTCAAGACAGCAGCCAAAGTCCTCCAATCCGGCTATTTTTGGCCCAGTCTCTTCAAAGATGCGCACCTCTTCACGAAGAATTGTGATCAATGTCAAAGGACAGGGAATCTGACAGCCAAAAGCGAAATGCCTCTACACTTCATACTCGAAGTAGAGATCTTTGATGTATGGGGGTTAGACTTTATGGGGCCATTCCCACCATCCTTTGGGAACATCTACATCTTGCTCGCAGTAGATTATGTATCAAAATGGATTGAGGCAACAGCAACCGCGACAAACGATGCCAAGGTGGTCAAGAAGTTCTTTCTAAAGAATATCTTCACCAGATTCGGAACCCCTCGTTTCATCCTAAGCGACAAAGGCTCCCACTTCTTGAACAAATTAATAGCCAATTTATTCTCCAAGTATAACATCAGACACAGGGTAGTCACTGCTTACCATCCTCAAACTAATGGACAAGCAGAGCTCTCTAATAGGGAAATCAAGGCTATTCTAGAGAAAACAGTGGATCCTTCTCGTAAAGATTGGTCATTAAGGCTTGATGAAGCACTATGGGCCCATAGAACTACATATAAGGCACCATTAGGAATGTCTCCGTACCGCATCATATTCGGGAAAGCAAGTCATTTGCCACTCGAGTTAGAACACAAGCCATATTGGGCATTGAAAAAGTTTAACTTCAACATGGAAAAAGCAGGGATCAAGAGGAAATTGCAACTTAACGAGCTGGAAGAGCTTCTACATTTCTCTTATGAAAATGCAAAAATCTACAAGGAGAAAGTCAAGCGATGGCATGATAGAAGAATTCATCCGAAGGAGTTCCACAAAGGCCAGAAAGTGTTACTCTTCAATTCCAGACTCAAATTATTCCCAAGGAAACTCAAGTCGAGATGGTCAGGACCATTCAAAGTAGTGAAAATCTTCGACTATGGGACTGTAATACTGACAGATAATCAGGGCATGCATTTCAAGGTAAATGGACAAAGGATAAAACCATATTGGGGAAGAGGCTTTGAGGATGAGGAAGACCATGTCTCCGTAATTGATTTGGTATGACTCCTACCTTGAACTAAATTTTGTATATTATCTGGGTTTATCAAATAATAATCTAGACTAGAGCTCTAAAATATCTAGACAAGAGTAAAAACTCTGTCTAGGAAAATCCTATCTAGGAAAGGGTATTTAAGATGACCATTGGGAACACCTTTTCCTAGGGATTTACCTGGGAGTTTTGAAAAAGTCCACTTTATTGTGTTGAGCTCTGTCTGGTGTTTGAAATAAGAAGGAGAAAATTGCAAGTTTGTTTTTGAATAAATGATTTTTGATCAAGAGGGAACTTTGTCTAAGGCAAGTCCTGACTAGGCTGAGGTACTTAAGCTGACCGTAGGGAACACCTCTACCTGGGGACTTACTTGGAAGTTGAATTGATCAAAACATTTCTTAAACTCTTTGAAAATGAGAAAATGGAAAAATATAGGAATAAATCATGATTAAGTGTGTGAGCTTTCTAACTTGTTTGTGAGTGTTTCAGAGAAAAGGAGGAAGCAAGGGAAAAATGAAAAGGAAAAGAGAAAAGTCAGAAAAAGTGAAGGTAGAAAATCTGGGTGAAATGCGACCGCATTTCTTCCCAGTGTATTTGGGAATGCGATCGCATTTGCCCGAATAAAAAGGGAGTCACGATTTTTTCGTTTGACCTGCACGTGACCTAATTAGAAAAGTATAAATGGCTTGACTTTAGTTCTTTTTCTTCACCAAACACCCAACCTTTGCATTCAAGTCAAACCCAAAGCTCTCCATATTCTCTCCATTGTGAAATCGCAAGACCCACACTCAGTGAAGATGAAGAACACGCAAGGATCATCATCCTCATGCAAAAACACTCGATCTCAGAGTGCACGATCGATCCACGAAGCTGAAGGAAGCAGACGACGACAAGAAGAGAACCTCGAAGCACACATGCAAGGCACGCGAAGGACGAGACCCACGGGATTCTCGCCGGCGGTCGTGAACCGAGCGCCCAACGCTCCAGCTCCATCCTCTTCGACAATGTCGGGTAGTTCGAGGGAGATGCCGAGCTCATCTACACCAAGACGGTTCACGCGCGCCGCTGCTATCCGCTAAACCCAAAAACCTCCCACTCAACAATTTAGAAAACGTTCACGGGAGTGGTTTGAGATGATCCGAGAGATGGGTGCCAAGAGAAGAGCTACCCTTGAAGAAGAAGGGAATCAGCAAGACGAAGAAAAGGCCGCCAAGACAACTGAAAGCTCTCGGCAAGGAGAAGCTTCAATAGGTATGGTTTTCGAACCTTCAACTAACACCTCTCTATCTTGCAGGACCAAACCCATGGTTACTTACAGCACAAGGAAGAAGAGCCCAAAGAAAAATGTGTCTGAAAAGCCGCTTGAAGTTCAACCCCTGGAAATCGCAAAGATGCCGCCCGATGTATTCGAAGGAATAATCCGCCAAGTAGTGGAAAAGGCACTTGAGATTGCAAAGGGGTACAAGGTTGAACAGGACGCTTTGAAAGAGGTTGAAGCGGAGAGAGAGATGGAAAATCAAAAGATGGCTGAAGAGGATGAGTTTGCAAAGGAGAGAGATGAGAAAGATGAGAGAAGAAAAAGAGAAGAATAGTAAGAGGCCGAGAGGGCTTTAGAAGCTGAGGAAGAGAGAAAATATGAGGAAAACCTCAGGAGGGTAGTTATGGATTTGCAGCTCCTTGAGGAAGAGAAAAAGAGAAGGGAAGAAATAAAAGAAGACGAAAAGAGAAGAAATGAAGCTGAAGACTTCCTTGTAGCCTTTGAGCCACTCCATAGAGCTCAAAGTGAGGCTAATGTGCTGCGAGGAAGGGTAGAAGAAGAGGCCCAACAGGGGCCAAGAGAAGAAAATTTAGAAAAAGAAGAAGAAACAGAAAAAAAAAGAAGAAGGCCAGAATGTGACCGCATCTGGGCCGCATTCTGAGGAAGGCCTAGCCGAGGCGAATAAAGGGCAGCCAGCTGAAGAGGTTTTTGAGCCTCTATTCACACATGACCCACCAGCTGCTGATAGCACCTCTTCGGGGGAGAAGAGGGTTGAAGAGGAAAAAGAAGACGGGGAGGCCGAGACCTCTAGTGATTCTGACTCCGATACAGAGTCTTATTCAGAGATTAGGGAGCTAGATGAAGACCAAGTCCCTATCTCTACAGCATTAAGAAGAAAAAGAAAGAGAGAGATTAAGGCTGAGAGGAGGACGAAGAACAAGAATGACCCAATCTTTGCCAAGAGGCCGAGGATGAGATCCATGGACGCCTCTCCTGTAGTTCCTCCAACCATATCACCTGCCAAACCAAAGGGCAAATCACCCAAGGCCGCATCTCCTAAAAGTCTGTTCCCTGAGGTATTTAAAGATGTTAATTTTCAGGAAAGGATGAAGATCATGAAGAAAAGAGATTTCCTCAACGAGAAGGGATTCTCTGACCGAGCAGGAGCACTGCCAGAGTTTGTAAGCAGAGTTATCTTCCAGTACAAGTGGCAGGAGTTCTGTGCTCACCCTCAGGAGGCTGTTGTGCCCCTAGTTCGTGAATTCTAGCCAGCCTGAGGGAGGAGAGTATTAGCATGGCGGTGGTGAGGGGGAAGATGGTCAGTTTCTCCTCAGTCAACATCAAGGCACCCCTGAACCCAAGAGGGAATGATGTGATAAGGAACCCTTCGGCCAAACAGATGAAGGAAACATTGAAACTCGTGGCCAACAAGGGGGTCCAATGGAAAGAATCGCAGACAAAAGTGAAGTCTCTAGTGCCAAGCGACCTAAAGCCAGAATCGGCAGTTTGGCTTCACTTCATCACGAACCGCTTGATGCCAACCACCCACGACAACACGATTTCAGTAGATAGAGTGATGCTACTCTATTGCCTAATATAAGGGATGAAATCTTAGCCTGTGGACGGAAAAGGGCAGGCAAGCTTTTCTTTGGCTCACTCATCACCCAACTCTGTCAGAGGGTGAAGATTGTGTCATGCAAGGACGAGGAGCGCCATTTCTTTAAACCAACCATTGACTTGTCCTTGATAGGAAAGCTTTAGCAGAACAACATCCAGAGGAAGGATAAAGCCTCCACATCACAGGCCACACCTCAATCAGGGCCGAATGTAGCCTCTCCATCCCAACACACTCCTTTTACAGGGCCTTCACCAGCATCAGAAGCTCTAGGCATGGTCCACTACCAGCTTGATCGAATCAGGGAGAACCTGAAGACTTATTGGACGTATGCCAAGGAAAGGGATGAAGCTATTAGAGAGTTCTATCTCTCCATTGCCCCAAGTATTGCTCCGGTCTTTCCAAATTTCCCTCAGTCACTGCTGCCCCAGGAAGAATAGGATTCTGATGAAGAGGAAGATGAAGAGAATGAAGAGAGAGAGAGTTCCTCAGACAAGGAATAGGGGAGTTTTCTGATCCCCTTTGATTGAATATTTTTGTGAATAAATACTGTTTTTGATTGTTTGCTTTTTTTTAGTTTTAGCATGTTTTAAATTTTGTTTTTAGTAGTTTAATTGTTGTTTTGATTGTTTTTTAGTTGTTAATAGCTTTGATCATAGGGTAGTTTAGATAGCTTGTGGATAACTTGGAATAGAATAAACTTGGGTTTTTTTTAAATCTTTATTGAAAAATCTGCTTGCTGTTTTTTGAGCTTTACCTATGATAGTTTTGAAGAAAAAATAAACTTTAAGAAAAATTGCTTTAAAATGTTTCGGAAGAAAAAAGCATGTTTCAAAGGAGTTTTCTTTTAAGCCCTTAATGATGAAAACTAGAGCTTTGTTCTATCTCAAAAGTGCCACCATCTCAACTGAGTTGTTTTCTAGTCATAGGCTTTCCATTAGTCTTTTTCTTTACAAAATTGTCTTAGAGTCTAAACTTCCTCGTGTTTAACCTTTCTAACACTCTAGGAGAGTTTAGCCTTGAAGTTTTGAAAACAAAAAGCCTCATATTAAGCCCATGCCTCAAAAACAAGCCAATGAGGACATTGTCTACCTTTAAGTTTGGGGGGGTGCTTTATGCTTTATGTCATCTTTTGTAAATTTGTATTGCTGGAAAGAATATGTGCTCAGTAGATTTGAAAAAAAAACAGATGAAAGAAAGAAAAAACAGATGAAAGAAAGAAAAAACCGAGAGTTACTCCTCCTTCCTAGGGTTTACTGAGTAACCAGGGGCATTCATGACACCCATGGTTTGCCACTGCATGAAAGGTTTACCTAAGGAAGTGAGTATCACTCCGAGCTTGTGAACTTTGCTCGTAGCTAGATATCTTCACCACAAAGTGTCGATAAGCTAGAACGAAGGTAAAGATGACAGCAAGGATACTCTTGGGAGAAAAAGAAGTCAAATAAAAGGAGCACCAGCAGTCAAATAAGTTTGGGGTAGATGGAAAAGGTCTAGTAGTTCATATATGCTTTTGTTTTCCTAAAGATTGTTTTCTTAACCTAAAAGGACTACACTAGACTTGATGAGTAGAAGCTAGGTAGTTTAAGCACATTGGTTAGGATGGATGAGAGAGAGTTTTGCTTTGAAAAAGAACAGTAGAAATCTTCATGCCTAGGAAACTCAGACATTGTGACTGGCACTAGAGTAGAACCCTCTCCTGAAAGGCAAGCTTTTTAGAAAACGATATTGAAATACATGTCTTACTTGATTCCATGTCACTTGATTTGAAATGAAAAGTTGATACTAGTACCATGATTCATTACTATGCATGAACTCTAACATTTTGATTAGCAATTGCTTGAGGACAAGCAATGAGTTAAGTTTGGGGGTATGATAAGGGTAAAAAATATGCCTATTTTACCGTTATTCTTAGCTCATTTCTTGGTCAAATATTGAGTGTTTAGGTCAATTTTACTATTTTCGAGCTCAAAATATGTTAATTTGATAAGTTAGGGTGTTGAGAGTCACTTTTGTTGAATTATGCTTAATTATGCCTAAAAAGACTTGATTTGAAGCAAATTTGACTTAGTTTGCTGTTGTGAAGAAAAACAGAGTTGAAGCTGGAATTCTCCAGAAATGCGATCGCATTTCTGGGAAGGCAAAATGGAAATGCGACCGCATTTCTGGAAAAATAGAGGCTGTTCCAAGTCGCACGCTGGTCGTTGTTGACGAGTCTTCTTTGCACCTAACCAGCTGTTTTGACCCCGAAACTGACTGGGCAACCTTCCAGCACCTATTTCGCAGCTCCTCAACCAATTTCTACACTATATAAGCTCGAGATTCGAAGTCAAATTAAAGCAGAACTCACTTGGAAGAAAAGGGTGGTGATAGAACCCTGGCTCAACGCCAATGAGTAGGGATGCCCGAGGTCCTTCTCAGATGACAAATTCTAACCCGAGAGAGAGAGTTAGACATCAAACCTTGCGGTTTGTAGAGAGTTTCACCCATTCCCATCTTGTAAAAGTGAGAGAGTGGAGTGTCTTAGCGAACTCTAGAACGATTGTGTAAACAAAAAACCCATAATATTTAGCTATCTCTTTTAATTTCAGCTCTTGAATCTTTTTCATTACTTTGTATTCTTTTCATCATTGTTTCAATGAAAATGTGTTCATTTTCTTTTTATCCCATCATGAGTAGCTAAATCCCGCTGAGGGGTTCAATGTGGTGAATTCCCTTAGGGTTTAATGGCTTGAAAGTATTTTATTTGCTTAAGTAGGGTTTAATGCATGTCATTCTTTATTGAATATCATTCTGATCTTGCTAAGTTTAATTTGATCACTTAGACTTTGCATGCTATGTGAGATTGATCTCGAAAGGGACAAACGATATCGATTCTCATAAAGGTGATATAGGAGAAAAAGCTCGAAAGAAATTGTTCGGCAGTATAGGGCATGCTGCCTAAGGCACCCTATATCGATTGTAGGGTTATAGGTTGCATTCGTGAATTATCTATGTCGAAGTCGAGTCCCAGAAATGGGCATAACAGTACTCGCTTAGCCTTCTTACGGGTTTTGGAAACAAGGGCCAAAAGGAAGTTAAATCTGACCCAATGCATTAAACACTCTTAAGTTAGATATTGCATAAGTATGGTTGTTACCCTAGGGATGAATCCATGTTGAATACCTCGTTTTATCTTATTGTTATTCTTTATTATTCTATTCCTAGTTTTATTTATCTTTTCGAAAAACCCAATCAATCAACTTATTATTTTCTTTGGTTAGCTTTTTCAAAAGCAATCATTTGAGCAGTTTCTTCATCAAATATGAATTTCCAATTTAGTTCTCGTGGGATCGATACCCTTGGAATACTTTCGAAGGGTTTTTTTTATTACTACGTGTATACTTGCACTTAAGTGTTGGCTGGATATTTCTTTCTGATTATTATCCATCTTATCTCACATTCATCCATTTAGCTAGCCACGCACCAGGAGCCCAATGGGAAGGGCGCGACACGACGCAGATACTCAAGTCCCCGCTGCTTGACTTTGAGGCCACCGCCTGGATGCACTAAATCAAGAACCGCGTCATGCCCACAACGCATGATGCCACTCTCAGAATCCTGCGAGTGGTCTTGGTCTATTGCATCATGAAGGGGATCCCATTAGACTTGGGCCGCATCTTAACGGACTTATTGCGCCAAACAGCCTACAAATCCAAGGGCGCGATGTTTTGTCCAGGGCTAGTGACGCGCCTCTGTCGCATGGCTGGCCTACTCCCAGCTGCCTCTGAAGAAGTGCAAGCCATGCGGCAAACATTCGACGACCAATGGCTGGGGCGCATCACTCGAACGCACAACCTGTGCCTTCAAACCGAAGCCTAGCGCCAAGATCCTGCCCCTCCGGTAGAAGAGAATCCCCTTGCGCCTGAAGCACCAAAAAAGAAAAGGCGCGAGCAGACTGCTGGCCGCCACCCTCCAGCCACGGCTAGGAATGCGAAAACAACCCCTCCGACGCAGGAAACTTCTGTCTGCACCTTGAATCAACAAGAATCCTTGGCGCTGCAACCATCGCCTGACCACCAGCCCTTCCCCTCTGATACGAGCGTGGAGATCGTCCACAGTGTCGAAGTCCACATGACTTCATCTCTTGATCTTCCGCGCCAGAACATCAATGAGCCTGCGCCGAACCAGTAGCCGCGAGCGGGCCCTCCTGCCAGCACTCACCATGTCGCGCCTGTTCCAACCCTCAATTTGGAGACAACGTAAATCTTTGCAGAACTAAGGCAGATGATTAATGAAGTCGTGGAGCCTCTGCGCCAGCAGCAAGAAGAACTGTCTCTGCACATCAATTTTATGATGCTTTTCCTTGTGCGCTGGACGAGTTCATTTGGCCGGCTCCCCGTAGCGCCTGAGCTTTTTGTGCGCCCGCAAGGGCAGCCCCGTCTTGATGGCCCCGCCGCCTCCAAGGAATCCTCCGCTGCCGCCGCCACCGCAGTAGTTGTTGCTTTATCTCTTTTCTTTGCTTAATCTTTTTGTAATGCGCTGAATATCAATGAACAATTTCTTCGCCGCATTAATGAATATCGCTTTTGTTTGAATTTTCATCGCATTCCCTTTATGCCTTAGTCGAATGTCTTCATCAGTTAAATTCTTTGCCTTAGTTCTGTAGTTTTGCCTTGCGCATCCCAATTTGTCCAGATTTTTTTTCTCTTGTCGCATAATTTTAGCAAAGGATTTCCCTTTACTTTTATTTTCTCATTGCCTTAGGCAAATTTCCTTATGGTTAGTGCCCTGAGTCCTGTCGCATCTCAGCATGTTTCTCCCTGATCCATCGCGCTCCAAAGTAAGTTTGGGGGACAATGGTGACATTGTCCAATTTAAGTTGGGGGGGGGGGGGTGCGATAGCTAGCGCAAATATTAAGCATATGCATTCCTCTGGTCTTGATGCGTTAGTAGCCAGGGGCATTCATGACACCCATAGTTTGCTACTGCGCGAAGGCGTATTTGCATTCCATGAGCGTTTAGGGCAGTAAAAAAAATGTAATGTCCGTAGTTGGATACCTTTCATTAGAAATGTGGGTAAGCCAAAACGAAAGCATGCATTTTGATGTCGATAATTCATGCTTTCTACTTTAAAAAAAAAAAAGAGAAAGTTGTTTTTGCGCTCAGAGCCTAATTAGAAGGGAGAAGGCTAAGTCATCGCAGGCTAAAGTCTAAGCGCAGGAAGTTTCCTTAGACAATTAGGAAATTCTTCGAAAGGCCGAATCCTTTGTGTATGTGCGCTAGGAAAAGATGAAGAGGAAGTGGGATGTAGGAGTCCAAAGCTGTTGAGCTAAGTCATTCTCGCAGAGTTGATGGAAGGCATTGCTTGGGGACAAGCAATAGTTTAAGTTTGGGGGTTTGATAACTTGCAAAAAGAAAGTTATTTCTCCCTTAAAGTTAAACTAAACAAGGTTGAAAAGATCATAGTTGCGTTAATCTTGCACATATTAACAAGGGAATTGCGTTGGTTTTCTTTAAAAGGCAATATTTTTAGATGTGGAAGGAAATTGTGTAAAATTAGCCTCTAACGCATGAAAATTAGAGTTGGTTTGTTGCCCATGTCTTCTTCAGGGTAGGCGCAGATCCCAGAGCAATTCGTACAATGAAAGCTGGATGAGATGATCGCACTGACGTATGACTGATATGCAAGCTGGCGAAAGATGACTGGGGCACGCATGCCAATTTCTTGGAGAAGTCAGCCTCCTCAGCCTATAAGAAGCATCCACTTGCCCAAGAGACGACACACGGAGAGAGAGGGGAGAATAGAGAGCAAAGAGAAAGAAACCAGAAGAAAGAAGACTATCGCAGGGTAGAATTATTATTGCGATAGGATGTATGTATTTCTGTCTCAGCATGAGCTAATTTCTTTTATCAAGGCTTAGCGTAAGTGTAAACCCGAGACTTCCCTTGGATTATTTTCTCTTGTCATCTATTGTGGAAGTTGGATTAAAGTTGTTGTTCATTGTTGAAGAAAATGGCAAAGCTTTGTGGTTTCATTGTGGTTTCATTGTGGGATTAAAGTTGTTGGAATTTATTAATTTAAAAAAAAAAACAAAACAACAATAACAACAACAAAGAAAATGAAAATGAAGTTGAAGGAAATAAGAGCAAAGAAAAGAAAAGGAAAGGAAAAAGGGAAAGAAAAAAAGAAAAGAAAATGAAAGGAAATGGAAAGCACTTTCGGTGATGGTGGTTAAACAAATACTCCACCACCGCCTAAAGTATTTCAGTCCACTTTCTCCAACATTTCTCATCAAAACTTCAGGAACTTTCAAAGGAGAGAGTGAAGGAAGAAGAAGAAGGAGCTTTCTAGGGTTTTGAGGTTGAAGAAGAGAGGAAAAAGCTCAAGCAAAAGCAACCATGGAAGAATCTGTGTTCAACCTGCCTATCTCTAGTTTTTAATTCGATTTGAGCTACACAAGAAAAACTAAGAGGTGAGGCCTGACTTTCTTGAAATTTAATCCATTTTCTAACAAATTTCATGAAGGAGGCCTGAGCTAAATCTGATGTTAAGTTAATGGTTTTTGAAGAGGAAAACATAGCACAGAATTTTCGTGCAAATCAGGAGGATCTCTGGTTTTCTCTGGTTTTTTGAATATTCCGGAGTGTACAGGTTGTATTAGAAGCTCCGTTTTGTATGGTTGGAAAGCTTACTCAATTTCCTATAACATTGATGAAGACTGTGTGAGCCAAAAATGACTAGAAGTATGTTTCATTTCAGGAGAAAAGTAGAGGGTAGCAGAGAAGCACAAATCTGGGCTTGCTGTGTTCGGGGGATTTCTGGACAAATCCATTGGGAACCTCGTTTTTCTTCCTTTAGGTAAGTTGTAGAGGGTCCCAAAAGGAAGAGTTTGATATATAGTACATTAATGTTGGTCAAATATTGAGGAAATTATGAGTGTTTTCAGTTAGGGTATTGAATCTGGAAAATTCTGGGAAAAACGTGAAATGTGATTTTATTCTAGTGTTTAGAATTCATGAGCATGGAAAGACAAGACTACTTATGGTTATGATGCTCGGTTTTGGTTTGTTTGACAGGCCAAGAGAAAATAGGCCGAGTCTACATAGACCAGGGAACTAGCCAAGACTGTGAGTGACAAAACAAATTTCGAAAATTATTTCTAAACTGTTGTCTATGAGTTGACGTTTTACATGCTTTTCTATGAATGGTTTCAAGCATAAGTTTCGAGCTTAGATTTTCTAATGAAATTTATATGTGAGCACGTGATTATTGATTTTCTGAAAAGTACTGTTAAAAGATTTTCAGTTTTTCCCGACAAAGCTGAGTAAGCTTGAGTTTTACGAAAGATAAAGATAAGCATACATGTTTTCATGTTTTCATGTGGTTTTCTGAGACTTTTATTGACTACATGACTGAGATATTGAGCCCGAGACTATAAGGTTGCCACACCCCCTCCCAGACCACCTGCTAGCTTAGTCCGGAAGATGGCGTGAAGCCAACGAACATCATCATCCTCTAACGATACCCGTTGACCCTCCTGAAACGTAGAACCTGATAAACATACTAATCTTAGATATAAAACATTCCACATGAAACACAACACAGCGGAATCCCTGAAAACCTTCTAATATACACGAGGTGCAGCCCTGACATAACTCGATTTGGAAAATAACCTGATATATACTTCACAACCAAAAACATATACAAATGGGGTTTATACAACCACGACCTCTAGGACTAAATTGTCCAATCCTTACAAAACATTTACAATATAGACGGACTCAATATACAACTCCACCCACGTACTGTAGCTTGATATGGAACCTCCAGCAGACGTTGGCAGTGTATCAGGCACCGGGAGCTCGATCTCTACCTGAAAAGTGGGAAAAACATTTTGAAAGAATGAGCTACGAAGCCCAGTGAGTGACTAACTTTAAAACTGTACATTCGGAAATCAGAACACGTGATAAAACTTTAACCGTATAAAGATGCTCAACCAAGGCATTAAACATAAACGTGCAACGATAAAAGCTTTCTTAAAAACATCGCAGGCTCGTCATTAAAAATCTAGCAAGACATATCAAGTACATCAAACATTTTAACTAACATGACCGATCTACGTTGTGTAGGGCACGCCCAGTACAACCAACGTTTACTAGTCCTACGATGTAGTGGGGCCCGCCCAGCACTCCCATCGTCTTTGCCGTAGTGGGGCCCACCCAGCACTCACGACAGCATCGTTGTCACGGAGTACACTCAACGTCAACAACGGAATATAACCTGTGTGCACACGGTACCATATAGCCTCGGGCTCAATATCTCAGTCATGTAGTCAATAGAAATCTCAGAAAAATCACATGAAAATGTTAGAACATGCCTGCTTATCGTTATCCCTCGTAAAACTCAAGCTTATTCAGCTTGCTCGTGGAAAACCGAAAATCTTTAAATAGTTCTTGCTAACACATGCTTGACTTAAAAGGATGTCATTTCAACTATTTTTCTGAAACTAAATAATCACGTGCTCATTTATAAATCTCATTAGAAAATCTAAGCTCATAACTTAAGCTTGAAACCATTCATAAAAACCATGTATCATTTATAGAAAAGCATGTAAAACATCTAAACATGAACAACCATTGGAAACAATTTTCGAAATTCATTTTGTCACACACTGTCTTAGCTAGTTCCCTGGTTTATAGACCCGACCTATTTCCTCTTGGCCTGTCAACCAACCAAAACCGAGCTTCAGAACCATAATTAGTTTTGTCTTTCCATGCTCATGAATTTCTAAACAAATTGAATTAAGAATCACATTCACATTCTACTTTCCAGATTTTCCAGATTCTATACCCTAACTTCCAACACCCATAACTTCCGCAATACTTAACCAACATTAATGTAATATACATCAAACTCTTCATTTTCGAACACTCTACAACTTACCTGAAGAAATGAAAACGAGATTCTAGACCAATTGGCCCAGAAACTTCCCGAACACAGACAAGACAGATTCGAGGTTTTCTGCCACCCTTTATCTTCCTCCTGAAATTAAACCTACTTCAAGTCATTTTTGGCTCACGAAGTCTTCACGATAGTTGTAGGAAATTGAATAAGATTTCCAACCATACAAAATAGAGCTTCAGATTCAACTTGTGCACCCCAGAATGCTCGAAACACCAGAGAACACCAGAGATCCTCCTGGTTTGCACGAAAATCCTGTGCTCTGTTTTCCATTTCAAAAACCATAAACTTCTCATCAGATTTAGCTCAAGCTTCCTTCATGAAATTGGTTAGAAAATGGATTAAATTTCAAGAAAATCAAACCTCACCTCTTAGTTCCTTCTGTGTAGCTCAAACCGAATCAAAAACCAGAGGTTGACAGGTTGAACTCAGATTCTGCTATGGCTGGCTTTGCATGAGCTTTTCCTATCTTCTTCAACCTCAAAACCACGAAGTTCTTCTTCTTCTTCTTGGATGGAAAATGATGAGGAATGTGGCTGGAAGTGGGCTGAAAATGGGTAGGAGTTGGCTTAGGCGGTGGTGGGTTTGTGCTGTCCATTCCCTTTTTTTTTTTTTTTTTTTTTTTTGGCTTTTCATTTCCCTTTGTGATTTGTTTCTTTTTTTTTTTCTTCCATTTTCCTTTTCCTTTTCCTTTTCTTTTCTTTTCTTTCTTCTTTAACTTAGTAAATCCCAACAACTTAAATTCAACCATGAAACCACAATAGATGACAAGAGAAAATGATCCTAGGGAAGTCTCGGGTTTACAAAGGTACCGTGTGCACACAGGTTATATTCCGTTGTTGACGTTGAGTGTACTTTGTGACAACGATGCTATCGTGAGTGTTGGGCGAGCCCCACTACGACAAAGACGATGGGAGTGCTGGGCGGGCCCCACTACATTGTAGAGCTAGTAAACGTTGGTTGTACTGGGCATGCCCTACACAACGTTGATTTGTCATGTTAGTTAAGATGTTTTATATACTTGATATGCCTTGCTAGATTTTAATGACGTACTTGCAGAATATTTGAGAAAGCTTTTATCGTTACACGTTTATGTTGAACGCTTTCATTGAACAGAGTTATATGTTTAAAGGTTTATCACGTGTTCTGATTTGCGGATTTACAGTTTTAAATTTAGTCACTCACTGGGCTTCATAGCTCAATCTTTCAAAATGTTTTCCCACTTTCTAGGTAGAGATTGAGCTCCCGGTGCCTGATAAACTGCCAAAGTTTGCTAAAAGCTTCCCGATCAAGCTTCAATACATGGGTGAAGTTGTTCATTGTGTCTGTTTGTATTGTAAATGTCTTTGTAAGAACTGGATAGTTTATGGTGGTGTAAGCACTAGATGTCGTGGTTGTGTAAACCCTAGATGGATATGTTTTGGGTTGTGATATCTCTATTAGGTTATTTTCCAAACCGAGTTGTGTCAGGGCTGCACTTCATGTATGTCTAAAGGTTTTCAGGGATTCTGCTGTGTTCTGTTACATGTAAAGTATTTTATTTCTATGACTACCATGTTTATCACGTACAACGATTCAGCAGGGTCAACAGGTATCGTTAGAGGAGGACGATGTCTGTTGGCTTCACGCCATCTCCTTGACTAAGCTAGCAGGTAGTTGGGAGGGGGTGTGACAACTTGGTATCAGAGCCAGGTTAGCTCCATGGGAAATGAGACAGGGCAGTTAGCGCTTAGAAGAATCTAGGAAGTAAATACTTAGACGTTGAGTCAGTTCTGATAGAACTGGCAGGGTTTGGTCCAAGTATGGATAAGAGTGTGTCTAGCTAGGACTAGAATGAGGGTAGAAGTTTAGTATCATGCATCTGAGTTAAGTATCTATAGCATGTCTGGAGTCATGCCATCACGTACCAGCAGACGACGCAGGCAGAATCAGGACAGGATGCAGGATCCTACCCAGGGTCAATCTGAAAGGGCATCCAGTACCCCGAGAGTTCAGACTGGGGCAGGAAACGAGCAGTTTTCTAGATCTGAACAGGAGGTAGGTACGTCAGAGAGAGCAGGGCCTAGTGATCCGAAAAAGATGTATGGAATAGAACGACTGAAGAAATTAGGAGCCATAGTGTTTGAGGGTTCCACAGATCCAGCTGACGCCGAGATTTGGTTAAATATGCTTGAGAAATGCTTCGATGTGATGAGCTGTCCTAAGGAGCGAAAAGTCAGATTGGCCACATTCCTGCTGTAGAAGTAGGCAGAGGGATGGTGGAAATCCATATTAGCCAGGCTTAGTGATGCACGAACGTTAGACTGGCAGACTTTCAGAGGCATATTCGAGGACAAGTATTATCCCAACACATACTGTGAGGCAAAGAGGGATGAGTTTCTAGGGCTGAAGCAAGGGTCACTTTCAGTGGCCGAGTACGAGAGAAAGTTGATAAGGGTAAAAAATATACCTATTTTACCCTTATATTTAGCTCATTTCTTGGTTAAAAGTTGTATGTTGTGATCAATTTACTATTCCCGAGCTCAAAATATGCTTACTTTGATAAGTTAAGGTGTTGAGAATCACTTTTTGTCAAATTTAACTCATTTGTGCTTAAAAAGATTTGATTTTAAGAGAATTTCACTTAGTTTGTTGTTGTGCAGAAAAACAGAGGAAAAACTGGAATTCCCCAGAAATGCGACCGCATTTCTGAGAAGGCAAAAATAAAATGCGACCGCATTTCTGGAAAAATTTGAAGTCGTTCCGAGTTGTCCGCGGGTCGTTGTTGACGAGTCTTCTTCGCACCTCATTGGCTGTTTTGACCTCGAAACTGACTGGGCAACCTTCCAGCACCTATTTCGCAGCTCCTCAACCACTCTCTACACTATATAAGCTCGAGATTCGAAGTCAAATTCATGCAGAACTCACTTGGAAGAAAAGGGTGGTGACAGAACCCTGGCTCGACGCCAATGAGTAGGGATGCCTCAGGTCCTTCTTAGATGACCAAATTCTAACCTGAGTTAGACATCAAACCTTGTGGTTTGTAGAGAGTTTCACCCATTCCTACCTTGTAAAAGTGAAAGAGTGGAGTGTCTTAGCAAACTCTAGAAGGATTGAGTAAATAGAAAACCCCATAATATTTAGCTATCTCCTTTATTTCCAGCTCTTTAAACTTTTCATTATTCTGTATTATCTACATTCTTATTTCAATGAAAATGTGTTCATTTGCTTTTTATCCCATCATGCGTAGCTAAATCCCGTTGAGGGGTTCAATGTGGTGAATTCCGTTAGGGTTTAATGGCTTGAAATTGCTTTATTTGATTAAGTTGTGTTCAATGCATGTCATTCTTTATTGATTATCACTCTAATCTTGTTGAGTTTAATTTGATCACTTAGACTTTGCATGCTATGTGAGTTTGATCTCGAAAGGGACAAACGATATCGATTCTCATAAAGGTGATATAGGAGAAAAAGCTCGAAAAAGATTGTTCGGCGGTATAGGGCAAGCTGCCTAAGGCACCCTATATCGACTATAAGGTTATAGATTGCATTCGTGAATTATCTATGTCGGAGTCGAGTCCCAGAAATGGGCATAATGGTACTCGCTTAGCCTTCTTACGGTTTTTGGAAACAAGGACCAAAAGGAAGTTAAATCTGACCCAATGCATTAGACACTCTTAAGTTAGATATTGCGTAAGTATGGTTGTTAGCCTAGTGATGAATCCATGTTGAATACCTCGTTTTATCTTATTGTTATTCTTTATTATTTTATTTGCATGTTTTGTTTATCTTTTCAAAAACCCAATCAATCAACTTATTTTCTTTGGTTACCTTTTTCAAAAGCAATCATTTGAGCAGTTTCTTCATCAAATATGAATAGGGCACCAGCGGTGCAAGGCAGAAAGGAGTTGTGGGGAGACCTAAGCAGCCGGGAAAAGTCTACGCTATGACTCAACAGGAAGCGGAGGATGCACTAGACGTGATTACTGGTACGGTTTTTATTTGTAATGTACTTACACGTGTTTTATTAGATCCAGGTGTTACACATTCCTTTGTTTCTAGTATGTTTCTAACTAAGCTGAATAGGATGCTAGAGCCTTTATTTGAGGGGTTAGTTATATACACCCCAGTTGGTGATGTTTTACTAGTCAATGAAATGTTGCGTGATTGTGAGGTTTTAGTAGAAGGTCTCAGTATGTTAGTGGATCTTCTTCCACTAGAGTTGCAGGCGTTGGATGTAATCTTGGGAATTGATTTCTTATTCACTCACTATGCTTCTATGGATTGCCATAGGAAGGAAGTGACTTTTGGGAAACTAGGTTTGGCTGAAGTGGTTTTCAGGGGTGAGAGGAAGATTATTCCTACGAGTTTGACTTCAACTCTGAAAGCTGAGAAGTTGTTGAGAAAGGGTTGCACAACGTTTCTTGCACACGTAGTAGAGGTGCAGGAAGAGAAGCTAAAACCAGAAGATGTTCCTGTAGTGAACGAATTTCTTGATGTTTTTCCAGCTGATCTATCAGGTTTGCCACCTGATAGAGAGGTGGAGTTCACTATTCAATTGTTACCAGGAACAACACCTATTTCATCGGCGTCGTACAGAATGGCTCAGAGCAAGCTTAAGGAGCTGAAGGTGCAGTTATAAGAACTAGTTGACAAGGGATACATTAGGCCTAGTGTATCGCCTTGGGGAGATCCAGTGTTATTCGTGAAGAAGAAAGATGGTACCCTCAGATTATGCATTGATTATAGGCAGTTAAACAAGGTCACGATACGTAAAAAGTATCCTCTACCACGCATCGTTGACTTGTTTGACCAGTTAAGGGGAGCAACAGTGTTCTCTAAGATTGATTTGAGTTTAAGATATCACCAGTCAAAGGTTAGGGAATCAGATATTCCTAAGACAACTGATAGCGGACAGAAATGTCGCTATTTTAGTCCCAATTTATTAAGTTTTTTAGTGCTTTAATTATGTTTTTATTGAAAAATTGTAATTTAATTTATTATTTTGTCCTAAGGAGCACTTTATGGAAATTTGTGAAAAAAAAGCCCAAAAAAGTGCCATTCAAGCCAAGTTTCCATCCATGGGTCAAGGAGGAGTCCAAGAAAGTTAACCATGAAGATGAGGTCCAAGAAAGTTAACCATGAAGATGAGGCCCAAAAGAAAGTTCTGGAATTCGCCTAGCGTCGGGATGCTGTGCCGATAGCGTCGCGACGCTGTCCTATTTTCGGGCCTATAAATAGCGCCCCTTGGTGCCAATTTTTACCATGAACCATCATTTCATTCCTTCATTCTTTTCTTTCCTTGGCTCCTTTGGAGCCTTCTCTCAAAGGCTCTCTAGCGTTTTTGGCGCCGTTGCCGGGGAGGCTTGATTTTTAAGCAAATCAATTTTTTTCTTGACATAAAAAAGAAAGGGATAAATAGTAATTTAGGTGTAAATATTTTTCTTTGTGAATATTATTTTATTTTTGTTTTTGTTTAGTTCTTTTGATTGTTTAGGAGTGTTGCATTCGAAGAGACAAGGTGGTTAATTTGTTTCCGCTAGATCTTGAAATTAACAGGACACTCAGAGCCCTTCGTAGAGAGAAAAGATTAGTAGAAGCAATGGCCCAACAAGAAGCTCCCAAGGCAATCAGAGACTTTTTACAGCTAGTTCTCCCAACCGAAAATTCACGCATCGTTTACACCCTGATTCAAGCTACTAATTTCGAGTTAAAAACGGGATTGATTCAGATGGTGCGCGATAATTCTTTTAAGGGACACCCTTCGGAGGATCCACACTCACATCTGCTATCATTCTTGGAGATATGCGGGACTGTAAAGATGAATGGAGTTCTGGCCGACGCTATAAGATTAAGGTTATTCCCATTTTCTTTGCAAGAAAAGGCTAAGGATTGGCTCAAATCAGTGAGACGGGCAGTATCAGCACATGGGACGAGCTTGCCTAGGCTTTCCTGACGAAATTTTTTCCACTTGCCAAGACCACGAAGTTCCGGACTGAGATCAGAACGTTTAGACAGCTTGACAAGGAGCAGTTGTACGAGGCATGGGAGAGATATAAGGAGATGCTTAGGCGATGCCCGCAACATGGCTACCCAGATTGGCTCCAGGTGCAGTTATTTTACAATGGATTGAATCCCTCCACCAAGACAGTTCTAGACACATCAACATGTGGGAGTTTTCTTTCCAAGACAGTGTCGGAAGCCAAAGATCTTCTAGAGGATATGGCAACGACCAGCTATAAGTGGCCGACTAAGAGGGGGACGATTTCTAAGAAGGCTGGTATTTATGAATTAGATGAGTCAAGTTCGTTGAAGGCACAAATGACATCTTTGACAAACGCTCTGAACAAGTTGACTTTATCTGAGGTGGTCAAGTCCATTTCCACCTTAGCTGAAGGATATTCAAAGAAGGATGGTCAAGATGTGGAAGAAGTTCAGTATGTAGGAAACAAACCATTTACTCAAGGAGTATCGAACTTTTACCATCCCAGTCTGCGCAATCCTGAGAACTTTTCGTACTCAAACACGAAGAATGTTTTACAGCCACCGCCAGGTTTTGCATCATCCAGTGAGCTAGAAAAGAAGAGTAACCTGGAGGAGATGGTGGCCATGTTTATCAAAGAACAGAAGGTGTTAAATGTGAATCTCCAGACGACAGTAAATAACCACGACACAGCTCTGAAGAATATGGAAGTTCAGATAGGTCAGATCGCGTCAGCAGTGAATGCCCTTCAGAAGGGGAAATTTCCAAGTGACACTGAACCCAATCCAAGAGAGCAGTGCAAGATGGTGACACTGAGAAGTGGTAGACAGTTGGAGATCAGTTCAGAGAAAAAGAATGATGAGAAGAGCAAGGATGAAGATGAAAGGGCTGAGGCACAAAAAGCCTCCTCTGAAAGGTCCCAACATCCTCCTAACTCTGTTAATTTTAATTGTGGTTTTTCTAACAATTTTGTAGGAAAATAAGATAAGAAAAAGCAGAATGAAAGGCCTAAAGAGAAACTGAACGAGGAAGAAGTGTTCCCGTGCAACCACCATGATAAAGGCTCACACATTAGCCCGCCCAAGCAGAGGGGCGAATGTCCAACCTTTAATTACAGGGAGTTACCTTTTCCTCAGCGCTTTAAAAATGTTAAATTAGATGAGCAGTTTCAGAAATTCCTAGAAATGTTTAGAAAATTATCTGTGAACATTCCCTTAGTAGATGCTTTATATAACATGCCTAATTATGGGAAATTCATGAAAGAAATGCTTTCTAAGAAGAAAAATTTGTCGAAAAAAAGAAGTTTTTAAATTATCCGAGAGCAGTAGTACCATAGTTTCAGGAAAGATGCCTTCTAAACAAAAAGACCCAGGGAGTTTTACTATTCCCTGCACTATAGGAGAAGTATCTTTCAATATGGCCTTTTGTGATTTAGGTGCTAGTATAAATTTGATGCCCTATTCTGTGTACAGGAAGATTGGTTTGACAGGAATGAAGGACACCGACGTCACCTCCAGCTTGCTGATAGATCGATTACCCACCCGATGGATGTTGTGGAGGACGTGCTGGTGAAGGTCAACAAATTTATCTTCCCTGTGGATTTTGTGGTGCTCGACATGCAGGAAGACAGAGAGGTACCTATCATCTTAGGCAGACCCTTCTTAGCCACAGGTAAGGCTGAGATTAGTATGCATACGGGTAAGCTTACCTTGAACGTTGATGATGAAAAAGTCGTTTTTAGTATTTTTGGGCATGATGAATCTGTATGTAGTCTGCATACTTGTTTTTCTATTGGTCCTGAATACTTGACTAACGATGATGAGGAGGTAGAGTATAATCTTGGTCTAGGATTAGGAGAGGCACCTATGGATGATGGGAATTTCAATCATAATGCATTTTTTGATGACCCTCTGTTTGATAATGAGCTAATTGATGTAGAATTGCCTGATTTTGAAAATGAATTAGACATGCCTGCTTTTGAGAATGAAATGTCTGCAGTTGATGACTTACCTTCTTTTGAGAATGAATTAGAATTACCTGAAATTGATGATTTTGATAATGAGATTGAATTCCCTGTTTATGAGAATGAGCATGATTTGTCTGATAATGTGCATAATTTGCATGGAGATGATTACTTGATAGATTATAATCTGAGTCTAATCATAATAATGCTGAATCTATTGAGTCTGATCCTGATGAGTATATAGAGTCAGACCTTGAAAGTGTGAATAATGTTGATTCGGGTCCTGATGATTTAGATAGTATAGAATCTGACCTAGAGGAGCTTATATTCTTTAATTCTTCTGATAGTGAGTCATATGACAGCTTGGTTGAATCATTTTTTAATTCTGAGTCTGAGGAATCTTCTGAGCATGTAGATATTATATCTGATGAATGGACTAGCATGGTTGATAGGCCTTCTATAGATCCTAGACCAGTAGATATCATAATGCTTGATGACTCTGTTAACAATTGTTTTGTGAATAGAGACTTAGAAAAGATATTTGATGCTGCTACATATTTTCTGAAATGTTATTATAACAATCTCTTTAGTGATGATGGGCCAGGGGAAAGTTTTTTTTCTCCCCTGTTTGCAGTGTGCAATTCGGTGCGAGATTTTCTGCAGAGCCCGGAGGATGATGAAAAGTTTTATTTCGAGCCTCCATGATCGTGCCGAGCCTCGTCTAGCTAAAGACGTCAAAGAAAGCGCTGCTTGGGAGGCAACCCAAGGAATTAAGTTTAGGTAGTTTATTTTGCGGTAAATAAATTTATTTGCTTCGTGATCCAATTTTGTTTTGCAGGATCACCTTAGCAAATCCCAAAACTCCATGATTCCCATTTTCTGGATCCAAAGGAAGTGGATGAATCGCTCCTAACTCAGGGAAGTCTCAGTATCCCTCTTTATGCTTTACTGTTTTTAAAAAACATTGGGGACAATTTTTAATTTAAGTTTGGGGGGGAGGCTTTCCCTGTGTTGAGCATAGTTGAATCCTGTTGGATGCATGAATAGATAGCTATGATAGCCAAGGATGTGAATTTAGAAGTTTTGGGAGAAAATGGTTTATATGTTGTGGAATCTGGGAGCATAGCAGAAATTGTGAAATTTTAAAATTTTTTGATACTTAGTTTTGATGTCTAAAGCATGCGATAGATTTATCTAATGACATCTTTGAAAATCTAGATTCTTATTATGATTTTTAAAGTTTTTTGTCACCCCAATAGGCTTAGTTTCTAATATTAGGAAGTTCATGCTTGATTGTTCTAAAGAACTAGGTAGAAAAAAATGTTATGCCTGCTGAGAGAAAAGCAAAAGCAACAAAAGAAAATGAGAGAAAAGAAAAATCTGTTGAAGAAAGTTTTTGCTTGCACAAAAGAAAAAGCCTAGGGGTAAAAAGAGCTACCTGCGGTGTGATTAGTTAGGCCAACCAGAGAATAAAATTCGGGTTAAGGGTCCCTGCACTGTAGTGTGAAAGCTAGTACCATTGATATCAAAATGCAAGTTTGGGGGAGTAGCAAAAGAAAGTGAAAAATCATTTGTGAGTTTTGCTCCCCCATGAAAAAGAAAAATGTCAGGCGCCCTAGTTTCTTTTTTTTGCATGATAGAAGAACTCCGACCTATTAGGGGCTCTTAGCCAATGTAGGGGGAAAACAAATGGAGAAAGCCTTAAAACTAATCTAGGTTAGTAAAAGAATCAATAGATAAGTCTTGAGCATGCTATTCATTAATCTTAAGTTCAAACTATTTTAAGATTTCTTCATGAGTATGCGGTGCTTGCTTATTCCACTTGCATGTTTTCCATTCTATCTTGAGAGTTCTAAAATTTGTTGAGGTTTGAGCGATTCTATTTCATGCATCTTTCGAATTTATTTTGCTCGGGACTAGCAAAAGCTTAAGTTTGGGGGTGTGATAGCAGACAGAAATGTCCCTACTTTAGTCCCAATTTATTAAGCTTTTTAGTGCTTTAATTGGGATTTTATTGAAAAATTCTAATTTAATTTATTATTTTGTCCTAAGGAGCACTTTATGGAAATTTGTGAAAAAAAAAGCCCAAAAAAGAGCCATTCAAGCCAAGTTTCCATCCATGGGTCAAGGGGGAGTCCAAGAAAGTCAACCATGAAGATGAGGCCCAAAAGAAATGAAGAGAGGCCCAAAATCGAGCTAGAAAGTTCTAGAATTCGCCTAGCGTCGAGATGTTGTCCCATTTCTTGGCCGGCAAGTCGATGACGTCATAGCGTCGCGACGCTGTCCTATTTTCGGGCCTATAAATAGCACCCCTTGGTGCCCATTTTTACCATGAACCATCATTTCATTCCTTCATTCTTTTCTTTCCTTGGCTCCTTTGGAGCCTTCTCTCAAAGGCTCTCTAGCCTTTTTTAGAGTTCTATAGTGGGAAAATTTTGGGGAGTTCTTGGGAGCATTCTAGGAGGCTCAAGGGGAGCTCGGAAGGACTCCAAGCGTCAGCGACGGGGTCTTCGACGGTCATTTCCTTCCCTTTTATTTTGCTCATATTTATGCTTTCCATTGTAAAATTTATGAATATTTTAGCTATGTATAGCTAAACCCCAATTTGGGGTCTTGAAATGAAATTATAGTTAAATATTGTTATAATTGTCTATCTCTTGCCCTTTTTCCTAATTATTTGTATGGATGTGCTTAATGTTGTATGCAATCTGGCCAATTGTGTATTGATCTGATTCTTAACGGAGACTCGACGGAGAGAAGTTAGGATAGATCGTAATCCATGTAACTAGTTTAATTGCCCGTCGTGACAACGAGATTAGTTGATTAAACTTAGATTCCTAAAATGAATTAGAGCGTAATAAGTAACGATTTTTAATGGCGCTAAGGAAACTTAGGTTGTTAAAATGGATTAATTACAATTAGGGGAGACCGACAGGAGAACCTATGTGATTAACGGAGATTCTAGGTGTATAATTAGTTGGGCATCGAGATAGGATAATTGTAATAATTATTTAGCTAATAATTGAGTTTGAAGACCCCACTTCCCATTAAAAGCTCTTTCTCCACATTCTATTTTTTTCTGTGGTTGATCAAATTTCCTCTTTAATTACTTTAATTTTTGAATTCATTTTAATTTCATGTTTTGATCCCTAGATATTATTTCTCCCAAGTATTTTTACTGTTCAAGAATCTTTTTGCTTGCTTAAATTTCGCTTCGCCTCCCTGTGGATTCGATACTCGGAATATTTCCGTTTTACTATTACTTGTGACGACCCGTGCGCTTGGGGATAATCGCCCAACAACAACATTCAAGACGAGGTATGGGCACTATGAGTTTTTAGTGGTGCCATTCGGTTTAACGAATGCGCCAGCAGTTTTCATGGACCTCATGAACAGGATCTTCCATCAGTACTTGGATCAATTTGTGATAGTATTCATCGATGACATACTAGTTTACTCAATTGACAAGAAAGCCCATGAGAAACATATGAGGATTGTTCTACAAACACTACGTAATAAACAATTGTACGCTAAGTTCAGCAAATGTGAGTTCTGGTTGAAACAGGTAGTGTTCTTAGGGCATGTAGTTTCAGAGGACGGAGTTAGTGTTGATCTGCAGAAAGTGGAAGCTGTTGTCAACTGGGAGAGACCAGTTAGTGCAACATAGGTACGTAGTTTCCTAGGTCTGGCCAGATACTACAGACGTTTTGTTGAGGATTTCTCAAGATTAGCATTACCCTTGACAGCTTTGACAAGGAAGAATGCTAAGTTTGAGTGGTCGGATAAGTGCGAACAGAGTTTCCAGGAGCTGAATAAGAGATTAGTGACAACACCTATTTTGACACTTCCTGTAACAGGGAAGGAGTATGTGATCTATTGTGACGCTTCGAGACAAGGATTAGGTTGTGTGCTTATGCAGGAAGGAAAGGTAATAGTTTATGCTTCAAGGCAGTTGAAGAAGCATGAGTGTAATTACCCTACCCATGATCTTGAGCTAGCAACAGTTGTTTTAGCATTGAAGATCTGGAGACATTATTTATTCGGTGAGAAGTGCCACATTTTCACAGATCACAAGAGTCTGAAGTATATCTTTGATCAGAAAGAGCTAAATCTGAGACAGAGGTGATGGCTAAAACTGATTAAAGACTATGATTGTGCCATAGAATACCATCCGGGTAAGGCTAACATAGTGACAGATGCATTAAGTAGGAAGTCGAGACTTCCAAAAAGTGCCTTGTGTGGTATTCGAACAACCTTACTAAGTGAGTTAAGAGGTTTCAGGGCGGTTGTGACTGTAGAGAGTTCAGGGAGTATTTTAGCTCAATTTCAAGTTAGGTCTTCTCTAGTAGCAGAGATTGTGAGAAGACAGGAAGAGGATAGTAACTTACAGAAGATGCTTGCAAAGTCCAAGCAAGGCCCAGAGGCAGAATTTGAGTTGAGAGCAGACGGAGCCATAGTAAAGCAGGGAAGACTATGCGTTCCGAGTATTAGTGAGCTTAAGGGTGCTATACAAAAGGAAGCTCACAGTTCATCTTACGTTATGCATCCAGGAAGCACCAAGATGTACAGAACTCTGAAGGAAACTTATTGGTGGCCTGGTATGAAGCGGGAGATAGCCGAATATGTTGATAAATGTTTGATCTTCCAACAGGTTAAACCAGTGAGACAGAGGCCAGGAGGACTCCTTAATTCACTGCCAGTGCCGGAGTGGAAGTGGGAGCATATTACCATGGATTTTCTATTTGGATTACCTCGTACTTCTAGTGGACATGATGGTATAATGGTAATAGTAAACAGATTCACAAAGACAGCGTGATTTATACCGATTAAAGCGACGTCTACACTAGATCAGCTAGCTAAGTTATACGTCGATAGGATTGTGAGTCAACATGGAGTGCCAGTGTCCATAGTTTCAGATAGGAATCCGAGGTTTACTTCTAAGTTTTGGCCTAGTGTGCAGAAAGCAATGGGAACAAAGTTGAAGTTCAGTACAACATTCCATCCCCAGACAGATGGTCAGTCAGAGAGGACCATTGATAGCGAGCAGAAATGTCGCTATTTTAGTCCCAATTTATTAGGCTTTTTTGTGCTTTAATTGTGTTTTTATTGAAAATATTTCATATATTTTGTTATTTGGTCTTTAGGAGCAAAGTTGTGGATTTTGTGGGAAAAGTGCCCAAAGTGAAGCCATTCAAGCCCAATTTCCATGATTGGGTCAAGGGGAGTCAAAAGAGGACAATTATGAAGAAAAAGCCCAAAAAGAATTGAAGTTGGCCCAAGAAAAGAAGCCAAAATCCGCAGCTGCAAGTTTTGGAAAATGCCTAGTGTCGAGACGCTATAAGGACAGCGTCACAGCGTCGCGACACTGTGCCATGTAGCGTCGCGACGCTACCCCATTTCCGAGCCTATAAAAGGCGCCCCTTGGTGCCTCATTTTACCATCAATCATCATTTCCTCATTCCTTCCTTTCTTTCTTTGGCTCCTTTGGAGCCTCTCTCAAGGCTTTCTAGCCTTTTGAGAGCTTTCTTAGTGGGAAAATTTTGGGGAATTTTGGGGAGCATCCTAGGAGGCTCAAGGAGTTTTCGGAGGGACTCCAAGCGTAGCGAAGGGGTCTTCTACGGTCAATTCCTTCCCTTTTATTATGCTCTTTATTATGCTTTCCATTGTAATTATTGTGAATATTTTAGCTATGAATAGCTAAACCCCCATTTGGGGTCTTGAAATGAAATTATAGTTCAAATGTTGTTATAATTGCCTATCTCTAGCCCTTTGTCCTGATTATTTGTATGGATGTGCTTAATGCTTTATGCAATCTGGCCAATTGTGTACTAATCTGATTCTTAATGGAAACTCGACGGAGAGAAGTTAGGATAGATCGTAATCCATGCAACTAGTTTAATTGTCCGTCGTGACAACGGGATTAGTTGATTAAACTTATATTCCTAAAATGAATCAGAGCGTAATAATTAATGATGTTTAATGGTGCTAAGGACACTTAGGTTGTTAAAATGAACTAATTACAATTAGGGGAGACCGACAGGAGAACCTATGTTATTAACGGAGATTCTAGGAGTATAATTAGTTAGGCGACGAGATAGGACAATTGTAGCAATTGTTTAGCTAATAATTAATTTTCAAGACCCCTCTTCCCTTTAGAAAACTCTTTCTCCGTATTTTATTTTTATCGATTGATCAAATTTTCTCTCTAATTGTTTTGATTTTTAATTTTCTTGATTGCATGATCTGGTCCCTAAATATTATTTATCCCAAGTATTTTTAGTGCTCTAGGAATCTTTGCTTACTTAAATTTCGCTTCGCCTCCCTGTGGATTCGATACTCGAAACTCTTCCGTTTTATATTACTTGCGATACCGTGCGCTTGCGGTAGCGACCAACAAGTTTTTGGCGCCGTTGCCGGGGAGGCTTGATTTTTAAGCAAACCAATTTTTCTTGACATAAAAAGGAAAGGGATAAATAGTAATTTAGGTGTAAATATTTTTCTCTTATTATTTTGTGAATATCATTTTATTTTTTTTTTTGTTTGGTTCTTTTGATTAATTGGGAGTATTGTATGCGAAGCAACAAGGTGGTTAATTTGTTTCAGCTAGATCTCGAAAATTGACAGGACTCTTAGAACCATTCGTAGAGAAAAAAGATTAGCAGAAGCAATGGCCCAACAAGAAGCTCCCAAGGCAATCAGAGACTTTCTACAGCCAGTTCTCCCGACCGAGAATTCAGGAATCGTTTATGCCACGATACAAGCTACAAATTTTGAGTTAAAGACGGGATTGATTCAGATGGAAAACGATAATTCTTTTAAGGGATATCCTTCTTAGGATCCACACTCACATCTGAGATCATTCTTGGAAATATGCGGGATAGTAAAGATGAATGGAGTTCCGGCAGACGCTATAAGATTGAGGTTATTTCCATTTTCTCTGCAAGACAATGCTAAGGATTGGCTCGAATCAGTCGAGACGGGCAGTATTAGTACATGGGATGAGCTTGCCCGGGCTTTTCTGACTAAATTTTTCTCGCCTGCCAAAACTACGAAGCTCCGGACTGAGATCGGAACGTTTAGGCAGCTAGACGAGGAGCAGTTGTACGAGGCATGGGAAAGATATAAGGAGATGCTCAGGCGATGCCCACAACTTGGATATCCGAATTGGCTCCAAGTGCAGTTATTTTACAATGGTCTGAATTCCTCCACCAAGACAGTTTTAGACACATCAACAGGTGGAAGTTTTCTTTCCAAGACAGTGACAGAAGCCAAAGATCTGTTAGAGGAAATGGCATCAACCAGTTATCAGTGGCCGACCGAGAGGGGAGTGATTTCTAAGAAGGCTGGAATATATGAATTAGATGAGTCGAGTTCATTGAAAGCACAGATGGCATCTCTGACCAATGCCCTGAACAAGCTGACTTCATCTGAGGTGGTCAAATCCATTTCCACCTTAGCTGAAGGGTATTCGAAGAAGGAAGGTCAAGATGTGGAAGAAGTTCAATACGTAGGGAACAGACCATTTACTCAAATACCGAACTTCTACCACCCTAATCTGCGCAATCATGAGAACTTCCCGTACTCAAACACAAAGAATGTTTTGCAGCCACCGCCAGGTTTTGCATCATCCAGTGCGTCTGAAAAGAAGAATAACCTGGAGGAGATGGTGGCTATGTTTATCAAAGGACAAAAAGTGCTGAATGTCAATCTCCAGACAGCAGTCAATAACCACGACACTGCTTTGAAAAATATGGAAGTTCAAATAGGTCAGATAGCTTCTGCAGTGAATGCCCTTCAGAAGGGGAAGTTCCCGAGCGACACTGAACCTAACCCAAGAGAGCAGTGCAAGATGGTGACACTAAGAAGTGGTAGGAAGCTGGAGATCAGTTCAGAAAAGAAGAAGGAAGAAGAAAAGAGCAAGGATGAAGATGAAAGGGCTGAGGCACAAAAAGCCTCCTCTGAAAGGTCCCAACATCCTCCTAACTCTGTTAATTTGAATTGTGGTTTTTCTAACTCTTTTGCAGGAAAAGAAAAAGAAGAAAGGCAAGAGGAGAAACTGTACGAGGAAGAAGTGGTTCCATGCAACCACCATGACAAAGGTTCGCACATCAACCCACCCAAGCGGAGGGGCGAATGTCCAACCTTTGACTACAGGGAGTTACCTTTTCCTCAGCGCTTTAAGAATGTTAAATTAGATGAGCAGTTTCAGAAATTCCTTGAAATGTTTAAAAAATTGTCTGTGAATATTCCCTTGGTAGATGCTTTGTATAACATGCCTAATTATGGGAAATTCATGAAAGAGATGCTTTCGAGGAAGAGAAGTTTGAAAAAAGAAGTTTTTAAATTGTTTGAAAGTAGTAGTACCATAGTTTCTGGAAAGATGACTTCTAAACAGAAAGATCCAGGGAGTTTTACCATTCCCTGCACCATAGGAGAAGTATCTTTCAATAGGGCCTTGTGTGATCTTGGTGCTAGTATAAATTTAATGCCCTATTCTGTATACAGGAAGATTGGCTTAACAGGAATGAAGGACACCGACGTCACTCTCCAGCTTGCTGATAGATCAATTACCCACCCGATGGGTGTTGTGGAGGACGTGTTGGTGAAGGTCAATAAATTTATCTTCCTTGTAGACTTTGTGGTACTCGACATGCAGGAGGACAAAGAGGTACCGATTATTCTAGGCAGACCTTTCTTAGCAACTGGTAAGGCCAAAATTAGTGTGCATACAGGTAAGCTTACCTTGAACATTGATGATGAAAAAGTCGTGTTTAGTATTTTTGGCCAGGATGAGTCTGTATGTAGTCTGCATACTTGTTTTTCTATTAGTCCTGAATACTTGACTGACGATGATGGGGAGGTAGAATATAATCTTTGCCTAGGCTTAGGAGAAGTGCTTATTGATGATGGGGATTTCGATCATAATGCTTTATTAGATGACCCTCTGTTTGAGAATGAGCTGAATGATTTAGATTTGCCTGACTTTGAAAATGAATTGGAATTGCCTGCTTATGAGAATGAAATATCTGCAGTTGATGATTTACCTTCTTTTAAAAATGAGTTAGAGTTGCCTGAGATTGATGATTTTGATGATGATATTGAATTACCTGATATTGAGAAAGAGCATGATTTGCATAGAAAGGATTACTTGATAGAAAATTTTGAGTTTGATCATGATAGTGTTAATTCTATTGAGTCTGATCTTGACATTCTTGAGTGCTTGAATCCTGACAATGTTAATAACTTTGATTCGTATCCTGATGATGTATATAGCATAGAATCTTACCCAGAGGAACTCGAATCTGTGCATAGTATAGAATCTGACCCTGAAGAACTTGAATTCTTTAATTCTGATAGTGAGTCATATGATACCCTAGTCGAATCATTTTTTAATTCTGAGTCTGAGGAATCTTCTGAGCATATAGATATTGAATCTGATGAATGGACTGGCATGATTGATAGGCCATCTTTAGATCCCAGACCAGTAGATATCATAACGCTTAATGACTCTGTTAACAATTGTTTTGAGAATAGAGATCTAGAAAAGAGATTTGATGCTGTTGCATATTTTCTGAAATGTTATTATGATAATCTTTTTAGCGAAGATGGGCCAGGGGAAAGTTTTTTTTCTCCCCTCTTTGCAGTGTGCAATTCGGTGTGCGATTTTTTGTAGGGCCCGGAGGATGATGAAAACTTTTATTTCGAGCCTCCGTAAGCGTGCCGAGCCTCGTCTAGCTAAAGACGTTAAAGAAAGCGCTGCTTGGGAGGCAACCTAAGGATTTAAGTTTAAGTAGTTGTTTTTGCGGTAAATAATTTTCTTTGCTTCGTGATCCAATTTTGTTTTGCAGGATCACCTTAGCAAATCCCAAAGCTCCAAAAATCCCATTTTTTTTTAATCCAAAAGGAAGAGGATGATGCGCTCCTAGCTCAGGGAAGTCTCAGTATCCCTCTATTTGCTTTATTGTTTTTAAAACATTGGGGACAATGTTTAGTTTAAGTTTGGGGGGGAGGCTTTCGCTGTGTTGAGCATATTTGAATTCTGTTGGATGCATGAATAGATAGCCATGATAGCCAAGGATGTGATTTTAGAAGTCTTGGGAGAAAATGGTTTATATGTTGTGGAAAATGGGAGCACGGCAGAAATTGTGAAATTTTAAAATTTTTTGATACTTAGTTTTGATGTTTAAAGCATGCAATAGTCTTATCTAATGACGTCTTTGAAAATCTAGATTCTTATTATGAATTTTAAAGTTTGTTGTCACCCCGATAGGCTTAGTTTCTAATACTAGGAAGTTCATGCTTGATTGTTCTAAAGAGCTAGGTAGAAAAAAATGTTATGCCTGCTGAGAGAAAAGCAAAAGCAACAAAAGAAAATGAGAGAAAAGAAAAATCTGTTGAAAAAGAAAATTTTTGCTTGCACAAAAGAAAAAGTCTAGGGGTAAAAAGAGCTACATGCGGTGTGATCAGTTAAGCCAACCAAAGAATAAAATTCGGGTTAAGGGTCCCTACACCGTAGTGTGAAAGCTAGTACCATTAGATATCAAAATGCAAGTTTGGGGGAGTAGCAAAAGAAAAAGAAAAAGAAAGTTAAAAAAAAATAATATTTGTGAATTTTGCTCCCCCATGAAAAAGAAAAATCAGGCGCCCTAGTTTCTTTTTTTTTCATGATAGAAGAACTCCGACCTATTAGGGGCTCTTAGCCAGTGTAGGGGAAAAACAAATGGAGAAAGCCATAAGACTAATCTAGGTTAGTAAAAGAATCAATAGATAAGTCTTGAGCATGCTATTCATTAATCTTAAGTTTAAACTAGTTTAAGATTTCTTCATGAGTATGCGGTGTTTGCTTATTCCACTTCAATGTTTTCCATTCTATCTTAAGAATTCCAAAATCATTGAGGCTTGAGCGATTCTATTTCATGCATCTTTAGAATTTATTTTGCTCGGGACTAGCAAAAGTTAAGTTTGGGGGTGTGATAGCGAGCAGAAATGTCACTATTTTAGTCCCAATTTTAGGCTTTTTTGTGCTTTAATTGTGTTTTTATTGAAAATATTTCATATATTTTGTTATTTGGTCTTTAGGAGCAAAGTTGTGGATTTTGTGGGAAAAGTGCCCAAAGTGAAGTCATTCAAGCCCAATTTCCATGATTGGGTCAAGGGGAGTCAAAAGAGGACAATTATGAAGAAAAAGCCCAAAAAGAATTGAAGTTGGCCCAAGAAAAGAAGCCAAAATCCGCAGCTGCAAGTTCTGGAAAATGCCTAGCGTCGAGACGCTATAAGGACAGCGTCGCGACGCTGTCCATTTCTTGGCCGGCAAGTCGATGACGTCACAGCGTTGCGACACTGTGCCATGTAGCGTCGTAACACTACCCCATTTTCGAGCCTATAAAAGGTGCCCCTTGGTGCCTCATTTGACCATCAATCATCATTTCCTCATTCCTTCCTTTCTTTCTTTGGCTCCTTTGGAGCCTCTCTCAAGGCTTTCTAGCCTTTTGAGAGCTTTCTTAGTGGGAAAATTTTGGGGAATTTTGGGGAGCATCCCAGGAGGCTCAAGGAGTTTTCGGAGGGACTCCAAGCGTAGCGAAGGGGTCTTCTACGGTCAATTCCTTCCCTTTTATTATGCTCTTTATTATGCTTTCCATTGTAATTATTGTGAATATTTTAGCTATGAATAGCTAAACCCCCATTTGAAATGAAATTATATTTCAAATGTTGTTATAATTGCCTATCTCTAGCCCTTTGTCCTGATTATTTGTATGGATGTGCTTAATGCTTTATGCAATCTGGCCAATTGTGTACTGATTTGATTCTTAATGGAAACTCGACGGAGAGAAGTTTGGATAGATCGTAATCCATGGAACTAGTTTAATTGCCCGTCGTGACAACGGGATTAGTTGATTAAACTTAGATTCCTAAAATGAATCAAAGCGTAATAATTAATGATTTTTAATGGCGCTAAGGTCACTTAGGTTGTTAAAATGAATTAATTACAATTAGGGGAGACCGACAGGAGAACCTATGTTATTAACGGAGATTCTAGGAGTATAATTAGTTGGGCGACGAGATAGGACAATTGTAGCAATTGTTTAGCTAATAACTGATTTTCAAGACCCCTCTTCCCATTAGAAAACTCTTTCTCCGTATTTTATTTTTATCGATTGATCACATTTTCTCTCTAATTGTTTTGATTTTTAATTTTCTTGATTGCATGATCTGGTCCTTAAATATTATTTATCCAAAGTATTTTTAGTGCTCTAGGTGTTGGGATTGGTGTCCTAAAACTCGTAGATAGTGAATGTTAAACGAATTATATACTTATTCGATAAAGGCGTTATCGAGATTAATTCAGTAAAGTTATTACTGAATAAAGTAAATTGCACATATAATAACTCAAATCCAATAAACTAAGATCCATGGCTATAGGATGAACACTTGAGCTTTATGTAGAGACATAAAAGTGGATCAAGCTTGAGTAATAGCCAAAACGGTCTATAGTATAGGGATAGGGTTGGGTACCTTATTCTGGGGACACTATGAGACGCGGCCCACTTTGTAGATGGTATAGACGATGTGATCCTAAATCGTCCATGTAGAGACATGCGAGTGGGGGCGTCCTATGCAATGAGTTTGCATAAGACCAGGACCAAGAAATAAGTCACTCTCGCTTTATAACACCGTTTACTGACGAGACTGACTATTTCATATGATGACCTAGGTAACTCGATCTTAATCCTGAGCTAACTATGAACTCCTGTTTATTCGGGCTTATCCTTAGATCTGCATAGGTGAGAGTGGCTCAGTATCGCCGACTCAATAAGCCTCCCATTTCAGGGATAGGAACGGGTAGATAGCTGGGGACATAGTCGTGCAAGAAGGAATTCACTCCTACCCGAATAAGGGATAGTAGATAGGTTGTTCCCTTAAGTGCTGACTCCGGGGCTTGAACAAAGGGATCCCGCCCTCTCATTGGCCCGAGAGGGACTCGGTTTATTGGTTGGACCATAAACCAATTGTTCATTAGAGGATCAGTGGGACTTAAGGAACTAGAAGTACTATAGGGGTAAAACGGCTTATTGACCTAGCTATAGCTACGAACAACCTGTGAAGGATCGACTTACTAATCATGGTTAAATCAAGTGGACGGAAATATATCTATAGTGAGGGGAGTGCAACTATCGGGCTATAGTGGAGTGTCCCGATAGTTAACGAATGTTGGCTAGCTTGGACAATGAGATTAGTCGGTTAGCCTCGAATCGTTGGAGCCCATGATCTATAGGTCCATTAGGTCCCCCTACTAGCTCATATCGGAATTAAGCCTAGAACAAAAGATAGGAAGCTTTGAATCGTTCAAAATCGGGAAAAAGGGTATTATCGTAAATTGTGTTTGACACAATAATTTAATTATGAATTAAATTAGAAAATGAGAGATGAAGTATTTAAAAGTGTTTTGAATACTATATATATGTATTAGGAATCATATATATGGAATTGCACAAGATAACAAAGATTAATTAGATTAATCATATCAAAATTAATTTGAAAATTTTCAAATTAATTACCAAGCAATCAATTTCAATTTAGAATTGAAATTGGGGGTAATTTGCAAGCTTGAAATTTGATTTCAATTTGAATTTAGTGGATTTAGTTGGAAATCCACTTAATGCATGATCATTCAAAGTGGAAAGACAACTCACTCATGCATTGTTGCATGTCTTGTGTAATGTACACCTAGAATCCACTTGAGCTTGCAAATACACCATGTGTCTTGTGTCTTGAGGCTTGGCTTTGCATGGAGAAAGTCTTTAAAAGGAGTTTGAATCATATTCAAACATAAGAGAGCCATTTCCTTAATGTTATGCTGCTCGAATTTGGACTCAAAGTTCTCTCATCTCTCATTCTTCTCCATTGCTTGATGCTTCAAGCATTCCCTTCCCATTCCCTATCTTATATAGACTCCCACAAGTCGTTCTTGGCCCGGAGTATAGTAGGGAAGACTCTAGAGGTTGTCCAAGGAGCATAGGAGAGGCAAACACCACAAGGACTTCAACATAAGTGAGCTACAAAGGTTGGTGTTTTCTAAACTCTCTATTCTGTCTTTTCTAGAACATGCATGCTTTAGGAGTAAAATTGAATGTCTTAAGTGCTTTCGATCTTCAATTGCTTCCGCATGTGTAATATGTACACCTTCACTAGGAATCTTTGCTTGCTTAAATTTCGCTTCGCCTCCCTGAGGATTCGATACTCAGAACTCTTCCGTTTTATATTACTATCGATACAGTGCGCTTGCGGTAGCGACCAACAACCATCCAAATGAAAGTCTGCTAAAAGCTCCTGGTGCCTGATAAACTGCCAAAGTCTTCTAAAAGCTTCCCGATCAAGCTTCAGTACGTGGGTGGAGTTGTTCATTGTGTCTGTTTGTATTGTAAATGTCTTTGTAAGAACTAGATAGTTTATGGTGGTGTAAGCACTAGATGTCGTGGTTGTGTAAACCCCAGTTGAATATGTTTTGGGTTGTGATATCTCTATTAGGTTATTTTCCAAACCGAGTTATGTTAGGGCTGCACTTCATGTATGTCTAAAGGTTTTCAAGGATTCCAATGTGTTGTGTTACACATAAAGTATTTTATTTCTAAGACTAGCATGTTTATCAGGTTCAACGATTCAGTAGGGTCAATAGGTATCGTTAGAGGAGGACGATGTCTGTTGGCTTCACGCCATCTCCTTGACTAAGCTAGCAGGTAGTTGGGAGGGGGATGTGACAGTAAGCACCCATGCGATGATAGGTTTATCTTGTATGTGTACATTTTGATTAAATGAGAAGTTAATGCTTTCTACTTAGATGCGATAATGTTTTCATTACTAACTCCCGCCTGGCCAGCCGGATGCGGAAGCAACATGATAAATCCCTGACAGGTAACGCATGTGGAACTATCTAAGTAGAGCAAGGTAGTGCCTTGCATGTAGTCTTGGTAGTGTTAAATCTAATACTGCCACAATAAGATAGTGCATGAATGAGCTTAGACTGTTTTAGGACTAACACAGTCACTTGCAAGGTATTAGAGAACTGGACCAACGCATGAGCTAATTAAACAAAACAGTTGTTAGTTCTACGCCAAACGCATGAGTAGTACCGGAAGGGAATCTTATGATTTTTTCTCACTTAGGCATTAATGGATCAATTAGTCAAAGTATGCGTTACAAGATTACTTATAAACGCATGTGGTCGCCGCAGTAAAAGCCTTGATAGCTTTGACATCTGATATTTTCTCTAATCTCATCGCATAGTTTACGTTTTATGCACTGTTTTATCAACCATTTTCATTCAACTCTTTTTCCACTAGTATAATACCATGCGTGCGAGGGTTTAGTCAGCAAGTTATTAAAAGTCTTTAACCGTCCTTCCCTGTGGATTCGACCCTAGAACTCTCTAGGTACTAGTTGATTGTGTGTTAATTTATACTTGGGTTAATGCATATCAGTGACAATTCTGTATTAATTAATCAACCTTCTGTCTAGTGATCATGAAGCCACACTGCCGATTCTGGCTTGAGATCGCTGGGCACTAGAGTCTTCACCTTCATTTGGGATTCTTTCCACTGAACACCCTTGTTGGCCACTAGTTTTAGTGCTTTTTTCATATGCTTGGCCAAGGGGTTCCTAATGACATCATTCCCTCTTGGATGTAAGGGTGCCTTGATTTTGTACACCCGGTTGATGTCCACTGAAGAGAAGCTGACCATCTTGCCTCTCACCACCGCCAACTTATGCTTTCCTCCCTCACGTCAGCATAAAAATCTCGCATTCAAGGCACTACAGCTTCCTGAGGATGAGCACAGAACTCCTGCCACTTGTACTGTGAGATAACTCTACTTACGAACTCTTGCAACGCTCCTGCTCTGTTAGAGAATCCCTTCTCTTTGAGGAAATCTCTTTGTCTCATGATCTTCATCCTTTCCTAAAAATTTACATCTCTGAATAATTTGGGGAATGGATTTTTAGGAGATGCAGCCTTAGGAGATTTGGCTTTCGGCTTGGCGGGTGAGACAGTAGGAGGAGCTGCAGGAGAGGCATCCATGGACCTTGTCCTCGGCCTCTTGGCAAAAATCTGGTCATTCTTGTTTTTTGTCCTCCTTTCAGCCCTGATCTCTTTTCTTTTCTTTTTCCTCAATGTTGTAGAGATGGGAACTTGGTCGTCATCCAGTTCCTTGATCTCTGAATCGGATTCTGTCTCTGAATCACTGGAGGTCTTGACCTCCTCATTTTCTTTCTCTTCTTTGCCTCTCTTCTCTCCCGAAGAGGTGCTATCAGCTGCTGGTGGGGGTCCTCTCACATCATAGTCAAACAGAGGATCCAAAGTTTAATCAGCTGGCTGAGCTTCAGTGGCCATTTCTTGGCCTTCTTCAGAATGCGGCCCAGATGCGGTCGCATTCTGGGCTTCAAATACTTCTTCTTTTTCTTCTTCTTTTTCTAGATTTTCTTCACTTGGCCCCTGATGGGCCTCTTCATCTCTTCCTTGCCGCATCTCAGCCTCACTTTGAGCCTTGTGGAGTGGCTCAAAAGCTGCAAGGAAGTCTTCGGCTTCCTTTCTTCTTTTCTCATCTTCTTTCAATTCTTCCCTTCTCTATTTTTCTTCCTCAAGGAGTTGTAATTCAGCAGTTGCCCTCCTGAGGTTTTCACCTAACTTTCTTTCTTCTTCTTCACCTAACTTGGCCCTCTCGACCTCTTGCCTTTCCTCTTCCGTTTTCTTTTCTTCTTCAAGATTTCTTTTTCTTGTAAACTCATCCTCTTCCCTCATATGCTGGTTTTCAATTTTTCTCAACCTCAATGTCCCCCAAGGCTTCTTGTTCAACCTTATACCCTTCAGCAATCACAAGAGCCTTTGCCACAGCTTGGCGGATTATGTCCTCGAACACATTCGGGGGCATTGTTGCGGTTTTGAAGAGCTCGATGACAAGCGGCTGTTCGGGTGCAACCTTCTTGGGGCTCCTCTTCCTTGCACTATATGTAACAAAAGGTTTGTTCCTGCAAGACGAAGAGGGGTTAATTGAAGGTTCTGAAGTTTTACCCATTAGAGCCTCTCCTTGCCGAGAGCTCTCTACTGCCTTAGCGGCTTCTTCTTCATCACGCCTTCTTGGTTCTTCCTCAAGAGCCACACGTCTTTGGGCTCCCATCTCCCGAATCATTCCAAACCACTCCCTTGAACGTTTTCTGAATTGTTGGCTTCCAGGTTTTTGGGTTTTATGGATGGGATTGGCGCTCGTGGACCTCCTAGGTTGAGATGAACTCGGATTCTCCCTCAATGTGGCTGACATTGTCGAGGAAGAAGGAGTTTGAGTGGCGGTACCTTGGTCTGTGATTGCCAGCGAGAAACCCGAAGGTCTCGTCCTTCTCGTGTCGTGCATGGAGGCGTCGGGTTGCTCTTCTTGCCGTCGAACGTGTGCTTCAGCTTCTTGGGCAGTTTGATTACTATGAGAGCGAGTAATCTTGCGCGATGATGATGATTTGGGCGTGTTCTTCATTGATCTTTCTTGTCTGTTTCGGTTTCAAGATGAGAAAATATGGAAAGTTGGAGTTTAACTTGAATACTGAATGTCTAAGTGGTTGGTGAAGAGGGAAATAACTAAAGTCACCTATTTATAGCTTTCTAAATTAGGTCACGTGATGGTCAACAAAATTCGTGATTGCCCTCTTATTTTTTAAAATGCGGTCGCATTTCCAAATGTACTGGGGAGAAATGCGATCACATTTTCCCCAGTTTTTCTTCCTTTTCTCTTTTTGCTGACTTTTCATTTGTCTCATTTTCCATGCTGAGACGATCATAAGCATGTCAGCTTAATCATGATTTATTTTCTTTTCTTTCTTCTTTAAAATAGATGGACACAAAATAATTTGGACTTTTCAAACTCCCAGGTAAATCCCCAGGAAAAAGTGTTATTTTTTAAATCATTATTATTTCACTATAGATCCATGTAGTATACAAAGATAAATTTTCAAAGATAGAATTCATACCAGGTCAATCACAGAAACATGGGCTTCTTCATTTTCAAAGCCCTTCCCCCAATAGGGTTTGATTCTTTGTCTCTTCATGGGTTGTTGCTTGATTTCTTCTACTTCAATCTTTTCCCCACCTTTTTCGTCTTGTTCTTCATCTCCAAGTACATCCTCTAATGTTTCTCCTTTCATCATTTCCTGAAGAGTAGACTGGGGTTCATCAATTTCATCAATCATAGAACAGTCCTCCAGACCTCCAGGGTATTTCATTGCATTCATCACATTGAAAGTGACTTGCTGGTCATTGACCCTCATGGTCAACTCTCCTTTCTACACATCCATTAAGGTCCTACCAATCGCTAAGAATGGTCGTCCTAAGATGATTGGCACATCCTTATCAGCTTCACAATCCGGAATGATGAAATCTGCTCGTAATACAAATTTGTCAACCTTGACTAACACATGTTCAATTTTTCCGATAGGTTGTGTCAGTGACCTGTCAGCTAACTGTAAGGTTACAGTTGTTGGTCTTGCTTCTCCTCTCCCCAACTGTTGAAAAACTGAGTATGGCATAAGGTTTATACTCTCTCCTAGATCGCATAAAGCTCTGCCTACATTCCTTCCTCCAATGGAGCATGGAATGGTGAAACTTCCTAGGTCTTTGAGCTTGGGAGGGATCTCATTTTTTACCAGTGCACTGGAACATTCAGTGAGTGCAACCGTTTCGTATTCTCCCAATCTTCTTTTCTTTGATAGAATATCCTTCAGGAACTTCACATAGGTAGGCACCTGTTCAAGTGCTTCTACCAATGGAATATTGATATGTAACTGCTTTAAGACATCTAAGAACTTTTTAAACTGTGCATCCTGCGAAGCATGTTTAAACCTTTGAGGGTATGGAGGAGGTGGTCTGTATTCTCGATCTATAACGAACTTCTTAGGTTTTGCGGTCGCATTCCCCTGTTTTTTCTCTGAATTTGATTTTTTTTTTTTCTTTTTCTACCAAGGCTTCATGCTCCTTGGCCTTTTCTACATTTTCTTTATTTTATATGACTTCTGAGGTAACTTCTGATTTATTTTCTAAAAACCTTTCTTGAGCTTCTTCTGGGATCCTTACTTCTTGATTCACTGGTACTTTGGGCCATCATATTCTAGTCCACTTCTCAAGGTTACTGCCTTGCACTGCTCTTTTCCTTCTCTGTGATGGATCTCAGTCTTGCTGGGCAGCGTCCCTTGTGGTATGTTTTTAATTTCCTGAGCAATCTGTCCAATCTGTACTTCCAAATTTCTAACTGCAACATCATTTCTTACCATGTATTCCTTCATAAGAGTCTCTAGATTTGACTATTGGCTCTGCACTTGGACTGGTTGGAAATTCTTCTGCGGCTCCTGTTGTGTAGGAGGTTTCCTAAACTGATTTGTATTGGAATTACTTAAGTCGGCTTGTCCTCCCCAAGAGAAGTTTGGATGCTATCTCCAACCTAGGTTGTATGTAGTCGAGTATGGATTCCATCTGTTCTAGTTCTGGTTCCCTTGTTGACCTACATAAAAGACAGACGTGGGATTTAGTGGACAGTTGTCAATAATGTGTTCCTCACCACAAATTTCGCAGCAGGGAGAAGGAATAGCATTGGCAGGGGCTATGTTCGCTTGATTGTTCATAGTCATGCCCATCATCATGCTGTGGATAGCCTTGATTTGGGCTTGCATGGTAGAATTAGCCTCTATTTCCACTGCTTTAACTGGATTCTTCAAGATTGTTGTTGGCTAAGTTTCTCCCCAATGTCTATTGTTTGTGGCTATAGTGTCCAATATACCATGTGCCTCATTTGCAGACTTCTTTAGAAAAGATCCGTTTGCAGATGCATTGACTAGTGCCTTCGAAGCTTGATCTAATCCACTATAAAAATGCTCCAAAATGATGCCAGCAGGCAATCCGTAGTGTGGACACTTGCGAACCAGCCTTTGAAATCTTTCCCAAGCTGCATCCAGAGGTTCATTATAAGATTGTTTAAATGCAATAATTTCAGCTCTATATTTGGCATTTTTATTAGAAGGAAAAAACTTTTCTAATAACTTCTCCGTCAAATCGTTCCAAGAAGTGATGGAGTTTGGAGGGAACGAGTCCAACCAAGCTTCAAAATCTCCCTACAAAGAAAATGGAAAAAGCTTTAGCTTCAAAGTATCTTCAGGCACTCCTGTAACTTTAAAAGAACTGGAAACTCTAAAAAATAGCTTGATGTGTTTATGTGGATCTTCATTTGGAAGTCCAAAGAATTGGCCCATGGTATTCAACATTTGGAACATCACTAGTTTAAGTTCAAACTGTGGAGCATCTATCAGTGGCTCCAAAATTCCTAGATTTAAAGTCTGAAAAACAGGTAAAGCATAGTCCCCTATTGCTCTATTGCAGTCTTCAGCAAAATAAATTGGATTTTCTTGTTGTCAATCCTTTCGCAATTTCAAATAATCAAAAATTGTTTCACTTTTGGTCCCCGGCAACGGCGCCAAAAACTTGGTGCGGCAGAGGCTGAATGATGGATGTGAGATAAGATGATAAATAATAATAAATATATATTCAGCCAACCTTAGTAAGTATACACTATCGCACGTAGAAATAGAAACCTTAGAAGTATTCCAAGGGTATCGATCCCACAAGGACTAAGTTGGAAATTCAGATTTGATGAAGAAACTCCTAAACTGATTGCTTAAAAACAGGTATCCAAAGAAATTATTGATGATTGATTTTTAGAAAAACAAATAACACAAGTAAATGAATAAAGAATAACAATAAATAAATAAAACGAGGTATTCAATATGGATTCATCCCAATGGCAATAACTTTAATCATGGATTCTTCAACTTAAGCCTATTCAATGCATTGGGTCAGATTTAACTTCTATTTGGCCTTACTCCCAAGAACCGTTAGAAGGCTAAGTGAGTACCGTTATGCACATTTCTATGACTCGACTCCGACATAGATAATTCACGAATGCAATCTATAACCCTATAGTTGATATAGGGTGCCTTAGGCAGCTTGCCCTATACCACAGAACAATCTCTTTCGAGCTTTTTCTCCTATATCACCTTTATGAGAACCGATATCGTCTGTCCCTTTCGAGATCAAACTCACATAGCATGCAAAGTCTAGGTGATCAATTTAAACTCAGCAAGATCAGAATGATATTCAATAAAGAATTACATGCATTGAACAATACTTAAGCAAATAAAACACTTTCAAGCTATTGAACCATAAGGGAATTCACCATATTCAACCCCTCAACGGAATTTAGCTACTCATGGTGGGATAAAGTGCAAATGAATACATTTTCATTGAAGAATAAGATGTAAAGAATATAGATAAATGAAAAGTAACACAAGCTGGAAATAACGACAGTAGCAAAATACTAGGGTTTTTTTTTATATTTTATCAAATCCTTCTAGAGTTCTCTCGACACTCCACTCTCTCGCTTTTACAAAGTGGAAATGGGTGAAAATCCCTACAAACCATAAGGTTTGATGTCTTACTAAGGTTAGAATTTATTCATCTAAGAAGGATCTCGGGCATCCCTACTCATAGGCGTCAACTAGGGTTATGTCACCACCCTCTTCTTCCAAATGAGTTCTGCTTGAATTTGACTTCGAATCACGAGCTTATATAGTGTTGAAAATGGTTGAGGAGCTACGAAATAGGTGCTGATAGGTAGCCCAGTTGAATTCGGGGTCAAAACAGCCGGTTAGGAGCGCAATAGTCTCGTTCAAAACGACCCACGATAGACTTGGAACTGCCTCGGTCGCATTTCATTTTTTCCTTCCCAGAAATGTGGTCGCATTTCTGGGCAAATTCCAGCTTCCTCTGCTTTTTCTGCATAGCAACAAACTTAGTCAAATTCCCATCAAATTGAGTCTTTTTAAGCATAAATAAGCATAATTTGACAAATGTGACTCTCAACTTCCTAACTTATCAACTTTAACATATTTTGAGCTCGGGAACAGTAAAATTGATCTAAAACATATAGTTTTGACAAGATAATGAGCTAAATATAAGGGTAAAATAGGTATATTTTTTACCCTTATCAAAACACACAAGACTCATCAACGTTCTGGTCAAAGCCATAAGATTTGATAGCAGTATCAAACCTTATATTCCAAGATCTGGAAGCTTGCTTCAACCCATAAATGGATCGTTTAAGCTTGCAAACTTTTTGCTCCTGACCTTGAGCAATGAACCCCTCTGGTTGAGACATAAAGATATTCTCCTCAAGATTGCCATTTAGAAAGGCAGTTTTGACATCCATTTGCCAAATCTCATAATCATAAAATGTGGTAATGGACAAGAGAATCCTTAGTGACTTTAACATGGAAACTGGAGAGAAGGTTTCTTCATAATCCACCCATTCCTTTTGGGTATAACCCTTTGCCACAAGTCGAGCTTTGAAAGTCTGTACTTTCCCAGCTGTGTCTCGTTTTCTCTTGTAGATCCATTTGCACCTTATGGGTTTTACCCCTGCAGGTTGGTCTACAAAATCCCAGACTTGATTGATGTACATAGACTCCATCTCCAGGTCAATAGCTTTGACCCACTGGTCATGATCCACATCATTCATTTCCTGTCTAAAGCTCAATGGATCCTCAACTCCATCATCAAGTATGATAGTTGGAGTTTCTACTAAACCCAAATAGCGTTCAGATTGAATAACAATCCTCCCACTACGTCGAGGCATTCTCAACTGTTGAGAAGGATGGGCTTGACCAGATGTACTAGGCTCAGCAATAACTCTTGTTGAAGGTCCAGCCTCTGTACTGAGCTCATCAACAACCCTTGTTGAAGGTCCAGCCTCATCAACAACTCTTGTTATTCCTTTGTAGCTTCACCAGAAAGTTCACTTAACACCATTTTACTACGTGGTTTATGTTCTCTAATGTGGTCTTCTTCCAAGAAAGTAGCATTTGTCGATACAAACACTTTATTTTCTTATGGATCGAAGAAGTATCCACCTCTAGTTTCTTTTGGGTAGCCTACAAATAGACACAATTTTGAACGTGAATCCAATTTCTTTGGGTTTGCCACTAGCACATGTGCAGGACAGTCCCAAATTCTGACATGATGTAAATTAGCTTTACGCCCTTTCTAGAGCTCAAATGGTGTTTCAGAAACACTCTTTGAGGGAACAACATTCAAAATATATACTGCAGTCTCTACTGCATAACCCCAAAAAGAATTAGGCAACTGAGCATAGCTCATCATAGATCGAACCATGTCTAACAAGGTTCTGTTTCTCCTTTCAGATACACCATTCTGTTGAGGTGTACCTAGTGCTGAGAGTTGGGACGAGATTCCATCTTCTATCAAATAGTTCTTGAATTCTAAGTCCAAATACTCTCCACCTCGATCAGATCAAAGTGTTTTAATGGTCTTACCTAATAAGTTCTCAACCAAGGGCTTCAGACTTATGATTCATTAGGTATAAATAACCATACCTTGAATAATCATCTATGAAAGAGATGAAATATTCATACCCTCCTCGAGTTCTAACATTCATTGGACCACAGAGATCCGTATGTACGAGCTCTAAGGGCTCCTTGGCACGATAACCTTTTCCAATAAAAGGTCGTTTGGTCATTTTACCTTCGAGACATGACTCACACAGAGGTAAAGTACCATCTTCTAACTGGCTTAGAAGTCCGTTCTTAACCAATCTCCCAATCCTATTGAGATTTATGTGGCCAAGTCTCAAGTGCCAAAAATAGGTACTTTGAGAAACCTTTTGCCTCTTTGGTTGAGTCTCTGTTGTTTTAAACATCTCATTGTTCAAAATAGTCGTAGACTCTATTAGTCTTTAAACATATAAATTGTTCTCCAATTTTGCACAACAAATATCAACACCCCTTTTAGTAATGAAAGCTTCATTTACAGAAAAGGACACTGAATATCCTTGTTCAAGCAAACAAGAAATTCAAATTTCTTTTTATTTTATGAACTATATATACATTATCCAATAACATATAGCGTTCCCTGGAGAAGAATATTTTAATATCTCTCACTGCTTTAGTTGAAATGAACTCCCCAGTCCCAACTCTGAGAGTCATTTCCCCAACATCTAATTGTTGCCAGGAGCTCATTCCCTCAAAGGAAGAGCATACGTGATGAGTGGCACCTGAATTAAGGATCCAGGTTGTATCATCATTTTCCACTATACACGCTTCAATGACCAATAAATCACATTTATTTTCATTGGGTTTTGCTAAGCAGTTTATGTCATATTCATCATGAACATTTCAAATGAATTAGACATGTGGGCCTGAGGACAGTCCTCAATTAAGACTAATTCCACGAAATTAGTGTCTAAGTTTGATTTCACAGTTGTATTAGATATACTAGTTTTATTACAATTGGCGTTACTATAGGCATTCACAGAACGATTCATGCTGAAAACAAACAAATTAATTTAATTAGTGTTGTTGCATTAACCCATTACACAAAATAATATTATTATTTTAATCCAATCAATTTAGCAAAAGTAATGATCGACCCATAAAATAAACATTCATTTTGCAACGATACTTCAGAGGTTTAGAGCAACTCATATTCAAATAGTTCTTAGCTACCGTTTTTCGGTTAGGAAATTATTAACACCTTAACGATTTCCCGTAAGTGTGACCCTCCATTTTTAGATCTCAAAGGTCGGCCCCAACAATGCTACCGTAGGGAAAGTCAAAGTTGGAAATGGACCTAAGAAACCCTATCCATTTCTGGAGTTTGCGTTATTCCGACTCCCATGATCAAGCCCTCCGTAGGGTGATCGCTCCCACGGCGACTCGCAAGCAGATCATGGGGATCTCAAAGGTGCAACCTAATGGAGGAGACCGTAGGATACGTTGACACGTGTCCTGCTCCCACTTACTATAAAATACTCCCTCATTCACCTTGATAGTGATCCATGCAAACACCATCCGTAGCGGGTCACTCCCAGGGTGACTCGAGGCCAAGCATGGACCTCACGTTGTGAACTCTTGAGGAGGTGAGAGAAAAACTTGATTTATGAAAATCTCCTTTTGATATATTTCCTCCCACTAAGTATTTTTATAATTAAAGGGTTTATTACTTAGGTAAATTCTGGCTAAGTGAATCTATCTAAGTTTATGCCTGTATATAACTCTTATAAAGGTCTTTACTCTAATGTATAGGTTAATTAAACCCTTTTAATTACCTAGCGACATTGCATGCTACCATTAAACTATGATTAATTCAACTCAGGTTCCGGGTCTGTTTCCAGGGAGGAGGTGTTCCGTAAAACCGTCAACTTAAATACCCCCAACCTAGACAGAACTTCACCGGGAGAGTTCCCTTATAACCATAGTAATATTTTTCCTACTTAGTTGATTAAAACTATTTTAATTCTATGTAAGAAAATAATTCTAATCCTATTAGAATTAAAGTGAGCTTAGGTCTAATTAATTTTAAACATTTTAAAATTAATTAAATTTTAACCTAAGATCCTATGTTTGCATGCAACTATTTGTTATAGGTTGACGGTTTCTAACCATTTTATAACTTTTTTCCAAGTTTTAATGATTAGACCTATAACATGCTCCTATGGTGTTTCCCAATAACAATCTAATTCTAGTTATAAATAAACACCATATTATTCATGACGCTGATAAAGATAATTAATATAACGATTATATTAATCTAAAGAGGTGTCATGCTTCATGCAATTCCAATTCCCATTTAATTAATATCGATTATACTAATTAAACATTCTCGAAAATAAATTACATGATTGATGACATTAATTTAATATAACTTTTATATTAATCTAAATTAATGTCATGCTCAATGCTTTTAAATTTTCATTTAATTAATATAACTCTTTATATTAAATCCATATATGAAAACAAGAATTGAATTTATTTCCATCCATAACATAACTATTATATTATTACTCATGAAAATAAAAATTAAGCATGCTTAAGACATTAATTAAAATATAACTTTTATATTTACCTATGTAATTTCATGCTTCATGCTTACCAATTGTCATAACATTTACATTAAATATTCATGAAAATTGTATCATACATATTACCATACATTATCACTATTTATAATATAAAATATGAATGATTCATGCTTAACCTATGGTGGGATTTAGCTAAATGACATTCATAAAGCGATAAACAGCTAGATAAACCGGTAAATTAGCCCCTAGGATAATAAAAAAATAATAAAATTACTATAATTTTATCAAAATTATCCTAAAATAGCCTTGATTTTCTTTTAAACCTCCCAAAAATGCCCGAATCGGGTCAAAACCGGTCGAACCGGGCTAGAAAACAGTTGAACCGGGTCAAAACTGTTGGAAAAGTCAACGAACCTGTTAGAAACCATGAACCAGTCAACGAACCGGACGAACCAAGGTTGAACCACGCACGAATCAATGGAAACCGGAGCCAAACCGCGCCTATGCACTGAACCGTAGCCAAACTGCTGAATCGCACGCCTGACGAGCTGGACCGGAGCCGATCGCGTGTCGGACCGTGCGCCTGACGAGCTGACCGCACGTAGGGTTGACGTCAGCCGTGCGTCACCATCCAATTTCCAGCGCCGTTTCGCGTGATTTTTTTTTCGAATTTTCGAATTTTCTAGGCAGCGACAAACTTGAATCGATCTAGCCTTCATTTTCTTCGAATTTTTGTCGTTTTTGGCCAAATTAGGTCCCGATCTTCATTGAATTTCAATCTAATTGAAGCCTAATCTAAGACACGGACTTATAGAGACTCGATTTACTGAATTAAATGACAAAAAACGTAGGGGCCTTTACAAATTGATCTAACCAAATGCAGTAAATCTAAGGCCAAATACCTAAACAGTTTATCAGCAAATTCCCATTCATAATGCAGAATTAATTGAAGAATTGTGCGAGACACTAGCGGAAGCAATTCGGATCGAAACACTGAAATTCCATTTAATTTTAGTTATGAATGAAGGATTGGAATTCCCCAATTCCGTTAGCGGAAGCGCTTGGACCGTTCGTAAATTAATTTTGTTCTACAAAATACCAATACATTGGCAAAAGGTTAAGCGGTGAAAAACATACCTCCGTTGACGACTCTGAATACTTCAATGGACACCACCATTTGATCTTCCCACCGCTATAACTCTGAGATTAGGAACGTAGTTGTGGGACTACCTAATCTTGAATGGGAAAAACTCTAGAGAGAAAATTCTCCCTAGACTTCTTGAGTTGAAAGAATATGAGAGGGTCTTATGGTGGCCATATGTTGTAGCACCTAAACCCTAGGGTTAGTGTTCTATTTATAGGAGAAAGGCCATGAATAAAATATTCATTTAAAATCAATTATTTCCATAACCGATTTAATCTTTTCCATAATTAATCAATTCCATGACCAATCAATTCCATAATTGATTAATCTTTTTCCATAAATGATTGATCACTTCCATAAGTGATTAAATCATTTCCATAAATGATTAATTACTTCCATAAGTGATTAATCATTTCCATAATTGATTAATTTCCAATTAATTAATTCTTTAAATTAATTAATCACCAATTAAATATCATATATTTAATTTCAGACCTTCTATTAGTTAATTAATTAATTACCCAATTAAATATCATATATTTAATTTCAAGCCTTTAATTAATTAATTCTATAATATGAATCAAATTCATATTAAAATTGGAACTCCTTCCAATTCTCTTATATCCTATAAATTTAATATGAATCAAATTCATATTAATATTTGAACTTCTTCAAATATTTATTTCTGTCATAATAATAAAGTTTAATTCCAAATTAGACTTTACATTTTAATTTATCATTATACATTATATTAATTTGTATCTCATACAATTAACTTAATTCCCAATATGAATTTGAACTATCCAAATTCTCTCAAGATATAATTGTTCCTAATTACTCTTTACGAGCTAGCAGGGGGACCTAATGGACCTACAGATCAGAAGCTCCAATGATATGAGGTTAATAGATTAAACTCATTAATCAGGTTAACCAATATTCATTAACTGTGGGTCATTCCACTAAAGACCCACAGCTGAACTTTTCTCACTGTAGAACATTTCTGTGTCCACGGATATAGACCTATACCGGTAAGTCAATCCTTCACGAGTGTCCGTAACTACAGCTGGGTCAAATTACCGTTTTACCCCTGTGTTACATCTGTCTCCTTAAGTACCAGTGCTCCTCTAATGAACAACCTGTTTATGGTCCAACCAATAAACAGAAAGTCCCTCTCGGGCCAGTGAGAGGGCGGGATCCCTTTGTTCAAGTCCCGGAGTCACCACTTAAGGGAACACTCATCTACTTCTCCTATAAGTGGAAAGGAGTGAATTCCTTCTTGTGTTGTCATGTCCCCAGCCTCCCACTCGGTCTTGTCCCCAAAAAGGAAGGCATATTGAGTCGGCGTATTGGCCACTCTCACCCAGGCTAATCAAAGGACAATCTCTCATGAGAAGGAGTTCATGACACACTCAGGATTAAGACTGAGTTACCTACGTCATCCTATTGAAACAGTAACCTAACTAGTTAACGGTGTTATATCTAGTATACCCCCGCTCGCATGTCTACTACATGGACGCTTTGGATCAATACGTCTGTATCAAATACGAAGCGGGCCGTATCACATAGTGTTACCAGGATAAGGTACCCAACCTTATCCTTGTACTATAGACCTTTTAGGTTGTTACTTGAACACCGATCCCCGTATGTCCCAACATACTAGTTCAAGTCACATGTAAACAACCTTGGATCTTAGTTTATTGAATTTGGGTCAAATTGTGCAATATTTAACAATAACACTTTATTGTAGACACTCAATAACACTTTATTGAAACAAGTATACAATTTGTTTACATTCACCATCTACGAGTTTTAGGGCATAAAACCCAACAATGAAAACATGCGAAAATTGAAACTGAAATTAAACATTCAACATGCATCTAATCCTGAAACCCTAATCATGCATTTCATTTTTATTACAACACTTATAATAAATTACTAATGCATGAAACATGCTTTCCTATGGTGGGTTTTTAAATCTATATGGCATACTTTTTGCAAATTTAATTTTAATTTAATTTAACTATACATCCACACTGCATAATAAATTAAACACACTAAAATGGACCGATTTTGGCATCCTAATCAAGCAAAAAACTAAAATTATAACATTAATAATTGAAAATTAGCCTTGAACCGCTCCCGAATCATTTGAACCGGCCCAAACCGCCTTGGAATTGCTTGAACCGAACCTAAAGGAGTTGAAATAGACTTGAACTGGTCTGGAAAAGGTTGAACCGGACTGGGAAATGGTGAACCAGACCAAAAGAAAACCGAACCGCCCGAACCAGCGCTTGAATCTGCAAAGCGCGTCTTGAACATTCAACAGTGTCGCAACGCTGATGAACAACATCTCAACGCTGTTCATACAGCGGCCCAAATTTCTTCGTGCTCCGTTTTTCGGCCAGCGAACAAGTCGTCTTCTCTCTTTGATTACAGCTTAATTTCAACTCTATTGACTCGCAAATTTTTACAAACTCAAGCCAAGACATATATGCCCATAAACAAGTAGGCAATTACAACTTTAATCCACAAATTTAAAGCTAATTTGATGCCAAAATCACAATAAGCCCATTTTAGCAACCAAGCAAGTCGTGCTTTAAAGGTTTGTACCTTTCCAGCAGTGTCTCATTTTCTCTTGTAGATCCGTTTGCATCCTAAGGGCCTAACCCCTTCGGGTTGATCTACAAGATCCCAAACTGAACTAAAGTACATGTATTCCATTTCGAGGTCCATAGCTCTAATCCATTCATCTTTGTCAACGTCATTCATTGCCTATTTATAGGTCAATTGATCCTCGACCTCGTCCTCATGTATGACTGGTGTTTCTGTTAAACCTAAATAGCGATCATGCTGTCTAACAACCTCCCACTACGTCGAGGCTCTCGTATCTCGCGAGAAGGACATGACTGACTTGAGGTGCCAGCTTCATCAACGACTTTCGTTGATGTTTCAGTAGCTTCGTTTGATAATTCACTTCAAACAACTTTACTCCGTGGCTTATGATTCCTAAATTAATATTTAGCCCGTTCTTTTTAATGTCAAAAAGAAATTATTTTGCTTAAAAAAAATCTATCCTCCCTGGCAACGGCGCCAAAAACTTGATGACCGCAAAGTGCACGGGCCGCAAGTAATAATAAAACGGAAAGTATTCCGAGTATCGAATCCACAGGGAGGATGTGTGATATTTAAGCAAAGCAATTAATTTTTTATCACCAAAAATATTATTTAGGATCCTAATCTTGATGCTAAAGTGAATTAAGAATTAAAGCAATTAAAGAAATTAAATTGATCAATCAAAGAAATAAAAAATTATGGAGAAAGAGTTCGAGTGAGAAGCGGGGTCTTGAAAATCAATTTATAGCTAATTAATTACTATAATTATCCTATCTCATTGCCCGACTAATTATAATCCTAGAATCTCCGTTAATCACATAGGTTCTCCTGTCGGTCTCCCCTAATTATAATTAACTCATATTAACAACCTAGGTGTCCTTAGTGCCATTAAAATTCGTTAATTAATATTCTCTGATTCATTATCGGAATATAAGTCTAACCAACTAATCTCGTTGTCAATATGAGCAGTTAAACTAGTTGCATGGATTATGATCTATCCTAATTTCTCTCCGTCGAGTTTCCATTAGGAATCAAATCAATATACAATTGGCCAGATCATATACAACATTACAAACATCCATACAAATGATTAGTAAATGGACAAGAGATAGGCAATCATAATAACAATTAACTATGAATTTTCATTTCAAGACCCCAAAATGGGTTTAGCTATACATGGCCACAATATCCACAATGTATACAATAAAAAGCATAACTTGGAGCAAAATAAGAGTAAGGAAAGTGACTGTCGAGAACCCCGTCGCTTACGCTTTGGAGTCCCTTCGAACCACGCTCCGAGCTTCCTAGAGTGCTCACAACAAGCTTCCCACAAAATTTCTCACTCTCGACCCTCAAAAAGGCTAAAAAGCCTTGAAAGAATGGTCAAAGAGACCAAAGGAAAGGAATGGAAGAAAGGTGGATGGAATGATTGATGCCAAAATGGGGTACTAAGGGGTCCATTTTATAGGCCCTGAATAGGGACAGCGCGCGACGCTGTGACGTCACGCGACTTGTTCGGCAAGAAAAGGGACAGCGTCGCGACGCTGTGACGTCATGCGACTTGTTCGGCAAGAAAAGGGACAACGTCGCGACCCTGTCCTCCCAGCGTCTCAACGCTGTGACACTTCCAGAACTTCTCCTCCCGGGCTGGGCTTGATCTTGGGCCTTTTCCTTTCTTTTTTGGATTTTTACTTGGATTGTTGACTTTTGGGCTTCCCCTTTGACCCATCCTTGGAAAATTGACTAGATTTGCTCATTTTTGGGCCTTTTTTCTCCAAAATTCCAAGATTTGCTCCTAAGGACAATATAATGAATTTCATTAGATTTTCTAAATAAAAACACAATAAAAGCACTCAAAAGCCTAATAATTTAGGACTAAAATAACGACATTTCTGCCCGTTATCACACCCCCAAACTTAAGCTTTTGCTAGTCCCGAGCAAAATACATTCGAAAAGATGCATGAAATAGAATCACTCAAGCCTTAATGATTTTAGAACTCTCAAGCAAATATGGAAAACATGCGAGTGGAATAAGCAAACACTGCATACTCATGAAGAAATCTTAAAAGAATATGAACTTAAGATTAACGAATAGCATGCTCAAGACTTATCTAATGATTCTTTTACTAACCTAGATTAGTCTTATGGCTTTCTTCATTTTCCCCCCTACACTGGCTAAGAGTCCCTAATAGGTCGGAGTTCTACTATCATGCAAACAAAGAAACTAGGGCGCCTGATATTTTTCTTTTTCAGAGGGAGCCAAAACTCACAAATATGTTTCACTTTCTTTTTCTTTTTCTTCCCCCCCAGACTTGCATTTTTATATCTAATGGTACTAGCTTTCACACTACGATGCAGGGACCCTTAACCCGAATTTTATTCTTGGTTGGCCTAACTTATCACACCGTAGGTAACTCTTTTTACCCCAGTCTTTTTCTTTTATGCAAGCAAAAATTTTCTTTTCAACAGATATTTCTTTTTTTCTCTCTTTTCTTTTGTTGCTTTTCTCTCAACAGGCATAGCATTTTTTTACCTAGTTCTTAGAACAGTCAAGCATGAACTCCTAGTGTTAGAAACTAAGCCTATCGGAGTGACAACAAACTTATAAAAACCATAATAAAAATGTAGATTTTCAAAGATTTCATAAGATAAGTCTATTGCATGCTTTAGACATTAAAACTAAGTATCCAAATTTTTTAAAATTTCACATTTTCTACTATGCTCCCAGATTCCACCACATATAAACCATACTCCCCAAAACTTCTAAAATCACATCCTCGGCTATCATTGCTATCTACTCATGCATCCAACAAAATTTAATCATGCTCAACACAGCGAACGCCTCCCCCCCCAAACTTAAACTAAACATTGTCCCCAATGTTAAAAAAAAATAAAGCATAAAGAGGGATACTGAGACTTCCCTGAGTCGGGAGCAATTCATCCTCCTCCTTTGGGTCGAGAAAATGGGATTTTTGGAGCTTTGGAGCTTGCTACGGTGATCCTTTTTTTTTTGCAAAGGAAAATTATTTTGTATGGTTAGAATATATGAAAACAAATTTTTTTGATAATATCTAGGGAAGGGGATTCGAACCACAGATCTTGTGGTTATCAGCACAGCTTTATGCCAGTTGAGCTAAGCTCTTGTTTAAAATTGGGGCGGTTAAATAAACAGTAAACTGCGTATATGCAGGATCAAACCCCCACCATGGAGCAACCAAGGATAATCACTCACTCAGCCATTGAGCCAGGTGGTTGTTTGATAAAAAATTGCGTGGTTAAATAAACAGTAAACTGCGAATATGCAGGATCGAACCAAAAATTTGGGCGGTTAAATAAACAGTAAACTGCGTATATGCAGGATCGAACCCCCACCATGGAGCAACCAAGGATAGTCACTCACTCAGCCACTGAGCCAGGTAGTTGTTTGATAAAAATTTGGGCGGTTAAATAAACAGTAAACTGAGTATATGCACGATCGAACCCCCACCATGGAGCAACCAAGGATAATCACTCATTCAACCACTGAGCCTGGTGGTTGTTTGATTATTTGGGTGGTTAAATAAACAATAAACTGCGTATATGCAGGATCGAACCCCCAAGCATTGAAAATTCTTTACCGCAAAAACTAACTAAACTTTCAATCTTGGGTTGCCTCCCAAGCAGTGCTTTCTTTAACGTCTTTAGCTAGACGAGGCTTGGCCCGCTCATGGAGGCTCGAAATAAAAATTCTCGTCATCCTCTAGGCTCTGAAGAAAATCTCATACCGAATTACATACTGCAAACAGGGGAGAAAAAAAACTTTCCCCTGGCTCGTCATCACTAAAAAGATTGTCATAATAACAAGTCAATAAATATGTGACAGCATCAAATCTTTTCTCTAAATCTCTATTTTCAAAAAAATTATTCACAAAGTCGTCTAGCGTCATGATATCAACTGGTCTCATATCTAAGGATGACCTAGCCACTATGCCTATCCATTCATCAGATGCAATCTCTATATGCTCATGCTCTTGAGACTTAGTATTCATAAAAGACTCAACCAGGCTATCATATGACTCATCATCATCAAAATCAAAGAATTTAAGAATATTAGGGTTAGATTCTATACTATTAACACTATTAGGACCCGAATCAAAACTATCAACAATTTCAGGGTCCGATTCAATATTTTCAGCCATGTTAGGATCAGACCCAATATTTTCATCTATCAAATAATCATCTAAATTCAAAGCACACAGATCATCTATTGCAGGCATTTCAATTTCATTCACAAACTCAGGCATTTCAATGTCAATCAATTCATTTTCAAACAGAGGGTCATCAAAGAATGCATTAGGATTAAAATCTTCATCATCCATAGGTGCCTCCCTTAGTCCTAAGCCAAGGTCAATGGATCCTCAACTCCATCATCAGGTTTGACAACTGGAGTTTATGCTAAACCCTGATAGCGTTCAGGTTGAATAACAACCCTCCCACTACGTCGAGGCATGCTCAACTCTTGAGAAGGATGGGCATGAACAGATGTACTAGGCTCATCAACAACTCTTGTTGAAGGTCCAACCTCATCAACAACTCTTGTTGATTCATTTGTAGCTTCACCAGAAAGTTCACTTAACACAATTTTACTGCATGGTTTGTGTTCTCTAACGTGGTCTTCTTCCAAGAAAGTAGCATTTGTCGATACAAACACTTTATTTTCTTGTGGATCGAAGAAGTATCCACCTGTTGTTTCTTTTTGGTAGCCTACGAATAGGCATAATTTTGAACGTGAATCCAATTTCTTTAGGTTTGCCACTAACACATGTGTAGGGCAGCCCCAAATTCTGAAATGACGTAAACTAGCTTTACGCCCTTTCTAGAGCTCAAATGGTGTTTCAGAAACACTCTTTGAGGGAACAACATTCAAAATATAAACTGCAGTCTCTACTGCATAACCCCAAAAAGAACTAGGCAACTGAGCATAGCTCATCATAGATCGAACCATGTCAAACAAGGTTCTGTTTCTCCTTTCAGATACACCATTCTGCTGAGGTGTACCTGGTGCGGAGAGTTGGGACGAGATTCCATGTTCTATCAAATAGTTCTGGAATTTTAAGTCTAAATACTCTCCACCTCAATCAGATCGAAGTGTTTTAATGGTCTTACCTAACAAGTTCTCAACTTCAGTCCTGTACTCCTTGAACTTTTCAAAGGCTTCAGACTTATGACTCATTAGGTATAAATAACCATACCTTGAATAATCATCTATAAAAGAGATGAAATATTCATACCCTCCTCGAGCTCTTACATTCATTTGACCACAGAGATCCGTATGTACGAGTTCTAAGGGCTCCTTGGCACGATAACCTTTTTCCAGTAAAAGGTCGTTTGGTCATCTTACCTTCGAGACATGACTCACATGGAGGTAAAGTACCATCTTCTAACTGCTTAGAAGTCCGTTCTTAACCAATCTCCCAATCCTATTGAGATTTATGTGGCCAAGTCTCAAGGGCCAAAGATAGGTACTTTGAGAAACTTTCTTCCTTTTTGGTTGAGTCTCAGCTGTTTTAAACATTTCATTGTTCAAAATAGCCCTAGACTCTATTGGTCTTAAAACATACAAATTGTTCTCCATTTGTGCAGAACAGATATCAGTACCCCTTTTAGTAACGAAAGCTTCATTCACAGAAAAGGACACTAAATATCCTTGTTCTAACAAACAAGAAACAGAAAACAAATTTCTTTTAATTTTGGGAACTATATATACATTATCTAATAACATATAGTGTTCCCTGGAGAAGAACATTTTAATATCTCCCACTGCTTTAGCTGAAATGAGCTCCCCAGTCCAAACTCTGAGAGTTATTTCCCCAGCATCTAACTGTTGCCAGGAGCTCATTCCCTCAAAGGAAGAGCATACGTGATGAGTGGCACCTGAATCAAGGATCCAGGCTGTATCATCATTTTCCACTGTACACGTTTCAATGATCAATAAATCAAATATATTTTCATTGAGATGTGCTAAGCAGTCTATGTCATATTCATCATGAACAATTTCAGATGAATTAGACATATGGGCTTGAGGACCATCCTCAGTTAAGACCAATTCCACGCATTTAGTGTTTAAGTTCCTTTTCTTAGTTGTATTAGAAATACCAGTTTTGTAATTGGCGTTATTAGAGGCATACAAAGAACGTTTCATTGCTGATAACAAACAAATTAACTTAATAAGTATTGTTGCATTAACCTATTACACAAAATAACATTATTATTTTAATCCAATCAATTTAGCAAAAGTAATGATCGACCCATAGAATAAACATTCATTTTTGCAACGATACTTCAGAGGTTTAGGGCAACAACTACCGTAGGGCAGTCAGCTACTCCTCCTCTGAATTGAGACAATCTCAGCCAATCACTATTTCCAGAATAACTAATATTCCAATAGTTCTTAGCTACCGTTTTTCGGTCAGGAAATTATTAACACCTTAACATTTTCCTGTAAGTGTGACCCTCCATTTTTCAGATCTTAGAGATCGGCCCCAACAATGCTACCGTAGGAAAAGTCAAAGTTGGAAATGGACCTAAGAAACCCTAGCCATTTCTAGAGTTTGCGTTGTTCCGACTCCCATGATCAAGCCCTCTGTAGGGTGATCGCTCCCAGGGCAACTCGCAGGCAGATCATGGGGATCTCACGGTGCAACGTAATGGAGGAGACCGTAGGATACGTTGACACATGTCCTGCTCCCAGTTACTATAAAATACTCCCTCATTCACCTTGATATTAATCCATGCAAACACCATCCGTAGGGGGTCACTCCCAGGGTGACTCGAGGCCAAGCATGAACCTCACGTTGTGAACTTTTGAGGACGTGAGAGTAAAACTTGATTTATGAAAATCTTTTTTTGACATATTTCCTCCCACTAAGTATTTGTATAATTATAAGGTCTATTACTTAGGTAAATTCCGGCGAAGTGAATCTATCTAAGTCTATGCATGTATATAACTTTTATATATATAGGTGTTTTCTCTAATGTCTAGGTGGATTAAACACTTTTAATTACCTAGAGACATTGCATGCTAATATAACTATGGTTAATTCAACTCAAGTTTCAGCTCAGTTCCCAGGTAGCAGGTGTTCCGTAAACCGTCATCTTAAGTACCTCCAGCCTTAGACAGAACTTTACCAGTAGAGTTCCCTTATAACCAATAGTTATGATAAATCTTTACTCTAAAGATCTAGGTGAATTAAACTCTTTTAATTGACCTAGTGATATTGCATGCTAACATAACTATGGTTAATTCAACTCAAGTTCCGAGTCAGTTCCCAGGTAGTAGGTGTTCCGTAAACCGTCATCTTAAGTACCTCCAGCCTTAGACAGAACTTCATCGGGAGAGTTCCCTTATAACCATAGTAATGTAAAATACTCTAAAGATCTAGGTGAATTCAACTGTTTTAATAAACCTAGTGACATTGCATGCTATCATTTAACTATGATTAATTCAACTCCGGTATTTCGGGTTAGTTCCCAGGTAGGAGGTGTTCCATAAATCGTCATCTTAAGTACCTCCAGCCTTAGACAGAACTTTACCAGTGGAGTTCCCTTATAATCATAGTAATGTTTTTGCTACTTAGTGAATTAAAACTATTTTTAATACTAAGCAAGACTTAATTCTAATCCTATTAGAATTAACGAGATCTTAGGTCTAATTAATTTTAAACATTTTAAAATTAATTCATTTACCTATGATCCTATGTTTTGCATGCAATCTTTATTATAGGTTGACGATTTCTAATCATTAATTTTATAACTCTTATAAGTTTTAATGATTATCCCTATAATAAACTTTATATGGTTTAATTAATTAACAATCAAATTCAAATTAATCAATAAACCATAACATTCGCATTTCATGACTTAATATAACAATTATATAAACTATGGATGTGTCATGCTTAATGCAAATTGATTTTCATATTTTCTTAATATAACTCCTTATATCATGCAAATCATGAAAATCACCCAAACATCCATAAGACATTAAATTAAATATAACTCTTTATATTTAAGTTATGTAATGTCATGCCACATGCTTATTGTATTTCATATATTTAACATAACCATTATATTAAATTACTCATGAAATCCATCCATCATGCATTAATATCATATATTATAACATTTATAATATATTAAAATGCATGATCATGCTTAACCTAAGGTGGGATTTAATCTAAATGACATCCACAAAGCATTTAAATAGCAGTTGAACTGGTTAATTTTGGCCCCTAGGATAAAATAAAGCATAAATTACAATAATTATAGCTAAATTTTATCCTAAAAATCCTTCTGCAACTCCAAATACTAGTCTAGACTACTCGAACCGACTCGAACCACTTCGAACCAGCCACGAAAAACATGAACCGAGCCAAATTCCAGCTGAACCGAACCAAATCGGTCCCAGCCCAGCCAGACCGCGTGAACCGGACCGCCCAACCGCCTTGAATTGTCCTGTTGCGAATCTCTAACGCGTGCTATAATTGTGAAAGCGTCGCGACGCTTGCAACGCAGCGTCGCGACACTACGACTTCTTCTCGCCGTCGCATCCGCAAATCGAGACAGCGTTGCGACTCTGTTGCGTCTGGAGCACTTTCTGGGCAAAAAAAATAGGAGTTGTTTCTCGTCTTTTGGGCTCGATTTTTATCGCGATTTCTCCGATTTTTATCTCATAAAAACCTATTCTAGACCCGGACTTACATAGGACTCGATTTTACATAAAATACCCGAAACACCGGGCCCTTACATGATCAAATCACATAAAAACAGTAAAATCTATGGCCATAAAATTAACCTAAACAGTTCAATGCAAACCATACATACATTATGCATTAATCAATCCCACAAATAGCCAATGCAAATTTTAGAGAAACAAAATTAGATCTACGATTGGCTCTAATACCAATTGAAGGATTGGAATTCTGTAATTCCGTAAAGCGGAAGCGTGATTGAGACCGATTCATAATTAATTTTTGTTTAATCTAAAATATCAATACATTGGCAATAAACTTAGAACTATTCTATATTTATATTAAGGCTAAGCATTCAAAAATATTAGATCTAAATCTAATTTATATAGTAACAAATTACTTACTCTCGTTGACGACTCAAATTAAATTCACCAATTGCTTGTGAAATAATCACGAACTAGTGCGAACACCACCGCTATGGCTACACCGGTATGACTCTGAGACTTCTAGAGGCAGGAGACTGGTGGGAGTCTAGAGGGAGCCTTGAGGGGAATTCTCTGAGAGTAGGAGAATGAATGGGATACCTTTCACTCCACCCCAGGGGTCCTATTTATAGGTAAAGGCAAAGACTTTATCCTAATAGGAAAGGGAAGACATTTTCCTAATAGGAAAAGGTCTCTAATTTTAATAAATAATTAATTAATTCCATAATTAATTAATTACCCAATTAAATATCATATATTTAATCTTAGGGATTTATTAAAATTAAAATTAATATGAATCCAATTCATATTAAATTTATTTGAATTCTTTCAAATATTTTCTCTCAAGAATTAATTTTTGAAATTAATTCAAAATTTATATTATAAAGTTTCATAAACTTTATATTATAATGCATCAATATACATTATACGATTCCCCAAATAAATTGAACACTTTCAATTTACAATTTATACTTAATTGCCTCGAGTCTCTTTACGAGCTACCAGTGGGACCTAATGGACCTACAGATCAGAAGCTCCAACGATACGAGACTAATTGGCTAAACACATTAACCAAGTTAGTCAACATTCGTTAACTGTGGATCACTCCACTAAAGACCCACAGCTGCACTCTTCTCACTGTAGAATATTTCTGTGTCCACTGATATCGACCAATGCAGTAAGTCAATCCTTCACGTGTGTTCGTAACACCAGCTGGGTCAAATTACCGTTTTACCCCCGGGTTACCTCTGGTTCCTAAAGTACCGCTGATCCCTCTAATGAACAAGTTGTTTAGGGTCCAACCACTAAACAAGAGTTCCTCTCGGGCCAGGAGAGGACGGCGCGCCTTTATTCAACCCCGGAATCAGCCCTTAAGGGAACACACATCTACTTACCCCAATAGGGGAAGGAGTGAATTCCCCTATTGGGGTAAGTAGATGGAATTCACTCCTTCTCCTATTGGGACAAGTAGATGTGTGTTCCCTTAAGGGCCGATTCCTGGTCTTGAACAAAGGTGCGTCGTCCTCTCCTGGCCTGAGAGGAACTCCTATTTAGTGGTTGGATCCTAAACAACTTGTTCATTAGAGGGATCAGTGGTACTTAAGGATACAGAGATAACCCAGGGGTAAAACGGTAATTTGACCCATCTGGTGTTACGAACACATGTGAAGGTTTGACTTACTGCATTGGTCGATATCCGTGGACACAGAAATATTCTACAGTGAGAAGAGTGCAGCTGTGGGTCTTTAGTGGAGTGACCCACAGTTAACGAATGTTGATTGACTCGATTAATGAGTTTAGCTGATCAATCTCGTATCGTTGGAATTTCTGATCTGTAGGTCTATTAGGTCTACCTGCTAGCTCATAACGGGTTCTGAGATAATATAGTCTTGATTATTAAAGGAAATTTAAGTTAATTGTATTTTGATTAAATTAATATAATGTATGGATATACATTATAGTATAAGTTTAATTAAAAGAATTAAACTTGATAATAAAATTAATTTTGGATATGATTCAAAACTAATTAATGAGAGAATTATGAATTTAATTATATATACGATATTTGATTAATTCATGAATTAATTAATTGGGAATTAATTAATTCAATTTGGTTAAATATGATTTAATCAAATTAATACTATAGTTAAGATTATTGTACATTTTGATGCACATTAAAACTATAGGTTAAATGAGAGAGATAAAATTGAATATGATTCAATTATAAAATTAATTAAATAGTTGATATTTTGATTAATGTGGGATCAATTAATTTAAATTAATTGAATGGCCTATTTAATTCAATTGAATATGATTTAATTGAATTAAAACTATATGTTATAATTCATTTAATTAAAATTGGTTTAATTAAATTAATTATAATTAATTAGATAATTAATTATTATTATTTAAATAATTATTAATTATTATTTGATAATAATTAAACGGTCCAGATCTAATTGGTTTTTGATCAATGGACAGGATTGGTTAGGGAGTTATCCTAACCTAATCCTACATAATGGATGATGGGGTTTCCCTAACTCCTGGCTTTTCTCTCATTCACGAAAAAAAAAACACACAGAAGGGATTCTCTCTGTTCTCTCAAATTCTCTCTACCAACAACCAGCAATTACATTGCTATAAATTCCCTCCAAGACAATCTTTGGGTTCCCACAAGCCGGTTCTCAATAAATCCAAGAGGATAGCGGGTGCTTCTTGCGTGGTGGTGTCAATTGGAGGAATCCTTGGAGCATTGTGCAGTTTTGATCGTCAAAACATGTAAGTTTTTGGTTTCTAAAATAGTGTTAGATAAAAAATTCCAGCATTCTTAATCTGATTTTTCGAAATCGTTTTCTTTTTGTTTCTTTGCCAATGTATCGATTTTTTGTAAACAAAATTGTGAAACAAATTGGTGTTGATTGTTTCTGCTGCGAAAGGGATTTCAACCCTTCATTGGTATCAGAGCCAAATCGTTTAATCAATTTTTTTTTTCGAAAATTGCATTGGTTGGATTAGTGAGATCATTATGCATTTTGAATGTTTGGTTTGCTTAAAGACTGTTTAGGTGTTTTGGCATTAGATTTACAATTTTTGTATGATTTGATCATGTAAGGGCCCATGTTTTTGGGGCAAATTATTGTAAATCCTTCCTTGTAAGTCCGTGTCTAGTATTTAGGAGTCAATTTTGTTGATTTCTGTTTGGATGGGGATGAATTTGGGCAAAAACGGATGCTGGAATCGAATGGCAGAATGCTGTCCAGAGGCGTAGCGTCGCAACCCTACTCAATAGAGTCGCGACGCTGTAGAACGAACGCGGAACGGAACGGAGATTTTTCGGGTCAGCGTCACGACGCTATGGCTTCAACGTCTCGACGCTGGCGGCATTTTCGCTCAAACACGCGGGTCAGACGCGAGATCGTGCAGATTAATTAAAAAAAAAGGAAAATCGAAAAATCAATTATTGCGTTCGTTGAAGCTCGAACATGGGTAGCTAGAGCAGTTGGCATCAGACGTGCCTATCAAGCGTGAGTGCGGGAGTTTGAGGCGGTTTGTTTACAGTTTTTTTTTTCGTGCGCGCGTGAGGGATTATGTACGGTTCAGAGTTGGTTTCGCTTCGGTTCATTGAGGGTTTGGTTCGGTTCAAGGCTCTTTTGTCTGGTTCATGAAGAATTTGGTTCGGTTTGAGCAATTTGGGTCCAGTTTGGGTGATTCTGACACGATTCGGGCTGGTTCTGGACGGTTCGAAGTGGTTCGAGGCGGTTCAGACCAATTACAAGGCGGTTTAGGGCTAGATTTTGAATTATTATTGTAATTTTTCATTATTTTTGCCCTAGGGTGCCAAAATACCGGTCTTTATAGCTATTTATTGCTTTATGAATGTCATTTAGCTAAATCCCACCATAGGTTAAGCATGTTTTCATGCATATTTATGTTATAATTGTTATAATGTATGGTATTTATGCATGATTTAAATTTCATGAGTTATTTAGTATAATTATTATATTAAATATATGAAATTGGAAAAGCATGATGCATGACATTAATTAGATATATATAAAATGTTATATTATATTAATGTAGCATGCATGCTTAGATTTATTTTCATTAATATAATTAGTTATATTATGGATGAAAATAAAACATCAATGCTTGTTTTCATGTATGATTTGATATAAATTGTTATATTAATTTAATGAAAATGGAATAACATTGAGCATGACATTAATTAGATTAATATAAGGGTTATATTATATTAATGTCAAAATTTCATGTAATTTAATTTCGTTGATGATTAATTAATATAATCGATATTAATTAAATGAATTTGAAATTTCATGAAGCATGACACCACCTTAGATTAATATAATCATTATATTATCGATATCGACGTCATAATTATATGGTGTTTAATAACTAGAATTAGATTGTTATTAGGAAACACCATAGAAGCATGTTACAGGGCTAATCATTAAAATTTAATAATAGTTATAAAATTGATTAGAAACCGTCAACCTATAACAAAGAGTTGCGTGCAAACATAGGACCTTAGGTTAAATTGAATTAATTTTAAAATGTTTAAAATTAATTAGACCTAAGCTCATTTTAATTCTAATAGGATTAGATTATATTCTTACTTAGGATTAAAATAGTTTTAATGTACTAAGTAGGAAAAACATTACTATGGTTATAAGGGAACTCTCCCAGTGATCTTCTGTCTAGGCTGAGGGTATTTAAGTTGACGGTTACGGAACACCTCCTACCTGGGAACAGATCCGGAACTTGAGTTGAATTAATCATAGTCTAATGTTAGCATGCAATGTCACTAGGTAATTAAATGAGTTTAATTCACCTAAACATTAGAGTAAAGACCTATATATAAGCGTTATAATAGGCTAGACTTAGATAGATTGACTTAGCCGGGTTTATCTAAGTTGAATAACCCTAAAATAGGACATTTCAGTGGGAGAAAAAAATATAAAAACAAGATTTTCATATCGAGTTTTTACTCTCACGTCCCCCTTGTGTTCACACCGTGAGATCCATGCTCGACTTCGTGTCGCCTTTGGCGCGGCCTCCCTTAGGAAAGTGTTTGCATGGGTCAATAACAAGGTGAATGGGGAGAATGTCTATAGTAAGTGGGAGCAGGACACGTGTCAATTTATCCTATGGTCTCCACCCCTAGGTCGCACCGTGAGATTCTTATGATCCGCCTGCGTGTCGTCCTGGAGCGACCATCCCTTCGGAGGTCCTGATCATAGGTTTCAGAACACCGCGAACTCTAGAAATGGATAGGGTCACTTAGGTTAATTACCAACAGTTGTCTTTCCTTTTGGTAGCCTGTTGGTGCGTACCTCTAGGATCTGAAAGTGGGAGGGTTACACTTACGGGGATGAGTTAAATGTGTTAACTAATCCTTAACCGAACAGCGGTAACTAAAACACTAACGGAATATGAGTTATTCTGGTGTTAGGGGATGTGGACTTTTCCTACCGCAAGCGCACGGGTCAAGTAATAATATAGTGAATGTAATTCGAATGTCGTCCTCTGGATTGGATTTTTAAACAAATCAAGTATTGTGAATTATCTTGCTCAATTTTATTTAGGGATCAAAAAGGGATGAATGAATGATATGAAAACTAAATCAAAACAAGTAAAAAGTGTGGAAATTCAATTGGGAAAAACACTTAGGGAATTGATTTCGCCGATTTAGTATAGGATTGATTTTAAGGATTAAGTTATTATGCACAATGAAATTATGAGCCTAAGACCCTTTTATCACAACTACCTCTCCCGAGTATAATTGATTCTCATGCAAATTAACCAACTTGATATCCCTATCTAAGTTTATTAATATGCAAGGCCATGAGATCTTTTGACCAATTCTAAAGTTAATCTAAAACCGTCACGAATTAGAAAATAAACTTTAGTCATGCAATCTTGAGTATGTCTATATCAAATCCCCTCTCCCGAGCTAGATTCAAAACATAAATCATCCAACTAATGGCCAATTAATTGAAAGCATTAAATCAAGATTACAAACATAATAAACATTGCACAACTTAAACCATAAATCAATCCATAAACTCAATCAACTACATCAATCCCTAAGCTACAAGTTTAGCTACTCATGATTTGTATTACAAGCTCAACTAAACATAATAAAGCCATAAGGTCTAGCTAAAGAAAAGGAAAGGGAAAAGAAAACTCAATGTAGGCCGAGACCGAGCGTCCCCGTCACGATCCCCACGAACGATGGGTTGATTTCCCCCTTGCTCCCTTTCTTCAGCCTTAACCCTCTCTGTTTCTGCTCTGTTTACGGCTCCCAGAAGTCCCACCATTGAATCCCCCAAAAACCTAGCCGAAAAGAACTATAAATACTGATTTTTCGTCATAGCGTCGAGACGCTATCCAGACAGCGTCTCGACGCTGCCTCTAAAACACGCGCATCTGGAATGGAAATAACGGTAGCGTCGAGACGCTATTGTCACAGCGTCTCGACGCTGTGACGCTGCCGCCTCTTCTAATTAAGGAAAACCAGCGTCGAGACCCTCCAAGAGTGGCGTCTCGACGCTGATGGGCAGAATGCCCTCTCTTGGCTCCTTGTTGCTTGAACTTTCCGGTTCTTTGGCATATTTTCACGTCCCGAACACCCGATTAATTCCAATTCCACGTTTTAGCTCTAATCATCGCTTTCCTACAAAATAAACAATAAAGCACAATAAAATGGCCCAAAAATCATAAAAGACTAGCTAAATTAAATAAGTAAAAGTAGCTAGCTATGCTCGCTATCATAGGGTTTGGTTGAGATTGTCTCAATTCAGAGGAGGAGTAGCTGACCACCCTTCGGTGGTTGTTGTTCTAAACCTTTGAAGTATCGTTGCAATAACTAAATCAATAGTTTTATAGGGTTTCTTTGATTGCTGTTTGTTTTTGCAGAATTTGATTGGATTATTTGTAATGGGTTAGTGCGCTTAATAATACAAGTAATTTGTTGTTTTAGTGATAATTTCTATGTGCATTGTCGTACGCCAATTTATTAATAACGGTTTAAGACACAACTAGCTAAAACGACAAACCTGTGGCAAATGATATTAGATTAGTCTTGAGTGAGGAATGTCCTTAGGCCCAAATGTCTAGTTCATCTTGAATCGTTCATGATGATTATGACATTAACTGCCTAGCCAAAACCAATGACAATAAATGTGATTTATTAGTCATTGAAACGTGCATAGTGGAAAATGATGATACAACCTGAATTTTTAATTCAGGTGCCACTTGTCACGTTTGCTTTTCCTTTTAAGGAATAAGCTCATGGCAACAGTTGCAATTAGGTGAAGATGACTCTCAGATTTTGATTTGGAGAGTATGTCTCGGCTTTGGCAGAGGAAACATTAAGTTATTTTATCCAGTGGGAGAAAATACACATTATTAGATAATGTGTATGAATTTCCTAAAGATTAACAGAATTTTGATTTTTGTATCGTATATGCTGGAACAATACTCTATACCTTTCTCTGCTAATGCAGTTTTATTTTAAGAAAGGGAGTTGACATTTGTTCAGCATTACTGGAAAATAACTTATGTGTTTTAAGACTAATCGAGAGTAAAGCAAGTCATGAGCACTGAGTTGTTTAAGATTGCTTATACTCAGAGAAATAAAGGCAAAGTATATCTCCTAAAGAAAATACATTTCTTTGGTTCTTAAGGTGTTAGGCTATTTTTGATCTCAATATGATTGGGAGCTTAGTCTAGAGTATACTTCTAAGTTAGTTAGAAGAACACTCTCTAATACCAATTAAGTTATGCCTTATGGACAATATGACTGATAGATTTTTTACTGGAAAAGAGCTAAAAGAGCCAAAGAGCCCTTGGAGCTAGTACATTTGGATCCTTGTGGTCTAGTATGTTAAAGCAGTGGGAGGGTATGAATAATTCATCTCATTTATGGATGATTATTCAAAGGTATGAGTATCTCTACCTAACGCAATTTCAGTTTGAAGCTCTTGAGATATTCGAAGGGGCTTAAGACTGAAGTTGAAAACTTGTTTGGTGAGATAATAAAAACATTTTGATCTGATCAATGCGTTGAGTATAGGGACTTGAGATTCTAGGACTATTTGATAGTTCATGGAATCACATCCTAAATCTCAGTTAGGAGTAATAGAACCCTATTGGATATGGTTCAATCCAAGTTGAGTTATGCTCAATTGCCTAACTCATTTTGGAGTCATGCAGTGTGACTGCAGCGTGTATTTTGAACAACGTTCCATCAAAAGTGTTTCTGAAACACCTTTTGTGTTGTGGATAGGACGTAAAGATTGTTTACGTTCCTTTAAATTTTGGGGTGTCCAGCACTTGTGCTTGTGACTAACCCAAAACAAATTGGAATATCGTTCTAAATTATGCCTAATTGTAGGGAATCCCAAAGGACACGAGGAGAATATACTTCTTCAATCCATAAGAGAATAAAGAATTTGTATCCCTAAGGTAATAACCATAGTCATGCAATATCTAACTAAAGTGTATTCAATGCATTGGGTCAGATTTAACTCCTATTTGGCCTTTGTTCCCAAAAACCGTTAGAAGGCTAACTCCTATTTGGCCTTTGTTCCCAAAAACCGTTAGAAGGCTAAGCGAGTACCGTTATGCACATTTCTGTGACTCGACTCCGACATAGATAATTCACGAATGCAACCTATAACCCTATAGTCGATATAGGGTACCCTAGGCAGCTTGCCCTATACCGCCGAACAATCTCTTTCGAGCTTTTTCTCCTATATCACCTTTATGAGAACCGATATCGTTTGTCCCTTTCGAGATCAAACTCACATAGCATGCAAAGTCTAAGTGATCAAATTAAACTCAGCAAGATTAGAGTGATAATCAATAAAGAATGACATGCATTGAACACAACTTAAGCAAATAAGACACTTTCAAGCCATTAAACCATAAGGGAATTCACCACATTGAACCCCTCAACGAGATTTAGCTACTCATGATGGGATAAAAAGCCAATGAACACATTTTCATTGAAATAAGAATGTAAATAATACAGAATAATGAAAAGATTCAAGAGCTGGAAATAAAGGAGATAGCTAAATATTATGGGTTTTCTATTTACTCAATCCTTCTAGAGTTCGCTAAGACACTCCACTCTCTCACTTTTACAAGATAGGAATGGGTGAAACTCTCTACAAACCACAAGGTTTGATGTCTAACTCAGGTTAGAATTTGGTCATCTAAGAAGGACCTCGGGCATCCCTACTCATTGGCGTCGAGCCAGGGTTCTGTCACCACCCTTTTCTTCCAAGTGAGTTCTGCTTGAATTTGACTTCGAATCTCAAGCTTATATAGTGTACAAAGTGGTTGAGGAGCTGCGAAATAGGTGCTGGAAGGTTGTCCAATCAGTTTCGGGGTCAAAACAGCCAGTTAGGTGCGAAGAAGACTCGTCAACAACGACCCGCGGACGACTCGGAACGGTCTCGGATTTTTCCAGAAATGCGGTCGCATTTCATTTTTGCCTTCCTCGCATTTCTGGGGAATTCCAACTTTTCCTCTATTTTTCTGCACAGCAACAAACTAAGTCAAATTCTCTTAAAATCAAGTCTTTTTATGCATAAATGAGTTAAATTTGACAAAAGTGATTCTCAACACCCTAACTTATCAAAGTAAGCATATTTTTAGCCCAGGAACAGTAAATTGATCACAACATACAACATTTGGTTAAGTTATGAGCTAAATATAAGGGTAAAATAGGTATATTTTTTACCCTTATCATACCCCCAAACTTAACTCATTGCTTGTCCTCAAGCAATTGCCAATCAAAATGTTAGAGATCAACTTTTTAATTGAAAATTAGAATGTTAGAGCTCAATATTAATTTCGAATCAAAATGTTAGAGTTCATGCATAGTAATCAATCATGGTACTAGTATCAACTTTTCCTTTCAAATCAAGTGACATGGAATCAAGTAAACATGTTTTTCAAGATCGTTTTCTAAAAAGTTTGCCTTTCAGGAAAGGGTTCTACTCGAGTGCCAGTCACAACGTCTGAGTTTCCTAGGCATGAAGATTTGTATTGTTCTTTTTCAAAGCAAAACTCTCTCTCATCCATCCTAACCAACATGCTTAAACTACCTAACTTCTACTCATAGAGCCTAATATAGTCCTTTTAGTTTAAGAAAACAATCTTTAGGAAAACAAAAGCATATATGAATTACTAGACCTTTTCCATCTCCCCCAAACTTATTTAACTGCTAGTGCTCCTTTTATTCAACTTCTTTTTCTCCCGAGAGCATCCTTGCTGTCATCTTTACCTTCGTTCTAGCTTATCGACACTTTGTGGTGAAGATATCTAGCTACGAGCAAAGTTCACAAGCTCGGAATGATACTCACTTCCCTAGGTAAACCTTTCATGCAGTGGCAAACCATGGGTGTCATGAATGCCCCTGGTTACTCAGTAAACCCTAGGAAGGAGGAGTAACTCTCGATTTTTTTTTCTTTTTTTCTTTTTTTTTCACATATTGAGCACATCTTCTTTTCCAGCAGTACAAATTTATAAAAGATATTTACATAGTAAAGCATAAAGCACCCCCCCCCAAACTTAAAGGTAGACAATGTCCTCATTGGCTTGTTTTAGAGGCATGGGCTTAACATGAGGCTTTTTGTTTTCAAAACATCAAGGCTAAACTCTCCTAGAGTGTTAGAAAGGTTAAACACGAGCAAGTTTAGACTCTAAGAAAATTTGGTAAAGAAAAAGACTAATGGAAAGCCTATGACTAGAAAACAGCTCAATTGTGATGGTGGCACTTTTGAGATAGAACAAAGCTCTAGTTTTCATCATCAAGGACTTAAAAGAAAACTCCTTTGAAAACATGATTTTCTTCCAAAACATTTTAAAGCAAATATTCTCTAAAGTTGATTTTTTTTTTCTTCCAAAAGTTCATAGATAAAGCTCAAAAACAGCAAGCAGAATTTTTCAGGAAAAGATCTAAAACCAAAGTTTATTTATCCTAAATTATTCACCAACTATCTAAACTACCCTACGATCACAACTATTAACAAACTAAACAATTAAAAGCAATCAAAACAGCAAATTAACACAACTAAAAACAGAATGCAAACATGCTAAAACTAAAAAAACAGCAAGCAACAAAAACAGTAAACAGTATTATTCACAAAAAATTTAAGTCAAAGGGGATCAGAAAACTCCCCTATTCCTCGTCCGAGGAACTCTCTTTCACTTCATCATGTTCATCATCGTCTTCCTCTTCATCAGAATCTTTCTCTTCTTTAGGCAGCAGCGACTGAGGGAAATTTGGAAAGACCGGAGCGATACTCGGGGCAATAGAGAGATAAAACTCTCTAATAGCTTCATCCCTCTCCTTTGCATATGCCCAATATGTCTTCAGGTTCTCCCTGATTTGATCAAGCTGGCGGTAGGCAATGGCTAGGGCTTCTGACGATGGCGAAGGCCCTGTGAAAGGAGTGTGCTGGGATGGAGAAGCTACATTCGGCCCTGTAGGTGGAGTAACCTGAGATGTAGAGGCTTTGTCTTTCCTCTGGATGCTATTCCACTGGAGCTTCCCGATCAAGGATAGGTCGATGGTCGGCTTGAAGAAGTGACGCTTCTCGTCGTTGCCTGGAACGATCTTCACCCTTTGGCAAAGTTGGGTGATGAGTGATCCAAAGAAAAACTTGCCTGCTCGCTTTCTCCCACAGGCTAAAATCTCGTCCCTGACTATGCTCCCTACGTTGATCTCCAACCCCTTCCTAAGGCAATAGAGTAGCATCACTCTATCCACTGAAATTGTGTTGTCGTGGGTGGTTGGCATCAAGCGATTTTTGATGAATTAAAGCCAAACTGCCGATTCTGGCTTTAGGTCGCTTGGCACTAAAGACTTCACTTTCGTTTGTGATTCTTTCCATTGAACCCCCTTGTTGGCCACAAGTTTAAGAGCTTCCTTCATTTGCTTGGCCGAAGGGTTCCTTATAACGTCGTTCCCTCTTGGGTTCCAGGGTGCCTTGATCCTGTACACCCTATTAATCTCGACTGAGGAGAAACTGACCATCTTCCCCCTCATAACCGCCATGCTAATACTTTCCTCCCTCAGGCCAGCGTAAAACTCTCGAACTAGAGGCACAACAGCCTCTTGAGGGTGAGCACAGAAGTTCGGCCACTTGTATTGAGATATGATACTGCTCACGAACTCTGACAGTGCTCCTGCTCTGTTAGAGAATCCTTTTTCATTGAGGAAATCTCTCTTCTTCATGATCTCCATCGTTTCCTGAAAATTAACATCTCTAAATACCTCAGGGAATGGATTTCTGGGAGATGCGGCCTTCGGTGATTTACCCTTTGGCTTGATGGGTGAGATGGTAGGAGGAACTGCAGGAGAGGCGTCCATGGACCTTGTCCTAGGCCTCTTGGCAAATATTGGGTCATTCTTGTTCTTTGTCCTCCTCTCAACCTTAATCTCTCTCTTCCTCTTTCTTCTCAACGCTGCAGAGATAGGGACTTGATTGCCATCTAGTTCCCTTATCTCTGAATCAGATTCTTTATCAGAGTCAGTGGAGGTCTCGACCTCCTCATCTTCCTTTTCCGCTTCGTCCCTCTTCTCTCCCGAAAAGGTGCAATTAGCAGCTGGTGGGTCATTCGTAAATAGAGGCTCAAAAACCTCTTCAGCTGGCTGATAGATAGTGGCCTCGGCTAGGCCTTCTTCAGTATGCGGCTCAGATGCGGTCGCATTCTGGCCTTCATTCTCCACTTCTCTTTCTTTTTCTTTTTCTAAATTTTCTTCAGTTGGCCCCTATTGGGCCTTTTCTTCTACCCTTCCTTGCAGTGCTTCAGCCTCACTTTGAGCCTTGTGGAGTGGCTCAAAGGTTGCAAGGAAGTCTTCAGCTTCCTTCCTTCTTTTTTCATCTTCTTTCAGCTCTTCTCTTCTCTTTTTCTCTTCCTCAAGGAGTTGCAAATCCATAGCTACCCTCCAGAGGTTTTCCTCATATTTTCTTTCTTCCTAAGCTTCTAAGGCTCTCTGAGCCTCTTGTTCTTCTTCTCTCCTTCTTTTCTCTTCTCCACGGTCTCTTTCCTTTGCAAGCTCGTCTTCCTCAACCATTTTCTGATTTTCCATCTCTCTCTCATCCTCAATCTCTTTCAAAGCATCCTGTTCAGCCTTGTACCCTTCAGAAATCGCAAGAGCCTTTGCCACTGCTTGGCGAATTATCCCTTCGAATACGTCCGGAGGCTTCCTTGCGGTTTTGAGGGGTTTGACCTTAAGCGGTTTTTCAGGCACATTTTTCTTAGGGCTCCTCTTTCTTGCGCTGTAAGTAACAACGAGTTTGGTCCTGCAAGAAAAAGAAGGGTTAGCTGAAGGTTCAGAAACCTTACCCATTGAAGCTTCTCCTTACTGAGAGCTTCCAGCTGCCTTGGCGGCTTCTTTTTCATCTTGTCGATTTCCTTCCTCTTCAAGGGCAGCACGTCTCTGAGCACCCATCTCTCGGATCATCACAAACCACTCTCGCGAGCGTTTCTTGAACTGTTGAGCTGCTGGTTTTTGAGTTTGATGGATAGCGGCGGCGCGCGTGAACCTCCTTGGCATAGACGAACTCGACATCTCTCTCGAACTAGCCGGCATTGCCGAAGCAGATGGAGTTGGAGCGTTGGACGCTTGGCTCACGACCGCTGGTGAGAATCCCGTGGGTCTCGTCCTTCGTGTGCCTTGCATGGGCGTTTCAGGGTTCTCCTCTTGTCGTCGCACGCTAGCTTCAGTTTCGTGGGTTGCTTGAAAACTCTGAGAACTAGTGTTCTTGCGTGAGGATGACGATCCTTGAGTGTTCTTCATCTTCTTTGAGTGTGGGTCTTTCGGTTTCACGATGGAGAATATGGAGAGTTGAGGGTTTGACTTGAATGAAAAGGTTTGGTGTTTGGTGAAGAGAAAAAGACTTAAGTCAAGCTATTTATACTTTTCTAATTAGGTCACGTGCAGGTCAAACGAAATTCGTGACTCCCTTTTTATTCAGACAAATGCGATCGCATTCCCAAATACACTGGGGAGAAATGCAATCGCATTTCACCCAGTTTTTCTGCTTCGATTTTTTTTCTGTCTTTTCTCTTTTCCTTTGCTTTCTCCTCTTCTCTGAAACACTCATAAACAAGTTAGAAAGCTCATATTGTAAACCTGAGACTTTCCTTGGATCATTTACTCTTGTCATCTATTGTGGTTTCATGGTTGAACTTAAGTTGTTGGGATTTACCAAGTTAAAAGAAGAAAGAAAAGCAAATGAAAGGAAAAGTAAAAAGAACAAAAGTGAAAAAAAAAAGGGAAAATGTGAATGGACAGCAAGACACCACCACCGACAGCCTTCTTTACCAGCCCATTACCATCCATTTTTTCATAATTTTCCACCCAAAATTTCAGAGCACTTGAGGGAGAGAATGAAGGAGGAAGAAGAAGAAGATTTTCGTGGTTTGAGGTTGAAGAAGATAGGAAAAGCTCATGCAAAGCCAGCCATAGCAGAATCTGGGTTCAACCTGTCAACCTCTGGTTTTTTATTCGGTTTGAGCTACACAGAAGGAACTAAGAGGTGAGGTTTGATGTTCTTGAAAGTTAGTTCATTTTCTAAAAAATTTCATGAAGGAAGCTTGAGCTAAATCGTATGAGAAGTTAATGGTTTTTGGAATGGAAAACAGAGCACAGGATTTTCGAGCAAAGCAGGAGGATCTCTGGTTTTCTCTGGTTTTTCGAGCATTCTGGGGTGTAAAAGTTGAATCAGAAGCTCTATTTTGTATGGTTGGAAAGATTATTCAATTTCCTACAACTCTCATGAATAATTCGTGAGCAAAAAATGACTTGAAGTAGGTTTAATTTCAGGAGGAAGATAGAGGGTAGCAGAAAACCTCAAATCTGTCTTGTCTGTGTTCCGGGCGTTTCTGGGCCAATTGGTTGGGAATCCCGTTTTCATTCCTTCAGGTAAGTTGTAGAGTGTTCGAACATGAAGAGTTTGATGTATAGTACATTAATTTTGGTTATGTATTGAGGAAGTTATGGGTGTTGGAAGTTAGGGTATAGAATCGGGAAAATCTGGAAAGTAGAATGTGAATGTGATTCTTAATCCAATTGTTTAAAAATTCATGAGCATGGAAAGACAAAGCTATCTATGGTTCTAATGCTCGGTTTTGGTTGTTTGACAGGCCAAGAGGAAATAGGTCGAGTCTACAGACCAGGAAACTAGCTAAGACTGTGAGTGACAAAACGAATTTCGAAAATTGTTTCCAAACGGTTGCACATGTTTAGATGTTTTACATGCTTTCTATAAACGATACATGGTTTTTATGAATGGTTTCAAGCTTAAGTTATGAGCTTAGATTTTCTAATGAGATTTATAAATGGGCACGTGATTATTGAATTTCAGAAAAATAGTTGAAACGACATCCTTTTAAGTCAAGCATGCGTTAGCAAGAATTATTTAAAGATTTTCGGTTTTTCCACGAGCAAGCTGAATAAGCTTGAGTTTTACGAGAGATAACGATAAGCAGGCATGTTTTAATGTTTTCATGTGGTTTTCTGAGATTTCTATTGACTACATGACTGAGATATTGAGCCCGAGGCTATATGGTATCGTGTGCACACAGGTTATATTCTGTTGTTGACGTTGAGTGTACTCCGTGACAACGATGCTGTCGTGAGTGCTGGGCGGGCCCCACTACATCGTAGGACTAGTAAATGTTGGTTGTACTGGGCGTGCCCTACACAACGTAGATCGGTCATGTTAGTTAAAACGTTTGATGTACTTAATATGCCTTGCTAGATTTTTAATGACGAACTTGCGAGATGTTTTGGAAAGCCTTTATCCTTTCACGTTTATGTTAAACGCTTTGATTGAGCATATTTATACGTTTAAAGGCTTATCACGTGTTTTGACTTCCAGATTTAGAGTTTTAAAGTTAGTCACTCACTAGGCTTCATAGCTCACTCTTTTCAAAATGTTTGCCCACTTTTCAGGTAGAGATCGAGCTCCCGGTGCCTGATACACTGCCAAGTCTGCTGAAAGCTCCAGATCAAGCTCCAGTACGTGGGTGGAGTTGTATATTGAGTCTGTCTATTATGTAAATGTTTTGTAAGGATTGGATAATTTAGTCCTAGAGGTCATGGTTGTATAAACCCTAGTTGTATATGTTTTTGGTTGTGATATCTATATCAGGTTATTATCCGAACCAAGTTATGTCAGGGCGGCACCTCGTGTTTGTTGAAAGTTTTTTTTCAGGGATTCCGCTGTGTTCTGTTTCATGTAGAATGTTTTATATCTATGATTAGTATGTTTATCAGGTTCAACGTTCAGGAGGGTCAGCGGGTATCGTTAGAGGGGGACGATGTCCGTTGGCTTCACGCCATCTTTCGGGCTAAGCTAGCAGGTAGTCCGGGAGGGGGTGTGACACATATGCTTAATCATGATTTTATTATTATTATTATATATATATATATATATACTTATTTTTATCTCTCATTTTAAAAAGAATTAAGGAAATGTTTTGATCAATTCAACTTCCAAGTAAGTCCCCAGGTAGAGGTGTTCCCAATGGTCAGCTTAAATACCTCAGCCTAGGCAGGACTTGCCTTAGACAAAGTTCCCTCTTGATCAAGAAAATCATTTATTCAAAACAAACTTACACTTTTCCCTTTTCCTTTTTTTTTTCAAACACAAGACAAGGCTCAAAATATTATGGCCTTTTCAAAACTCCCAGGTAAATCCCCAGGAAAAAGGTGTTCCCAATGGTCATCTTAAGTACCTTTTCCTATACAGAGTCTTTACTCTAGTCCAGATATTTTAGGGCTCTTGTCTAGATTATTATTCATAAACACATATAATATACAAAAATTAATTAAAGGTGTAGAAGTCATACCAAATCAATCACGGAGACATGGGCTTCCTCATCCTCGAAGCCTCTCCCGCAATATGGTTTTATCCTTTGTCCATTTACCTTGAAATGCATGCCCTGATTATAGGTCAATATCACAGTTCCATAGTCGAAAATTTTCACGGTTTTGAAAGGTCCTGACCATCTTGACTTGAGTTTTCCTGGAAATAATTTGAGTTTGGAATTAAAGAGTAATACTTTCTGGCCCTTGTAGAACTCCTTTGGGTGAATTCTTCTATCATGCCATCGCTTGACTTTCTCTTTCTATAGTTTTCCATTTTCATAAGAGAAATGTCTGGAGTTCTTCCAGCTCGTTAAGTTGCAATTTCCTTTTGATCCCTGCTTTCTCCATGTTGAAGTTAAACTTTTTCAATGCCCAATAAGCCTTGTGCTCAAATTTGAGTGGCAAGTGACAAACTTTCCCGAATATGAGATGGTACGGAGACATTCCTAATGGTGCCTTATATGCAGTTCTATGGGCCCATAATGCTTCATCAAGCCTCAGTGACCAATCCACTGTTTTTTTCCAAAATAGCCTTGATTTTCGTGTTAGAGAGCTCTGCTTGTCCATTAGTTTGGAGATGGTAAGCAGTAGCTACCTTGTGTCTAATGTTGTATTTGGAAAACAAACTGGCTATTATTTTGTTCAGGAAGTGAGAGTCTTCGTCACTTATGATGAAGCGAGGGGTTCCATATCTGGTGAAGATATTCTTCAGAAAGAATTTCTTTACCACCTTGGCATCATTTGTTGCGGTTGCTATTGCCTCAATCCATTTTGATACATAATCTACTACGAGCAAGATGTAGATGTTCCCAAAGGATGGTTGGAATGATCCCATAAAGTCTACCCCCCATACGTCGAAGATTTCTACTTCGAGTATGAAGTGTAGAGGCATTTCACTTTTAGCTGTCAGGTTCCATGTCCTTTGGCATTGATCACAATTCCTCGTGAAGAGGTGTGAGTCTTTGAAGAGATTGGGCCAAAAATAGCCAGATTGGAGGACTTTAACCGTTGTCTTGAGTCCTGAGAAATGTCCTCCGTATGGATCTGCGTGACAGGCTCCCAATATCAAAGGTATCTCCTCTTCCGGTACACACCGTCTTAGTATTTGTTCAGGCCCTAGTTTATACAAATACAGATCATCCCAGTAGTAGTCTTTGATGTCTTTTAAGAACTTCTTGAGTTGTTGAGCGGTTGCTTCTGATGGTTTTAGTCCACTGACTAGATAGTTTACATAATCTGCAAACCATGGAAGTTCAACAGTTCTCACCGCCAAAATCTGCTCATCCACAAACGATTCTTGACTGTCCAGCCTAATAGCGAGTAGAAATGTCGCTATTTTAGTCCCAATTTATTAAGCTTTTTTGTGCTTTAATTGTGTTTTTATTGAAAATATTTCATATATTTTGTTATTTGGTCTTTAGGAGAAAAGTTGTGGATTTTGTGGAAAAAGTGCCCAAAGTGAAGCCATTCAAGCCCAATTTCCATGATTGGGTCAAAGGGAGTGAAAAGAGGACAATTATGAAGAAAAAGCCCAAAAAGAATTGAAGTTGGCCCAAGAAAAGAAGCCCAAATCCGCAGCTGGAAGTTCTGGAAAATGCCTAGCGTCGAGACGCTATAAGGACAGCGTCGCGATGCTGTCCATTTCTTGGCCGGCAAGTCGATGACGTCACAGCGTCGCGACGCTACCCCATTTCCGAGCCTATAAAAGGCGCCCCTTGGTGCCTCATTTTACCATCAATCATCATTTCCTCATTCCTTCCTTTCTTTCTTTGGCTCCTTTGGAGCCTCTCTCGAGGCTTTCTAGCCTTTTGAGAGCTTTCTTAGTGGGAAAATTTTGGGAAATTTTGGGGAGCATCCTAGGAGGCTCAAGGAGTTTTCGGAGGGACTCCAAGCGTAGCGAAGGGGTCTTCTACGGTCAATTCCTTCCCTTTTATTATGCTCTTTATTATGCTTTCCATTGTAATTATTGTGAATATTTTAGCTATGAATAGCTAAACCCCCATTTTAAATGAAATTATAGTTCAAATGTTGTTATAATTGCCTATCTCTAGCCCTTTGTCCTGATTATTTGTATGGATGTGCTTAATACTTTATGCAATCTGGCCAATTGTGTACTGATCTGATTCTTAATGGAAACTCGACGGAGAGAAGTTAGGATAGATCGTAATCCATGCAACTAGTTTAATTGCCCGTCGTGACAACGGGATTAGTTGATTAAACTTATATTCCTAAAATGAATCAAAGCGTAATAATTAATGATTTTTAATGGCGCTAAGGACACTTAGGTTGTTAAAATGAATTAATTACAATTAGGGGAGACCGACGGGAGAACCTATGTTATTAACGGAGATTCTAGGAGTATAATTAGTTAGGCGACGAGATAGGACAATTGTAGTAATTGTTTAGCTAATAATTGATTTTCAAGACCCCTTTTCCCATTAGAAAACTCTTTCTCCGTATTTTATTTTTATCGATTGATCAAATTTTCTCTCTAATTGTTTTGATTTTTAATTTTCTTGATTGCATGATCTGGTCCCTAAATATTATTTATCCCAAGTATTTTTAGTGCTCTAGGAATCTTTGCTTGCTTAAATTTCGCTTCGCCTCCCTGTGGATTCGATACTCGAAACTCTTCCGTTTTATATTACTTGTGATACCGTGCGCTTGCGGTAGCGACCAACAAGTTTTTGGCGCCGTTGCCGGGGAGGCTTGATTTTTAAGCAAACCAATTTTTCTTGACATAAAAAAGAAAGGGATAAATAGTAATTTAGGTGTAAATATTTTTCTCTTATTATTTTGTGAATATCATTTTTTTTTTGGTTCTTTTGATTGATTGGGAGTATTGTATGCGAAGCAACAAGGTGGTTAATTTGTTTCCGCTAGATCTCGAAATTGACAGGACTCTTAGAACCATTCGTAGAGAAAAAAGATTAGCAGAAGCAATGGCCCAACAAGAAGCTCCCAAGGCAATCAGAGACTTTCTACAGCCAGTTCTCCCGGCCAAGAATTCAGGAATCGTTTACGCCCCGATACAAGCTACAAATTTTGAGTTAAAGACGGGATTGATTCAGATGGCACGCGATAATTCTTTTAAGGGACATCCTTCTGAGGATCCACACTCACATCTGAGATCATTCTTGGAAATATGCGGGACAGTAAAGATGAATGGAGTTCCGGCAGACGCTATAAGATTGAGGTTATTTCAATTTTCTCTGCAAGACAAAGCTAAGGATTGGCTCGAATCAATCGAGACGGGCAGTATTAGTACATGGGATGAGCTTGCCCAGGCTTTTCTGACTAAATTTTTCCCGCCTGCCAAAACTACGAAGCTCCGGACTGAGATCGGAACGTTTAGGCAGCTAGACGAGGAGCAGTTGTACGAGGCATGGGAAAGATATAAGGAGATGCTCAGGCGATGCCCACAACATGGATATCCAGATTGGCTCCAAGTGCAGTTATTTTACAATGGTCTGAATTCCTCCACCAAGACAGTTTTAGACACATCAGCAGGTGGAAGTTTTCTCTCCAAGACAGTGACAGAAGCCAAAGATCTGTTAGAGGAAATGGCAGCAACCAGTTATCAGTGGCCGACCGAGAGGGGAGTGATTTCTAAGAAGGCTGGAATATATGAATTAGATTAGTCGAGTTCATTGAAAGCACAGATGGCATCTCTGACCAATGCCCTGAACAAGCTGACTTCATCTGAGGTGGTCAAATCCATTTCCACCTTAGCTGAAGGGTATTCGAAGAATGAAGGTCAAGATGTGGAAGAAGTTCAATACGTAGGGAACAGACCATTTACTCAAATACCGAACTTCTACCACCCTAATCTGCGCAATCATGAGAACTTCTTGTACTCAAACACAAAGAATGTTTTGCAGCCACCGCCAGGTTTTGCATCATCCAGTGCGTCTGAAAAGAAGAATAACCTGGAGGAGATGGTGGCTATGTTTATCAAAGAATAAAAAGTGCTGAATGTCAATCTCCAAACGACAGTCAATAACCACGACACTGCTTTGAAAAATATGGAAGTTCAAATAGGTCAGATAGCTTCTGCAGTGAATGCCCTTCAAAAGGGGAAGTTCCCGAGCGACACTGAACCTAACCCAAAAGAGCAGTGCAAGATGGTGACACTAAGAAGTGGTAGGAAGCTGGAGATCAGTTCAGAAAAGAAGAAGGTAGAAGAAAAGAGCAAGGATGAAGATGAAAGGGTTGAGGCACAAAAAGCCTCCTCTGAAAGGTCCCAACATCCTCCTAACTCTGTTAGTTTGAATTGTGGTTTTTCTAACTCTTTTGTAGGAAAAGAAAAAGAAGGAAGGCAAGAGGAGAAACTGTACGAGGAAGAAGTGGTTCCATGCAACCACCATGACAAAGGTTCGCACATCAACCCGCCCAAGCGGAGGGGCGAATGTCCAACCTTTGACTACAGGGAGTTACCTTTTCCTCAGCGCTTTAAGAATGTTAAATTAGATGAGCAGTTTCAGAAATTCCTTGAAATGTTTAAAAAATTGTCTGTGAATATTCCCTTGGTAGATGCTTTGTATAACATGCCTAATTATGGGAAATTCATGAAAGAGATGCTTTCGAGGAAGAGAAGTTTGAAAAAAGAAGTGTTTATATTGTCTGAAAGTAGTAGTACCATAGTTTCTGGAAAGATGCCTTCTAAACAGAAAGATCCAAGGAGTTTTACCATTCCCTGCACCATATGAGAAGTATCTTTCAATAGGGCCTTGTGTGATCTTGGTGCTAGTATAAATTTAATGCCCTATTCTGTATACAGGAAGATTGGCTTAACAAGAATGAATGACACGGACGTCACTCTCCAGCTTGCTGATAGATCAATTACCCACCCGATGGGTGTTGTGGAGGACGTGTTGGTGAAGGTCAATAAATTTATCTTCCCTGTAGACTTTGTGGTACTCGACATGCAGGAAGACAGAGAGGTACCCATTATTCTAAGCAGACCTTTCTTAGCAACTGGTAAGGCCGAAATTAGTGTGCATACAGGTAAGCTTACCTTGAACATTGATGATGAAAAAGTCGTGTTTAGTATTTTTGGCCAGGATGAGTCTGTATGTAGTCTGCATACTTGTTTTTCTATTGGTCCTGAATACTTGACTGACAATGATGAGGAGGTAGAATATAATCTTGGCCTAGGCTTAGGAGAAATGCTTATGGATGATGGGGATTTCGATCATAATGCTTTATTAGATGACCCTCTGTTTGAGAATGAGATGAATTATTTAGATTTGCCTGACTTTGAAAATGAATTGGAATTGCCTACTTATGAGAATGAAATATCTGCAGTTGATAATTTACCTTCTTTTGAAAATGAGTTAGAGTTTTCTGAGATTGATGATTTTGATGATGATATTGAATTACCTGATATTGAGAAAGAGCATGATTTTCATACAAAGGATTACTTGATAGAAAATTTTGAGTTTGATCATGATAGTGTTAATTCTATTGAGTCTGATCTTGACATTCCTGAGTGCATGAATCCTGACAATGTTAATAACTTTGATTCGTGTCCTGATGATGTATATAGCAAAGAATCTGACCCAGAGGAACTCGAATCTGTGCATAGTATAGAATCTGACCCTGAAGAGCTTGAATTCTTTAATTCTGATAGTGAGTCCTATGATAGCCTAGTCGAATCATTTTTTCATTCTGAGCCTGAGGAATCTTCTGAGCATATAGATATTGAATCTGATGAATGGACTGGCATGATTGATAGGCCATCTTTAGATCCCAGACCAGTAGATATCATAACGCTTGATGACTCTGTTAACAATTGTTTTGAGAATAGAGATCTAGAAAAGAGATTTGATGCTGTTGCATATTTTCTGAAATGTTATTATGATAATCTCTTTAGCGAAGATGGGCCAGGGGAAAGTTTTTTTTCTCCCCTGTTTGCAGTGTGCAATTCAGTGCGCGATTTTTTTGCAGGGCCCGAAGGATGATGAAAACTTTTATTTCGAGCATCCGTAAGCGTGTTGAGCCTCGTCTAGCTAAAGACGTTAAAGAAAGCGCTGCTTGGGAGGCAACCCAAGGATTTAAGTTTAAGTAGTTGTTTTTGCGGTAAATAATTTTCTTTGCTTCGTGATCCAATTTTGTTTTGCAGGATCACCTTAGCAAATCCCAAAGCTCCAAAAATCCCATTTTTTTTTTAATCCAAAAGGAAGAGGATGAAGCGCTCCTAGCTCAGGGAAGTCTCAGTATCCCTCTATTTGCTTTATTGTTTTTAAAACATTGGGGACAATGTTTAGTTTAAGTTTGGGGGGGAGGCTTTCGCTGTGTTGAGCATATTTGAATTCTGTTGGATGCATGAATAGATAGCCATGATAGCCAAGGATGTGATTTTAGAAGTCTTGGGAGAAAATGGTTTATATGTTGTGGAATTCGGGAGCAAGGCAGAAATTGTGAAATTTTAAAATTTTTTGATACTTAGTTTTGATGTCTAAAGCATGCAATAGTCTTATCTAATGACGTCTTTGAAAATCTAGATTCTTATTATGATTTTTAAAGTTTGTTGTCACCCCGATAGGCTTAGTTTCTAATACTAGGAAGTTCATGCTTGATTGTTCTAAAGAGCTAGGTAGAAAAAAATGTTATGCCTGCTGAGAGAAAAGCAAAAGCAACAAAAGAAAATGAGAGAAAAGAAAAATCTGTTGAAAAAGAAAATTTTTGCTTGCACAAAAGAAAAAGCCTAGGGGTAAAAAGAGCTACATGCGGTGTGATCAGTTAGGCCAACCAAAGAATAAAATTCGGGTTAAGGGTCCCTGCACCGTAGTGTGAAACCTAGTACCATTAGATATCAAAATGCAAGTTTGGGGGAGTAGCAAAAGAAAAAGAAAAAGAAAGTTAAAAAATAAATAATATTTGTGAATTTTGCTCCCCCATGAAAAAGAAAAATTAGGCGCCCTAGTTTCTTTTTTTTGCATGATAGAAGAACTCCGACCTATTAGGGGCTCTTAGCCAGTGTAGGGGGAAAACAAATGGAGAAAGCCATAAGACTAATCTAGGTTAGTAAAAGAATCAATAGATAAGTCTTGAGCATGCTATTCATTAATCTTAAGTTTAAACTAGTTTAAGATTTCTTCATGAGTATGCGGTGCTTGCTTATTCCACTTGCAAGTTTTCCATTCTATCTTAAGAATTCCAAAATCATTGAGGCTTGAGCGATTCTATTTCATGCATCTTTAGAATTTATTTTTCTCGGGACTAGCAAAAGTTAAGTTTGGGGGTGTGATAGCGAGTAGAAATGTCACTATTTTAGTCCCAATTTATTAGGCTTTTTTGTGCTTTAATTGTGTTTTTATTAAAAATATTTCATATATTTTGTTATTTGGTCTTTAGGAGCAAAGTTGTGGATTTTGTGCGAAAAGTGCCCAAAGTGAAGCCATTCAAGCCAAATTTCCATGATTGGGTCAAGGGGAGTCAAAAGAGGACAATTATGAAGAAAAAGTCCAAAAAGAATTGAAGTTGGCCCAAGAAAAGAAGCCAAAATCCGCAGCTGCAATTTCTGGAAAATACCTAGCGTCGCGACGCTGTCCATTTCTTGGCCGGCAAGTCGATGACGTCACAGCGTCGCGACGCTATCCCATTTCCGAGCCTATAAAAGGTGCCCCTTGGTGCCTCATTTGACCATCAATCATCATTTCCTCATTCCTTCCTTTCTTTCTTTGGCTCCTTTGGAGCCTCTCTCAAGGCTTTCTAGCCTTTTGAGAGCTTTCTTAGTGGGAAAATTTTGGGGAATTTTGGGGAGCATCCTAGGAGGCTCAAGGAGTTTTCGGAGAGACTCCAAGCGTAGCGAAGGGGTCTTCTACGGTCAATTCCTTCCCTTTTATTATGCTCTTTATTATGCTTTCCATTGTAATTATTGTGAATATTTTAGCTATGAATAGCTAAACCCCCATTTTAAATGAAATTATAGTTCAAATGTTGTTATAATTGCCTATCTCTAGCCCTTTGTCCTGATTATTTGTATGGATGTGCTTAATACTTTATGCAATCTGGCCAATTGTGTACTGATCTAATTCTTAATGGAAACTCGACGGAGAGAAGTTAGGATAGATCGTAATCCATGAAACTAGTTTAATTGCCCGTTGTGACAACGGGATTAGTTGATTAAACTTAGATTCCTAAAATGAATCAGAGCGTAATAATTAATGATTTTTAATGGCGCTAAGGACACTTAGGTTGTTAAAACGAATTAATTACAATTAGGGGAGACCGACAGGAGAACCTATGTTATTAACGGAGATTCTAGGAGTATAATTAGTTGGGCGACGAGATAGGACAATTGTTTAGCTAATAACTGATTTTCAAGACCCCTCTTCCCATTAGAAAACTCTTTCTCAGTATTTTATTTTTATCCATTGATCAAATTTTCTCTCTAATTGTTTTGATTTTTAATTTTCTTGATTGCATGATCTGGTCCCTAAATATTATTTATCCGAAGTATTTTTAGTGCTCTAGGAATCTTTTCTTGCTTAAATTTCGCTTCGCCTCCCTGAGGATTCGATACTCAGAACTCTTCCGTTTTATATTACTTGCGATACCGTGCGCTTGCGATAGCGACCAACAACCATCCAAATGAAAGTCTGCTAAAAGCTCCTGGTGCCTGATAAACTGCCAAAGTCTGCTAAAAGCTTCCCGATCAAGCTTCAGTACGTGGGTGGAGTTGTTCATTGTGTCTGTTTGTATTGTAAATGTCTTTGTAAGAACTAGATAGTTTATGGTGGTGTAAGCACTAGATGTCGTGGTTGTGTAAACCCCAGTTGAATATGTTTTGGGTTGTGATATCTCTATTAGGTTATTTTCCAAACCGAGTTATGTCAGGGCTGCACTTCATGTATGTCTAAAGGTTTTCAGGGATTCCAATGTGTTGTGTTACACATAAAGTATTTTATTTCTAAGACTAGCATGTTTATCAGGTTCAACGATTCAGTAGGGTCAACAGGTATCGTTAGAGGAGGACGATGTCTGTTGGCTTCACGCCATCTCCTTGACTAAGCTAGCAGGTAGTTGGGAGGGGGTGTGACAGTAAGCACCCATGCGGTGATAGGTTTATCTTGTATGTGTACATTTTGATTAAATGAGAAGTTAATGCTTTCTACTTAGATGCGATAATGTTTCCATTACTAACTCCCGCCTGGCCAGCCGGATGCGGAAGCAACATGATAAATCCCTGACAGGTAACGCATGTGGAACTATCTAAGTAGAGCAAGGTAGTGCCTTGCATGTAGTCTTGGTAGTGTTAAATCTAATACTGCCACAATAAGATAGTGCATGAATAAGCTTAGACTGTTTTAGGACTAACACAGTCACTTGCAAGTTATTAGAGAACTGGACCAACGCATGAGCTAATTAAACAAAACAGTTGTTAGTTCTACGCCAAAGGCATGAGTAGTACCGGAAGGGAATCTTATGATTTTTTCTCACTTAGGCATTAATGGATCAATTAGTCAAAGTATGCGTTACAAGATTACTTATAAATGCATGTGGTCGCCGCAGTAAAAGCCTTGATAGCTTTGACATCTGATATTTTCTCTAATCTCATCGCATAGTTTACGTTTTATGCACTGTTTTATCAACCATTTTCATTCAACTCTTTTTCCACTAGTATAATACCATGCGTGCGAGGGTTTAGTCAGCAAGTTATTAAAAGTCTTTAACCGTCCTTCCCTGTGGATTCGACCCTAGAACTCTCTAGGTACTAGTTGATTGTGTGTTAATTTATACTTGGGTTAATGCATATCAGTGACAATTCTGTATTAATTAATCAACCTTCTGTCTAGTGATCATGAAGCCACACTGCCGATTCTGGCTTGAGATCACTGGGCACTAGAGTCTTCACCTTCATTTGGGATTCTTTCCACTGAACACCCTTGTTGGCCACTAGTTTTAGTGCTTTTTTCATATGCTTGGCCAAGGAGTTCCTAATGACATCATTCCCTCTTGGATGTAAGGGTGCCTTGATTTTGTACACCCGGTTGATGTCCACTGAAGAGAAGCTGACCATCTTGCCTCTCACCACCGCCAACTTATGCTTTCCTCCCTCAGGTCGGCGTAAAAATCTCGCATTCAAGGCACTACAGCCTCCTGAGGATGAGCACAGAACTCCTGCCACTTGTACTGTGAGATAACTCTAGTTACGAACTCTGGCAACGCTCCTGCTCTGTTAGAGAATCCCTTCTCTTTGAGGAAATCTCTTTGTCTCATGATCTTCATCCTTTCCTGAAAATTTACATCTCTGAATAATTCGGGGAATGGATTTTTAGGAGATGCAGCCTTAGGAGATTTGGCTTTCAGCTTGGCGGGTGAGACAGTAGGAGGAGCTGCAGGAGAGGCATTTATGGACCTTGTCCTCGGCCTCTTGGCAAAAATCTGGTCATTCTTGTTTTTGGTCCTCCTTTCAGCCTGAAGGTGTTCATATAACACATGCGGAAGCAATTGAAGATCGGAAGCACTTAAGACATTCAATTTTGCTCCTAAAGCATGCATGTTCTATAAAAGACAGAATATAGAGTTGAGAGAACACCAACCTTTGTAGCTCACTTATGTGGAACTCCTTGTGGTGTTTGCCTCTCCTATGCTCCTTGGACAACCTCTAGAGTCTTCCCTACTATTCTCTTGGGCCTAGAAAGACTTGTGGGAGTCTATAGAAGAAAGATAGAAGGGAATGCTTGATGGTACAAGCTTTTGGAAGGAGATGAAATGAGAGAGAATTTGAGGGAGAAAATTTGCAGCATAACACTAAATGAAAGCTTGCTCTTCTTGAATATAATTCAAGCCCCTTTTATAGACATCTCCCATGCAAAGACAAGCTTCATGACACTTAGCCACATGGCCAAGATGCAACTCAAAGTGGATTCTAGGTGTCTACTTCACAACACATGCATCTAGTGCATGGTTGTGTTGTTTTCCACTATGCATCATCATGCAAGAGTGGAAATGCCACTAAATCCATTATGAATTGTATCCTAATTGTAAATTTTCAGCTTGCAATTCATTTCAATTTCAATTCAAAATTGAAATTGATTTCTAGGCAATTAATTGGGACATTTCCAAGTAATTTTGATATGATTGATCCAATCAATCTTTATCACCTAATGTCATGAATTATATATGATTCCTAATACATATATATGGTATTTAAAACACTTTCAAATACCTCATCTCTCAATTCCTAATTTAATTCATAATTAAATCATTGTGTCGAACACGTCTTACGATAAAAACCCTATTTCCCGTTTTTGAACGATTCAAAAATTCCTATCAATATGTTCTAGGCTTTAATCCGATATGAGCTAGTAGAGGGACCTAATGGACCTATAGATCATGGGCTCCAACGATTCAAGGCTAACCGACTAATCTCATTATCTAAGCTAGCCAACATTCGTTAACTATCGGGACACTCCACTATAGCCCGATAGTTGCACTCCCCTCACTATAGATATATTTCCGTCCACTTGATTTAACCATGTTCAGTAAGTCGTTCCTTCACAGGTTGTTCGTAGCTATAGCTAGGTCAAATAACCGTTACACCCCTATAGTACTTCTTGTTCCTTAAGTTCCACTAATCCTCTAATGAACAATCAGTTTGCGGTCCAACCATCAAACCTAAGTTCCTCTCGATCCAACGAGAGGGTGGGGCCCCTTGTTCAAGTCCTGGAGTTAGTACTTAAGAGAACAACCTCTCTGCTATCCCTAAAATGGGTAGGAGTGAATTCCGTCTTGCGAAACTATGTCCCCAGCTATCTATTCGATCTTATCCCCAAAATGGTAGGCTTGTCGAGTCGGCGATGCTGGCCACTCTCACCCATGCAGATCAAAGGATAATCTCTCATAAACAGGAGTTCATAGATAGCTCAGGATTAAGAACGAGTTACCTAGGTCATCTATGAGAAATAGTCAGTTTCTTCAGTAAACGGCGTTATAAAGAGAAAGTGACTTATTTCGTGGTCCAGTCTTATGCAAACTCATTGCATAGGACGCCCCCACTCGCATGTCACCACATGAACGATTTAGGATCTCATCGTTTGTACTTAATACAAAGTGGGCCGCGTCCATAGTGTCACCAGGATAAGGCACCCAACCGTATCCTTATACTATAGACTATTTTGACTATAAACTTGAACTTGATCCTACGATATGTCCCTACATATAGTTCGAGTATTCATTTTATAGTCAAGGATCTTAGTTTATTGGATTTAGGTTAATCATTCGCAATTTACATATTCAATAACATCTTTTACTGAATAACCTCAATAACGTCTTTATTGGAAATAGAATATGTTTAATGATTTACAAACTACGAGTTTATAGGACATTAAACCCAACAAAGACAATCTTGGCCAAATACTATTACCAGAATAACTCTTACTCCAATAGTTATTAGCTAACGTTAATTTGGTCTAGACAATCTTGTAAGTGTTACCCATGATTTTCAGATTGCAGAGGACGACCCCAACAATGCCAACGTAGGGAAGAGCTAATGTTGGGAATGACCCTAGGAAAACCTATCCATTTAGGTCTAATTAATTTTAAACATTTTAAAATTAATTAAATTTTAACCTAAGATCCTATGTTGGCATGCAACTATTTGTTATAGGTTGACGGTTTCTAACCATTTTATAACTTTTTTCCAAGTTTTAATGATTAGCCCTATAACATGCTCCTATGGTGTTTCCCAATAACAATCTAATTCTAGTTATAAACAAACACCATATTATTCATGACGCTGATAAAGATAATTAATATGACGATTATATTAATCTAAAGAGGTGTCATGCTTCATGCAATTCCAATTCCCATTTAATTAATATCGATTATACTAATTAAACATTCTTGAAAATAAATTACATGATTGATGACATTAATTTAATATAACTTTTATATTAATCTAAATTAATGTCATGCTCAATGCTTTTACATTTTCATTTAATTAATATAACTCTTTATATTAAATCCATATATGAAAACAAGCATTGAATTTATTTCCATCCATAACATAACTATTATATTATTACTCGTGAAAATAAAAATTAAGCATGCTTAAGACATTAATTAAAATATAACTTTTATATTTACCTATGTAATTTCATGCTTCATGCTTACCAATTTTCATAACATTTACATTAAATATTCATGAAAATTGTATCATACATATTACCATACATTATAACTATTTATAATATAAAATATGAATGATTCATGCTTAACCTATGGTGGGATTTAGCTAAATGACATTCATAAAGCGATAAACAGGTAGATAAACCGGTAAATTAGCCCCTAGGATAATAAAAAAAATAATAAAATTACTATAATTTTATCAAAATTATCGTAAAATAGCCTTGATTTTCTTTTAAACCTCCCTAAAATGCTCGAATCGTGTCAAAACCGGTCGAACCGGGCTAGAAAACAGTTGAACCGGGTCAAAACTGCTGGAAAAGTCAACGAACCTGTCAGAAACCATGAACCAGTCAACGAACCGGACGAACCAAGGTTGAACCACGCACGAATCAATGGAAACCGGAGCCAAACCTGGCCTATGCACTGAACCGTAGCCAAACTGCTGAACCGCACGCCTGACGAGCTGGACCGGAGCCGATCGCGTGTCGGACCGTGCGCCTGACGAGCTGACCGCACGTAGGGTTGACATCAGCCATGCGTCACCATCCGATATCCAGCGCCGTTTCGCATGATTTTTTTTTCGAATTTTCGAATTTTCTAGGCAGCGACAAACATGAATCGATCTAGCCTTCATTTTCTTCGAATTTTTGTCGTTTTTGGCCAAATTAGGTCCCGATCTTCATTGAATTTCAATCTAATTGAAGCCTAATCTAAGACACGGACTTATAGAGACTCGATTTACTGAACTAAATGACCAAAAACGTAGGGGCCTTTACAAATTGATCTAACCAAATGCAGTAAATCTAAGGCCAAATACCTAAACAGTTTATCAGCAAATTCCCATTCAAAATGCAGAATTAATTGAAGAATTGTGCGAGACACTAGCGGAAGTAATTCGGATCGAAACACTGAAATTCCATTTAATTTTAGTTATGAATGAAGGATTGGAATTCCCCAATTCCGTTAGCGGAAGCGATTGGACCGTTCGTAAATTAATTTTGTTCTACAAAATACCAATACATTGGCAAAAGGTTAAGCGGTGAAAAACATGTTGGGTTTTATGTCCTAAAACTCGTAGATAGTGAATGATTAACAAATTGTACACTTGTATCAATAAATTGTTATTGAGGTTTATGCAATAAAGTGTTATTGTCATATTAAGTCTAGAATTGCACAATATGACCCAAATCCAATAAACTAAGATCCAAGGTTGTTTACATGAGACTTGGACTAGTATGTGGGGACATACGGGGATCAGTGTTCAAGTAACAACCTAAAAGGTCTATAGTACAGGGATAAGGCTGGGTACCTTATAATGGTAACACTATGTGATACGGCCCGCTTTGTATTCGATACAGACGTATTGATCCAAGAAGTCCATGTAGGAGACATGCGAGCGGGGGTATCCTATGCAATGAGTTTGCATAAGACCGGACCACGAAATAGTAAACCACTAGATGTAACACCGTTAACTAGTTAGGTTACTGTTTCAATAGGATGACCTAGGTAACTCAATCTTAATCCTGAGTGTGTCATGAACTCTTTCTCACGAGGGATTGTCCTTTGATTAGTACGGGTGAGAGTGGCCAGCACGCCGACTCAATAAGCCTACCTTCTTGGGGACAAGACCGAGTGGGGGCTGGGGACATGACAATACAATATGGAATTCACTCCTTCCCCTATTGAGGCAAGTAGATGTGTGTTCCCTTAAGGGCTGATTCCGGGCTTGAACAAAGGCGCGCCGTCCTCTCCTGGCCCGAGAGGAATTCTTGTTTAGAGGTTGGACCCTAAACAAATTGTTCATTAGAGGGATCAGTGGTACTTAAGGAACCAGAGGTAACCCAGGGGTAAAACGGTAATTTGACCCAGCTGGTGTTACGAACACACGTGAAGGATTGACTTACTGCATTGGTCGATATCCGTGGACACAGAAATATTCTACAGTGAGAAGAGTGCAGCTGTGGGTCTTTAGTGGAGTGACCCACAGTTAACGAATGTTGATTGACTCGGTTAATGAGTTTAGCTGATCAATCTCGTATCGTTGGAGCTTCTGATCTGTAGGTCCATTAGGTCCACCTGCTAGCTCATAACGGGTTCTGAGATAATATAGTCTTGATTATTAAAGGGAATATAAGTTAATTGTATTTTGATGCAATTAATATAATGTATGGAGATACATTATAGTATAAGTTTAATTAATGAATTAAACTTTATAATAAAATTAATTTTGGATATGATTCAAAATTAATTAATGAGAGAATTATGAATTTAATTAAATATGTGATATTTGATTAATTCATGAATTAATTAATTGGGGAATTAATTAATTTAATTTTAATTTGGTTAAATGTGATTTAATCAAATTAAAACTATAGTTTATATTGATGTACATTTTGATGCACATTAAAACTATAGGTTAAATGAGAGAGATAAAATTGAATATGATTCAATTATAAAATCAATTAAATATTTGATATTTAATTAATGTGGATTCAATTAATAGAATTAATTGAATGGCTAATTTAATTCAATTGAATATGATTCAAATTGAATTAAAAACTTTATATTATAATTCATTTAATTAATATTGATTTAATTAAATTAATTATAATTAATTAAATATTTATTATTTAATTAGTTAATGGCCGAGATCGTTTTGATTAAGATCTAACGGTCTAGATCTAGTAGGGCAATAACTCCCTCCCCACTTATCGTACAGGGGAGAGGGAGTTCCCAAGAGATCTCTCATTCCTCTGATTCACGCAAAAAAAATACAGAGAGAGTCTTGATTTTTCTCTCTAGTTTTTCTCTCAAAAACACAGCAAGCACCTTGCTGAAAATTCCCTTCGAAGACCGAATTTTGGGTTCCCACAAGCCATATCTCAGCGATCCTAGAGGATAGTGGGTGATCCGTGGTGGTGGTGTCCATTGGGAGGAAGAAGAACGCGAATTGGAGCATTGTGCTGATTGTTCTTCTAGTTCATGTAAATGTTCTTAATCTTAAATAAATTTCCAGCATGCTTAATCGTTATTTTTATTTAGAAATTGTTTCTGAATTTTATTGCCCAACGTATTGGTTTTCTTTAATTGAAATTAAATCACGAACGGTGAAAATCGCTTCCGCTTGGGATTCAATCCCTACAAAACATACCTCCCTTGACGACTCTAAATACTTCAACGGACACCACCAGTTGATCTTCCCCGCTATAACTCTGAGATTAGGAACGTAGTTGTGGGACTACCTAATCTTGAATGGGAAAAACTCTAGAGAGAAAATTCTCCCTAGACTTCTTGAGTTGAGAGAATATGAGAGGGCCTTATGGTGGCCATATGTTGTAGCACCTAAACCCTACGGTTAGTGTTCTATTGATAGGAGAAAGGGCATGGATAAAATATTCATTTAAAATCAATTATTTCCATAACCGATTTAATCTTTTCCATAATTAATCAATTCCATGACCAATCAATTCCATAATTGATTAATCTTTTTCCATAAATGATTGATCACTTCCATAAGTGATTAAATCATTTCCATAAATGATTAATTACTTCCATAAGTGATTAATCATTTCCATAATTGATTAATTTCCAATTAATTAATTCTTTAAATTAATTAATCACCAATTAAATATCATATATTTAATTTAAGACCTTCTATTAGTTAATTAATTAATTACCCAATTAAATATCATATATTTAATTTCAGACCTTTAATTAATTAATTCTATAATATGAATCAAATTGATATTAAAATTGGAACTCCTTCCAATTCTCTTATATCCTATAAATTTAATATGAATCAAATTCATATTAATATTTGAACTTCTTCAAATATTTATTTCTCTCATAATAATAAAGTTTAATTCCAAATTAGACTTTACATTTTAATGTATCATTATACATTATATTAATTTGTATCTCATACAATTAGCTTAATTCCCAATATGAATTTGAACTATCCAAATTCTCTCAAGATATAATTGTTCCTAATTACTCTTTACGAGCTAGCAGGGGGACCTAATGGACCTACAGATTAGAAGCTCCAATGATATGAGGTTAATAGATTAAACTCATTAATCAGGTTAACCAATATTCATTAACTGTGGGTCATTCCACTAAAGACCCACAGCTGAACTCTTCTCACTGTAGAACATTTCTGTGTCCACGGATATAGACCTATACCGGTAAGTCAATCCTTCACGAGTGTCCGTAACTACAGCTGGGTCAAATTACCGTTTTACCCCTATGTTACATCTGTCTCCTTAAGTACCAGTGCTCCTCTAATGAACAACCTGTTTATGGTCCAACCAATAAACAGAAAGTCCCTCTCGGGCCAGTGAGAGGGCGAGATCCCTTTGTTCAAGTCCCGGAGTCACCACTTAAGGGAACACTCATCTACTTCTCCTATAAGTGGGAATGAGTGAATTCCTTCTTGTGTTGTCATGTCCCTAGCCTCCCACTCGGTCTTGTCCCCAAAAAGGAAGGCATATTGTGTCGGCGTATTGGCCACTCTCACCCAGGCTAATCAAAGGACAATCCCTCATGAGAAGGAGTTCATGACACACTCAGGATTAAGACTGAGTTACGTACGTCATCCTATTGAAACAGTAACCTAACTAGTTAACGGTGTTATATCTAGTGGTTTACCATTTCATGGTCCGGTCTTATGCAAACTCATTGCATAGTATACCCCCGCTCGCATGTCTACTACATGGACGCTTTGGATCAATACGTCTGTATCAAATACAAAGCGGGCCGTATCACGTAGTGTTACCAGGATAAGATACCCAACCTTATCCTTGTACTATAGACCTTTTAGGTTGTTACTTGAACACCGATCCCCGTATGTCCCCACATACTAGTTCAAGTCACATGTAAACAACCTTGGATCTTAGTTTATTGGATTTGGGTCAAATTGTGCAATATTTAACAATAACACTTTATTGTAGAAACTCAATAACACTTTATTGAAACAAGTATACAATTTGTTTACATTCACTATCTACGAGTTTTAGGGCATAAAACCCAACAATGAAAACATGTGAAAATTGAAACTGAAATTAAACATTCAACATGCAACTAATCCTGAAACCCTAATCATGCATTTCATTTTTATTACAACACTTATAATAAATTACTAATGCATGAAACATGCTTTCCTATGGTGGGTTTTTAAATCTATATGACATACTTTTTGCATATTTAATTTTAATTTAATTTAACTATACATCCACAATGCATAATAAATTAAACACACTAAAATGGACCGATTTTGGCATCCTAATCAAGCAAAAAACTAAAATTATAACATTAATAATTGAAAATTAGCCTTGAACCGCTCCCGAATCATTTGAACCGGCCCAAACCGCCCTGGAATTGCTTGAACCGAACCTAAAGGAGTTGAAATAGACTTGAACCGGTCTGGAAAAGGTTGAACCGGACTGGGAAATGGTGAACCAGACCAAAAGAAAACCGACCCGCCCGAACCAGCTCTTGAATCTGCAAAGCGCGTCTTGAACATTCAACAGCATCTCAACGCTGTTCATACAGCGACCCAGATTTCTTCGTGCTCCGTTTTTCGGCCAGCGAACAAGTCGTCTTCTCTCTTTGATTACAGCTTAATTTCAACTCTATTAACTCCCAAATTTTTACAAACTCAAGCCAAGACATATATGCCCATAAACAAGTAGGCAATTACAACTTTAATCCACAAATTTAAAGCTAATTTGATGCCAAAATCACAATAAGCCCATTTTAGCAACCAAGCAAACATCTCATGCAAAATTCAACCCACCAAGCTAAAATTAAACAAAATTCAGTGCTCAATACATGCTCTGATATCAATTGAAGGAGTGTGCGAGACACTAGCAGAAGCAATTCGGATACCAACCTTTTTGGACGAATTGAAGCAATACGTGGATGAATTCTTTGCTTAAATCAGTTGTAGACGACCAGGGGAGTCTTCCCCGCTATTCTCCAGCCTTAGAACGAGTTGTGGGACTCAAGAACGTGATGAATTTAGTGAAGAACGAGATGGGTTTTTGAGAGAGTTTCTTTGGAGATGTTTTTGTGAAGAAAAGAAAAATCCAGCAAGCCTCGTGTCTCAACCTTTCAATCCTTTCTTTTATAAAAGGCAAGACATGCATTTTTCATCCTCAACATTAAGACGACTCATTGTCTTTTAATGAGGTGTGCAAAGATGTGTCATGGAGATGAGAAAGCAAAATGGGCTTTGGTGGCAAGATTACACAATTTGCCTCTTGGATTTAAAATTAATTGAAATTGAATTTTCAATTAAATTTCAACAAAGTCCACTAATTCAATTTTAATACACCAAATTAAAATTAATTTTATTTATTAATTAAACATTTTATTTAATAATAACTATTTTCATTTAATATAAAATATTAAATTATACTTTCTCTCAATCCCGGTTTCTAATATGAATCCCTATCCATATCCAAACCGAATAATTGTGTCGAATACATAATTCTAATATTCAAATATTTTTTAAATATTCTTGACTCTCTCTAAAATAGTTTAATTTGTAATTAAACTTTAACGTTAAATATATCAAACATAATTTTAACGACAACTTCTCTAATATTAGTTTGAACGTTTCAAACTTTTCATCACATATGTTCTAAGGTTTATTCCGTATAAGCTAGTAGGGGGACCTAATGGACCTACAGATCATGGGCTCCAACGATCGGTGTTTAATTGGTTAAACTCTTTTAACCCAGTTAACCAACATTCGTTAACTACCAAGACACTCCACTATAGTCTGATAGTTGAACTCTCCCCACTGTAGATATATTTTTGTCCACCCGATACAACCATGATTAGTAAGTCGACCCTTCACAGGTTGTTCGTAACTAGAGCCAGGTTAAATGTCCGTTTTACCCCTGAAGTTACATCTTGTTCCTTAAGTTTCTAACTGAGTCCCTAATGAACAATTGGTTTGTGGTCCCACCACTAAACCTAAAACCTCTCGGGCCAATGAGAGGGCGGGGTCCCTTTGTTCACGTTCCGGAGTCAGTCACTTAAGGGAACAACCTCTCTACTATCCCTAATTGGGTTGGAGTGAATTCCGTTTTGCAAGACTATGCCCCAACTATCTACCTATTCCTATCCCTGAAATGGGGTGTTTATTGAGTCGGCGATGTTAAGCCACTCCCACCCATGCAGATCTAAGGATAAGCCCGAATAAACAGGAGTTCATAGTTAGCACAAGATTAAGATCGAGTTACCTAGGTCATCGCATTGAAATAGTCAGTCTTGTCAGTAAACGGCGTTATAAAGCAAGACTGACTTATTTCTCGATCCCAGTCATATGCAAACTCATTTGCATAGGACGCCCCCACTCGCATGTCTATACATGAACGATCCAGGATCACGTCATTTGTACTTAAACAGAGTGGGCCGCGTCTCATAGCTTTTCTAGGATTAAGGTACCAAGCCTTATCCCTATACTATAGACCGTTTAGGCTATTACTTGAACTTGATCTATATTTATGTCACAACATATAGTTCAAGCATTCATGTCATATCCAAGGATACTAGTTTATTGGATTTGGGTTATTTAACGTGCAAATCACTCATTTAATAACTTTAGTGAACAAAAACTCCATAACGACTTTATCGAACAAGTATATAACTATTTGTTTCATTCACTATCTACGAGTTTTAGGGCACCAACCCCAACATTAATCCGACCAAAACACCTCAACGCAAATTCTAAAATTGAAATCAAAATTACGAAATGGCTTTGATACCATTTGAAGGAATTGAATCCTCAGCGGAAGCGGTTTTCACCGTGCGTGATCGAATTTCAATTATTTTCAATTATTTTTTCAGGAAGGCCTTAACTAAGTCATTCCAACTTAAAATGCTATTTGGTGTTAATGAGTCTAACTAATCTCTAACCCTATCTTGTAAAGAAAATGGAAATAATTGTAACCGAATCGAATAAGGGCTAACTCCTCATATCTTTACCGTTCCACATATATCCAAGAATGATCTCAAATGGTTGTGTGGATCCTTTGATGGATGGCCGTTGAAAGCATTTTCTCTTACCATTTGAATGAGACTAGCCTTGAGCTCAAAAATTTCAGCAATATGTTATCCCAGAGTAATTCAGTGGTAATTCAGGCAAGAAATAGTCTCGAATCGCTTTGTCTTCTTGATCTGTCATGATTAAATCTTCAATAAACAAGTTATCCACGTTATAACTCCTCAAGTTTTGCCACAATTTCTTAAACTAAAAAAAAATTTAAATGCAAAAATAAATTTCTAAATTAAAATCAAACACTTAAATATCAATATTAATGGAAAAAGACAAATTCCCCGGCAACGACCCCAAAAAATTTATGACCGCAAAGTGCACGGGGCACAAGTAATATAAAACGGTAGGTAATACCGAGTATCGTATCCTCAAGGAAATTGAATTAAGTCCATTAAGTATTAAGAACCGTCATGTTTAATTTTATTTAGAATCCCAACTCTAAGAATGCAAGAACTAACAAATAACTAAAGAATCATGCAATTAAATGGAAATATCCTATCAAGGGGACTTGACCTGGGGTGTTAACTAGCCTTCTGGATTTATAGCTCAATTAATTAGATGATTGTAATTACTAATCTTTAATTCCATAAATCTAGAAGTAATTTTAGTGAATTTCTTTTTCAAGTTCCTTCACTTCTCATACTAACATAACTAATTTATGTGTTCATTTCCTTAGTTAATTATAGTATGGCATTAAGCATCTTCATCATAAATTTCTAACAATTCTTTTTCAGTCTCGTGTTCCAAGCAATTGTTAGCCATGTAATTTTGATCTAATCTAACTTCTCTCTGTCGAGTATCAATTTAGACCAACATATCAATCAATCAATGATCAAGGGATTAAAGCATTAAGCATGAATTGCATCGATGAAATATGAAGAACTTCGTTACAATCTCAAATTAATTATGCTACAATATCCAATTGGCTAAGTTAACGACCCTAGGTCTCAAGATCTACTCATAAATGGGAATAACTTTGGCCCAGTAGTCTTGATCCATGGTCCTAATGGTGCGTCGTTAGCTTAATTAATAGATGTGAGATAATAAAAATAAACTCAGCCAACCCTAGTGCAAGTATACATGGTCGCACGTAGTAATAAAAAAAAACCTTAGAAGTATTCCAAGGGTATCGATCCCACGAGGACTAACTGGAAATTCAGATTTGAAGAAGAAACTGCTCAACTTAATTGCTTAAAAATATAGGTAACCAAAGAAATAGATTGATTGATTGGGCTTTAGAAAAGATAAATAAAACAAGCAAATAAATAAAGAATAACAATGAAATAAAACGAGGTATTCAACATGGATTCATCCCTAAGGCAATAACTTTAATCATGGATTATTAAACTTAAGCCTACTCAATGCATTGGGTCAGATTTAACTTCTATTTGGCCTTGCCCCAAGAACCGTTAGAAGGCTAAGCGAGTATCGTTATGCACATTTCTGTGACTCGACTCCGACATAGATAATTCACAAATGCAATCTATAACCCTATAGTCGATATAGGGTGCCTTAGGCAGCTTGCCCTATACCGCCGAACAATCTCTTTCGAGCTTTTTCTCCTATATCACCTTTATGAGAACCGATATCGTTTGTCCCTTTCGAGATCAAACTCACATAGCATGCAAAGTCTAAGTGATCAAGTTAAACTCAGCAAGATTAGAGTGATATTCAATAAAGAATGACATGCATTGAACATAAACTTAATCAAATAAAACACTTTCAAGCTATTAAACCATAAGGGAATTCACCACATTGAACCCCTCAACGAAATTTAGCTACTCATGGTGAGATAAAGTGCAAATGAATACATTTTCATTGATAATAAAATGCAAAGAATACAGAAAAATGAAAAGTATCAAAAGCTGGAAATAATGAAGATAGCCAAATATTATGGGTTTTTCTATTTACTTAATCCTTCTAGAGTTCGCTAAGACACTCCACTCTCTCGCTTTTACAAGTGGGAATGGGTGAAAATCCCTACAAACCCTAAGGTTTGATGTCTAACTAAGGTTAGAATTTAGTCATCTAAGAAGGACCTCGGGCATCCCTACTCGTAGGCGTCAACTAGGGTTCTGTCACCACCCTCTTCTTTCAAATGAGTTCTGCTTGAATTTGACTTCGAATCACGAGCTTATATAGTGTTGGAGATTGTTGAGGAGCTGCGAAATGGGTGTTGGAAGGTAGCCCAGTCAGTTTCGGGGTCAAAACAACCGGTTAGGTGCGAAGAAGACTCGTCAACAACGACCTGCGGATGACTCGGAACGACCTCAGTTTTTCCAGAAATGCGGTCGCATTTCATTTTGCCTTCCCAAAAATGTGGTCGCATTTCTGGGCAGATTCCAGACTTTCCTCTATTTTCCTGCACAACAACAAACTAAGTAAAATCCTCACCAAATAGAGTCTTTTTAGGCACAAATAAGCATGAATTGACAAAAGTGACTCTCAACACCCTAACTTCTCAACTTTAACACATTTTGAGCTCGAGAATAGTAAAATTGACCTAAACATACAACTTTTGACAAGATAATGAGCTAATTATAAGGGTAAAATAGGTATATTTTTTACCCTTGTCACCTAACTCAAGCAATTAATAAGAATTTACAAAGACGTAAGGAAGAAATAACCGTTGTGATGATCCAATGCTCCCATCACGATCATCTCGATTCCCGATCCTTGGAATCTCGATCACTTCCACCCTTTTTCCTCTCAATTCTTCTCACTTTTTCTCTCGATTAAGCTAGGGGAGAACTCCCCAAAATGGTATGATTTGAACCATTGGGAAGGGGGGCTATTTATAGGTGGAGATCCGCAACTTTTCTTGCTGCCCAAGTCAACAGCGTTGCAACGCTACGTCACAGCGTCGCGACGCTGTGACGTAAACTTTTCTTGCCGCGCACTGCATTCAGCGTCGAGACGCTCTAGACCTAGTGTCGCGACGCTAGGCCTTCTAGAAGCCATCTTCACGGATTTGGACGCTGTTTTCCCTTTCTTTTGGGCTTTTTGGGCCTCCACTTCAAATATTCTCTTTTCTTTTCTTCTTTCATGGTCCAAAGTCTTCTTTTTATACCCGAAATTAGTAAAATTCTTGGTTTTGCCTCACGAGCTCGGTTTTCTACAAAATCAACATAAAAAGGCATTATAGCTCACAATTAATGCACAAAACTAGCCAAAATAATTAGGAAAAAAATAGCATAAATCCATGATATCAAATACCCCCAAACTTAAGGTTTTGCTAGTCCCGAGCAAAATAAAGTAATGCATAAGAATCATAACTTGCATGCTAACAACTCTATCCTCAATGCTACTAGCCATGTATGCAAACTTATTGAAACAAACAAGCAAGCACAATCAACCATCAAGATTTTTTAAAAATTTAATCCTATCCTCCCTTGCAAAAACAAATCATCATCTGCCCTATCATAGCTCATCATCACTTACTATCATGCAAGAAAGCTATCTAGACAAACTTTACACCTATCGGAGTGACAACGAACTTCAATAGCATATAAATCTTATCCAGGCTTTCAAAATTATAATAAAACAAGTGAATCTTCATAAGTGCAAGGGAATCAAGGAAAAAAATTTCTTAAATTTAGACATGCTTTATGTTGGGTTTTATGTCCTAAAACTCGTAGATAGTGAATGATTAATGAATTATACACTTGTATCAATAAAGTGTTATCGAGGTTTATGCACTAAAGTGTTATTGTCATATTAAGTCTAGAATTACACAATATGACCCAAATCCAAGAAACTAAGATCCAAGGTTGTTTACATGTAACTTGAACTAGTATGTGGGGACATACGTGAATTGGTGTTCAAGTAACAACCTAAAAGGTCTATTACTTGAACTTGATCCATATTTATGTCACAACATATAGTTCAAGCATTCATGTCATAGCCAAGGATACTAGTTTATTGGATTTGGGTTATTTAACATGCAATTCACTCATTTAATAACTTGAGTGAACAAAAACTCCATAACGACTTTATCGAACAAGTATATAACTATTTGTTTCCTTCACTATCTACTAGTTTTAGGGCACCAACCCCAACAATCTCCCACTTGCACTAAAATCTATTTTAGTGGGATGTACAATAATCTATTACAACAGTGAGTGAATAAATACTTGTATTAATAACAATTTACAAATACAATAAACTAGGGCATTACAATACCCAGTATATAACGATTTTGAATACCGATTACATTCCTCCCGCTTTCCCTAGATTATTTTCTATACATATCTCGCAGACCCAGACCCTCTAGATGACACTCGAACACTTTAGCCGTGAGAGCCTTCGTGAATGGATCAAGCAATGTTCTGCTCCGACGCTATCTTTGTGACAATCACGTCTCCTCAGTGCACTATCTCCCTGATGAGATGATATTTTCTTTCAATGTGCTTCCCTCTCTTATGGCTTCTTGGTTCTTTTGAGTTAGCAACTGCACCACTATTATCACAATAGAGAGTGATGGGCAGATGCTTATTTGGAACGACTTCCAAATCGTTCAAGAACTTCCTAAGCCACACCGCTTCCTTTGCTGCTTCTCATGCAACTACATATTCGGCCTCCATGGTCGAATCTGCTATGCATCCCTGTTTGATGCTACGCCAAACTATTGCTCCTCCGTTCAGTTTAAAGACTGAACCCGATGTGGATTTCCTCGAATCCTTATTGGTTTGGAAGTCAAAATCAATGTATCCAGTAAGGATCAAATCCTTATCACCATAGATGAGCACATAGTCCCTCGTTCTCCTAAGATACTTAAGGATATTTTTCACGGCAGTCCAGTGATCGAATCCTGGATTTGATTGATACCTACTGACAATCCCTACTGCATAACAAATATCAGGCCTTGAACACAACATGGCATACATTAGGTTGCCTGCTGCAGAGGCATAGGGAATTCGTCTCATATCCTCAATTTCTTGAGGTGTCTTAGGACACTGCTCCTTAGACAAAGTAATTCCGTGCCGGAAAGGTAACAAACCTTTCTTGGAATTTTGCATCTTATATCTAATCAACAACTTGTCTGTATAAGATGCTTGAGACATAGCTAGCGTCCTGTTCTTCCGGTCCCGAATAATTTGGATCCCGAGAACATATTGCGCCTCACCCAAATCTTTCATTTGGAATTTAGTTGGTAGCCAATTTTTAATGTCAGTCAGATAGCCTACATCATTTCCGATGAGTAAGATATCGTCCACATACAGAACTAAGAAAGCTACTGAACTTTTGACGATCCTTTTATACACACGGGGCTCGTCAACATTCTGTTCAAAGCCGTAAGACTTGATCGTAGTATCAAATCTTATATTCCAGGATCTTGATGCTTGTTTCAATCCATAAGTGGATCGTTTGAGCATGCAAACCTTTTGCTCTTGACCCCGGGCAATGAACCCTTCTGTTTGAGACATAAAGATACTTTCATCAAGATTGTCATTCAAGAAAGCAGTCTTGACATCCATTTGCCATATTTCATAATTATAGAAAGCAACAATGGATAGAAGTATTCTTATCGACTTTAACATGATAACCGGGGAGAAGGTTTCTTGATAGTCGATCCCCTCCCTCTGGGTAAAACCCTTTGCCACAAGTCGTGCTTTAAAGGTTTGTACCTTTCCAGCAGCGTCTCGTTTTCTCTTGTAGATCCGTTTGCATCCTAAGGGCCTAACCCCTTCGGGTTGATCTACAAGATCCCAAACTGAACTAAAGTACATGGATTCCATTTCGAGGTCCATAGCTCTAATCCATTCATCTTTGTCAACGTCATTCATTGCCTATTTATGGGTCAATTGATCCTCGACCTCGTCATCAGGTATGACTGCTGTTTCTGTTAAACCTAAATAGCGATCATGCTGTCTAACAACCTCCCACTACGTTGAGGCTCTCGTATCTCGCGAGAAGGACATGACTGACTTGAGGTGCCAGCTTCATCAACGACTTTCGTTGATGTTTCAGTAGCTTCGTTTGATAATTCACTTAAAACAACTTTACTCCGTGGTTTATGATTCCTAAATTAATATTTAGCCCGTTCTTTTTAATGTCAAAAAGAAATTATTTTGCTTAAAAAAAATCTATCCTCCCTGGCAACGGAGCCAAAAACTTGATGACCGCAAAGTGCACAGGCCGAAAGTAATAATAAAACGGAAAGTATTCCGAGTATCGAATCCACAGGGAGGATGTGTGATATTTAAGCAAAGCAATTAATTTTTTATCACCAAAAATATTAGAGCCGAATATTATTTAGGAACCTAATCTTGATGCTAAAATGAATTAAGAATTAAAGCAATTAAAGAAATTAAATTGATCAATCAAAGAAATAAAAAATTATGGAGAAAGAGTTCGAGTGAGAAGCGGGGTCTTGAAAATCAATTTATAGCTAATTAATTACTATAATTATCCTATCTCATTGCCCGACTAATTATAATCCTAGAATCTCCGTTAATCACATAGGTTCTCCTGTCGGTCTCCCCTAATTATAATTAACTCATATTAACAACGTAAGTGTCCTTAGTGCCATTAAAATTCGTTAATTAATATGCTCTGATTAATTATCTGAATATAAATCTAACCAACTAATCTCGTTGTCAATATGAGCAGTTAAACTAGTTGCATGGATTATGATCTATCCTAATTTCTCTCCGTCGAGTTTCCATTAGGAATCAAATCAGAATACAATTGGCCAGATCATATACAACATTACAAACATCCATACAAATGATTAGTAAATAGACAAGAGATAGGCAATCATAATAACAATTAACTATGAATTTTCATTTCAAGACCCCAAAATGGGTTTAGCTATACATGGCCACAATATCCACAATGTATACAATAAAAAGCATAACTTGGAGCAAAATAAGAGTAAGTGACCGTCGAGAACCCCGTCGCTTACGCTTTGGAGTCCCTTCGAACCACGCTCCGAGCCTCCTAGAGTGCTCACAACAAGCTTCCCACAAAATTTCTCACTCTCGACCCTCAAAAAGGCTAAAAAGCTTTGAAAGAATGGTCAAAGAGACCAAAGGAAAGGAATGGAAGAAAGGTGGATGGAATGATTGATGCCAAAATGGGGTACTAAGGGGTCCGTTTTATAGGCCCGGAATAGGGACAGCGCGCGACGCTGTGACGTCACCCGACTTGTTCGGTAAGAAAAGGGACAACGTCGCGACGCTGTGACATCATGCGACTTGTTCGGCAAGAAAAGGGACAACGTCGCGACCTTGTCCTCCCAGCGTCTCGACGCTGTGACACTTCCAGAACTTCTCCTCCCGGGCTGGGCTTGATCTTGGGCCTTTTCCTGTCTTTTTTGGATTTTTACTTGGATTGTTGACTTTTGGGCTTCCCCTTTGACCCATCCTTGGAAAATTGACTAGATTTGCTCATTTTTGGGCCTTTTTTCTCCAAAATTCCAAGATTTGCTTCTAAGGACAAAATAATAAATTTCATTAGATTTTCTAAATAAAAACACAATAAAAGCACTCAAAAGCCTAATAATTTAGGACTAAAATAGCGACATTTCTACTCGTTATCACACCCCCAAACTTAAGCTTTTGCTAGTCCCGAGCAAAATACATTCGAAAAGATGCATGAAATAGAATCACTCAAGCCTTAATGATTTTAGAACTCTCAAGCAAATTTGGAAAACATGCGAGTGGAATAAGCAAACACCGCATACTCATGAAGAAATCTTAAAAGAATATGAACTTAAGATTAACGAATAGCATGCTCAAGACTTATCTAATGATTCTTTTACTAACCTAGATTAGTCTTATGGCTTTCTTCATTTCCCCCCCTACACTGGCTAAGAGTCCCTAATAGGTCGGAGTTCTACTATCATGCAAACAAAGAAACTAGGGCGCCTGATATTTTTCTTTTTCAGGGGGAGCCAAAACTCACAAATATTTTTAACTTTCTTTTTCTTTTTCTTCCCCCCCAAACTTGCATTTTTATATCTAATGGTACTAGCTTTCACACTACGATGCAGGGACCCTTAACCCGAATTTTATTCTTGGTTGGCCTAACTTATCACACCGTAGGTAACTCTTTTTACCCCTAGTCTTTTTCTTTTATGCAAGCAAAAATTTTCTTTTCAACAGATATTTCTGTTTTTCTCTCTTTTCTTTTGTTGCTTTTCTCTCAATAGGCATAACATTTTTTTACCTAGTTCTTAGAACAGTCAAGCATGAACTCCTAGTGTTAGAAACTAAGCCTATCGGAGTGACAACAAACTTATAAAAACCATAATAAAAATGTAGATTTTCAAAGATTTCATAAGATAAGTATCCAAATTTTTTAAAATTTCACATTTTCTACTATGCTCCCAGATTCCACAACATATAAACCATACTCCCCAAAACTTCTAAAATCACATCCTTGGCTATCATTGCTATCTACTCATGCATCCAACAAAATTTAATCATGCTCAACACAACGAACGCCTCCCCCCCAAACTTAAACTAAACATTGTCCCCAATGTTAAAAAAAAATAAAGCATAAAGAGGGATACTGAGACTTCCCTAAGTCGGGAGCAATTCATCCTCCTCCTTTGGGTCGAGAAAATGGGATTTTTGGAGCTTTGGAGCTTGCTACGGTGATCCTTTTTTTTTGCAAAGGAAAATTATTTTGTATGGTTAGAATATATGAAAACAAATTTTTTTGATAATATCTGAGGAAGGGGATTCGAACCACAGATCTTGTGGTTATCAGCACAGCTTTATGCCAGTTGAGCTAAGCTCTTGTTCAAAATTGGGGCGGTTAAATAAACAGTAAACTGCGTATATGCAGGATCAAACCCCCACCATGGAGCAACCAAGGATAATCACTCACTCAGCCACTGAGCCAGGTGGTTGTTTGATAAAAAATTGCGTGGTTAAATAAACAGTAAACTGCGTATATGCAAGATCGAACCCCCACCATGGAGCAACCAAGGATAATCACTCACTCAGCCACTGAGCCAGGTGGTTGTTTGATAAAAATTTGGGCGGTTAAATAAACAGTAAACTGAGTATATGCACGATCGAACCCCCACCATGGAGCAACTAAGGATAATCACTCATTCAGCCACTGAGCCTGGTGGTTGTTTGATTATTTGGGTGGTTAAATAAACAATAAACTGCGTATATGCAGGATCGAACCCCCAAGCATTGAAAATTATTTACCGCAAAAACTAACTAAACTTTCAATCTTGGGTTGCCTCCCAAGCAGTGCTTTCTTTAACGTCTTTAGCTAGACGAGGCTCGGCCCGCTCATGGAGGCTCGAAATAAAAATTCTCGTCATCCTCCAGGCTCTGAAGAAAATCTCATACCGAATTACATACTGCAAACAGGGGAGAAAAAAAACTTTCCCCTGGTCCGTCATCACTAAAAAGATTGTCATAATAACAAGTCAAGAAATATGTGACAGCATCAAATCTTTTCTCTAAATCTCTATTTTCAAAACAATTATTCACAAAGTCGTCTAGCGTCATGATATCAACTGGTCTCATATCTAAGGATGACCTATCCACTATGCCTATCCATTCATCAGATGCAATCTCTATATGCTCATGCTCTTGAGACTTAGTATTCATAAAAGACTCAACCAGGCTATCATATGACTCATCATCATCAAAATCAAAGAATTTAAGAATATTAGGGTCAGATTCTATACTATTAACACTATTAGGACCCGAATCAAAACTATCAACAATTTCAGGGTCCGATTCAATATTTTCAGCCATGTTAAGATCAGACTCAATATTTTCATCTATCAAATAATCATCTAAATTCAAAGCAGACAGATCATCTATTGCAGGCATTTCAATTTCATTCACAAACTCAGGCATTTCAATGTCAATCAATTCATTTTCAAACAGAGGGTCATCAAAGAATGCATTAGGATTAAAATCTTCATCATCCATAGGTGCCTCCCCTAGTCCTAAGCCAAGGTCAATGGATCCTCAACTCCATCATCAGGTATGACAGTTGGAGTTTATGCTAAACCCTGATAGCGTTCAGGTTGAATAACAACCCTCCCACTACGTCGAGGCATGCTCAACTCTTGAGAAGGATGGGCATGACCAGATGTACTAGGTTCATCAACAACTCTTGTTGAAGGTCCAACCTCATCAACAACTCTTGTTGATTCATTTGTAGCTTCACTAGAAAGTTCACTTAACACAATTTTACTGCATGATTTGTGTTCTCTAACGTGGTCTTCTTCCAAGAAAGTAGCATTTGTCGATACAAACACTTTATTTTCTTGTGGATCGAAGAAGTATCCACCTGTTGTTTCTTTTGGGTAGCCTACGAATAGGCATAATTTTGAACGTGAATCCAATTTCTTTAGGTTTGCCACTAACACATATGCAGGGCAGCCCCAAATTCTGAAATGACGTAAACTAGCTTTACGCCCTTTCCAGAGCTCAAATGGTGTTTCAGAAACACTCTTTGAGGGAACAACATTCAAAATATAAACTGCAGTCTCTACTACATAACCCCAAAAAGAACTAGGCAACTGAGCATAGCTCATCATAGATCGAACCATGTCTAACAAGGTTCTGTTTCTCCTTTCAGATACACCATTCTGCTGAGGTGTACCTGGTGCGGAGAGTTGGGACGAGATTCCATGTTCTATCAAATAGTTTTGGAATTTTAAGTCCAAATACTCTCCACCTCGATCAGATCGAAGTGTTTTAATGGTCTTACCTAACAAGTTCTCAACTTCAGTCCTGTACTCCTTAAACTTTTCAAAGGATTCAGACTTATGACTCATTAGGTATAAATAACCATACCTTGAATAATCATCTATAAAAGAGATGAAATATTCATACCCTCCTCGAGCTCTTACATTCATTGGACCACAAAGATCCGTATGTACGAGTTCTAAGGGCTCCTTGGCACGATAACCTTTTTCCAGTAAAAGGTCGTTTGGTCATCTTACCTTCGAGACATGACTCACATGGAGGTAAAGTACCATCTTCTAACTGGCTTAGAAGTCCGTTCTTAACCAATCTCCCAATCCTATTGAGATTTATGTGGCCAAGTCTCAAGTGTCAAAGATAGGTACTTTGAGAAACTTTCCGCCTTTTTGGTTGAGTCTCGGCTGTTTTAAACATTTCATTGTTCAAAATAACCCTAGACTCTATTGGTCTTAAAACATACAAATTGTTCTCCATTTTTGCAGAACAGATATCAGTACCCCTTTTAGTAATGAAAGCTTCATTCACAGAAAAGGACACTGAATATCCTTGTTCTAGCAAACAAGAAACAGAAAACAAATTTCTTTTAATTTTGGGAACTATATATACATTATCTAATAACATATAGTATTCCCTGGAGAAGAACATTTTAATATCTCCCACTGCTTTAGCTGAAATGAGCTCCCCAGTCCGAACTCTGAGAGTCATTTCCCCAGCATCTAACTGTTGCCAGGAGCTCATTCCCTCAAAGGAAGAGCATACGTGATGAGTGGCACCTGAATCAAGGATCCAGGCTGTATCATCATTTTCCACTGTACACGTTTCAATGATCAATAAATCAAATATATTTTCATTGAGATGTGCTAAGCAGTCTATGTCATATTCATCATGAACAATTTCAGATGAATTAGACATATGGGCTTGAGGACCATCCTCAGTTAAGACCAATTCCACGCATTTAGTGTTTAAGTTCCTTTTCTTAGTTGTATTAGAAATACCAGTTTTGTAATTGGCGTTATTAGAGGCATACAAAGAACGTTTCATTGCTGAGAACAAACAAATTAACTTAATAAGTATTGTTGCATTAACCTATTACACAAAATAACATTATTATTTTAATCCAATCAATTTAGCAAAAGTAATGATCAACCCATAGAATAAACATTCATTTTTGCAACGATACTTCGGAGGTTTAGAGCAACAACTACCGTAGGGCAGTCAGCTACTCCTCCTCTGAATTGAGACAATCTCAGCCAATCACTATTTCTTAGCTACCGTTTTTCGGTCAGGAAATTATTAACACCTTAACAATTTCCCGTAAGTGTGACCCTCCATTTTTCAGATCTTAGAGGTCGGCCCCAACAATGCTACTGTAGGAAAAGTCAAAGTTGGAAATGGACCTAAGAAACCCTATCCATTTCTAGAGTTTGCGTTGTTTCGACTCCCATGATCAAGCCCTCCGTAGGGTGATCGCTCCCAGGGCAACTCGCAGGCAGATCATGGGGATCTAACGGTTCAACGTAATGGAGGAGACCGTAGGATACGTTGACACATGTCCTGCTCCCACTTACTATAAAATACTCCCTCATTCACCTTGATATTAATCCATGCAAACACCATCCGTAGGGGGTCACTCCCAGGGTGACTCGAGGCCAAGCATGAACCTCACGTTGTGAACTTTTGAGGACGTGAGAGTAAAACTTGATTTATGAAAATCTTGTTTTGACATATTTCCTCCCACTAAGTATTTGTATAATTATAAGGTCTATTACTTAGGTAAATTCCGGCGAAGTGAATCTATCTAAGTCTATGCCTGTATATAACTTTTATATATATAGGTCTTTTCTCTAATGTCTAGGTGGATTAAACACTTTTAATTACCTAGAGACATTGCATGCTAATATAACTATGGTTAATTCAACTCAAGTTCCGGCTCAGTTCCCAGGTAGCAGGTGTTCCGTAAACCGTCATCTTAAGTACCTCCAACCTTAGACAGAACTTTACCAGTAGAGTTCCCTTATAACCAATAGTTATGATAAATCTTTACTCTAAAGATCTAGGTGAATTAAACTCTTTTAATTGACCTAGTGACATTGCATGCTAACATAACTATGGTTAATTCAACTCAAGTTCCGAGTCAGTTCCCAGGTAGTAGGTGTTCCGTAAACCGTCATCTTAAGTACCTCCAGCCTTAGACAGAACTTCATCGGGAGAGTTCCCTTATAACCATAGTAATGTAAAATACTCTAAAGATCTAGGTGAATTCAACTCTTTTAATAAACATAGTGACATTGCATGCAATCATTTAACTATGATTAATTCAACTCCGGTATTTCGGGTTAGTTCCCAGGTAGGAGGTGTTCCATAAATTGTCATCTTAAGTACCTCCAGCCTTAGGCAGAACTTTACCGGTGGAGTTCCCTTATAATCATAGTAATGTTTTTGCTACTTAGTGAATTAAAACTATTTTTAATACTAAGCAAGACTTAATTCTAATCCTATTAGAATTAACGAGATCTTAGGTCTAATTAATTTTAAACATTTTAAAATTAATTCATTTACCTATGATCCTATGTTTTGCATGCAATCTTTATTATAGGTTGACGGTTTCTAATCATTAATTTTATAACTCTTATAAGTTTTAATGATTATCCCTATAATAACCTTTATATGGTTTAATTAATTAACAATCAAATTCAAATTAATCAATAAACCATAACATTTGCATTTCATGACTTAATATAACAATTATATAAACTATGGATGTGTCATGCTTAATGCAAATTGATTTTCATATTTTCTTAATATAACTCCTTATATCATGCAAATCATGAAAATCACCCAAACATCCATAAGACATTAAATTAAATATAATTCTTTATATTTAAGTTATGTAATGTCATGCCACATGCTTATTGTATTTCATATATTTAACATAACCATTATATTAAATTACTCATGAAATCCATCCATCATGCATTAATATCATATATTATAACATTTATAATATATTAAAATGCATGATCATGCTTAACCTAAGGTGGGATTTAATCTAAATGACATCCACAAAGCATTTAAATAGCAGTTGAACTGGTTAATATTGGCCCCTATGATAAAATAAAGCATAAATTACAATAATTATAGCTAAATTTTATCCTAAAAATCCTTCTGCAACTCCAAATACTAGTCTAGACTGCCCGAACCGACTCGAACCACTTCGAACCAGCCACGAAAAACATGAACCGAGCCAAATTCCAGCTGAACCGAACCAAATCGGTCCCAGCCCAGCCAGACCGCGTGAACCGGACCACCCAACCGCCTTGAATTGTCCTGTTGCGAATCCCTAACGCGTGCTGTAATTGTGAAAGCGTTGCGACGCTTGCAACGCAGCGTCGCGACACTACGACTTCTTCTCATCATCGCATCCGCAAATCGAGACAGCGTTGCGACTCTGTTGCGTCTGGAGCACTTTCTGGGCAAAAAAATAGGAGTTGTTTCTCGTCTTTTGGCCTCTATTTTTATCGCGATTTCTCCGATTTTTATCTCATAAAAACCTATTCTAGACCCGGACTTACATAGGACTCGATTTTACATAAAATACCCAAAACACCGGGCCCTTACATGATCAAATCACATAAAAACAGTAAAATCTATGGCCATAAAATTAACCTAAACAGTTTAATGCAAACCATACATACATTATGCATTAATCAATCCCACAAATAGCCAATGCAAATTTTAGAGAAACAAAATTAGATCTACGATCGGCTCTGATACCAATTGAAGGATTGGAATTCTGTAATTCCGTAAAGCGGAAGCGTGATTGAGACCGATTCGTAATTAATTTTTGTTTAATCTAAAATATCAATACATTGGCAATAAACTTAGAACTATTCTATATTTATATTAAGGCTAAGCATTCAAAAATATTAGATCTAAATCTAATTTATATAGTAACAAATTACTTACTCTCGTTGACGACTCAAATTAAATTCACCAATTGCTTGTGAAATAATCACGAACTAGTGCGAACACCACCACTATGGCTACACCGGTATGACTCTGAGACTTCTAGAGGCAGGAGACTAGTAGGAGTCTAGAGGGAGCATTGAGGGGAATTCTCTGAGAGTAGGAGAATGAATGTGATACCTTTCACCCCACCCCAGGAGTCCTATTTATAGGTAAAGGCAAAGACTTTTTCCTAATAGGAAAGGGAAGACATTTTCCTAATAGGAAAAGGTCTCTAATTTTAATAAATAATTAATTAATTCCATAATTAATTAATTACCCAATTAAATATCATATATTTAATCTTAGGGATTTTATTAAAATTAAAATTAATATGAATCCAATTCATATTAAATTTATTTGAATTCTTTCAAATATTTTATCTCAAGAATTAATTTTTGAAATTAATTCAAAATTTATATTATAAAGTTTCATAAACTTTATATTATAATGCATCAAAATACATTATACGATTCCCCAAATAAATTGAACACTTTCAATTTACAATTTATACTTAATTGTCTCGAGTCTCTTTACGAGCTACCAGTGGGACCTAATGGACCTACAGATCAGAAGCTCCAACGATACGAGACTAATTGGCTAAACACATTAACCAAGTTAGTCAACATTAGTTAATTGTGGATCACTCCACTAAAGTCCCACAACTGCACTCTTCTCACTGTAGAATATTTCTGTGTCCACGGATATCGACCAATGCAGTAAGTCAATCCTTCACATGTGTTCGTAACACCAGCTGGGTCAAATTACCGTTTTACCCCTAGGTTACCTCTTGTTCCTAAAGTACCGCTGATCCCTCTAATGAACAAGTTGTTTAGGGTCCAACCACTAAACAAGAGTTCCTCTCGGGCCAGGAGAGGACGGCGCGCCTTTGTTCAACCCCGGAATCAGCCCTTAAGGGAACACACATCTACTTACCCCAATAGGGGAAGGAGTGAATTCCATCTTGTACTGTTTATGTTCCCAGCCCCCATTCGATCTTGCCCCTGAAATGGTAGGATTATTGAGTCGGAGAATTGGCCACTCTCACCCATACAAATTTAAGGACAATCCCTCCTGAAAGGGGTTCATAATAGACTTAGGATTGAGATTGAGTTACCTAGGTCATCTTATTGAAATAGAAACCTAAACTAGTTAACGGCGTTACATCTAGTGGTTACTATTTCGCGGTCCGGTCTTATGCAAACTCATTGCATAGGATACCCCCAAACGCATGTCTCCTACATGGATGCTTTGGATCATTGCATTTGTATCGAATACAAGGTGGGTCGTATCACATAGTGTCACCAGGATAAGGTACCCAGCCTTATCCCTATACTATAGACCTTTTTAGGTTGTTACTTGGACATCGATCCCCATATGTCCCCACATACTAGTCCAAGTTTCATTCAAACAACCTTGGATCTTAGTTTATTGGATTTAGGGTTTATTAATGCAAACTCGATTATTCAATAACCAAATTACTGAATTACTCAAATAACGCTTTATTGAGATCGATTAATTTGTTTCATTTACTATCTACGAGTTTTAGGGCATAAAACCCAACAATTGACCCATGCAAACACCATCCGTAGGGGGGCACATCCAGGGCGCCTCGAGGCCAAGCATGAATCTCACGGTGTGAACATAAGGGGGACATGAGAGTAAAAACTTGATGTTAGTATCTATTTTTTATACTTTTCCTCCCACTAAAGTATTCTAAAATTTTAGGGTCTTTTTATTACTTAGGTAAATTATGGCTAAATGAATCTATCTAAGTCTACGCCTTTTATAACTCTTATAACAGTCTTTACTCTAATGTCTAGGTGAATTAAACCCTTTTAACTATCTAGTGACGTGTGCATGCTAATAAGACCGTGGTTAATTCAACTCAGGTTCCGGACCAGGCGCCGGGAGAGTTCCCTTGTAACCGAAGTCTTATATCCTACTTAATCATATTTCAAATCTATTTAAAATACTAAGTAGGATTTTCTAATCCTATTAGAAAAGTGATCTTAGGTCTATTAAATTTTAAACAATTTTAAATTTAACTCAATCCCTAAGATCCTATGTTAGCATGCAACTCTTTGTTATAGGTTTAACGGTTTTTATTCATTAACGTTTTTAAATATTATAATTTTTAATGAATTAGCCCTGTAACATGCTTCTAATGGTGATAAAATCATATAACAATCAAGTATTCAAGTTATAAAGCACCATTTAAAAGCAACCTACGTCTAGGTGTGTATAACTCCTTTATACTTATGATGTCTAGGTGATAAACTCTTTTAAACCTTACATCGCTCACGCATGCTCATAAAACTCGGGTTAACCTAACTCAAGTACCGACTCGATGCCCAGGTAGGAGGTGTTCCATAAACCGTCAACTTAAATACCTCCAACCTTAGACAACATCTCGTCGGGTGAGTTCTTTTGTAACCTTAGCTTTACAAGATATCGACCTATTCTATGTCAATTGTTCGAGTTGGAGGTTCGTTAACCTTGAGTGAGCATGCTTTTATCTTGTTATAGATTTTAAAGTCTATGTCGGTTTATAACACTTTATAAAGAACGATAAATCTATAACATTCATCTAAGCTAAGGTGGTTTCATGTTGCATGTTTGTTCGTTTTCGTTTATTCATATAACGCTTGTACTAATCGAGCTAAACGAAATTAAATATTCAACATGCATCTAATCCTGAAACCCTAATCATGCATTTCATTCTTATTACAACACTTATAATAAATTACTAATGTATGAAACATGCTTTCCTATGGTGGGTTTTTAAATCTATATGGCATACTTTATGCATATTTAATTTAACTATACATCCACAATGCATAATAAATTAAACACACTAAAAAGGACTGATTTTGGCATCCTAATCAAGCCAAAAACTAAAATTATTACATTAGTAATTGAAAATTAGCCTTGAATTGCTCCCGAATCATTTGAACCGGCCCGAACCGCCTTGGAATTGCTTGAATCGAACCCAAAGGAGTTGAAATAGGCTTGAACCGGTCTGAAAAAGGTTGAACCGGACCGGGAAATGGTGAACCAGACCAAAAGAAAACCGAACTGCCCGAACCAGCGCTTGAATCTGCAAAGCGCGTCTTGAACATTCAACAGCGTCGCGACGCTGATGAACAGCATCTCGACGCTGTTCATACAGTAGCCCAGATTTCTTCATGCTCTACTTTTTCGACCAGCGAACAAGTCTTTTTCTCTCTTCAATTACAGCTTAATTTCAACTCTATTGACTCCCAAATTTTTACAAACTCAAGCCAAGACATATATGTCCATAAACATGTAGGCAATTACAACTTTAATCCACAAATTTAAAGCTAATTTGATGCCAAATTCACAATAAGCCAATTTTAGCAACCAAGCAAACATCTCATGCAAAATTCGACCCACCAAGCTAAAATTAAACAAAATTGAGTGCTCAATTCATGCTCTGATACCAATTGAAGGAGTGTGCGAGACACTAGCAGAAGAAATTCGGATCGAAACACTCAAATTCAATTTAATTTTAGTTATGAAAACATGCGAAAATTGAAACCGAAAACAGAGCAATTCGGATACCAACCTTTTTGGACGAATTGAAGCAATACGTGGATGAATTCTTTGCTTAAATCAGTTGTAGACGACCACGAGAGTCTTCCCCGTTATTCTCTGGCCTTAGAACGAGTTGTGGGACTCAAGAACGTGATGAATTTAGTGAAGAACGAGATGGGTTTTTGAGTGAGTTTCTTTGGAGATGTTTTTGTGAAGAAAACAAAATTCCAGCAAGCCTCATTTCTCAACCTTTCAATCCTTTCTTTTATAAAAGGCAAGACATGCATTTTTCATCCTCAACATTAAGACAACTCATTGTCTTTTAATGAGGTGTGCAAAGATGTGTCATGGAGATGAGAAAGCAAAATGGGTTTTGGTGGCAACATTACACAATTTGCCTCTTGGATTTAAAATTAATTGAAATTGATTTTTCAATTAAATTTCAACAAAATCCACTAATTCAATTTTAATACACTAAATTAAAATTAATTTTATTTATTGATTAAACATTTTAATTAATAATAACTATTTTAATTTAATATCAAATATTAAATTAAATATTTGCACCAATTCTTACTTTCTCTCAATCCCGGTTTCTAATATGAATCCCTATCCATATCCAAACAGAATAATTGTGTCGAATACATAATTCTAATATTTAAATCTTATTTAAATATTCTTGACTCTCTCTAAAATAGTTTAATTCGTAATTAAACTTTAACGTTAAATATACCAAACATAATTTTAACGACAACTTCTCTAATATTAGTTTGAACGTTTCAAACTTTTCATCACATATGTTCTACGGTTTATTCCGTATGAGCTAGCAGGGGGACCTAATGGACCTACAGATCATGGGCTCCAACGATCCGAGTTTAACTAGTTAAACTCTTTTAACTCAGTTAACCAACATTCGTTAAGTACCGAGACACTCCACTATAGTCTGATAGTTGAACTCCCCTCACTGTAGATATATTTATGTCCACCCAATACAACGATGATTAGTAAGTCGACCATTCACAGGTTGTTCGTAACTAGAGCCAGGTCAAATGTCCGTTTTACCCCTGAAGTTACATCTTGTTCCTTAAGTCTCTAACTGAGTCCCTAATGAACAATTGGTTTGTGGTCTCACCACTAAACCTACAACCTTACGGGCCAATGAGAGGGCGGGATCCCTTTGTTCACGTTCCGGAGTCAGTCACTTAAGGGAACAACCTCTCTACTATCCCTAAATTTGGTAGGAGTGAATTCCGTTTTGCAAGACTATGCCCCATCTATCTTCCCGTTCCTATCCCTAAAATGGAGATTTATTGAGTCGGCGATGTTGAGCCACTCTCACCCATGCAGATCTAATGATAAGGTCGAATAAACAGGAGTTCATAGTTAGTCTAGAAATAGTCATCGCATTGAAATAGTCAGTCTTGTCAGTAAATGATGTTATAAAGAAGAACTGACTTATTTCTCGGTCCTGGTCTTATGCAAACTCATTTGCATAGGACGCCCCCACTCGCATGTCTATACATGAACGTTCCAGGATCACGTCGTTTGTACTCAAACAAAGTGGGCCGCGTCTCATAGCTTTCCTAGGATTAAGTTACCCATCCTTATCCCTATACTATATACCATTTAGGCTATTACTTGAACTTGATCCATATTTATGTCACAACATATAGTTCAAGCATTCATGTCATAGCCAAGGATACTAGTTTATTGGATTTGGGTTATTTAACGTGCAATTCACTCATTTAATAACTTCTGTGAATAAAAACTCCATAACGACTTTATCGAACAAGTATATAACTATTTGTTTCATTCACTATCTATGAGTTTTAGGGCACCAACCCCAACATTAATCCCACCAAAAAACCTCAACGCAAATTCTAAAATTGAAATCAAAATTACGAAATGGCTTTGATACCATTTGAAGGAATTGAATCCTCAGCGGAAGCGGTTTTCACCGTGCGTGATCGAATTTCAATTATTTTCAATTATTTTGTTAGGAAGGCCTTAACTAAGTCATCTCAACTTAAAATGCTATTTGGTGTTAATTAGTCTAACCAATCTCTAGCCCTATGTTTTAAAGAAAATGGAAATAATTGTAACCGAAACGAATCATGGCTAACTCCTCCTATCTTTACCGTTCCACATATATCCAAGAATGATCTCAAATGGTTGTGTGGATTCTCTGATGGATGGCCGTTGAAAGCATTTTCTCTTAATAATTTGAATGAGACTAGCCTTGAGCTCAAAATTTTCAGCAACAATCGGCTCATATGCTATCCCAGAGTAATTCAGTGGTAATTCAGGCAAGAAATAGTCTTGAATCGCTTTGTCTTCTTGATCTGCTATGATTAAATCTTCAAGAAACAAGTTATCAATCTTATAACTCCTCAAATTTTGCCACAATTTCTTAAAGTAAAAAAAATTAAAATGCAAAAATAAATTTCTAAATTAAAATCAAACACTTAATTCTCAATATTGATGAAAAAAGACGAATTCCCCGGCGGCGACAAAAACTTTATGACCGCAAAGTGCACGGGGCGCAAGTAATATAAAACGGTAGGCAATACCGAGTATCGAATCCTCAGGGAAATTGAATTAAGTCCATTAAGTATTAAGAACCATCATGTTTAATTTTATTTAGAATCCCAACTCTAAGAATGCAAGAAGTACCAAATAACTAAAGAATCATGCAATTAAATGGAAATATCCTATCAAGGGGACTTGACCTAGGGTGTTAACTAGCCTTTTGGATGTATAGCTCAATTAATTAGATGATTGTAATTACTAATCTTTAATTCCATAAATCTAGAAGTAATTTTCGTGAATTTCTTTGTCAAGTTCCTTCACTTCTCATACTAACATAACTCATTTATGTGTCCATTTCCTTAGTTAATTATAGTAAATCTAGACGCTCTAGCCCTAGCGTCGCGATGCTGGGCCTTCTAGAAGCCATCTTCATGGATTTGGACGCTGTTTTCCCTTTCTTTTGGGTTTTTGGGCCTCCACTTCAAATATTCTCTTTTCTTTTCTTCTTTCATGGTCCAAAGTCTTCTTTTTATACCCAAAATTAGTAAAATTCTCGGTTTTGCCTCACAAGCTCGGTTTTCTACAAAATCAACATAAAAAGACATTAAAGCACAAAACTAGCCAAAATAATTAGGAAAAAGATAGCATAAATGCATGCTATCAAATACCCTGAAACTTAAGGTTTTGCTAGTCCCGAGCAAAATAAAGTAATGCATAAGAATCACAACTTGCATGCTAACAACTATATCCTCAATGCTACTAGCCATGAATGCAAACTTATTGAAATAAACAAGCAAGCACAGTCTACCATCAAGATTTTTTTAAAATTTAATCCTATCCTCCCTTGCAAAAGCAAATCATCATCTACCCTATCATAATCTTTGCTAGCCCGGAATAATTTATACACTCCTCCATTCATCTTCCCCTTACACTGGCCCTAAAGTTCGCTTTTTAGCCATCTCACCAATCTAGCAAGCTATACTTTTATTTTTGCCTTTATACTTTTTAAGCATATTGCAAGATGACTTATCTTTTCACACAGCTAGCTCGCTTAGATTTTTTTTAGAGGGCAAATCAAACATATCTTTTCCCACAGCCCATCATCACTTACTATCATGCAAGAAAGCTATATAGACAAAGAACTTCAAAAGCATATAAATCTTATTCAGGCTTTCAAAATTATAATAAAACAAGTGAATCTTCATAATTGCAAGGGAATCAAGGCAAAAAAATCTTCATAATTCCCACTAAACTAGATTTTTAGTCCAAGTGGGAGTTTGTTGAGTTTTATGTCCTAAAACTCGTAGATAGTGAATGATTAACGAATTATACACTTGTATCAATAAAGTGGTATTGAGGTTTATGCAATAAAGTGTTATTGTCATATTAAGTCTAGAATTGCACAATATGACCCAAATCCAATAAACTAAGATCCAATGTTGTTTACATGTAACCTGAACTAGTATGTGGGGACATACGGGGATTGGTGTTCAAGTAACAACCTAAAAGGTCTATAGTACAGGGATAAGGTTGGGTACCTTATCCTAGTAACACTATGTGATACGACTCGCTTTGTATTCGATACAGACGTATTGATCAAAGGCGTCCATGTAGGAGACATACGAGCAGGGGTATCCTATGCAATGAGTTTGCATAAAACCGGACCACGAAATAGTAAACCACTAGATGTAACACCGTTAACTAGTTAGGTTACTGATTCAATAGGATGACCTAGGTAACTCAGTCTTAATCCTGAGTGTGTCATGAACTCCTTCTCACGAGGGATTGTCCTTTGATTACTACGGGTGAGAGTAGCCTGCACGCCGACTCAATAAGCCTACCTTCTTGGGGACAAGACCGAGTGGGGGGCTGGGGACATACAATACAAGATGGAATTCACTCCTTCCCCTATTGGGACAAGTAGATGTGTGTTCCCTTAAGGGCCGATTCCTGGTCTTGAACAAAGGCGCGCCGTCCTCTCCTGGCCTGAGAGGAACTCCTATTTAGTGGTTGGATCCTAAACAACTTGTTCATTAGAGGGATCAGTGGTACTTAAGGATACAAAGATAACCCAGGGGTAAAACGGTAATTTGACCCATCTGGTGTTACGAACACATGTGAATGTTTGACTTACTGCATTGGTCGATATCCGTGGACACAGAAATATTCTACAGTGAGAAGAGTGCAGCTGTGGGTCTTTAGTGGAGTGACCCGCAGTTAACGAATGTTGATTGACTCGATTAATGAGTTTAGCTTATCAATCTCGTATCGTTGGAATTTCTTATTTGTAGGTCTATTAGGTCTACCTACTAGCTCATAACAGGTTCTGAGATAATATAGTCTTGATTATTAAAGGAAATTTAAGTTAATTGTATTTTGATGCAATTAATATAATGTATGGATATACATTATAGTATAAGTTTAATTAAAGAATTAAACTTGATAATAAAATTAATTTTGGATATGATTCAAAATTAATTAATGAGAGAATTATGAATTTAATTATATATACGATATTTGATTAATTCATGAATTAATTAATTAGGAATTAATTAATTAAATTTGGTTAAATATGATTTAATCAAATTAATACTATAGTTAAGATTATTGTACATTTTGATGCACATTAAAACTATAGGTTAAATGAGAGAGATAAAATTGAATATGATTCAATTATAAAATTAATTAAATAGTTGATATTTTGATTAATGTGGGATCAATTAATTTAAATTAATTGAATGGCCTATTTAATTCAATTGAATATGATTTAATTGAATTAAAACTATATGTTATAATTCATTTAATTAAAATTGGTTTAATTAAATTAATTATAATTAATTAGATAATTAATTATTATTATTTAAATAATTATTAATTATTATTTGATAATAATTAAACGGTCCAGATCTAATTGGTTTTTTATCAATGGACAGGATTGGTTAGGGAGTTATCCTAACCTAATCCTACATAATGGATGATGGGGTTTCCCTGACTCCTGGCTTTTCTCTCATTCACGAAAAAAAAAACACACAGAAGGGATTCTCTCTGATCTCTCAAATTCTCTCTACCAACAACCAACAACTACATTGCTAGAAATTCCCTCCAAGACAATCTTTGGGTTCCCACAAGTCGGTTCTCAATAAATCCAAGAGGATAGCGGGTGCTTCTTGCGAGGTGGTGTCCATTGGAGGAATCCTTGGAGCATTCTGCAGTTTTGATCGTCAAAACATGTAACTTTTTGGTTTCTAAAATAGTGTTAGATAAAAAATTCCAGCATTCTTAATCTGATTTTTCGAAATCGTTTTCTTTTTGTTTCTTTGCCAATGTATCGATTTTTTGTAAACAAAATTGTGAAACAAATTGGTGTTGATTGTTTCTGCTGCGAAAGGGATCTTAACCCTTCATTGGTATCAGAGCCAAATCGTTTGATCAATTTTGTTTTTTCGAAAATTGCATTGGTTGGATTAGTGAGATCATTATGCATTTTGAATGTTTGGTTTGGTTAAAGACTGTTTAGGTGTTTTGGCATTAGATTTACAATTTTTGTATGATTTGATCATGTAAGGGCCCATGTTTTTGGGGCAAATTATTGTAAATCCTTCCTTATAAGTCAGTGTCTAGTATTTAGGAGTCAATTTTGTTGATTTCTGTTTGGATGGGGATGAATTTGGGCAAAAACGGATGCTGGAATCGAATGACAAAATGTTGTCCAGAGGCGTAGCATCGCGACCCTACTCAATAGAGTCGCGACGCTGTAGAACGAACGCGGAACGGAACGAAGATTTTTCGGGTCAGCGTCACGACGCTATGGCTTCAACGTCTCGACGCTGGCGGCATTTTCGCTCAAACACGCGGGTCAGACGCGAGATCATGCAGATTGATTAAAAAAAAAGGAAAATCGAAAAATCAATTATTGCGTTCGTTGAAGCTCGAACATGGGTAGCTAGAGCAGTTGGCATCAGACGTGCCTATCAAGCGTGAGTTCGGGAGTTTGAGGCGGTTTGTTTACAGTTTTTTTTTCGTGCGCGCGTGAGGGATTATGTGTGGTTCAGAGTTGGTTTCGCTTCGGTTCATTGAGGGTTTGGTTCGGTTCAAGGCTCTTTTGTCTAGTTCATGAAGAATTTGGTTCGGTTTGAGCAATTTGGGTCCAGTTTGGGTGATTCTGACACGGTTCGGGTTGGTTCTGGACGGTTCGAAGTGGTTCGAGGCGGTTCAGACCAATTACAAGGCGGTTTAGGGCTAGATTTTTAATTATTATTGTAATTTTTCATTATTTTTGCCCTAGGGTGCCAAAATACCGGTCTTTATAGCTATTTATTGCTTTATGAATGTCATTTAGCTAAATCCCACCATAGGTTAAGCATGTTTTCATGCATATTTATGTTATAATTGTTATAATGTATGGTATTTATGCATGATTTAAATTTCATGAGTTATTTAGTATAATTATTATATTAAATATATGAAATTGGAAAAGCATGATGCATGACATTAATTAGATATATATAAAATGTTATATTATATTAATGTAGCATGCATGCTTAGATTTATTTTCATTAATATAATTAGTTATATTATGGATGAAAATAAAACATCAATGCTCGTTTTCATGTATGATTTGATATAAATTGTTATATTAATTTAATGAAAATGGAATAGCATTGAGCATGACATTAATTAGATTAATATAAGGGTTATATTATATTAATGTCAAAATTTCATGTAATTTAATTTCGTTAATGATTAATTAATATAATCGTCATTATATTATCGATATCGACGTCATAATTATATGGTGTTTAATAACTAGAATTAGATTGTTATTAGGAAACACCATAGAAGCATGTTACAGGGCTAATCATTAAAATTTTATAATAGTTATAAAATTGATTAGAAACCGTCAACCTATAACAAAGAGTTGCATGCAAAAATAGGACCTTAGGTTAAATTGAATTAATTTTAAAATGTTTAAAATTAATTAGACCTAAGCTCATTTTAATTCTAATAGGATTAGAATTATATTCTTACTTAGGATTAAAATAGTTTTAATGTACTAAGTAGGAAAAACATTACTATGGTTATAAGGGAACTCTCCCGGTGATCTTCTGTCTAGGCTGAGGGTATTTAAGTTGACGGTTACGGAACACCTCCTACCTGGGAACAGATCCGGAACTTGAGTTGAATTAATCATAGTCTAATGTTAGCATGCAATGTCACTAGGTAATTAAATGAGTTTAATTCACCTAAACATTAGAGTAAAGACCTATATATAAGCGTTATAATAGGCTAGACTTAATTGACTTAGCCGGGTTTATCTAAGTTGAATAACCCTAAAATAGGACATTTCAGTGGGAGAAAAAAATATAAAAACAAGATTTTCATATCGAGTTTTTACTCTCACGTCCCCCTTGTGTTACCACCGTGAGATCCATGCTCGACTTCGTGTCGCCTTTGGCGCGGCCTCCCTTCGGAAAGTGTTTGCATGGGTCAATAACAAGGTGAATGGGGAGAATGTCTATAGTAAGTGGGAGCAGGACACGTGTCAATATATCCTATGGTCTCCACCCCTAGGTTGCACCATGAGATTCTTATGATCCGCCTGCGTGTCGTCCTGGAGCGACCATCCCTTCGGAGGGCCTGATCATAGGTTTCAGAACACCGCGAACTCTAGAAATGGATAGGGTCACTTAGGTTAATTACCAACAGTTGTCTTTCCTTTTGGTAGCCTGTTGGTGCGTACCTCTAGGATCTGAAAGTGGGAGGGTTACACTTACGGGGATGAGTTAAATGTGTTAACTAATCCTTAACCGAACAACGGTAACTAAAACACTAACGGAATATGAGTTATTCTGGTGTTAGGGTTTGGTTGAGATTGTCTCAATTCAGAGGAGGAGTAGCTGACCACCCTTCGGTGGTTGTTGTTCTAAACCTTTGAAGTATCGTTGCAATAACTAAATCAATAGTTTTATAGGGTTTCTTTGATTGCTGTTTGTTTTTGCAGAATTTGATTGGATTATTTGTAATGGGTTAGTGCGCTTAATAATACAAGTAATTTGTTGTTTTAGTGATAATTTCTATGTGCATTGTCTTACGCCAATTTATTAATAACGGTTTAAGACACAACTAGCTTAAACGACAAACCTGTGGCAAATGATATTAGATTAGTCTTGAGTGAGGAATGTCCTTAGGCCCAAATGTCTAGTTCATCTTGAATCGTTCATGATGATTATGACATTAACTGCCTAGCCAAAACCAATGACAATAAATGTGATTTATTAGTCATTGAAACGTGCATAGTGGAAAATGATGATACAACCTGAATTTTTAATTCAGGTGCCACTTGTCACGTTTGCTTTTCCTTTTAACGAATAAGCTCATGGCAACAGTTGCAATTAGGTGAAGATGACTCTCAGATTTTGATCTGGAGAGTATGTCTCGGCTTTGGCAGAGGGAACATTATGTTATTTTATCCAGTGGGAGAAAATACACATTATTAGATAATGTGTATGAATTTCCTAAAGATTAACAGAATTTTGATTTCTGTATCGTATATGCTGGAACAATACTCTATACCTTTCTCTGCTAATGCAGTTTTATTTTAAGAAAGGGAGTTGACATTTGTTCAGCATTACTGGAAAATAACTTATGTGTTTTAAGACTAATCGAGAGTAAAACAAGTCATGAGCACTGAGTTGTTTAAGATTGCTTATACTCAGAGAAATAAAGGCAAAGTATATCTCCTAAAGAAAATACATTTCTTTGGTTCTTAAGGTGTTAGGCTATTTTTGATCTCAATATGATTGGGAGCTTAGTCTAGAGTATACTTCTAAGTTAGTTAGAAGAACACTCTCTAATACCAATTAAGTTATGCCTTATGGACAATATGACTGATAGATTTTTTACTGGAAAAGAACTAAAAGAGCCAAAGAGCCCTTGGAGCTAGTACATTTGGATCCTTGTGGTCTAGTATGTTAAAGCAGTGGGAGGGTATGAATAATTCATCTCATTTATGGATGATTATTCAAAGGTATGAGTATCTCTACCTAACGCAATTTCAGTTTGAAGCTCTTGAGATATTCGAAGGGGCTTAAGACTGAAGTTGAAAACTTGTTAGGTGAGATAATAAAAACATTTTGGTCTGATCAATGTGTTGAGTATAGGGACTTGAGATTCTAGGACTATTTGATAGTTCATGGAATCACATCCTAAATCTCAGTTAGGAGTAATAGAACCCTATTGGATATGGTTCAATCCAAGTTGAGCTATGCTCAATTGCCTAACTCGTTTTGGGGTCATGCAGTGTGACTGCAGCGTGTATTTTGAACAACGTTCCATCAAAAGTGTTTCTGAAACACCTTTTGTGTTGTGGATAGGACGTAAAGATTGTTTACGTTCCTTTAAATTTTGGGGTGTCCAGCACTTGTGCTTGTGACTAACCCAAAACAAATTGGAATATCGTTCTAAATTATGCCTAATTGTAGGGAATCCCAAAGGAACCGAGGAGAATATACTTCTTCAATCCATAAGAGAATAAAGAATTTGTATCCCTAAGGTAATAACCATAGTCATGCAATATCTAACTAAAGTGTATTCAATGCATTGGGTCAGATTTAACTCCTATTTGGCCTTTGTTCCCAAAAACCGTTAGAAGGCTAAGTGAGTACCATTATGCACATTTCTGTGACTCGACTCCGACATAGATAATTCACGAATGCAACCTATAACCCTATAGTCGATATAGGGTGCCTTAGGCAGCTTTCCCTATACCGCCGAACAATCTCTTTCGAGCTTTTTCTCCTATATCACCTTTATGAGAACCGATATCGTTTGTCCCTTTCGAGATCAAACTCACATAGCATGCAAAGTCTAAGTGATCAAATTAAACTCAGCAAGATTAGAGTGATAATCAATAAAGAATGACATGCATTGAACACAACTTAAGCAAATAAGACACTTTCAAGCCATTAAACCATAAGGGAATTCACCACATTGAACTCCTCAACGAGATTTAGCTACTCATGATGGGATAAAAAGCAAATGAACACATTTTCATTGAAATAAGAATGTAAATAATACAGAATAATGAAAAGATTCAAGAGCTGGAAATAAAGGAGATAGCTAAATATTATGGGTTTTCTATTTACTCAATCCTTCTAGAGTTCGCTAAGACACTCCACTCTCTCACTTTTACAAGATAGGAATCGATGAAACTCTCTACAAACCACAAGGTTTGATGTCTAATTCAGGTTAGAATTTGGTCATCTAAGAAGGACCTCGGGCATCCCTACTCATTGGCGTCGAGCCAGGGTTCTGTCACCACCCTTTTCTTCCAAGTGAGTTCTGCTTGAATTTGACTTCGAATCTCAAGCTTATATAGTGTACAAAGTGGTTGAGGAGCTGCGAAATAGGTGCTGGAAGGTTGTCTAATCAGTTTCGGGGTCAAAACAGGCAGTTAGGTGCGAAGAAGACTCGTCAACAACGACTCGCCGACGACTCGGAACGGTCTCGGATTTTTCCAGAAATGCGGTCGCATTTCATTTTTGCCTTCCTCGCATTTCTGGGGAATTCCAACTTTTCCTCTATTTTTCTGCACAGCAACAAACTAAGTCAAATTCTCTTAAAATCAAGTCTTTTTATGCATAAATGAGTTAAATTTGACAAAAGTGATTCTCAACACCCTAACTTATCAAAGTAAGCATATTTTTAGCCCGGGAACAGTAAATTGATCACAACATACAACATTTGGTTAAGATATGAGCTAAATATAAGGGTAAAATAGGTATATTTTTTACCCTTATCATACCCCCAAACTTAACTCATTGCTTGTCCTCAAGCAATTGCCAGTCACAATGTCTGAGTTTCCTAGGCATGAAGATTTGTATTGTTCTTTTTCAAAGCAAAACTCTCTCTCATCCATTCTAACTAACATGCTTAAACTACCTAACTTCTACTCATAGAGCCTAATATAGTCCTTTTAGTTTAAGAAAACAATCTTTAGGAAAACAAAAGCATATATGAATTACTAGACCTTTTCCATCTCCCCCAAACTTATTTAACTGCTAGTGCTCCTTTTATTCAACTTCTTTTTCTCCCGAGAGCATCCTTGCTGTCATCTTTACCTTCGTTCTAGCTTATTGACACTTTGTGGTGAAGATATCTAGCTACGAGCAAAGTTCACAAGCTCGGAATGATACTCACTTCCCTAGGTAAACCTTTCATGCAGTGGTAAACCATAGGTATCATGAATGCCCCTGGTTACTCAGTAAACCCTAGGAAGGAGGAGTAACTCTCGGTTTTTTTTTCTTTTTTTCTTTTTTTTTTTCACATATTGAGCACATATTCTTTTCCAGCAGTACAAATTTACAAAAGATATTTACATAGTAAAGCATAAAGCACCCCCCCAAACTTAAAGGTAGACAATGTCCTCATTGGCTTGTTTTAGAGGCATGGGCTTAACATGAGGCTTTTTGTTTTCAAAACATCAAGGCTAAACTCTCCTAGAGTGTTAGAAAGCTTAAACACGAGGAAGTTTAGACTCTAAGAAAAATTGGTAAAGAAAAAGACTAATGGAAAGCCTATGACTAGAAAACAGCTCAATTGTGATGGTGGCACTTTTGAGATAGAACAAAGCTCTAGTTTTCATCATCAAGGACTTAAAAGAAAACTCCTTTGAAAACATGATTTTCTTCCAAAACATTTTAAAGCAAATATTCTCTAAAGTTGATTTTTTTTTTCTTCCAAAAGTTCATAGATAAAGCTCAAAAACAACAAGCAGAATTTTTCAGGAAAATATCTAAAACCAAAGTTTATTTATCCTAAATTATTCACCAACTATCTAAACTACCCTACGATCACAACTATTAACAAACTAAACAATTAAAAGCAATCAAAACAGCAAATTAACACAACTAAAAACAAAATGCAAACATGCTAAAACTAAAAAAACAGCAAGCAACAAAAATAGTAAACAATATTATTCACAAAAAATTTAAGTCAAAGGGGATCAGAAAACTCCCCTATTCCTCGTCCGAGGAACTCTCTTTCTCTTCATCATCTTCATCATCGTCTTCCTCTTCATCAGAATCTTTCTCTTCTTTAGGCAGCAGCACTGAGGGAAATTTGGAAAGACCGGAGCGATACTCGGGGCAATAGAGAGATAGAACTCTCTAATAGCTTCATCCCTCTCCTTTGCATATGCCCAACATGTCTTCAGGTTCTCCCTGATTTGATCAAGCTGGCGGTAGGCAATGGCTAGGGCTTCTGACGATGGCGAAGGCCCTGTGAAAGGAGTGTGCTGGGATGGAGAAGCTACATTCGGCCCTGTAGGTGGAGTAACCTGAGATGTAGAGGCTTTGTCTTTCCTCTGGATGCTATTCCACTAGAGCTTCCCGATCAAGGACAGGTCGATGGTCGGCTTGAAGAAGTGACGCTTCTCGTCCTTGCCTGGAACGATCTTCACCCTTTGGCAAAGTTGGGTGATGAGTGATCCAAAGAAAAACTTGCCTGCTCGCTTTCTCCCACAGGCTAAAATCTCGTCCCTGATTATGCTCCCTACGTTGATCTCCAACCCCTTCATAAGGCAATAGAGTAGCATCACTCTATCCACTGAAATTGTGTTGTCGTGGGTTGTTGGCATCAAGCGATTTTTGATGAAGTGAAGCCAAACTGCCGATTCTGGCTTTAGGTCGCTTGGCACTAAAGACCACTTTCGTTTGTGATTCTTTCCATTGAACCCCCTTGTTGGCCACAAGTTTAAGAGCTTCCTTCATTTGCTTGGCCGAAGGGTTCCTTATAACGTCGTTCCCTCTTGGGTTCCAGGTGCCTTGATCCTGTACACCCTATTAATCTCGACTGAGGAGAAACTGACCATCTTCCCCCTCATAACCGCCATGCTAATACTTTCCTCCCTCAGGCCAGCGTAAAACTCTCGAACTAGAGGCACAACAGCCTCCTGAGGGTGAGCACAGAAGTTCTGCCACTTGTATTGAGATATGATCCTGCTCGCGAACTCTGACAGTGCTCTTGCTCTGTTAGAGAATCCTTTTTCATTGAGGAAATCTCTCTTCTTCATGATCTCCATCGTTTCCTGAAAATTAACATCTCTAAATACCTCAGGGAATGGATTTCTGGGAGATGCGGCCTTGGGTGATTTACCCTTTGGCTTGACGGGTGAAATGGTAGGAGGAACTGCAGGAGAGGCGTCCATGGACCTTGTCCTCGGCCTCTTGGCAAATATTGGGTCATTCTTGTTCTTTGTCCTCCTCTCAACCTTAATCTCTCTCTTCCTCTTTCTTCTCAACGCTGCAGAGATAAGGACTTGATCGCCATCTAGTTCCCTTATCTCTGAATCAGATTCTTTATCAGAGTCAGTGGAGGTCTCGACCTCCTCATCTTCCTTTTCCTCTTCGTCCCTCTTCTCTCCCGAAGAGGTGCAATTAGCAGCTGGTGGGTCATTCGTAAATAGAGGCTCAAAAACCTCTTCAGCTGGCTGATAGATAGTGGCCTCGGCTAGGCCTTCTTCAGTATGCGGCTCAGATGCGGTCGCATTCTGGCCTTCATTCTCCACTTCTCTTTCTTTTTCTTTTTCTAAATTTTCTTCAGTTGGCCCCTATTGGGTCTTTTCTTCTACCCTTCCTTGCAGTGCTTCAGCCTCACTTTGAGCCTTGTGGAGTGGCTCAAAGGTTGCAAGGAAGTCTTCAGCCTCCTTCCTTCTTTTTTCATCTTCTTTCAGCTCTTCTCTTCTCTTTTTCTCTTCCTCAAGGAGTTGCAAATCCATAGCTGCCCTCCTGAGGTTTTCCTCATATTTTCTTTCTTCCTAAGCTTCTAAGGCCCTCTCAGCCTCTTGTTCTTCTTCTCTCCTTTTTTTCTCTTCTCCACGGTCTCTTTCCTTTGCAAGCTCGTCTTCCTCAACCATTTTCTGATTTTCCATCTCTCTCTCATCCTCAATCTCTTTCAAAGCATCCTGTTCAGCCTTGTACCCTTCAGCAATCGCAAGAGCCTTTGCCACTGCTTGGCGAATTATCCCTTCGAATACGTCCGGAGGCTTCCTTGCGGTTTTGAGGGGTTTAACCTTAAGCGGTTTTCACTGCAAGAAAAAGAGGGGTTAGTTGAAGGTTCAGAAACCTTACCCATTGAAGCTTCCCCTTACTGAGAGCTTCCAGCTGCCTTGGCGACTTCTTTTTCATCTTGTCGATTTCCTTCCTCTTCAAGGGCAGCACGTCTCTGAGCACCCATCTCTCGGATTATCGCAAACCACTCTCGCAAGCGTTTCTTGAACTGTTGAGCGGCTGGTTTTTGAGTTTGATGGACAGCGGCGGCGCGCGTGAACCTCCTTGGCGTAGACAAACTCGACATCTCCCTCGAACTAGCCGGCATTGCCGAAGCAGATGGAGTTGGAGCGTTGGATGCTTGGCTCACGGCCGCTGGTGAGAATCCCGTGGGTCTCGTCCTTCGTGTGCCTTGCATGGGCGTTTCGGGGTTCTCCTCTTGTCGTCGCACGCTAGCTTCAGTTTCGTGGGTTGCTTGAGAACTGAGAACTAGTGTTCTTGCGTGAGGATGACGATCCTTGAGTGTTCTTCATCTTCTTTGAGCGTGGGTCTTTCGGTTTCACGATGGAGAATATGGAGAGTTGAGGGTTTGACTTGAATGCAAAGGTTTGGTGTTTGGTGAAGAGAAAACGACTTAAGTCAAGCTATTTATACTTTTCTAATTAGGTCACATGCAGGTCAAACGAAATTCGTGACTCGCTTTTTATTCAGACAAATGCGATCGCGTTCCCAAATACACTGGGGAGAAATGCAATTGCATTTCACCCAGTTTTTCTGCTTTGATTTTTTTTCTGCCTTTTCTCTTTTCCTTTGCTTTCTCCTCTTCTCTGAAACACTCATAAACAAGTTAGAAAGCTCATATTGTAAACCCGAGACTTTCCTTGGATCATTTAATCTTGTCATCTATTGTGGTTTCATGGTTGAACTTAAGTTGTTGGGATTTACCAAGTTAAAAGAAGAAAGAAAAGAAAAGGAAAGGAAAAGTAAAAAGAACAAAAGTGAAAAAAAAAAAGGGAAAATGGGAATGGACAGCAAGACACCACCACCGACAGCCTTCTTTACCAGCACATTACCATCCATTTTTCCATAATTTTCCACCCAAAATTTCAGAGCACTTGAGGGAGAGAGTGAAGGAGGAAGAAGAAGAAGATTTTCGTGGTTTGAGGTTGAAGAAGATAGGAAAAGCTCATGCAAAGCCAGCCATAGCAGAATCTGGGTTCAACCTGTCAACCTCTGGTTTTTTATTCGGTTTGAGCTACACAGAAGGAGCTAAGAGGTGAGGTTTGATGTTCTTGAAAGTTAGTTCAATTTCTAACAAATTTTATGAAGGAAGCTTGAGCTAAATCGTATGAGAAGTTAATGGTTTTTGGAATGGAAAACAGAGCACAGGATTTTCGAGCAAAGCAGGAGGATCTCTGGTTTTCTCTGGTTTTTCGAGCATTTTGGGGTGTAAAAGTTGAATCAGAAGCTCTATTTTGTATGGTTGGAAAGCTTATTCAATTTCCTACAACTCTCATGAATAATTCGTGAGCCAAAAATGACTTGAAGTAGGTTTAATTTCAGGAGGAAGATAAAGGGTAGCAGAAAACCTCGAATCTGTCTTGTCTGTGTTCGGGGCGTTTCTGGGCCAATTGGTTGGGAATATCGTTTTCATTCCTTCAGGTAAGTTGTAGAGTGTTCGAACATGAAGAGTTTGATGTATAGTAAATTAATTTTGGTTAAGTATTGAAGAAGTTATGGGTGTTGGAAGTTAGGGTATAGAATCTGGAAAATCTGGAAAGTAGAATGTGAATGTGATTCTTAATCCAATTGTTTAAAAATTCATGAGCATGGAAAGACAAAGCTATCTATGGTTCTAATGCTCGGTTTTGGTTGTTTGACAGGCCAAGAGGAAATAGGTCGAGTCTACAGACCAGGAAACTAGCTAAGACTGTGAGTGACAAAACGAATTTTGAAAATTGTTTCCAAACGGTTGCACATGTTTAGATGTTTTACATGCTTTCTATAAATGATACATGGTTTTTATGAATGGTTTCAAGCTTAAGTTATGAGCTTAGATTTTCTAATGAGATTTATAAATGACCACGTGATTATTGAATTTCAGAAAAATAGTTGAAACGACATCCTTTTAAGTCAAGCATGCGTTAGCAAGAATTATTTAAAGATTTTCGGTTTTTCCACGAGCAAGCTGAATAAGCTTGAGTTTTACGAGAGATAACGATAAACAGGCATGTTTTAATGTTTTCATGTGGTTTTCTGAGATTTCTATTGACTACATGACTGAGATATTGAGCCCGAGGCTATATGGTATCGTGTGCACACAGGTTATATTCTGTTGTTGACGTTGAGTGTACTCCGTGACAACGATGCTGTCGTGAGTGCTGGGCGGGCCCCACTACATCGTAGGACTAGTAAACGTTGGTTGTACTGGGCGTGCCCTACACAACGTAGATCGATCATGTTAGTTAAAACGTTTGATGTACTTAATATGCCTTGCTAGATTTTTAATGACGAACTTGCGAGATGTTTTGGAAAGCCTTTATCCTTACACGTTTATGTTAAACGCTTTGATTGAGCATATTTATACGTTTAAAGGCTTATCACGTGTTTTGACTTCCGGATTTAGAGTTTTAAAGTTAGTCACTCACTGGGCTTCATAGCTCACTCTTTTCAAAATGTTTTCCCACTTTTCAGGTAGAGATCGAGCTTCCGGTGCCTGATACACTGCCAACGTCTGCTAAAAGCTCCAGATCAAGCTCCAGTACGTGGGTGGAGTTGTATATTGAGTCTGTCTATTACGTAAATGTTTTGTAAGGATTGGATAATTTAGTCCTAGAGGTCGTGGTTGTATAAACCTTAGTTGTATATGTTTTTGGTTGTGATATCTATATCAGGTTATTATCCGAACCATGTCAGGGCGGCACCTCGTGTTTGTTGAAAGTTTTTTTTCAGGGATTCCGTTGTGTTTTGTTTCATGTAGAATGTTTTATATCTATGATTAGTATGTTTATCAGGTTCAACGTTCAAGAGGGTCAGCGGGTATCGTTAGAGGGGGACGATGTCCGTTGGCTTCACGCCATCTTTCGGGCTAAGCTAGCAGGTAGTCCGGGAGGGGGTGTGACAACTTGGTATCAGAGCAGCTTGCTCCATGGGAAATGAGGCATGGTAGTTAGTGCTAAGATAGAACTAGCGGAGTATGGTCTGAGTATTGTTGAGAGTGAGTCCAGTCAGGACTAGAATGTGGGTATAAGTTTAGTATCATGCATCTGAGTTAAGTATCTATAGCATGTCTGGTGTGTTGATATGTTATAGGAGTCATGCCACACGTACCAGCAGACGACGCAGGCAGAATCAGGACGGGATGCAGGATCCTACCCAAAGTCAATCTGAAAGGGGATCCAGTACCCCGAGAGGTCAGAATGAGGCAGGGAGTGAGCGATTTGCTAGATCCGCACAGGAGATCGGTAGGCCAGAGAAAGCAGGGCCTAGTGATCCGGAAAAGACGTATGGGATTGAACGGTTGAAGAAATTAGGAGCCACAGTGTTTGAGGGTTCCACGGATCCAGCTGACGCCGAGGTCTGGTTGAATATGTTTGAGAAATGCTTCGACATGATGAGTTGTCTTGAGGAGCGAAAAGTCAGATTAGCCACATTTCTTTTGTAGAAGGAGGCGGAAGGATGGTGGAAGTCCCTTATAGCCAGGCGTAGTGATGCACGTACGTTTGATTGGCAGACATTCAGAGGCATATTCGAGGAAAAGTACTATCCCACCACATATTGTGAGGCAAAGAGAGATGAGTTTCTGGAGCTGAAACAAGGGTCACTTTCACTGGCCGAGTACGAAAGAAAGTATACTGAGCTTTCACGGTATGCCGATGTGATCGTGGCATCTGAGAGTGACAGGTGTCGCAGGTTTGAGAGAGGGCTGCGTTTTGAGATACGTACCCCAGTTACCGCTATTGCCAAGTGGACGGATTTTTCCCAGCTAGTAGAGACTGCCTTACGTGTGGAGCAGAGTATTATAGAGGAAAAGTCGGCTGTGGAGCCCAGTCGTGGAGCTCCAACAGCTACTGGTTTCCGAGGTCGTGAGCAACGGAGGTTCACACCTGGACTGAATGTTTCAGGCAGTCAAGACTTCAAGCGTCGATCTGGTGGCCAATCATCGAGGCAGATGAGTTCGGGTAGTGCCTATCAGAGGCAGAGTTAGAGAGCCCCCAGTCAGTCTGCGAGTTCAGTAGCAAGACCGCGGACGGGTCAGGAGTTCGTTGCTAGTGAATCCAGGAGAACCTCATGTGTAAGTTGTGGCAAGAATCATCGGGGTCAGTGTCTTGTTGACGCCGGTGTGTGTTACCAGTGTGGACAACCAGGGCATTTCAAGAGGGATTGTCCACAGCTGAGGGCAGCAGTTTAGAGGGACCAAGGAGTTGAGTCCCACACAGTTGAGCAGCCGAGAGTCTTAGCAGGCGTAGGAGAAGGCACCAGTGGTGCAAGGCAAAAGGGAGTTGTGGGGAGACCTAGGCAGCAGGGAAAAGTCTACGCCATGACTCAACAGGAAGCAGAGGATGCACCAGACGTGATCACCAGTACGATTTTGATTTGTAATGTACCTACACATGTTTTATTAGATCCAGACGCTACGCATTCCTTTGTTTCTAGTATATTTTTAACTAAGCTGAATAGGATGCTAGAGCCTTTATCTGAGGAGTTAGTCATATACACACCAGTTGGCAATGTTTTATTAGTCGATGAAGTGTTACGTGATTGTGAGGTTGTAGTAGAAGGTCTCTGTATGTTAGTGGATCTTCTTCCCCTAGAGTTGCAGGCGTTGGATGTAATTTTGGGAATGGATTTCTTATTCACTCACTATGCTTCTATGGATTGCCATAGGAAGGAAGTGACTTTTAGGAAACAGGTTTGACTGAAGTTCTTTTCAGGGGTGAGAGGAAGATTATTCCTACGAGTACGATTTCAGCTCTGAAAGCTGAGAAGTTGTTAAGGAAGGGTTGCATAGCGTTTCTTGCACACGTAGTAAAGGTGCAAGTAGAAAAGCTGAAACCAGAAGATATTTCTGTGGTGAACGAATTTCTTGATGTTTTTCCAGCTGATCTATCGGGTTTGCCACCTGATAGAGAGGTGGAGTTCACTATTGAATTGTTACCAGGAACAGCACCTATTTCACAGGCACCATACATAATGGCTTCGAGCGAGCTTAAGGAGCTGAAGGTGCAGTTGCAAGAACTAGTTGACAAGGGATACATCAGGCCTAGTGTATCACCTTGGGGAGCTCCAGTGTTATTCGTGAAGAAGAAAGATGGTACCCTGAGATTATGCATTGATTACTGGCAGTTAAACAAGGTCACGATACGTAACAAGTATCCTCTACCACGCATTGATGACTTGTTTGACCAGTTAAGGGGAGCAGCAGTGTTCTCTAAGATTGATCTGAGGTTAGGATACCACCAGTTGAAGGTTAGGGAATCAGATATTCCTAAGACAGCATTCAGGGCGAGGTATGGGCACTATTAGTTTTTAGTGATGCCATTCGGTTTAACGAATGCTCCAACAGTTTTCATGGACCTCATGAACAAGATCTTCCATCAGTAATTAGATCAGTTTGTGATAGTGTTCATCGACGACATACTAGTTTACTCAATTGACAGGAAAGCCCATGAGGAACATCTGAGGATTGTTCTACAGACACTACGTGATAAACAGCTATACGCTAAGTTCAGCAAATGTGAGTTCTGGTTGAATCAAGTGGTGTTCTTAGGGCATGTAGTTTCAGCGGACGAAGTTAGTGTTGATCCGCAGAAAGTGGAAGCTGTTGTCAGTTGGGAGAGACCAGCTAGTGCAACAGAGGTACGTAGTTTCCTAGGCCTAGACGGATATGATGACATGCAAAAATGTCATCATTTTCCTATTAATTTTAGCTAGTTTTGTGCATGAATTGTGAGCTTTAATGTATTTTTATGTTAATTTTGTAGAAAACCGAGTTTGAGAAGCAAAACCAAGAATTTTACCAATTTTGGGCATAAAAAGAAAACTTTGGGCCATAAAAGAAGAAAAGAAAAGAGAACATTTGAAGTAGAGGCCCAAAAAGCCCAAAAGAAAGAAGAAAGGAGGCATAAATCCGTGTTTAAGGCTTCTAGAAGGCCTAGCGTCGAGACGCTAGGACTACAGCGTCTCGACGCTAGGTGATCAGCGAGGAAAAATCCAGAATCGCGGTAGCGTCGCGACGCTGCGACAACTTCTGCTCCAAGAAAGTATGACATCAGAGCGTCGCGACGCTGTGACGTAGCGTCTCGACGCTACCGACTTGTTCAGCAAGAAATGTCCAGCCCCTTTACCTATAAAAAGCCCCCTCTCCCAAGGTGAAAATCATCCCATTTTTGGGGAGCTCTCCCCTAGCTCAATAGAGAAGAAAAGAGAGAAGAGTTGTGAGGAAAAAGGAGGAATCGAGCGAGATTCCAAGGCTCGGATTCGAGATGTTCGTAGCAGGAGCGTGGGATCAACTTATCGGTTATTTCTTCCTTACTTCTTTGTAATTTCTTATTTTAATTTGAGTTAGGCCCATGGATCAAGATCATTTTGGCAAAATTATTCCCAATTGTGAGTAGATCTTGAGACCTAGGGTCGTTACTCTAGCTAATTGGATATTGTAGCGCAATTACTTGGATTATGTAATGAATTTCTTCATATTTCATCTATGCAATTCATTCTTAATGCTTTTAATCTCTTGATCACGGATTAATTGATTTGTTGGTCTAAATTGATACTCGACAGAGAGAAATTAGATTAGATCCAAATTGCATGGCTAATAATTGCTTGGAACACGAGAGTGAAAGAGAATTGTTAGAAATTGATAATGAAGTTGCTTAATGCCATACTATGATTAACTAAGGAGATGGACACATAAATTAGTTATGTTAGTATGAGATGCGGAGGAACTTGAAAGAGAAATCCGCTTATAATCACTTCTAGATTTATGAAATTGAAGATTATTAGTTACATACATCCATGTGATGGAGCTACAAATCCAAGAAAGCTAGTTAACACCCTAGGTCGAGCCCCCTTTGATAGGAAAATTCCTTTTTACTTGCATGTTTCTTTTTAGTTCTTTAATTTTCGCTTTACCAATTCAAGTTGAAATTCTAAATAAAATTAAGACATGATGGTTCTCTGTGCTTAATGGATATAATTCAAATTCCCTGAGGAATCGATACTCGGAATACTTTCCGTTTTATATTACTTGCGATACCGTGCGCTTGCGGTAAGCAACAAGTTTTTGGCGCCGTTGCCGGGGAATTTGTAATTTTTTTTTCCGTTAATATTGAGGATTAAGTGTTTGATTTTAATTTAGAAATTTTATTTTTGCATTTTAAATTTTTAGTTTAAGAAGTTGTGGCAAAATTTGAGGAGTTATAAGGTGGATAATCTGTTCTTTTGAGATTTAATCATGGCAGAAGACAAAGCAATCCGAGATTATTTCTTGCCTGAATTTCCATTAAACTATTATGGAATAGCTTATGAGCCAGTCACTGTCGATAATTTTGAGCTCAAAGCTAGTCTCATTCAAATGGTGAGAGAGAATGCTTTCAAAGGCCATCCATCAGAAGATCCACACAATCACCTAAGATCATTTTTGAATATTTGTGGAACGGTAAAGATGGGAGGAGTTAGCCCTGACTCAATTCGTTTGCAGTTATTCCCATTTTCTTTACAAGATAAGGCTAGAGATTGGTTAGACTCGTTAACCTCAAACAGCATCCTTGGTTGGAATGATTTAGTCAAAGCTTTCCTTGCAAAATTTTTCCCATTAGAAAAGATTACCAAGCTTAGAGCTGAAATTGGAAAGTTTCAACAATTAGAGGAAGAGCAATTATATGAAGCTTGGGAGAGATATAAGGATTTGTTAAGAAAATGCCCACAACATGGATACCCTGATTGGCTTCAAATTCAACTTTTCTACAGTGGGTTAAATAGGAATTTAAAGACAATTCTTGACACTACGGCTGGAGGAAACTTTTTAGCCAAGACTGTCAAGGAGGCGCGAACCATAGTAGAAGAGTTGGCTTTGACAAGTTACCAATGGCAACCAGAGTCCAAAATTAAGGAGAAACTATGTGAAAATGAAGAAGTGAGTGCTTTAAGGTTGCAAGTCGAAGCTCTAACCAAGGCTCTAAACAAGCTCACAGGATCAGAAATTCCAAGTTCGCCTAAAGCTGAATTAAAAGAGGAGTTTAAACCTGAGGAAAAGAAAAGCCCTTTGGAAGAAATGCTAAGAAACTTTATGAATGAGACTAGAAATTTGAATGAAAATGTTCAAGCCAAAGTAGATATTGTTATTAATAAGATGGAAGCAAAAATGGATCAAATGACAATATTTATGAAGGAAATCCAGCAAGGAAATTTATCCAATATCGTCACCATGGACCCACAAGAACAATGCCCTGCCATATCTCTCAGAAGTGGGAAACAGTTAAGAGAAATTGAAAGAAAAGAAGAAACAAAGCCCATCACTAGAAGGACAGTGGATGAGGAAGATGAAAGCAAACCAGAGGAAGAGTCAGCACCATCAGTGCCAGATAAGTCTTCTGATTCTATTCCTTTAGTTCTTAACCAGATTCCTTATCCTCAGAGATTTCAAAAGAAAAAGTTGGATGCTGAATTTTCAAAGTTTCTTGATATTTTTAAACAGCTCCATATTAACATTCCTTTTGCTGATGCTTTGGAACAGATGCCACACTATGCCAAGTTTATGAAGGAAATATTGTCAAAGAAAAAGAAATTCGAGAACCATGAGACAGTAAATATGACAGCAAAGTGTAGTGCCATCATCCAAAAACATCTACCACCAAAATTAAAAGATCCAGGGAGTTTCACTCTTCCTTGTATTGTTGGTAGTTTGTTTATTAAAAAAGCTTTATGTGACTTAGGGGCAAGTATTAACCTAATGCCTTTCAGTGTTTACAGGAAACTCGGTTTGGGGGAACTAAAATCAACTACAATTGCTCTGCAATTGGCAGATCGTTCGATGACATACCCTAAAGGTGTGTTAGAGGATGTTCTGGTCAACGTTGACAAATTCATATTCCCTGCAGACTTCGTAGTGTTAGACATGGAAGAAGACCCCGAAGTCCCCATCATTCTTGGGAGACCATTTTTGGCAACCGCTCGTGCTCTAATTGAGGTACAGAAAGGAACCCTGACTCTCAGAGTAGAAGACGACGAGGTAGTGTTCAACCTTTTTAATGCATTAAAACATCCAGAAGAGGTTAGTTCCTGCTTTTCGATTGATTCAGTTGACGCTATTATCAATGCATGTGTAGAGTCAGAGTCTCCTGTTGATCATTATGAAATAAGCATGCCTGACGTGTTTGGAGATGAATTATTAGATGCTGATCAGGAAAATGCTTTTATTGATAGATCTTTGGGAAGGGAAGAAACTTTATCATTAGATATTTGTGCTCAAGCTGATGTCCCTTCCCCTGAATTAAAACAATTGCCTGCCCACCTACGTTATGCTTTCTTAGGAGACTCTTATACTTTTCCCATTATCATTTCTGCTGATTTAAGTAAAGTAGAAGAGGAAAAATTGTTGGATGTTTTGAAAAAGCATAAATCTGCCTTAGGATGGTCTATTAGTGATATTAAGGGTATTAGTCCTTCAATTGTCATGCATAAAATCTTAATGGAAGATACCTTTAATCCTACAGTAGAACACCAAAGGAGATTAAATCCAGCAATGAAGGAAGTGGTAAAAGCCGAGGTGTTAAAATTATTAAATGCAGGAATTATATATGCTATATCTGACAGCCCTTGGGTGAGTCCTGTTCAAGTTGTGCCTAAGAAAGGGGGAATGACTGTTATAAAGAATGAGAAAGATGAATCCATTTCTACTAGGACAGTCACCGGTTGGCGTGTGTGTATTGATTATAGGAAGTTAAACAAAGCCACCAGAAAAGATCATTTCCCTCTCCCTTTTATTGATCAAATGCTTGATAGGCTAGCTGGGTATCCGTATTATTGTTTTCTTGACGGTTATTCGGGCTATAATCAAGTTGCGATAGCACCTGAAGACCAAGAGAAAACAACATTCACGTGTCCCTATGGTACTTATGCTTTCCGGCGTATGCCATTTGGACTGTGTAATGCTCCAGCAACCTTTCAGCGTTGTATGATGGCCATATTTTCAGACTTTGTAGAAGAGATTATGGAGGTATTTATGGATGATTTTTCTGTTTTCGGTTCGTCATTTGATAACTGTTTACATAATCTCTCTCGTGTTTTACAAAGATGCCAAGAGACTAACCTTGTTTTAAATTGGGAAAAATGCCATTTTATGGTAAAAGAAGGGATAGTTTTAGGCCACAAGGTGTCTGAAAGAGGTTTGGAGGTTGATAAAGCCAAAATTTCCGCTATTGAACAACTTCCTCCGCCTATCAATGTTAAAGGAGTTCGTAGTTTCTTAGGCCATGCAGGGTTTTATAGGCGTTTTATAAAAGATTTTTCAAAAATTGCTAAACCCCTGTGCCATTTGCTTGAAAAGGATGCTCCATTTGTGTTTTCAAAAGATTGTTTGCTAGCTTTTAATCTTTTAAAAGAAAAATTGACTTCCGCACCTATCATTGTTGTGCCTGACTGGAGTCAACCATTTGAAATCATGTGTGATGCTAGTGACTTTGCTCTAGGAGCTGTCTTAGGGCAACGTCGAGATAAGTTCTTTAGGGCTATATATTACGCAAGTAGAACTCTAGATAATGCTCAGCAGAATTACACCACTACAGAAAAAGAGATGCTTGCAGTTGTGTTTGCTTTCGATAAGTTTAGGCCCTATTTGCTTGGTACGAAGGTGATAGTGCATACTGACCACGCTGCTATTCGTTATTTAAGTAGTCAAAAGGATTCCAAGCCCAGACTCATAAGATGGATTCTGTTATTGCAAGAGTTTGACTATGAGATCAAGGATAGAAAAGGTTGTGAAAATGTGGTAGCAGACCATTTGTCTAGGATAGAACATGAAAAGAATATCGCAACCTTTCCTATTAAAGAAGTTTTTCCAGATGAGAGATTATATGCTGTTAAAACTTCTCTTCCTTGGTACGCCGATTTTGTAAACTTTCTTGCAGGAAAAGAAATACCACCAGACTTGAATGCTCAGAAAAGAAAGAAATTTTTCCACGATGTGAAATCCTACCTGTGGAATGACCCATTTCTCTTTAAGGTATGTTCTGACCAAATAATTCGAAGGTGCATTCCAGCAGAAGAAGTAGGTAAGATTATACACGATTGCCATGACTCTCCGTATGGTGGTCATTTTGGACCAACTCGTACGGCAGCAAAGGTACTTCAATCTGGTTTTTATTGGCCTACTTTGTTTAAAGATTGTTATACCTTTGTGAAAACATGTGATAGATGCCAAAGGACAGGTAATATTTCTAGACGCCATGAAATGCCCCTAACCCCTATTCTAGAAGTAGAACTTTTTGATGTGTGGGGCATGGATTTTATGGGCCCTTTTCCCTCTTCCAATGGATACTCGTACATTTTGGTTGCAGTTGATTATGTTTCTAAATGGGTAGAAGCAGTAGCCACTAAGACTAATGATGCACGTGTCGTGTTACGTTTTCTGCATAAAAATATTTTCACTAGATTTGGCACACCACGGGCTATAATTAGTGATGAGGGGTCCCATTTTTGCAATAAATTGTTTGAATCATTACTTAGAAAATATGGTGTCAAGCATAAGACTTCTCTTGCTTATCATCCTCAAACTAACGGTCAAGCTGAGATTTCTAACAGGGAGATAAAGCAAATCTTGGAGAAGACAGTCCGCATCAACAGGAAAGACTGGGCATATAAACTAGACGATGCTTTGTGGGCCTATCGGACGGCTTTCAAAACTCCGATCAGTACATCCCCGTATCGATTAGTGTTTGGTAAGGCCTGTCACCTGCCTGTGGAGCTCGAGCACAAAGCATATTGGGCTATCAAGAAGTTGAACTTGGATGCAGAGAAGGCTGGGGAACATCGACTACTGCAGCTTAATGAATTAGAAGAATTCAGGAACCAGGCGTACGAAAACGCTAAGCTCTACAAGGAAAGAACGGCAAGATGGCATGATCGTATAGTTCAGAAACGTTCCTTTGAGCCAGGGCAGCAGGTTCTTCTGTTCAATTCTCGATTACGATTATTCCCAGGAAAATTAAAGTCACGATGGTCTGGTCCGTTCATAGTCAAGGAAGTATCCCCATTTGGACCAATTGAATTGATGGATAGCAGTGGGTTAACTTTTAAGGTCAATGCTCAAAGAGTAAAGCACTATTGTGGATTCGAAGAGCGGAAGATAGAAAAAGTAATATTAATCGATCCAGGGTGACTGAGCCTCGTCTAGCTCAGGACGTTAAACAAGCGCTTCTTGGGAGGCAACCCAAGCTTTTAAAGTTTTTTGTAGATTTCATTTTAGTTTGGCGCTGATCCTAATGCTCCTTTGAGATCGATCCGTATGCAGGAAGCTCGTGAATTCATGACTGGCTCTCTTCGGACGAAAATTCAAGACGATTCAAATTCTCTCGCTTTTTCAGGGCAGTATCGATCCCTCTTTATCTGATTAAATATTCATACATTGGGGACAATGTATACTTTAAGTTTGGGGGTGTGATGACATGCAAAAATGTCATCATTTTCCTATTAATTTTAGCTAGTTTTGTGCATGAATTGTGAGCTTTAATGTATTTTTATGTTAATTTTGTAGAAAACCGAGTTTGAGAAGCAAAACCAAGAATTTTACCAATTTTGGGCATAAAAAGAAAACTTTGGGCCATAAAAGAAGAAAAGAAAAGAGAACATTTGAAGTAGAGGCCCAAAAAGCCCAAAAGAAAGAAGAAAGGAGGCATAAATCCGTGTTTAAGGCTTCTAGAAGGCCTAGCGTCGAGACGCTAGGACTACAGAGTCGAGACGCTAGGTGATCAGCGAGGAAAAATCCAGAATCGCGGTAGCGTCGCGACGCTGCGACAACTTCTGCTCCAAGAAAGTATGACGTCAGAGCGTCGCGACGCTGTGACGTAGCGTCTCGACGCTACCGACTTGTTCAGCAAGAAATGTCCAGCCCCTTTACCTATAAAAAGCCCCCTCTCCCAAGGTGAAAATCATCCCATTTTTGGGGAGCTCTCCCCTAGCTCAATAGAGAAGAAAAGAGAGAAGAGTTGTGAGGAAAAAGGAGGAATCGAGCGAGATTCCAAGGCTCGGATTCGAGATGTTCGTAGCAGGAGCGTGGGATTAACTTATCGGTTATTTCTTCCTTACTTCTTTGTAATTTCTTATTTTAATTTGAGTTAGGCCCATGGATCAAGATCATTTTGGCAAAATTATTCCCAATTGTGAGTAGATCTTGAGACCTAGGGTCGTTACTCTAGCTAATTGGATATTGTAGCGCAATTACTTGGATTATGTAATGAATTTCTTCATATTTCATCTATGCAATTCATTCTTAATGCTTTTAATCTCTTGATCACGGATTAATTGATTTGTTGGTCTAAATTGATACTCGACAGAGAGAAATTAGATTAGATCCAAATTGCATGGCTAATAATTGCTTGGAACACGAGAGTGAAAGAGAATTGTTAGAAATTGATAATGAAGTTGCTTAATGCCATACTATGATTAACTAAGGAGATGGACACATAAATTAGTTATGTTAGTATGAGATGCGGAGGAACTTGAAAGAGAAATCCGCTTATAATCACTTCTAGATTTATGAAATTGAAGATTATTAGTTACATACATCCATGTGATGGAGCTACAAATCCAAGAAAGCTAGTTAACACCCTAGGTCGAGCCCCCTTTGATAGGAAAATTCCTTTTTACTTGCATGTTTCTTTTTAGTTCTTTAATTTTCGCTTTACCAATTCAAGTTGAAATTCTAAATAAAATTAAGACATGATGGTTCTCGGTGCTTAATGGATATAATTCAAATTCCCTGAGGAATCGATACTCGGAATACTTTCCGTTTTATATTACTTGCGATACCGTGCGCTTGCGGTAAGCAACAGGATACTACAGACGTTTTGTTGAGGATTTCTCACGATTAGCATTACCATTGACAGCTTTGACAAGGAAGAATGCTAAGTTTGAATGGTCGGATAGATGCAAACAAAGTTTCCAGGAGCTGAAAAAGAGATTGGTGACAGCACCTGTTCTGACACTTCCTGTAACAGGGAAGGAGTATGTTTTCTATTGTGATGCTTCGAGGCAAGGATTAGGTTGTGTGCTTATGCAGGAAGGAAAGGTGATAGCTTATGCTTCACGGCAGTTGAAGAAGCATGAGTGTAATTACCCTACCCATGATCTCGAGCTAGCGGCAGTTGTTTTAGCACTAAAGATCTGGAGACATTATTTATTCAGTGAGAAGTGCCACATTTTCACAGATCATAAGAGTCTGAAGTATATCTTTGATCAGAAAGAGCTGAATCTGAGGTAGAGGCGATGGCTAGAACTAATCAAAGACTATGACTGTACCATAGAATTTTATCCAGGTAAGGCTAACGTCGTAGCAGGTGCGTTAAGTAGGAAGTCGAGAGTTCCGAAGAGTGCCTTGTGTGGTATTCGAGCAACCTTGCTAAGTGAGTTAAGAGGTTTCAAGGTGGTTGTGACTGCGGAAAGCTCAGGGAGTCTTTTAGCTCAATTTCAGGTTAGGTCTTCTTTAGTAGCAGAGATTGTGAGAAGACAGCCAGAGGACAGTAATTTTCAGAAGATGCTTGCAAAGTCCAAGCAAGGCCCAGAGGCAGAAATTGAGTTGAGAGCAGACGAAGCCATAATTAAGTAGGGAAGACTATGCATTCCAAGTGTTAGTGATCTTAAGGGTGCAATACTAAAGGAAGCACACAGTTCAGCTTACGCTATGCATCCAAGAAGCACCAAGATGTACAGAACTCTGAAGAAAACTTACTGGTGGCCTGGTATGAAGCGGGATATAGCTGAATATGTCGATAGATGTTTGATCTGTCAACAGGTTAAACCAATGAGACAGAGGGAAGGAGGACTCCTTAATCCACTGCCAGTGCTGGAGTGGAAGTGGGAGCATATTACCGTGGATTTTCTGTTTGGATTACCTCGTACTTCTAGTGGACATGATGGTATATGGGTAATAGTGGACAAACTCACCAAGACAGCACGGTTTATACCGATTAAAGCGACGTCTACACTAGATCAGCTAGCTAAGTTATACGTTGATAGGATTGTAAGTCAACATGGAGTTCCAGTGTCCATAATTTAAGATAGGGATCCGAGGTTTACTTCTAAGTTTTGGCCTAGTGTGCAGAAAGCTATGGGAACAAAGCCGAAGTTTAGTACAGCGTTCCATCCCCAGACAGATGGTCAGTCAAAGAGGACCATCCAGACCTTAGAGGACATGTTGAGAGCATGTGTCCTTCAGTTTAAGGGAAGTTGGGATACCCACTTATCGCTTATGGAGTTTGCTTAAAATAACAGCTACCAGTCTAGTATCGGCATGGCACCATTCGAGGCTTTGTATGGCAGACCATGCAGGACTCCTGTGTGCTGGAACGAAGTGGGAGAGTGAAAGCTAGTTGGTCCTGAGTTGGTACAAGTTACGTCAGACAATATTAAGCTGATTAATGAGAATCTGAAAATAGCTCAAGATCGACAGAAGAGCTATGCAGATAAGCGATGAAGAGACTTAGAGTTCCAGGTTGGAGATCAGGTTTTCTTGAAGTTATCTCTGTGGAGAGGTGTTCTTCGCTTTGGGAGGAAAGGTAAGCTGAGTCCTAGATATATTGGTCCTTACCAGATAATAGAACGAGTTGGACCAGCAGCCTATAGACTTGAGTTGCCAGTGGAACTTGCTCGAATACATGATGTTTTTCATGTGTCCATGTTGAGGAAATATATTCCAGATCCATCCCATGTGTTGCAAGTACAACCGATTGAGCTGAAAAAAGACTTGAGTTATAAAGAGGAAGCGATTCAGATCCTCGACAGAAAGGAGCAAGTTTTGAGGAACAAAACGATCCCACTCGTGAAAGTTCTTTGGAGACATCATGGAATAGAGGAGGCAACCTGGGAGTCAGAAGATCAAATGAGGAGGAGTTACCCGACACTCTTCACCTAAGAACTTCTAAATTTCGAGGACGAAATTTCATAAAGGGGAGGTAAGTTGTAAACCCGAGACTTTCCTTGGATCATTTACTCTTGTCATCTATTGTGGTTTCATGGTTGAACTTAAGTTGTTGGGATTTACCAAGTTAAAAGAAGAAAAAAAGAAAAGGAAAGGAAAAGTAAAAAGAACAAAAGTGAAAAAAAAAAAAAAAAGGAAAATGGGAATGGACAGCAAGACACCACCACTGACAGCCTTCTTTACCAGCCCATTACCATCCATTTTTCCATAATTTTCCACCCAAAATTTCAGAGCACTTGAGGGAGAGAGTGAAGGAGGAAGAAGAAGAAGATTTTCGTGGTTTGAGGTTGAAGAAGATAGGAAAAGCTCATGCAAAGCCAGCCATAGCAGAATCTGGGTTCAACCTGTCAACCTCTGGTTTTTTATTCGGTTTGAGCTACACAGAAGGAACTAAGAGGTGAGGTTTGATGTTCTTGAAAGTTAGTTCATTTTCTAACAAATTTCATGAAGGAAGCTTGCGCTAAATCGTATGAGAAGTTAATGGTGTTTGGAATGGAAAACAGAGCACAGGATTTTCGAGCAAAGCAGGAGGATCTCTGGTTTTCTCTGGTTTTTCGAGCATTCTGGGGTGTAAACGTTGAATCAGAAGCTCTATTTTGTATGGTTGGAAAGCTTATTCAATTTCCTACAACTCTCATGAATAATTCGTGAGCCAAAAATTACTTTAAGTAGGTTTAATTTCAGGAGGAAGATAAAGGGTAGCAGAAAACCTCGAATCTGTCTTGTCTGTGTTCGGGGCGTTTCTGGGCCAATTGGTTGGGAATCTCGTTTTCATTCCTTAAGGTAAGTTGTAGAGTGTTTGAAAATGAAGAGTTTGATGTATAGGACATTAATTTGGGTTAAGTATTGAGGAAGTTATGGGTGTTGGAAGTTAGGGTATAAAATCTGGAAAATCTGGAAAATAGAATGTGAATGTGATTCTTAATCCAATTGTTTAAAAATTCATGAGCATGGAAAGACAAAGCTATCTATGGTTCTAATGCTCGGTTTTGGTTGTTTGAAAGGCCAAGAGGAAATAGGTCGAGTCTACATACTAGGAAACTAGCTAAGACTGTGAGTGACAAAACGAATTTCGAAAATTGTTTCCAAACGGTTGCACATGTTTAGATGTTTTACATGCTTTCTATAAATGATACATGGTTTTTATGAATGGTTTCAAGCTTAAGTTATGAGCTTAGATTTTCTAATGAGATTTATAAATGACCACGTGATTATTGAATTTCAGAAAAATAGTTGAAACGACATCCTTTTAAGTCAAGCATGCGTTAGCAAGAATTATTTAAAGATTTTCGGTTTTTCCACGAGCAAGCTGAATAAGCTTGAGTTTTACGAGAGATAACGATAAGCAGGCATGTTTTAATGTTTTCATGTGGTTTTCTGAGATTTCTATTGACTACATGACTGAGATATTGAGCCCGAGGCTATATGGTGTCGTGAGTGCTGGGCGAGCCCCACTACGACAAAGACGATGGGAGTGCTGGGCGGGCCCCACTACATCGTAGGACTAGTAAACGTTGGTTGTACTGGGCGTGCCCTACACAACGTAGATCGGTCATGTTAGTTTAAACGTTTGATGTACTTAATATGCCTTGCTAGATTTTTAATGACGAACTTGCGAGATGTTTTGGAAAGCCTTTATCCTTACACGTTTATGTTAAACGCTTTGATTGAGCATATTTATACGTTTAAAGGCTTATCACGTGTTTTGACTTCCGGATTTAGAGTTTTAAAGTTAGTCACTCACTGGGCTTCATAGCTCACTCTTTTCAAAATGTTTTCCCACTTTTCAGGTAGAGATCGAGCTCTTGGTGCCTGATACACTGCCAACGTCTGCTGAAAGCTCCAGATCAAGCTCCAGTACGTGGGTGGAGTTGTATATTGAGTCTGTCTATTATGTAAATGTTTTGTAAGGATTGGATAATTTAGTCCTAGAGGTCGTGGTTGTATAAACCCTAGTTGTATATGTTTTTGGTTGTGATATCTATATCAGGTTATTATCCGAACCAAGTTATGTCAGGGCGGCACCTCGTGTTTGTTGAAAGTTTTTTTTTCAGGGATTCCGCTGTGTTCTGTTTCATGTAGACTGTTTTATATCTATGATTAGTATGTTTATCAGGTTCAACGTTTAGGAGGGTCAGCGGGTATCGTTAGAGGGGGACGATGTCCGTTGGCTTCACGCCATCTTTCGGGCTAAGCTAGCAGGTAGTCCGGGAGGGGGTGTGACACATATGCTTAATCATGATTTTATTATTATTATTATATATATATATATATATATACTTTTTTTTATCTCTCACTTTAAAAAGAATTAAGGAAATGTTTTGATCAATTCAACTTCCAGGTAAGTCCCCAGGTAGAGGTGTTCCCAATGGTCAGCTTAAATACCTCAGCCTAGGCAGGACTTGCCTTAGACAAAGTTCCCTCTTGATCAAGAAAATCATTTATTCAAAACAAACTTACACTTTTCCCTTTTCCTTTTTTTTTTTCAAACACAAGACAGAGCTCAAAATATTATGGACATTTCAAAACTCCCAGGTAAATCCCGAGGAAAAAGGTGTTCCCAATGGTCATCTTAAGTACCTTTTCCTAGACAGAGTCTTTACTCTAGTCCAGATATTTTAGGGCTCTTGTCTAGATTATTATTCATAAACACAGATAATATACAAAAATTAATTATAGGTGTAGAAGTCATACCAAATCAATCACGGAGACATGGGCTTCCTCATCCTCGAAGCCTCTCCCCCAATATGGTTTTATCCTTTGTCCATTTACCTTGAAGTGCATGCCCTGATTATAGGTCAATATCACAGTTCCATAGTCGAAAATTTTCACCATTTCGAAAGGTCCTAACCATCTTGACTTGAGTTTTCCTGGAAATAATTTGAGTTTGGAATTAAAGAGTAATACTTTCTGGCCCTTGTAGAACTCCTTTGGGTGAATTCTTCTATCATGCCATCGCTTGACTTTCTCTTTCTATAGTTTTCCATTTTCATAAGAGAAATGTCGGGAGTTCTTCCAGCTCGTTAAGTTGCAATTTCCTTTTGATCCCTGCTTTCTCCATGTTGAAGTTAAACTTTTTCAATGCCCAATAAGCCTTGTGCTCAAATTTGAGTGGCAAGTGACAAGCTTTCCCGAATATGAGATGCTACGGAGACATTCCTAATGGTGCCTTATATGCAGTTCTATGGGCCCATAATGCTTCATCAAGCCTCAGTGACCAATCCTTGCGAGTGGGGTCCACTGTTTTTTTCCAAAATAGCCTTGATTTCCGTGTTAGAGAGCTCTGCTTGTCCATTAGTTTGGAGATGGTAAGCAGTAGCTACCTTGTGTCTAATGTTGTATTTGGAAAAAAACTGGCTATTATTTTGTTTAGGAAGTGAGAGTCTTCGTCACTTATGATGAAGCGAGGGGTTCCATATCTGGTGAAGATATTCTTCAGAAAGAATTTCTTTACCACCTTGGCATCATTTGTTGCGGTTGCTATTGCCTCAATCCATTTTGATACATAATCTACTGCGAGCAAGATGTAGATGTTCCCAAAGGATGGTGGGAATGGTCCCATAAAGTCTACCCCCCATACGTCGAAGATTTCTACTTCGAGTATGAAGTGTAGAGGCATTTCGCTTTTAGCTGTCAGGTTCCATGTCCTTTGGCATTGATCACAATTCCTCGTGAAGAGGTGTGAGTCTTTGAAGAGATTGGGCCAAAAATAGCCAGATTGGAGGACTTTAACCACTGTCTTGAGTCCTGCGAAATGTCCTCCGTATGGATCTGCGTGACAGGCTCCCAATATCAAAGGTATCTCCTCTTCCGGCACACACCGTCTTAGTATTTGTTCAGGCCCTAGTTTATACAAATACAGATCATCCCAGTAGTAGTCTTTGATGTCTTTTAAGAACTTCTTGAGTTGTTGAGCGGTTGCTTCTGGTGGTTTTAGTCCACTGACTAGATAGTTTACATAATCTGCAAACCATGGAAGTTCAACAGTTCTCACCACCAGAATCTGCTCATCCACAAACGATTCTTGACTGTCCAGCCTGATAGCGAGCAGAAATGTCGCTATTTTAGTCCCAATTTATTAGGCTTTTTTGTGCTTTAATTGTGTTTTTATTCAAAATATTTCATATATTTTGTTATTCGGTCTTTAAGAGCAAAGTTGTGGATTTTGTGGGAAAAGTGCCCAAAGTGAAGCCATTCAAGCCCAATTTCCATGATTGGGTCAAGGGGAGTGAAAAGAGGACAGTTATGAAGAAAAAGCCCAAAAAGAATTGAAGTTGGCCCAAGAAAAGAAGCCCAAATCCGCAGCTGGAAGTTCTGGAAAATGGCTAGCGTCGAGACGCTATAAGGACAGCGTCGCGACGCTGTCCATTTCTTGGCCGGCAAGTCGATGACGTCAAAGCGTCGCGACGCTGTGCCATGTAGCATCGCGACTCTACCCCATTTCCGAGCTTATAAAAGGTGCCCCTTGGTGCCTCATTTTACCATCAATCATCATTTCCTCATTCCTTCCTTTCTTTCTTTGGCTCCTTTGGAGCCTCTCTCAAGGCTTTCTAGCCTTTTGAGAGCTTTCTTAGTGGGAAAATTTTGGGGAATTTTGGGGAGCATCCTAGGAGGCTCAAGGAGTTTTCGGAGGGACTCCAAGCGTAGCGAAGGGGTCTTCTACGGTCAATTCCTTCCCTTTTATTATGCTCTTTATTATGCTTTCCATTGTAATTATTGTGAATATTTTAGCTATGAATAGCTAAACCTCCATTTGGGGTCTTGAAATGAAATTATAGTTCAAATGTTGTTATAATTGCCTATCTCTAGCCCTTTGTCCTGATTATTTGTATGGATGTGCTTACTGCTTTATGCAATCTGGCCAATTGTGTACTGATCTGATTCTTAATGGAAACTCGAAGGAGAGAAGTTAGGATAGATCGTAATCCATGCAACTAGTTTAATTTCCCGTCGTGACATGGGATTAGTTGATTAAACTTAGATTCCTAAAATGAATCAGAGCGTAATAATTAATGATTTTTAATGGCGCTAAGGACACTTAGGTTGTTAAAATGAATTAATTACTATTAGGGGAGACCGACAGGAGAACCTATGTTATTAACGGAGATTCTAGGAGTATAATTAGTTGGGCGACGAGATAGGACAATTGTAGCAATTGTTTAGTTAATAATTGATTTTCAAGACCCCTCTTCCCATTAGAAAACTCTTTCTCTGTATTTTATTTTTATCGATTGATCAAATTTTCTCTCTGATTGTTTTGATTTTTAATTTTCTTGATTGCATGATGTGGTCCCTAAATATTATTTATCCCAAGTATTTTTAGTGCTCTAGGAATCTTTGCTTGCTTAAATTTCGCTTCGCCTCCCTATGGATTCGATACTCGGAACTCTTCCGTTTTATATTACTTGCGATATCGTGCGCTTGCGGTAGCGACCAACAAGTTTTTGGCACCGTTGCCGTTCCCTTTTTCTATTTGTGCTTCTTCTCCAAGTCTTGATAAATGGTCTGCTACCTGATTTTTTGTTCCTTTTCTGTCTTGGATCTCTATGTCAAACTCCTGCAAAAGCAAAATCCATCAAATTAGTCGGGGTTTGGCATCTTTTTTCGAAAGTAAATGCTTAAGGGTGGAATGGTCTGTGTGAACTATGACTTTAGTTCCCACAACGTAGGATCTGATTTTGTAAAAACCAAACACTACTGCCAGTAATTCCTTTTCTGTGACGGTATAGTTCAACTGAGCCTCGTTGAGTGTCTTGCTTCTGAAGTAGATAGGTTGTACTATCTTCTCTCGTTTCTGACATAGGACTCCACCAACTGCAAAGTCACTGGCGTCACACATCAACTCAAATGGTTTAGTCCAGTTTAGTTCAATTATGATTGGTGATGTGCTGAGTGCCTTCTTCAAAGTCTCAAACGCTTGTTTGCAATCTTCATCAAAGTCGAACGGTCTATCTACCTCCAGTAACCTGCACAAAGGTTTGGAAATTTTAGAAAAGTCTTTAATGAATCTTCTATAGAAACCTGCATGACCTAGGAAGCTTCTGATATCTCGCACTGTTTTTGGGAAAGGTAACTTGGATATGATCTCGATCTGTGCCTTGTCCACCTCAATTCGTTTCCTGGAAATGCGATGTCCGAGGACTATGCCCTCTCGTACCATAAAATGGCACTTCTACCAATTCAGTACTAAATTGGTTCCTTCACATCTTTCTAGCACTTCATCTAAATTTCTTAGACATGTTGAAAATGATTCCCGAAGACCAAGAAGTTATCCATGAATACTTCCACAGTTCGTTCTACCATATCGAAAAATATAGCCATCATACACCTTTGGAAAGTGGTTGGTGCATTGCATAAACCGAATGGCATTCTCCGGAAGGCAAACGTTCCGTATGGACATGTGAACGTTGTCTTCTCTTGGTTTTCTGGGGCTATAGTTATCTGATTGTAACCAGAGTAACCGTCTAAAAAGCAATAATAGTCTTTTCCTGCAAGCCTGTCTAGCATTTGATCTATGAATGGCAACGGGAAGTGGCCTTTCCTGGTCACTTTATTAAGGCGGCGATAGTCTATGCAGACTCGCCATCCTGTAACCGTCCTTGTCGGGATCAATTCATTTTTCTCGTTCTCCACTACGGACATCCCACCCTTTTTTGGAACACATTGAACTGGGCTCACCCAGCTACTGTCTGCAATTGGGTAGATGACTCCTGCATCCAGCCACTTCAAGATTTCCTTTCTAACAACTTCCTTCATGATGGGATTTAATCTCCTCTGACTTTCAATGGAATTCTTAGCTCCTTCTTCAAGGTTTATCCTATGCATGCAAAATGAGGGGCTGATTCCGTGGATGTCTGCGATGGTCCATCCTTTTGCTTTCTTATGTTTAGAGAGGACCTGCAACAAAGAAATTTCATCTTGTTCAGTAAGATAAGCTGAAATAATGACTGGTAATGTCCTGTTTTCACCAAGGAAGCTATATTTAAGATGCTCTGGTAGAGGCTTGAGTTCCAGTTCAGGAGGACTGATCAGAGATGGCTGTAACAGCCTGATTCCTTCGTGATCTGATGAATCCCTTAATGCCTCTATCCTTGCTGCTGTAGAATCATTTGTGACGGATATTTCTCCAATCCCCTTCTCTCTTGGCTCTTCCTTGTCAACCTCGTTCCCTTCCAGTGGTTCTCCCTTTAATGCTTCCTACAAAATAGATACAGAGAGTTCGTCAACTTCCTCAATCATGGAACACCTCTCAAGGTATCCTGGATATTGCATTGCCTTCATCATGTTAAACGTGACTTGTTGATCGTTGACTCTCATGGTCAATTCTCCCTTCTGTACGTCTATTAAAGTTCTGCCAATGGCTAGGAATGGTCATCCTAAGATGATCAGCACATCCTTGTCAGCTTCACAGTCTAGAATGATGAAATCTGCAGGAAAAACAAACTTATCAACTTTAACCAATATGTCTTCAATCTTTCCAATGGGATGTGTAAGCGATCGGTCTGCCAACTGCAAGGTCACAGTTGTTGGCCGTGCTTCACCTATCCCTAACTGTTTAAAAACCGAATATGGCATTAAGTTGATGCTTGCTCCTAAGTCGCACAAAGCTCTACCTACATCCTTGCCTCCTATAGACCATGGAATTGTAAAGCTTCTTGGATCCTTAAGCTTGGGAGGGATCTCGTTCTTCACCAGTGCACTGGAACATTCCGTGAGTGCAACAGTTTCGTACTCCCCCAACCTTCTCTTTTTTGATAGGATATCTTTTAGGAACTTCACATATGTAGGCATTTGTTCAAGTGCCTCCACTAATGGTATGTTGATGTGCAACTGCTTCAATACATCTAAAAACTTCTTGAACTGTACATCTTGTGAGGTATGTTTGAATCTCTGCGGGTACGGTGGAGGTGGTCTGTAATCTGGGTCTATCACAAATTTTTGAGGTTTTGCAGTCGCATTTCCTTGCTTTTTCTCCAACTTTGATTTTTTTTCTTTTTCCACCAAGGCTTCAGGCTCCTTGGTCCTTTCTACTTTTTCTTCTTTATTTATTGAAACATCTGTGGTAATATCTGACTTCTTTTCACAAATCTTTTCTCGAGCTTCAACTGGGATCTCTGCTTCTTGACTTCCTGGATACTTTGGTCCATCATATTCTAATCCACTTCTTAAGGTCACTGCCTTGCATTGTTCCTTGCCTTCTCTGTGTGGGGTCTCGGTTTTGCTAGGCAACGTCCCTTGAGGTCTATTCTTAATCTCCTGAGCAATTTGTCCAAGCTGGACTTCCAAATTCCTTCACTACAAGAAAAACTGCATTACTTGACACTTGAGATTTTATATTAGTTGACATTTTCTAAAAAAAATGTCAAGAATTTGCATTTTTAACAAAAAAAAACGTCAAGAAAAATGTAAAAACACGGAGTTTGATGGAGTTTTTCGGATTTTGTTGCACGCCACAAAATACTTGACACTTTTAAAATGTCGAGAACTATAATCATTTACTTAACATTTAAAAAATGTCAAGTTTTATCCTGATTTACTTGTATTAGCCATAGTTTCCTTTTTCTATTTGTTGAGTCGCACGATCCTTCACCCTCAGCCCTCTGCGTTTTCGGTTTCGACTGGCCAGTAGCATCTTCCTCTCATTCTATCGTGATTTTCCAGCGCCCAAGAACTTCTCTTCTTATTCGTGTATACCGCGACCATCTCCCTGTTTTCTTATTCTTCTTCGTGAGCCTCCCTCTGCAGCAAATCGTTCCCTTCTTCGATTCGACCAGCCCTCCCTTCACCTCCCTTTGCGACTCCTCCTCCGGCGAGCTCGGGACCACGGTGGCGAATGGCGAGCTTGGGACCACGGCGGCGGACAACAGCTGGGCACACTGTTTCCAGCGAGTTTGCGCTCAATTTAAAGGTTGATTTCGCATCTCTCTTGCCCGATCTCTCTCTTAATCGTTTGCTCCCTCACTCTCGGTCTCTTTCCCCTCTGTTTTGCGTGGGTGTGGTCGTGATTGCATCGTATCTTCTGCAGCAGTGTCGTTGGGCGCAACCAGCATTGTTCGGGATCGTTTTCTCTATTTTTCCAGCATTTCGTTCAGTGGGTAAGTGACTTGAGCTCGATTTTTTGTTGGTTTTATGGTGCCAGAGGCTTACCCATTCATTGTGGCAATTGTTTCCAAGGTTTTCATGGCATTCGGGATTGTATTTGTCGTTTTGGAGCAGAATTGGAGGGCTTGGACAACAAGCTTAATTTCTGTTTAGGTAAGTTCTTGGGGAGTTAAATCTCTCCTAAAATTGATGTAACCCCGTATGTCTCGTGATTTAGAAGGTCTATGAGTTTTAAGCTTGTTTCTCCCTTCTAATGTAGTTGGTTAAAGGCTTGGAGGCTAAGAGAGTTGTCGTTGGGTCGAGCATCTTTGAGCGAGTTCGTCATTGGGTAAGTGAATTAAGTCAAGTTTTGAATGATTTATGTGTGTTAGATTAATACGCATTGATTTTGGCTATTGAATTTAAGATTCCCATAGCGTTTGGTGATTAAATTGTTGAATTTATGTGGATTTGAGAGCCCGGACAACAAGCTATGTTTCTGCTTTGGGTGAGTTTCGAGTATTAGTTCACCCCAAATTGGATTGACACCTTGTGCTCATTTGTTTTAATAAGTCTGCGGATTTTAAGAATTCTTTTTCCTTTTGTATAGTTACTTGAAGTCTTGGAATTAAAGGAAAATTGGTTAGAAGTTAATCAAGGATTTGTTGGGCTAATGTAAGTAGCTTTTTGGTTTATGTCGTATGCTTTGGACCCATGTATTCATTATGTCATTATGCTAGCATGAGATAAGTATGAATGGTTAGCCTTAGAATTGGAGAACATGATTGTTTTACTCTTGTGGAAGCATATTGGTGGTTAGGCTCGAGTCAGGATTTCGGTGGTTTACGGGAAAGTTAGTGTTTTTGTTTACTGCTTGGATACTGCATGTTGAATTTAATGTGATAGGTTATTTCATCGCGCTCGGTATCTTAAAGAATTATTGTTAAATGAGTAGTGTAACTATTTTGTTGGTTTATACATAGTTTATTCACCTGAAATGATCATTGTTTTTGTTTTTTTTTTTTTTTTTTTGCTATTGGCTATATCTGTACATATGAATTGAAAATTTTGTTGAAGTTATCCTAATTCGATTGAAAATCGTGCTCTGTTCTGTTACAATTTGTGTTGTGTTCTCAGAGTTCTAACTGCTCACTTTTTGTGCAGGATGTTCTACTTTTTCTTTGAATCCCGCAACAACAAAAAAGATCCTGTCGTTATCTGGTTAACTGGGGGCCCAGGATGCAGTAGTGAATTTCTATGTTTTACGAAACTGGTCCTTTTAAAGTTACTAATAACTTGTCACTTGTTTGGAATGAATATGGTTGGGATAAGGTATTATTTGTTTGTTATTTTATTTGATCTTTTTCATATATAAGGTATTATTTATTTGTTCTCTTTGGATTTTTTTTAGCGTGAGGATCTAGCCGAGCAGTTAGGCAGCTGTTTATCCATTTCTACTTATATGGACCATCATGTCAATTTACAAAGTTTCACTGGCTGCAAGAGAAGAGGTGTTACAATTTTTATTTCCGTTGCTGCAGGTATCAAATCTTCTGTATGTTGACCAACCAATTGGGACTGGTTTTAGCTATAGTTCTGATAGGAAAGATATTCGTCATGATGAAAATGGTGTTAACAATGACCTTTACAACTTCTTGCAGGTATTTTCCCTTCATTTTTCTTTGTTTAGTTACTGATGTTACACATTGGTTTTGGAGGGAAGGCTTTTTTTTTTTTGGTGTGTGTGTGTGACAATGGAGGGAAGTGTTTCTTGATTGTTATCATTATTGATTCCACATTTAGGCAACTTCGAATGTTTGTTGGACTTATTGTAGAGGAATATGGAGAGATCAAAATTCGTTTGACAAATATCAAAACTTGTCAAACTTTCAATGATATGACCTCTGGCTTCTTTTTTTTTTGGTAATCAGGCTTTCTTTGGTGAACACCCCGACCTTGTGGAGAATGACTTCTTCATAACTGGAGAATCTTATGCTGGGCATTATATTCCTGCTTTGACCACCCTGACCTTGTGGTAGTCACGTTTTCCGGCGACTGTTCGGTGTAGACGTGCAGACAGCAGGTTCTTGGGTTGTTTTTCATCGTTTCTGGCAAGCTTTCAGCATGGGTAAGTGAGGAAAATCGTCTTTTTGGTTGGTTATAATGTTTAATCGAATACCCATTCATTTTTAACTCTGTTCAGCAAGCTTTTCACATCAATTTCGGCTATTCGAGCGATAGATCTTCAAGTTTCAGCATCTTTGAGCGAGTTCGTTATTCGGTAAGTGAATTAAGTCAAGTTTTGAATGATTTATGTGTGTTAGATGAATACCCATTGACTTTGGCTATTGAATTTAAGATGGTCATAGCGTTTGGTGATTAAATTGTTGAATTTAGGTGGATTTGAGAGCCCGGACAGCAAGCTAAGTTTCTGCTTTGGGTGAGTTTCGAGTATTAGTTCACCCCAAATTGGATTGACACCTTGTGCTCATTTGTTTTAATATGAGGATCTTAAAGTTAACTTAGCATCTTTTGGTTTACTTGGAAGCATGTTTTGTTTGGATAGATTATGATTGGCTATCAATGTTTGCTTGAGTTGTGGCTGCGAGATCTGACTCGCTTTGGTTGTAAAGGTTTGGTGTACCAGAAGTGTGTGGATGTTGTGGTTGGGCAGTTTTGAGTATAGAAGTGTTTTGTCTTGTTTCCAAGTGACCAGGAAAATTTGGGATTGCCATATATATGTCGTTATGCTGCTGAATAAATGTATGTTTGAAGTTTCACTTTATAAACTAGAAGCATCGAAATGTCCATGTTGATACAAGTTTTTCTTTAATATTTTGTTTGTAGGTGGTTAAAGTGATGACTTATGTTCCAACAAGGAATCGGGAAAAATGATGCTCTTGACTCGAGGTTTTCACTTTCTCCAACTTCCTTTGAATCGGGAAAGGAGCATGGACTGAGTTAAGTCCTCTAGATGTTATGCAGATGTTGGGTCGTGCAGGAAGACCTCAATTTGATTCTTATGGGGAGGGAATAATCATCACAGGACAGTGAATTACAATATTATCTTTCACTAATGAACCAGCAGCTACCAATTGAAAGTCAGTTTGTCTCCAAAATGGCTGATCAATTAAATGCAGAAATTGTTCTTGGGACTGTTCAAAATGCAAGAGAAGCGTGTAATTGGCTTGGATATACTTACTTGTATGTTCGTATGCTGAGGAATCCCACCCTCTATGGACTAGCACCTGATGCTCTTACAAGGGATATAACGTTGGAAGAGAGGAGAGCAGATTTGGTAAGTTCAACTATTTTAACTTTGTTGTCAAAACGTCCAATATTGGTTGTTTGCTGGATTGTTACTTTTTGTAGATATTTCATGTTTCTTTGGTCTTAATTTCCATATTTGTTTGAGATCTTAGATTTTAGATGCCAGATGGCCAACATTCAACACTTCAGAAAAATATATTAGCAAATATAGTAGATGATAAAATATTATTTCAGAAATATTTTCTCATTTTCTTTTAGTGAAGAAAGAATACACTTCGTTAAGACCAAAACAAGATTAAAGGAAAAAAAGAAAAAAACAAGTGGCTATACAACTTGCTAAGCAATGATTCTATGATGTTGATCTATGGTCTGGAATGAAAAGGAAATAGAAATATCTGAACAAGGAAGAAGCAGAAGGCTCAACGGAAGCATTGTGTATGATGCTCTGGTCCTCTTAATCACAATTTATTTCAATCAAATGCCCAAGGTTGCAGCACATCTTAGTTTTGAAATGAACATATAATGTGAGTAAAAGAATCAAACCAACAGACACAAACACAAAGCACCACAAACATTTGTACATGTTACCCAAACCAACAAGTTCTCATTCTTGGTTTTTTTTCCTTATTATTTTTTGTTATCGTTTTTAGTGAAATGAACATATAACTATAACTGTAATTTTTAGATTGTTGTTCAAATATCAATTTACCAATTTGTTGTTTATTTGCATAGTATTACTTTTGAAAGTTGAGGGATGAGTTACTTCTAGGTAGGTAGAGTTTATGTTTCTTAAAACCTTTGGTTATTAAGCAAAAAGTTGGTAAAATTTGGTTGTTTAGGTTTGTTATAAGTTTTGATGTTATGCTTCTAAAGCTTGGATTGTTTTAGCTTTTCTAGTTCACTTGCTTACCTTATTTGCATTGTTTCTTATCTGTCAGATTTGTTGTTCCTATGCATCGTCAATGGCTTCCAAGTACAAATTGCACAACGTTCAATCAACCTTCAAAGAGTTATGTGGGCTTTTTATTTTCCCTTTTTTTTTATTATTATTATTATTATTATTATTTTGCAATTGACAATATTGTACTTGACAAACACCATAATGTTATGGAAATTATATGTAACCATGTTATACTTATTTTATTGGGTTAATAGTTCTTGTAATTGTGGAATTGTCCATATATGAATTTTGTTAATGTTATTGGTGGAAATTTGGTTGATACATCTTGAATGTGTATTGTTGTTTATTTGGTTGACGAAATTATGTCTTTTTCAATGTATCAAATTGTAGGAGATTCAAGATAATAGGGAACAACTATTATAATTGAAAAAAAAAATCACAAACAAACATGACATGTAAAATGTGTCAAAAACTTATTAAATTGACATTTTTTAAATGTCAAGATAAAGTACCATTTGACGCGTCAGGTCTGTCAAGTTCCAACAAAAATGATATTTAATAAATGTCAAGAAATCTATATACATGACGCTTTAAAAGGGTCAACGCTATTAATATTCTTGACGTTTAAAAAATATCAAGGAAAGAATATCTTGACGTTTCTCGTTTGTCACATTTTCAACACCTTATTCTTGACAGTGGTTCTCTCGACGCTGTTAAAAATGTCAAGAGTATTAAAATTTGACATTCCCAAAGCGTCAAGTAACACTATTTTTCTAGTAGTGCTTACTGCAGCATCGTTCCTTGCCATGTACTCCTTCATAAGAGTCTCTAGATTTGACTCTTGGCTGTGCACTAGAACTTGTTGGAAGTTTTTCTGCGGCTGTTGTTGTGTAGGTTGCTTCCCAAACTGATGAGTGTTGGAATTACTCAACCTGGCTTGTCCTCCCCAAGAAAAATTCGGATGTTGTCTCCATTCTGGGTTGTACGTGGCCGAATAAGGATTCCATCTATTTTGATTCTAATTTCCTTGTGGACCTACATAAAAAACAGATGCTGGGTTTAGTGGACAATTATAAGCGATGTGTTCCTCACCACATATCTCACAACAGAGAGAAGAGACAGCATTGGCAGGGGTTATATTGGCTTGATTGTTCAAGGACATGCCCATCATCATGCTATGAATGGCTTTGATCTGGGCCTGCATCGTAGAGTTAGCCTCTGTTTCCTCTGCTTTCACTGGATTTTTCAAAATGGTTGTTGGTTCATTTTCTCCCCAATGTTGATTGTTGGTGGCTATGGTATCTAGAATAGCATGCGCCTCATTATCAGACTTCTTCAGAAAAGATCCGTTTGCAGATGCGTTTACTAGTGCCTTTGAAGCTTGATCTAACCCACTATAAAAATGGTCCAAAATAATGCAAGCAGGCAATCCATGGTGTGGACACTTCCGAACCAGCCTCTTGAATCTTCCCAAGCTGCATCCAAAGGTTCATTGTAAGATTGTCTGAAAGCAATGATTTCTGCTCTGTACTTGGCATTTTTATTGGAGGGATAAAACTTCTCCAAGAACTTCTCTGCCAAATCATTCCAAGAGGTGATGGAGTTTGGAGGAAATGAATCCAACCAGGCTTCATCATCTCCCTACAAAGAAAACGAAAAAAGTTTTAACTTCAAAGTATCTTCTGGCACTCCTGTTACTTTAAAAGAATTGCAAACTCTCAAGAATAGCTTAATAAGCTTGTGTGGATCTTCGTTAGAAAGTCCAGAGAATTGGCTCATTGTATTTAACATCTGGAACATCACTAGTTTAAGTTCAAATTGTGGAGCATCAATCGGTGGCTCAAAAATTCCTGGATTCAATGTCTGGAAAACTGGTAAAGCGTAGTCCCTTATTGCTCGGTTGCGATCTTCCGCAATGTAGATCGGATTTTCCTGTTGTGGCATCAGTCGAACTGGAGGAACAGGAGGAATTCTCCCGCCATTCTGCTCCCTTCCACGATCTTGTGGATCAACTTGAGGATCGACTCCAGGAGGTTCCATTGGAAACTCTTGAATGTAAGATGCTTCCTCTAGATATTCCCGTGCGCTCAACTCTTGTTGCTCCTTCTTCTTTCGTCTCTGTTCCTTCCTTCGAAGACGAAAGGTTCTTTCTATCTTTGAATCAATGTCAAGGAATGGATACCCATTGTTCATGCACTAACTCCAAACTGCAAAAGGAAAACAAATGCAAACTGAAGTTAAATTCCCTTTGAGACAGAAATGCGGTCGCAATCTGATCGCAATTTCAAAAAAAAATCTGGTTTCACTTTTGGTCCCTGGCACTTAGCAATAGCTGTAACTGGGGTACGTATCTCAAAACACAAGCCTCTTTCAAACCTTCGACACCTGTCACTCTTAGATGCCACAATCACATCGGCATACCGTGAAAGCTCGATATACTTTCTCTCGTAGTCGGCCACTGAAAGTGACCCTTGCTTCAGCCCCAAAAACTCATCCCTCTTTGCCTCACAGTATGTGCTGGGATAATACTTGTCCTCGAATATGCCTCTGAAAGTCCTCCAGTCTAACGTACGTGCATCACTGCGCCTGGCTAAAATTGATTTCCACCATCCCTCTACCTCCTTCTGCAGCAGGAATGTGGCTAATCTGACTTTTCGCTCCTTAGGACAACTCATCACATCAAAAAATTTCTCCAGCATATTTAACGAAACCTCAGCATCAGCTGGATCTGTGGAACCCTCAAACATTGTGGCTCCTAACTTCTTCAGCCGTTCTATCCCATACATCTTTTCCGGATCACTAGGCCCTACTCTCTCTAGCCTACCGACCTCCTGTGCAGATCTAGCAAACCACTCACTCCCTGCCTCATTCTGACCTCTCGGGGTACTAGATCCCCTTTCAGATTGACTCTGGGTAGGATCCTACATCCCGTCCTGATTCTGCCTTCGTCGTCTGTTGGTACGTGGTGGCATGACTCCTATAACATATCAACACATCAGACATGCTAAAAATACTTAACTCAGATGCATGATACTAAACTTCTACCCACATAGAATAATCTAGGGCAAGTGGAAGCAGTGTAATGGGTATTGTGAATGCCATAGTTTATTGTATTTATCTATATTTGTACTTTTCATGTATTATACAGTATTAATACAAACTACTATTCCTACTTCAATGATTATTCATTCAATTTTTATTGTTGATGTACATTGCCCACTAGAGTTTTAGTTCAAGTGGGAGTTGTTGGGTTTTATTCCCTAAAACTCGTAGATAGTAAATGAAACAAATTAATCGATCTCAATAAAGTGTTATTTGAGTAATTGAGTAATTTGTTTTGCATTAATAAACCCTAAATCCAATAAACTAAGATTCAAGGTTGTTTAAATGAAACTTGGACTAGTATGTGGGGACATACGGGGATCAATGTCCAAGTAACAACCTAAAAGGTCTATAGTATAGGGATAAGGCTGGGTACCTTATCCTGGTGACACTATGTGATACGACCCACCTTGTATTCGATACAGATGCAATGATCCAAAGCATCCATGTAGGAGACATGCAGGTGTGGGTATCCTATGCAATGAGTTTGCATAAGACCGGACCGCGAAATAGTAACCACTAGATGTAATGCCGTTAACTAGTTTAGGTTTCTATTTCAATAGGATGACCTAGGTAACTCAATCTCAATCCTGAGTCTGTTATGAACCCCGTTCAGGAGGGATTGTCCTTAGATTTGTATGGGTGAGAGTGGCCAGTTCGTTGACTCAATAATCCTACCATTTCAGGGGCAAGACCGAATGGGGGCGGGGAACATAACAGTACAAGATGGAATTCACTCCTTCCCCTATTGGGGTAAGTAGATGTGTGTTCCCTTAAGGGCTGATTCCGGGGCTTGAACAAAGGCGCGCCGTCCTCTCCTGGCCCGAGAGGAACTCCTGTTTAGTGGTTGGACCCTAAACAACTTGTTCATTAAAGGAATCAGTGGTACTTAAGGAACCAGAGGTAACCCAGAGGTAAAACGGTAATTTGACCCAGCTGGTGTTACGAACACACGTGAAGGATTGACTTACTGCATTGGTCGATATTCGTGGACACAGAAATATTCTACAGTGAGAAGAGTGCAGCTGTGGGTCTTTAGTGGAGTGACCCACAGTTAACGAATGTTGACTAACTTGGTTAATGAGTTTGGCCAATTAGTCTCGTATCGTTGGAGCTTCTGATCTGTAGGTCCATTAGGTCCCACTGGTAGCTCGTAAAGAGACTTGAGGCAATTAAGTATAAATTATAAATTGAAAGTGTTCATTTTATTTGGGGAATCGTATAATGTATATTGATGCATTATAATATAAAGTTTATGAAACTTTATAATATAATTTTTGAATTAATTTCAAAAATTAATTCTTGAGAGAAAATATTTGAAAGAGTTCAAATATATTTAATATGAATTGGATTCAAATTAATTTTAATTTTAATAAAATCCCTAAGATTAAATATATGATATTTATTTTTAAAAAAAATATATATATGATATTTATTTGGGTAATTAATTAATTATGGAATTAATTAATTATTTATTAAAATTAGAGATGTCACACTCCTCCCAAACTACCTGCTAGCTTAGTCAAGGAGATAACGTGAAGCCAACATACATCGTCCTCCTCTAACGATCCCTGTTGACCCTACTGAAACGTTAAACCTAATAAACATATTAGTCTTTGATGTAAAATACTTTACATGTAACGCAACACAGCGGAATCCCTGATAACCTTAGACATACATGGGGTGCAGCCCTGACGTAACTCAGTTTAGAAAATAACCTGATATAGATATCACTACCAAAACCATATTCAACTGGGGTTTATACAACCATGACCTCTAGAACTTACACAAATCGTTAATTATTCAATCCTTACAAAAACATTTACAATATAGACAGACTCAATATACAACTCCACCCACGTACTGGAGCTTAATCTGGAACTTTCAGCAGACGTTGGCAGTATATCAGGAACCAGGAGCTCGATCTCTACCTAAAAAGTGGGAAAACATTTCGAAATAGTGAGCTAGGAAGCCTAGTGAGTGACTAAATTTTAAAAATGTAAATCCGCAAATCAGAACATGTGATAAACCTTTAAACGTATAAGGCTGCTCAATCAAAGCGTTAAACATAAACGTTTAATGATAAAAGCTTTCTCAAATACTTCTCAAGTACGTCATTAAAATCTAGCAAGGCATATCAAGTTTATCAAATGTTTTAACTAACATGACTGATCTACGTTGTGTAGGGCATGCCCAGTACAACCAACGTTTACTAGCTCTACGATGTAGTAGGGCCCGCCCAACACTCCCATCGTCTTTGTCGTAGTGGGGCCCGCCCAACACTCATGACAGCATCGTTGTCACGAAGTACACTCAACGTCAACAACGAAATATAACCTGTGTGCACACATTACCATATAGCCTCGGGCTCAATATCCCAGTCATGTAGTCAATAAAAATCTCAGAGAATCACATGAAAACATTAAAACATGTCTGCTTATCGTTATCTCTCGTAAATCTCAAGCTTACTCAGCTTGCTCGTGAATCACTGAAAATCTTTAAACAATACTTGCTAATACATACTTTACTTTAAATGATATCGTTTCAACTACTTTTCATAAAGTCAATAATCACGTGCTCGTATATAAACCTCATTAGAAAATCTAAGCTCAAAACTTATGCTTCAAACCATTGATAGAAATCATGTATCATTCATAGAAAAGCATGTAAAACATCTAATCATAACAACCGTTTGGAAATAATTTTCGAGATTTGTTTTGTCACTCACTGTCTTTGCTAGTTTCCTTGTCTGTATACTCGACCTATTTCCTCTTGGCCTGTCAAACAACCAAAACCGAGCATTAGAACCATAAGTAGTTTTTTCCTTTTCCATGCTCATGAATTCTAAACACTTGAATTAAAATCACACTTCACATTCTGTTTTTTCCAGATTTTCCAGATTCAATACCACAACTTCCAACACTCATAACTTCCTCAATACTTAACCAAAATTAATGTTATATTCATCAAACTCTTCATTTTCAAACACTCTACAACTTACCTGAAGAAATGAAAATGAGATTCCCAACCGATTTTTCCAGAAATGCCCCGAACACAGAAAACACAAATTCGAGCTTCTCTACTACCCTCTATCTTTCTCCTGAAATTAAACCTACTTTAAGTCTTGTACACCCCAGAATGCTCGAAAAACCAGAGAAAACCAGAGATCCTCCTGGTTTGCACGAAAATTCTGTGCTTTGTTTTCCATTTAAAAAACCATTAACTTATCATCAGATTTAGCTCAAGCTTCCTTCATGAAATTTGTTAGAAAATGGGTTAACGTTCAAGAGAATCAAACCTCACCTCTTAGTTCTTCTTGTGTAGCTCAAACAGAATCAAAAACCAGAGATAGGCAGGTTGAATCCAAACTCTGCCATGGCTGCCCTTGCTTGAGCTGTTTCCTATCTTCTTCAACCTCAAAACCCCGAAAATCTTCTTCTTCTTCTTCCTTCACTCTCTCCCTCAAATGCTCTGAAGTTTGGTTGGGTAAAAGATGGAGAAATGGGCTGAAATGAGCTGATATAGATGATCGTCGGTGGTGGGTTTTAAAGCACTACCAGAATTTTTCCAATTTTCTCTTTTTTTTTTTCCTTTTCCTTTTCCTTTTTTTTTTAATTTTCTTTTCTTCTTTATTTCCTTTCTTGTCTTTCTTCTTTTAAATTAGTAAATCCCAACAACATAAATTGAGAGATGTTCTATAATTGAAGAAGTTGACGAATTCTTTGTATCTATTTTGCAGGAAACATTAAAGGGAGAACCACTGTAAGGGAACAAGTTCGAAAAGGAGGAACTAGAAGAAAAAGGGATTGAAGGAGTAGAAGTACCAGTCACAAATGATTCTACAGCAGCGAGAATAGAGGCATTAAGGGATTCTTCAGACCAAGAAGAAATCAGGTCGTTGCAACCATCTCTGATCAATCCTCGTGAACTAGAACTCAAGCCTCTGCCGGAGCATCTTAAATATAGTTTTCTTGGCGAAAACAGGACATTACCAGTCATTGTTTCAGCTTACCTTACTGAACAAGATGAAATTTCTTTGCTGCAGGTCCTCTCTAAACATAAAAAAGCAATAGGATGGACCATTGCAAACATCCAAGGAATCAGCCCTTCATACTGCATGCATAGAATTAACCTTGAAGAAGGAGCTAAGAATTCCATTGAAAGCCAGCGGAGATTAAATCCCATCATGAAAGAAGTTGTTAGGAAGGAAATCTTAAAATGGCTGGACGCAGGAGTCATCTATCCAATTTCAAACAATAGCTGTGTCAGCCTAGTACAATGTGTTCCAAAGAAGGGTGGGATGACCGTAGTAGAAAACGAGAAAAATGAATTGATCCCAACAAGGGAGGTTACAGGATGGTTAGTCTGTATAGACTACCGCCGCCTTAATAAAGTAACCAGGAAAGACCACTTCCCGTTGCCATTAATAGATCAGATGCTGGACAGGCTTGCTGTAAAGGATTATTATTGCTTTTTAGATGGTTACTCAGGTTACAACCAGATAACCATAGCCTAGAAGACCAAGAAAAGACTACGTTCACATGTCCATACGGGAGGTTTGCCTTCCGGAGAATGCCATTCGGTTTATGCAATGCGCCAGCCACCTTCCAGAGATGTATGATGACTTCTCTGTCTTCGGTGAATCATTTGCAGCTTGCTTGCGAAATTTAGACCAAGTGCTAGAAAGATGTGAAGGAACCAATTTGGTACTAAACTTGGAGAAATGCCATTTTATGGTACGAGAAGGCATAGTCCTTGGACCTCGAATCTCCAGGAAAGGAATTGAGGTGGACAAGGCAAAGATCGAGATCATATCCAAGTTGCCTCTCCCAAAAAACAGTGCGATATATCAGAAGCTTTCTAGGTCATGCAGGTTTCTATAGAAGATTCATTAAAGACTTTTCTAAAATTTCCAAACCTTTGTGCAGGTTACTTGAGGTAGATAGACCGTTTAACTTCGATGAAGATTGCAAAGAAGCGTTCGAGATTTTAAAGAAGGCAATCAGCACATCACTGATCATGATCGAACCAGATTGGACCTTACCATTCGAGTTAATGTGTGACGCCAGCGACTTTGTAGTCGGTGCAGTCCTATGTCAGAAAAGAGGGAAGATAGTGCAGCCAATTTACTTCGAAAGCAAAACACTCAATGAGGCTCAGTTGAACTATACAGCCACAAAGAAGGAACTACTTGCAGTAGTATTTGGCTTTGACAAATTTAGATCCTACCTTGTGGGAACTAAAGTCATAGTTCACACAGATCATTCAGCCCTCAAACATTTGCTTTCAAAAAAAGTTTCCAAACCCTGATTAATTCGATGGATTTTGCTTTTGCAGGAGTTTGACATTGAGATCCAAGACAGAAAAGGGACAGAGAATCAGGTAGCAGATCACCTATTAAGACTTGGAGAGAAAGCACAAATAGAAAAGGGACTGGACATTCAAGAGTCGTTTGCAGATGAGCAAATTCTAGCGGTCAGGACTATTGAACTTCCATGGTTTACAGATTATGTAAACTATCTAGTCAGCAAACTAAAACCACCTGAGGCGACCGCTCAAAAACTCAAGAAGTTTTTAAAAGACGTCAAAGACTACTACTGGGATGAACCGTATTTGTATAAGTTAGGGCCTGATCAAATACTAAGACGATGTGTATCGAAAGAGGAGATACTGATTGGATGTCAGTTGTCTTAGTATGTTTAGAAATATAGTCGTTGATAGTAATCAATCAAAGTATAAATTGACAAAATCAAGTAGTACCTGGTAAGTCCAGGGTCGAATCCACAGGGAAGGAATATTCACAGAGTTTTTAATAACTTTTACTGATTTGAACTCAAAACGTATGAACTTATTTTAAAAGAATAAACAACAGGTTTGGTATATTTGAAAAGTAAATACTTACATAAATCAAAACATGCGACGAGAGTTCAAGGAAAAGTACAAGGAGAATGGTATCAAGGCTTTTGCGGTTGCAACCTCATGTGTTTATAAGAGCCTTGTAACACATACTTTGATTAATTGATCCATTAATGCCTAAGTGAGAAAAAAAAACATAAGTTTCCCTTCCGGTACTCCTTTTGCGTTTGACATAAAACTATCAAGTGGTCATTTGGCTAGTTCATGCGTTAAGTGCAGTTCTCTAAAACTTACAAGGGATTGCGTTAGTCACAACGTAGTCTAAGCTCATCCATGCACTATCTTTTAGCGGTAGTGTTTTAATGCTACCAAGACTACATGATATGCGCTAACTTGCTCTACTCAGAGATTTCTGCATGCGTTACCTGTCAGGGATTTAGCATGCTGCTACCGCATCCGACTGGCCAAGCGGGAGTTAGTAATGAAAATAGTATCGCAACTGAATAGAAAGCAATTAAGGGTTCATTTAACTCAAAATATGTGCTTACAAGATATACTTATCACCACATGAGGTGCTTGCGCTAAGCCTTGAAGAAGGATTTAGCTCATGTGAGCAAAACAAGACATCATGAAATAGAACATTATAAGCTCAAGTTTGCTCCTAATCACAGCTCTCTGTGATTCTTCTGATGATCTTCCTTCTTTTTCTCTTGATCTTCCAAAAATATTCAATGCCCAATGCCTGAGAGTGTGGCTTCTATTTATAGGCGAGGGAAGATGACTTCTCTAAGTAATCAGCAACTTGCGATAATCATTATTTTAGTCAACTTGCTCATCTTTTCAGCCCATTTTCCGCCCACTTGCGATAGCTAAATTAGTTGTGTCAGCGCTGTCTTTTCATCATCTTATCTGTCTCTTGACCATCTTGGGATGTGTGCCTGCGCTGAGAAGGAACTAAAACAAACAACTGAATTAGCTTGTGTTAGCACCCTATATTTTTTAATTTCTCACCGCATACATGAATATAGCTTGCCGCATAAACTTATCACAATTTCCTTTCTTTAAGCGCTGAAGTAACACATTTTTGTTTCTTTTGGCCTTGTTTTAGCCTAAGTTTAAAGGACTAATAACTTGCTTTTTGCAAGTTATCAAACCCCCAAACTTAAACTATTGCTTGACCTCAAGCAATGCCTATTATCCACCCTGCGATAGTTACTCAGCTCTTCGTTGCTTGTGATCTTAGCATCCTCTTTCCTCTTTTTCTTGCGCGCATTATTAAACCAGGTTAACTTTTGCCAAATTTCCTTCATTGCTTAAAGAAAGCTCCTTGTGCTAAGATTCTTCCTTGTGTTAACTTAGCCAATCTTCTCTTGCATGTCCTGGGCGCATAAAAGTTATATATATATCCCTTTTTTCTCTTTTTTTTTTAGAAAGCAATTAATGTAATCAATAGACATCAAAACACATGCTTTTGTTTTGGCTTACCCACATTTGTGATGAAAGGTATCCAACTTCGGGCATTACATTTTTTTACTGCCCTCTACGCTCACGGGTTGCGTTTGTCTTCCCGCAATGGCAAACTATGAGTTTCATAAATGCCCCTGGCTACAAACATGTCGCATACCTAGAGGAACGCATTATTTATTTAATTATTTACTTATGCGCTGACTCCCCCAAACTTAATATGGACAATGTCCCCATTGTCCCCCAAACTTACAATAGAGCGCATGGACTGAAAGAGATCAAGGCTGAGTTGCGGCAAGTCGAAAATGCGAAGGGATTTTCCTTAAGGTCTGAGGAAATTAAGACAAAGGTTAAACCAAGTTAAGTAATGCGGTTTTAAGAAAAGTCAGAAATGCAGATGAGTGGATTTAAAACATAGGAGCTGACGCAAAGAAGTTTGTTAGATAAAGACATTAAAGAAAGGCAGAAAGAAAATTTTCGATGAGATAAAATTGCGATATATATATTAATATAATGCGATACAAAATTATAAAATAAGGACGCATACATGTAAACGAAACAAAAAGGAAGAAAACATTGAAAATTAAGCATAGACTACTCCTGCGCTAGGGGGTCTTGGAGGTGTAGCTGGCCATGTGAACACATTAGGCGTTAGGGGCAGGCGGCCAAAAGATTCCGTCCATCGCATAAAAAATAAGAGTAAGGCATTTACTTGTTGCGATAGCTCGTCCTGTTGTTTTCGCAGCAGCTCCTGTTGTCGACACAATGTTTCTTGCTGCTGGCTGGCGCAAGGGCTGAATAACCTCTTGAAGTATCTGCCTCATCTGGAAAAAGATCAGAGCTTCGTCTATATCTATGGTTAGATCAGGTGCAGCCAGGTGGGTGCTCGCAGAAGCTGTGGCTTGCGGCGTAAGAATTGGTGCAGGAGCTTACTCGTTGATGCAAGGAGAGTCTGGCAATGGTTCTTCAAAATGCGTTTCCTCTGATCGCAAGTCTTCAGTGGGCTATGGGGGAGGTGGGGTCAGATCAATGGGCTGCGATGATGGCGTTGGAGGGGGTGGCAAGTGTTCTTGCGATTGCGGTAAGGATCCCTGAGGTTGGGCGCAGACAGTGTTTTCCTGCGCTAATGGGGTAGATTGACGGGTCCTTACAGCTGGTGGTGGATTTCTACCCGCAGTTTGCTTGCGCCTCTTCTTATTTTGCGGTTCATGCGCATGCGAGGGCTCAGTGGGGTGGGATGCTGGGGCTGGTGGTTGCTGCGCGCTTCCTTGCAAACGCTTCTTGCAAGTGTTGGTTACACGTGTCCACCACAGGTTGTCGAAATCCTTCCGCATGGTTCGGATTTCTTCGTCTGCTGCAGGCAGAAAACCGGAAGCGCGACACAAACGGGTAACAAGACCAGGGCAAAACATTGCGCCTTTAGGTTTTGCGGCGGTTTGGCGCAATGTTTCGACGAGGATTTGGCCCAAGTCGATAGGGATTCCTCGCATAATGCAATAAACTAAAATTACCCAGTGCAAGCTTAGTGTGGCATCATGCGTGGTGGGTATGATGCGGTTCTTGGCCCAATGCATCCAGCAGGTCGCCTCGAAGTCTAGTCGCTGCGATTTGAGGGTCCTTGCAGCTCCTTGCCCATCCCATTTGGCCCCAGGTCTGGCCACCACAATCAATACTGCGTTTAAGAAATCGTTGTCGAGGCAGTTAAGGAGTGCATTCCCTTCTGCGTTCGGGATATCATGCAGCTCGAACACACTATTGATGCTTGCGGAGGAGAATGCGACTGCGTGGCCTCTAATCATGACCTCATCGATTTCTTGTTGCCACTGTGCCCGATAGAAGTCATGCACCAACGCAGGGGCATAATTGCGAGGATTTTCACAGACTGCCTCCCACCTGCGCTGAGTGATCTGCTCGGTCATTGTTTGTGGCAGGGTGATAACTCTCCAAAAGGGAGTTATTTAGACCTTATTTCTATATTGATTTGCAAGTCTTTTGTGCTTAATAGGGTTGCTTTTAGATAGATATTATATGTTTTAACCCATTTGGAAGAATGGAAGCTTTGGAAATTATTTTCTGCAGAATATGTTGTTGGGCGACTTGAGGGAGCAAATTCTGTGCTGAAGCAAAGCTGGGAACAAAAACTGCCACGTCACAGCTCGTTAGCCAATTTAACAAACTGAATTATGTTAAGCTATTCTCAAATTTATGGAGCAAGGAGAGCCATCCACGTGTCTAGGTCAACCTAATTCAAGCCTCCTATCACTCTATAAAAGGAGATAGCCGCCCAAGTCAAATTCATTCCACTTTTGGGGACGAGTTCACTCTCATTTCCATTTTGGGAGCCGAATAGAGGAGAGAGATTGGAGACCATCAAGGAAACCATCATTTGCAAGTTGATCAAGGGAATTAATATTTTCTTGTATTACTTTGTGAATATGGATATGCTTACTCAAATTGTAACGTGTGTTTCCATGCATTTTATGAACTAAGTAGCTTTAGGCGTTGGTTAGGAACATGTAATTGTTGTGCTTAATTTCTAGTAATAAATATTGATTTGATGCATCTTGATTAATTGTTGTGTTCATTTCTATTTTATGCCCGCCTGGCCAGCCGGTATGAATACCTCTCTCTAGTTTCAGGGATGATTTAGGGAGTGTGTGGCGGTTAATCACACTAGATCATTGTGTATTGGTGAGCGCCAGTGATTGAGCTAGGGATAGCCAGTTGCCTAGTGTTTGTTCGGTAGAGCTTCATTGGAGTTGAAACACATTCTAAAAAATCTGGAGTTCCGGGAGGAATCCGCTAATAATACTGCCAGAGTTTTGCATGATCAATAATATTGCTAGAGCATCTTTTAAAACAATTACTAATCCTGACTAGCGCCTGTTTCTAATATGTCTGCCTATTTGTTTACTTTCTGTTCTGTCATTTCTTTTGCTTCAGCATTCTATAAAAACCAATCATTTTAACCACCTTTGAAACCATTAAAAAGATAAACAAAATAGATAAAGTGGAAGCAAATTCAGACTTTGGATTCGATAAATACTTATTACTTGCTGCGGATTGTGTATACTTGCACAGAGTTCTAGAGTCTTTTTATATCTTATTTTTATATCGAGAGGACATTCAGGAGAAGAAGGAGAGAGCAGCGCAGAAACCAAAATTCAATGGCTGACGTGCCGCGTCTCCCACAAGCTCCATAAGATCCAGCGAACCCCCAGCAGAATCGTGTGCTGCAGCAAAATCGACCGCTGGAGCAAAATGAATAGCAAAATAATCAGGCTGAGAATCCTATCTTGGTAGCGAACGATAGGACCAGAGCCATTCGAGCGTATGCTTTTCCAATGTTTGATGAGTTAAATCCAGGGATTGCACGTCCTCACATTGAGGCAGCAAATTTTGAAATGAAACCGGTAATGTTTCAGTTGTTGCAAACCGTGGGTCAATTCCATCGTTTGTCATCTGAAGACCCTCATTTACATCTTAAGTCTTTTCTAGGAGTTAGTGATTCTTTTGTAATTCAAGGAGTGTCTGGGGATGCCCTTAGATTAACGTTGTTCCCGTATTCTCTTAGAGATGGAGCAAAGGCATGGTTAAATTCTTTTGCTCCAGGATTAATTAGGACATGGAATGAGTTAGCAGAAATTTTTTTGAGTAAATATTTCCCACCAAATAGGAATGCTAAATTGAGGAGTGAAATAGTAGGGTTTAGGCAACTTGAAGATGAGACTTTTAGTGAGGCTTGGGAAAGGTTTAAGGAGCTTTTGCGGAAGTGTCCCTACCATGGTTTACCACATTGTATTCAAATGGAAACATTTTACAATGGGTTAAATGGAGCAACCCAAGGTATGGTTGATGCTTCGGCTTGAGGGTCCCTTTTGGCAAAAACTTTTAATGAAGCCCATGAAATTTTAGAAAGAATATCTACTAATAGTTGTCAGTGGTCAGATGTTAGAGGCAAAAATAAAAAGGTTAAGAGTGTGTTAGAGGTTGATGGTGTGTCCACCATTAGGGCTGATATTGCAATGTTAGCTAACGCTCTTAAAAATGTGACAGTGGTTAGTCATCAGCAGCCGCCAGCTGTGGAGCCTGATGCAGTGGTGAACCAAGTTGCAGAGGAAGCATGTGTCTATTGTAGTGAAGATCACAACTATGAGTTCTGCCCCAGCAATCCAGCTTCTGTGTTTTTTTGTAGGTAATCAGAGGAACAACCCTTATTCTAACTTTTATAATCCAGGTTGGCGCAACCACCCCAATTTCTCATGAGGAGGACAAGGAAGCAACGTGCAAGCACAGCAAAAGGTGAACCAATCGAGATTTGCTAAAGCGTAGGTATTGCCCCGGCAAAATAAGTAGGCTTTTCCCCAGCAAAGTTCGGAGAGTTCTCTTGAGGCAATGATGAAAGAATATATGGCTCGTACAGATGCCGCTATTCAAAGTAATCAAGCTTCAATGAGAGCCCTGGAATTGCAAATGGGCCAGCTAGCTAATGAGCTGAAGGCAAGGCCTCAGGGGAAACTTCCTTCAGATGCTGAACACCCTAAAAGGGAAGGTAAGGAGCAGGTAAAGGCAGTGACTCTTAGGAGTGGTAAGCCACTAGAGGAAAGAAAAGAGCCTAGTAAAACCCAAAATTTAGAAAATAATTGTGATAAAAATGTTGTTGTTGAGAAAGAGTTGGAGTCTGGTCAGGGTGCTGGAGGCAGCAATAATGATGCTGGAGCATCTGGTTCTGTTCCAGATGTGGAACCACCTTATGTGCCGCCCCCACCTTATGTACCACCTCTACCTTTTCCACAAAGGCAAAGGCCTAAGAATCAGGATGGTCAATTTAAGAAGTTTTTAGAGATTCTTAAGCAATTGCATATTAATATCCCGTTAGTAAAAGCTATAGAGCAAATGCCTAATTATGCTAAATTTCTTAAGGATATTTTAACTAAAAAGAAGAGGTTAGGTGAGTTTGAAACTGTATCTCTTATTGAGGAGTGTAGTGCTATTCTTAAGAATGGGCTACCAACCAAAGCTAAGGATCTAGGATCATTCACTATACCTATCTCTATAGGTGGAAAAGAGTTAGGTAGAGCTCTTTGTGATTTAGGTGCAAGCATTAACCTTATGCCTCTTTCGGTCTATCGAAAGCTAGGTATTGGTGAAGCTAGGCCTACCACAGTCACACTCCAATTAGCTGATAGGTCTATCACATATCCAGAGGGTAAAATTGAGGATGTCTTAGTGAAAGTAGATAAATTCATATTTCCTGTTGATTTTATTATCTTAGACTATGAGGCTGATAAAGATGTCCAAATTATTCTAGGTCGTCCATTTTTGGCTACTGGTAGGGCGTTGATAGATGTTCAAAAAGGAGAATTAACAATGAGAGTTTATAATGAGGAAGTAAAATTTAGTGTTTTTAAGGCCATGAAGTATCCAGACGAGATGGAAGATTGCTCTTTCATTAGGATTCTGGACAACACAATTGTTGAGACAGCAATTCAGGATTCGGCTAACAAGCATTTGGAAGATCATGGAGAGGTTAGCGTAGAGGATTTAGAAGTTTGTTCTTTAGAAAGAAAAAATGAAAAAGAAGTGTTTAGGTGTGAGGATGTTTTTGAGTCTTTAGATTTAGATCAAAGGAAGGCTCCTCCTATTAAGCCATCCCTAATTGAGGCACCTACTTTAGATTTGAAGCCCTTGCCGGATCATCTAAAGTATGTGTGTCTTGGGGAGGGTGAGACGTTGCCCATTATTGTTGCATCAGATTTAATGCCAGAGCATGAAGAGGCCTTAATAAAGTTGCTGCAACAATATCGCAAAGCAATAGGTTGGACATTGGCTAACATTCAGGGAATTAGCCCATCTTTCTGTATGCACAAAATCACTCTAGAGGAGGGATCCTTTAGAAGTATTGAGCAACAGAGAAGGTTTAACCCTGCAATGAAAGACGTTGTTAAAAAGGAGGTGATAAAATGGCTGGATGCGGGCATTATTTATCCAATTGCAGATAGCAATTGGGTAAGGCCTGTCCAATGTGTTCCTAAGAAAGGAGGTGTCACAGTGGTGAGCAATAAAAATAATGAATTGATCCCAACCAAAACAGTAACTGGCTGGAGGGTTTGCATGGATTACAGGAGGCTTAATAAAGCCACCCGTAAGGACCACTTCCCTCTACCATTTATTGACCAGATGTTGGATAGATTGGCTGGTCAGGCCTACTACTGTTTCTTGGATGGTTATTCTGGGTATAACCAGATTACCATTGCTCCTAAGGATCAGGAAAAAACCACTTTCAATTGCCCTTATGGGACGTTTGCTTTTAGGCGAATGCCTTTTGGCCTTTGCAATGCTCCATCAACATTTCAGCGGTGTATGTTGGCAATTTTTTCTGATATGATTGAGTCCACTGTTGAGGTATTTATGGACGATTTTTCAGTTTTTGGAGGGTCTTTTCAGAGTTGTTTGGATAATTTAGGTAAAGTGTTAAAAAGATGTGAAGATACCCATCTAGTTCTTAATTGGGAGAAATGCCACTTCATGGTGAAGGAGGGCATTGTGTTAGGTCATAGGATTTCTAAGAACGGTCTAGAAGTTGATCGAGCAAAAATTTAGGTTATTGAGAGACTAGAACAACTGAATTCAGTGAAAGGGATTCGGAGCTTTTTAGGTCATCCTGGATTTTATAGAAGGTTCATAAAGAATTTCTCAAAAATCAGTAAACCTCTTTGTAACTTATTGTGCACTGATCATGTTTTTTACTTTAATGCAGATTGTAGGAAGGCTTTTGAGACTTTAAAGGCTGCTTTAATCTCAACACCCATTCTTTGCGCACCTAACTGGAATTTACCATTTGAGGTAATGTGTGATGCGAGTGATGCTGCGGTAGGTGCTATGTTGGGGCAAAAGCAGGGCAAATTTATACATCCTATATATTATGCAAGCAGGGTTTTAAATGAGGGACAAGTCAACTATACAACTACTGAAAATGAGTTGTTAGCTGTTGTGTTTGCCTTTGAGAAATTCCGACCATATTTGGTTGGATCCAAAGTCACGGTTTTCACGGATCATGCAGCAATAAGGTATTTAATGTCTAAAAAGGATGCAAAGCCTAGACTAATTCGTTGGGTTCTATTATTGCAAGAATTCGACTTGGAGATAAAGGACAAGAAGGGATCAGAGAATGTCATTGCAGATCACTTGTCTCGTCTTGATCCATCATCATCTTTGCTGAAGCAGCTGCCATTTCAGATTCTTTTCTAGATGAACAACTTTTTGCTGTTGAGGTAAAGGTAGTGAAGGATGTCCCTTGGTATGCTGATATTGCCAACTTTTTGGTCAAGGGAGTCACTCCTATTGATATGGATTGGAGGCAGATGAAGAAGTTTAAGCATGATGCTAAATATTTTTATTGGGATGAGCCATTTATGTATAAGCAATGCTCTGATGGTATTATTCGTAGGTGTGCTTCAGGTGATGAAGCAAAGGAAATCCTGGAGCAATGTCACTCTTCACCGTATGGAGGCCATTTCAGCGGTCAGAGGACAACTATGAGGATTTTGCATTGCGGATTCTTCTGGCGTACCTTATTTAAGATGTCCATTGGTTCTACAAGCAATGTGATGCCTGCCAAAGGAGAGGAAACTTAGGGCCTAGAGATGAAATGCCTCTTACTTACATTTTGGAAGTTGAATTATTCGATGTATGGGGTATTGATTTTATGGGGCCATTTCCCCCTTCTAATGGTAATGTTTTTATCTTATTGGCAGTTGATTACTTGTCCAAGTGGGTGGAGGCCATTGCATGCCATCAGAATGATGCCAAGACAGTAGCAAGGTTTCTTCAATCGAACATTTTTGCGCAGTTTGGGACACCTAGAGCTTTAGAGAGTGATGAGGGTACACATTTTGTTAATAATATCTTAACTAAGCTTTTAGCTAAGTATGAGATCAAGCATAGGATAGCTACCCCTTATCACCCACAAGCAAATGGTCAAGCTGAAATAAGTAATAGGGAAATTAAATCAATTCTAGAAAAAGTAGTTCATCCATCTAAGAAGATTGGTCTTTTAGGTTGGATGAGGCTCTTTGGGCTTATATGACAGCCTATAAGACTCCTCTAGGTATGTCTCTCTATAGGTTAGTATATGGGAAAGCTTGTCATTTACCATTAGAGCTTGAGCATAAAACGTTTTGGGCTTTGAAAAAATATAATTTTGATCTGAGTCGTGCAGGAGCAATTAGAATGCTGCAGCTTAACGAGTTGGAGGAATTTCACCAATTTTCGTATGAAAATTCGAAAATGTATAAAGAAAAGACTAAGCTGTGGCATGATAGGAAAATTAAACCTAAAGAGTTTGTCAAGGGTCAAAGAGTTTTGCTTTACAATTCTAGAATAAAATTGTTTCTTGGGAAACTAAAATCTAAATGGTCAGGGCCATTTATTGTGATTGAGGTTTTTCCCTATGGAGCAATTACTTTGCAGGATGAAAAAGATGAGAGAGTGTTCAAAGTGAATGGACAGCTTGTGAAACATTATTGGGGAGAGGAATTCCAGACGAAATATCCTTCCCTAAAGCTAGTTGATGATTGAGAGAGCAAGATTTTTGCGGGAGCATTTCGTAGAGCAATATTTTGAGATCCCAGTGTTTGTTTTTATTTTTCTCGCTAATATGATTTGATTTTAATTTGAATTATTGTAGATTTAGGTTGTTTAAATTTTGCATGATTTATTTTAAGTTCGATGATATTTCTAATTTCCGTAGATTTTATTTTTATTATTTTTGCCAGGTTAGTTTTTATTCCCCGATTAGATTTAGTTCGATTTTAATTTTGATTTTATTTTCGGTTATTTTAAATTCTGTTTATATTAGATTTAATTACTATTTATCTAATTTATTCGGCTACAAATAAAAATAAAAGATAAGATTTGATTTGAGCGGTTAATTTAAATTTAAATTTCCTGATTTGATTTTTCTATTTTGAAATTGAATTCCATATCCAAGATTCTTCAGCTAATCTTTTGTTCAGAAGGTTGTTGCGGCAAAGTGATGGCTGAAGAAAATCTTCCGTCCGAATAAGAAGGTTTTTGAGGTGAATTAATTACTTTTACCGTTTGATTTTGAATTTTCTGTGGGCAGGTAAATTGCATGGATGCTGCCATGTGTCGCGTAGGGATAATCCAACGGTTTAGCCGTTTGACAGCACATAATTATTTACCATGGGCGATTGAAATTCAAGATTTTACCGTTAATGGATTTGATTTAAAAATTTAATTTGAACGGTAATCCCATTTAATGCGGGGCAAAATCTTTCGGTTACGATTTGATTTGTTGCAGCTCTATTTATTCCAAAACCTTCGGTAAGTTTTTCTCACTTCATTTTCTTGATCATCCCTTGCTAGTTATATTTTTTCTTCTTTCTCTGTGTGCGATAAACTTCCTTTGAGTCTCCAATGGCGAAAACGAGAGCAAGAAAAGAGAGAGATAATGAGGAAGAGGAGGTACCTGTTACCCCCGAAGCACCAAAAGCTAAAGCAAACAAGAAGAAGACACCATAAGAAAAAGAAGCTAAGAGGAAAAGAAGACAGCAGAGGGCTAAGGATCAAGAAGTTGTAGAGAAGGTGGTGGAAGATGTCGCTGCCACAGTGGTTGAAGAAGACCCGAAAGAACAAGAAGAACAAAACCCAGAGCAGACTGAGCCGAGAGTTGCGGATACAGAGGAAGTTCGAGAAGAAAATGCAGAGGAGGTTCAAGAAAAGCAGACTGAGGATGTGCGAGAAGAACAGGCAGAGGTTGCGCCTGAAAAAGGTAATGAGCCAGTACAGGAGGCTCGAGTAGAGGTGATCATGTCGGAAGTACCCAAACGTCGCCGCGTGAAGCGAAAAGCGGGCCGCGTCAAGTTAGTCCGAACTGATACTCCCTCGCCTCCAACCACTGATTCTGAAAGAGAAAATGCAGAAAGAGGGGAACAGCATAAGAAAGAAGTCGAGGATAAAGCAAGAGAGGAAGCAGAGAAAAAGGCTGAACACGAAAGATTGCGCAAGCAAAGGGCAGATAGGGGCAAGAGTGTTGCTGCAGCATCGGAGGAACCTAATGAAATAGAAGAGCCACAGTTGCCGTATGTTCGCTTCGTCAACAATCTTGCCATAGCAAAATATGTTGAGTTGCTGAAAAGAGACTTCCTGTTTGAAAGAGGATTTAGTGGTGATCTTCCACATTTTCTGAGGGCCGACATTACGAACCACAGCTGGGAGTTATTTTGTTCAAAGCCTGACAGCGCGAGTTTTATGCAAATATTGACAAAGAAGACGGTTTCCTAGCGATCGTTCGAGGTATTGAGGTCGACTGGAGTCCTGGTGCTATTAAAGCACTGTACAACCTTCAAGATTTCCCCCACGCAGCATATAATGAGATGGTTGTGGCGCCATCTAATGAGCAGCTGAGCGACGCTGTGAGGGAAGTTGGTATTGAAGGGGCACAGTGGAGGCTTTCAAAAACAGAGAAAAGGACGTTTCAGTCAGCCTATCTGAAGAAGGAAGCAAACACATGGATGGGGTTTATCAAACAGAGATTGCTTTCGACAACTCATAACTCGACGATTTCTAGGGAGCGTGTTCTTCTGGCTTTCGCGATTTTGAGGTCTCTCAGCATTGATGTAGGGAATATTATTGCTAGTGAAATATCTGGATGTTGGAAGAAGAAACTGGGGAAGTTGTTTTTTCCGAATACCATTACCATGCTTTGCAAGCGAGCAGGGGTTCCAGAGAATGAAGGTGATGTTATTTTATTTGACAAAGGGATCATTGATACACCCAACTTGGCACGGCTTCAGCGTACGCAAGAGGCACGTCAGGGTGGGCTTGTCTATGGCATCAACACGATTTTAGAACAACTTGCACTGTCGGCCAGCAGGCAGGAGTTTGCCGAGAGGCAAGCTTTAACTTTCTGGAACTATGTTAAAGGTCGTGATGCCAATCTGAAGAAGGCGTTGCAGGAGAATTTTTCCAAACCGTATCCAGCCCTTCCAGCATTCCCTGAAGATTTATTGAACCCCTGGATTCCACCCCCACCGATTGAAAGAGAAGAAGAGGATGATGAAAATGAGCAGGGCCAAGAGGACTGACGAATGAAGTGGCCCTGAGCGAGCATGATTTTTGTTCTGCAATTTTTGTTTGCTCGCGCATTTTCTAACCTCCTTTTCTGTTGATGTTATGTTTGTTTCTTTTAAATTTTTCTGTTTCTGAAAAAAATATATATCTGCTGTGTAATTTCTTTCTTTGTTCTAATGAAATTTCCAAGTTGTTTATGTTCTATGGCACTGAGTAACTCTAACTTAACTGATTTCTTCTGAATTTTTGAAGCTTGGACTGGTTAAGCTTAATTAGATCAAGGTATTCTGATCTCCATAAACCTTTTGCTTGAGCATTTCTTCTAGCCTGGTCACAGTTGCGGCAAAGAAGATTCTGAGGTAGTGTTGATTTATTTGATCCACTTTAAGCTTAGTTCTAGTCTCACGCTTAGGTTGAAAATTCAGATAGAAAAATTTAAGTTTGGGGATAAGCTTCGTAAAGTTAATGATTCATTGGGGACAATGAATAATTCATGTTTGGGGGACTTTTTGCTACTCCAATTGTTTTGCTCGAGCATTCCTCTCCTTCGTTATATAATTTGCTAGGTTGTTGAGTAACCAGGGACATTTGTGATACCCAAAGTTTGTCTTTGCGTCAAAAGGTAACCTAGGAAATATGAAAAATGAAAAAATGATTATTTGCTGAAAAAAGTTGATTGTTGAAAATTTTGCTGAGAAAATTCATGGAGCAAAAGTTTTGAAGGATGAATGACAATCCAGCGGTTTTCTGTCTCTCAGAACTTAGATGAGCTTCATCATAAAATGTTGCCACTCTGAGGGGCAAGAGATAGAATAACTAAGGATTTTTTAGCTTTACAAAGAGTATTTAGCCTAGTTGGTGATGAGTTTGAAGCAAGGGTATACTGCACCATAAAGTGGGTCATCCCATGCTTAAGAACTTATGACTGTAGGGCTGCTTTAAGTCTGAAAAAAAAAATATAAACCCCTTAGAAATGTGTTTTAATATGTCTGATAATAGAGCTAGGCTGTGGCAAGTTCTTAGAATTGAGTTAAAAGTGGTGATTATTTGTCCATGTCGGAAGAACTATTTTGCTGAGTAGTCCTTGGTTTTGCAGAGTTCTCAGGTAAAGGTTGAAGGTAGTGTTGGATTATCTGTTTTGATTAAGCTAATTTTTGTCTAACGTTTTGAATTCTTAAGGGAAGGTTGGTTAGTATTACTCGGGACGTGCAATAGTTCAAGTTTCGGGGTGTGATCACTCTCCAAAAGGGAGTTATTTAGACCTTATTTCTATATTGATTTGCGTGTCTTTTGTGCTTAATAGGGTTGCTTTTAGATAGATATTATATGTTGCTGAGCGACTTGAGGGAGCAAACTCTGTGCTGCAGCAAAGTTGGGAACAAAAACTGCCACGTCACAGCTCGTTAGCCAATTTAACAAACTGAATTCTATTAAGCTATTCTCGGATTTATGGAGCAAGGAGAGCCATCCACGTGTCTAGGTCAACATAATTCAAGCCTCCTATCACTCTATAAAAAGGAGATAGCCGCCAAAGTCAAATTCATTCCACTTTTGGGGACGAGTTCACTCTCATTTCCATTTTGGGAGCCGAATAGAGGAGAGAGATTGGAGGTCATCAAGGAAACCATCATTTGCAAGCTGATCAAGGGAATTAATATTTTCTTATATTACTTTGTAAATATGGATATGCTTACTCAGATTGTAACGTGTGTTTCCATGCATTTTATGAACTAATTAGCTTTAGGCGTTGGTTAGGAACATGTAATTGACGTGCTTAATTTCTAGTAATAAATATTGATTTGATGCATCTTGATTAATTGTTGTGTTCATTTCTATTTTATGCCCGCCTGGCCAGTCGGTATGAATACCTCTCTCTAGTTTCAGGGATGATTTAGGGAGTGTGTGGCGGTTAATCACACTAGATCATTGTGTATTGGTGAACGCCAGTGACTGAGCTAGGGATAGCCAGTTGCCTAGTGCTTGTTCGGTAGAGCTTCATTGGAGTTGAAACACATTCTAAAAAATCTGGAGTTCCGGGAGGAATTCGCTAATTATACTGCGAGAGTTTTGCATGATCAATAATATTGCTGGAGCATCTTTTAACACAGTTACTAATCCTGACTAGCGCCTGTTTCTAATCTGTCTGCCTATTTGTTTACTTTTTGTTCTGTCATTTCTTTTGCTTCATCATTCTATAAAAACCAATCATTTTAACCACCTTTGAAACCATTAAAAAGATAAACAAAATAGATAAAGTAGAAGCTAATTCAGACCTTGGATTCGATAAATACTTATTACTTGCTGCGGATTGTGTATACTTGCACAGAGTTCTAGAGTCTTTTTATATCTTATTTTTTTACTCACTCTGGAAACCCAACACAGGGCGTAGCTGAAGCCTCTTTCTTCTTGGAATTTGCACAAGTTGTTGTCCTCCTGCTCTTTGGATGCGCCCATTTTTTCCTTGCCCTTGGATGCGGTGGGCGCTTTCCTTTTTTTACTCGAGGCCACCGCAGGTCTTTCTGAAGACTTTCAGATGACTACCCCAGTTGACTGGATGTTGCGGCGACGGGTAAGGGGAAGTTCATCCTCAAAATCTGAAATTTCAACTTCCATGGCTGCCGAATTACTGCTAAGTTGGTTGCGGCGATGTCTGCAGCAGTCGGTTCCTCTGCCTGCTTGTTGGAGCTTTCTCTCTCTTTGGCTACGTTTTCTTCCGCGGCAGCCTTGCGCCCAGCTTCCTCTGCCGCAATGCACTTTCTTTCTTCACGCAGGTGAATTTCTTCGCCTTCTTTCCCGAATTCTCCCATTAGGGAGTTCCATGAGGCCACTTCCTGCTCAGAAAACAGTGGCGAAGTGGTTTGCGCTGTGTTTGATGGTGGAGGGGAACTGTTTGCGGTAGAAGAAGAAGAAGGGACAAAATCTGATGTGAGTGAAGCTGAGGAGTCTGGTGGTGGAAGAAGGAGGGAAGGGAATGGTGATGGGAATGGGGTTAGGTTTCGAGGGGTGGTAAGGTTTTGTGCGGGTTGAAGGGTGACTGGTTGTATGGTAAAAGAAGAAGTGTCCAGGGGTGCAATATCAAGCACATCTGGTAGGTTGGTAGTGGAGATGGGTGGTTGTTCAAGGTCGATGAGCTCGTTTCCCTCAGTTTCCATGGAATCGCACATTGTCTCCCCTTCGGTTTGGCGCTGGTTTTCCTCACTAGAGGAAGAACTGGTTTCTTTGAGCGGTCCTTCAACCTCTGGTGAGGATGGGGAAGCTTCATCTGCGTATCCGGCAATTGAAAGGTTTTGGGAATCCGACATTGCAAGGGTTCGGTGAAGCTTAGAGAGAGAAACAAGGGTTGAGGGCTTTTGCAAGGATGAAGAATATGAAGGAAATGAGGAAGAGAAAGAGAAACCGCATCCCTATTTTATAGCTGACGCAAGGCACTGCGTTCTTTGGTACTGGTGCCTTTTCGCATCCACGTAGGTCGGTTATCATGATTATCATGGGGGGATGTGAGCGCTTGCCTTGGTTATTGTGCAAAGACAGGGATTAGTACGGCTCATTAAATGCAAACATGATTACGGTTGCGCCTCCAATGCGAGAGAGGTACAGATGGATTGAGACACGCGATGGGATTTTCTTCCTAAGGTTCTATAGCAACAAAAATTTTGACGCAAAGATAATTCTAATGCACCCAATGTGAATAAAACATGCGATGGGATCAAAGTATTAATGCAATAAAATAAAATAGCGAAAAAACAGTACTTACAACTCTAACCTGTTGTGCTCTTACCTTGCGCTAGGTCCTGCCGCAATCAGAGAGCACTCTTGTTCTGGACCTATTTTGTCTTGTTGCTTTAAGGCGGATCTTTCAGAAGAATAATCTCAAACACCTCGTCCAAAGTCCCTTCGATGTATGGTTTTACTCTTTGCCCGTTGACGTTGAAAATTCTCTTTCCATCAGTAGAATGTAGGTCCACTGCCCCATATGGATATACTTTATGGATAGTAAATGGGCCCGACCATCTGGATTTTAGCTTACCTGGAAAGAGACGAAAGCGAGAATTAAATAAAAATACTTTCATACCTTCTGTGAGATCCTTTTTGCATATTCTTCGATCATACCATTGTTTCTGTTTTTCTTTACTGATCTTGGCATTTTCATATGCACCTCTTCTGAATTCTTCCAATTCTGACAGTTGACGCAATCTTTCTTGTCCTGCGACTTCTAGATCAAAATTTAGACGTTTCATTGCCTAATGCGCCTTGTGCTCCAATTCTAAAGGCAAATGACAAGCCTTGCCAAACACCAACGCATATGGAGATGTTCCTATGGGTGTTTTGAAGGCTGTGCGGTATGCCCACAGCGCATCATCTAGGTGTTGCTCTCAATCTTTCCTGCTTGTGCTGACAACTTTCTCAAGAATTTTCTTAATCTCCCTGTTTGACACTTCAGCTTGTCCATTGCTTTGCGGGTGATAGGTTGTTGCGATACGATGTTTAACATTATATTTCTGCAACAACTTCTGCATGATCTTATTTATGAAATGAGTTCCTTCCTCACTAATCAGTCTGTGTGGCACACCAAATCTTGTAAAAATATTCTTTTTAAGAAATTTTGCCACGGTCGTCGCATCGTTCTTTACGCATGCGATTGCCTCCACCCACTTTGTGACGTAGTCAACTGCAAGGAGTATATATTGATATCCTTGCGACGATGGGAAAGGTCCCATGAAATGAATGCCCCAGACATCAAACGACTCAATTTCTATTATGTAGTTTTGTGGCATCTTGTTCCTTGCGCTGATATTGCCAGTGCGTTGGCACTTGTCGCAACTATCCACATATTTCTTTGCGTCTTGGAACAAGGTGGGCCACCAATAACCACTCTGTAAAACTTTAGCTGCGGTGCTCTGGCCTCCAAAGTGTCCCCCATATGGGGCTTCATGACAAGCTTCCAAAATTTTCGTCGCATCCCTATGTCCAACGCATCTCCTGATGATCTGGTCAGGTCCTCTGCGATAGAGATAAGGTTCATCCCATAAATAAAATTTTAATTCATGAAAGAATTTCTTACGGTGTTGCGCTAAATATTCCTCTGGTAAGACCCCTGCGACAAGGTAGTTTGCGATGTCCGCAAACCAAGGTTCTTCATTGTTAATCATCAAAAGCTTTTCGTCCGGAAATTCTTCTACGATAGGGGTTCTTGACGCATCTACCCTTTCAGGATTCTCCAATCGTGACAAATGATCTGCGACCAAATTCTCACTCCCCTTTTTGTCCTTGATCTCTAGGTCAAATTCCTACAGCAATAATATCCACCTGATCAACCTAGGTTTCGCATCTTTTTTTGTGATCAGATATTTTATTGCCCCATGATCTGTATAGACAACGACTTTGGAGCCAATTAAATAAGCACGAAATTTGTCAAAAGCATACACAACCACCAATAACTCCTTCTCGGTTGTTGTGTAGTTGGTTTGTGCTTCATTCAATATTCTGCTGGCATAATAAATAGGGTGCATAATCTTCTCCTTTTTTTGTGCCAGGACTGCTCCAACTGCCACGTCACTAGCATCGCACATCAAGACAAAAGGTTCCTTCCAGTCGGGGGTTGCGAGAATGGGTGCACTGACTAACGCAAGCTTCAATTCCTTGAATGCCTTGGCACATTCCTCTTAAAATTCAAATTTTCTATTTGTCTCCAGCAATGCGCATGGTGGTTTTGTAATATGCGAGAAGTTCCTGATGAATCTGTGATAGAACCCTGCGTGTCCCAAGAAGCTTCGAATTCCCTTAACAGAGTTTGGTGGTGGCAATTTCTCAATGACATCAATTTTCGCCTTGTCGACTTCAATTCCTGCGCTTGATATGCGATGGCCTAGGACAATGCCTTCTTTGACCATAAAATGGCATTTTCCCCAATTTAGTACTAGGTGGGTCTCTTCGCATCTTTCTAATACTTGCTCTAGCTGCGTTAGATAGTCTGCGAAGGACTTCCCATAAACTGAGAAGTCGTCCATAAAAACTTCAACGGATTTTTCTAGGAGATCTGAGAAAATGGCCATCATACATCTCTGGAATGTTCCAGGCGCATTACACAATCAAAAAGGCATCCTTATGAACGCAAAGGTGTCATATGGGCAGGTGAATTTAGTCTTTTCTTGGTCTTCTGGCGCAATGGTGATTTGATTGTACCCAGAGTATCCATCAAGAAAACAATAATATGCTTGTCCCGCCAGTCGATCTAGCATCTGATCAATGAATGGAAGGGGGAAGTGGTCCTTCTTAGTATTTGCGTTCAACTTGCGGTAATCCATGCATATGCGCCACCCTGTAGTGGTGGGAGATGAAATCAACTCATTGTTTGCGTTAGCTACCACTGTTATGCCTCCTTTCTTGGGCACGCATTGGATTGGGCTCACCCATCTGCTGTCTGCGATGGGATATATCACACCTGCGTCGAGCCACTTAATAGTTTCTTTTCGCACGACTTCCATCATCGCAGGATTTAGCCTTCTTTGTCGTTCAATAAATTCATTGGATTCATCTAGCAATCGAATCTTATGCATACAGTATGCGGGGCTAATTCCCCTAATATCTGCTAGACTCCATCCAATGACCTTCTTGTGCTTTGCGAGGATTTGCATCAAAAGGTGCTATTGCGATGAATCGAGCTTTGATGAAATGATGACTGGGAGTGATTCTTTGTCTCCTAAAAACCTGTACTTCAAATGTGTTGGAATGGTTTTAGTTCTAACGCAGGGGGTTGCGTTATGGATGGCAAGGCGGGAATTCTTTCTTTCATATCCAACGCATGAATAATTTCGTCATGCTGCGTTAGAATGTAATTTTCTTCCACCTGTTCTTCCTTGCTTTCTTCTCTCATAGAGTTGAACGCATTTGATTGTAGTATTTCCTATGGAGAACATTCGTCTATGCGGGCTACCATGCCGCATTCCTTGCTGTCGTCAGGGTATTTTAATGAAGAGAGAACATTGAAAACCACCTTCTGATCGTTCATAAGCATTGTCAGTTTTCCTTTTTGTACATCTATTAGTGTTTGGCCGGTGGCTAGGAATGGTCTTCCCAAGATAATGGGAACTTCTCTATCAGCTTCATAATCTAGTATGATAAAATCTGCAGGAAAAATAAATTTGTCAACCTTTACCAAAACGTCTTCAATTTTTCCTTCTGGGTGAACTACAGATCTGTCCGCCAATTGCAGAGTGACAGTAGTTGGTCTTGCTTCTTCGCTCCCTAGGCGTTTGTAGACAGATAGTGGCATTAAGTTTATGCTTGCGCCTAGGTCACATAATGCCTTTCCAACATCGATTCCTCCTATTGAACACAGAATCGTAAAACTTCCAGGATCTTTCAATTTGGGTGGAAGCTTATTGGCAAGTATTGCGCTGCACTCACTTGTCAGCGCAACAATCTCAAACTCTTTCCACTGTCGTTTATTCATCAGAATGTCTTTTAAGAACTTTGCATAGCTGGCCATTTTCTCTAATGCCTCCACAAGTGGTACGTTGATGTGAAGTTCTCGCAAGACATTCAAAAACTTCTTAAATTGGGCCTCATCATTCTTCTTTCGCAATCTTTGTGGAAAAGGGATCGCGGGCTTATATGCGTCAGGCTCCTTTTCTGCGTGAGCCTCCCTCTTTTTTGATTCTTCATCTTCAAATCCTTTTTCTTCTTGCTTCTAGCTATGATCTTCTGCGGCTGCATTTTTAGGCAAATTGTCCTGTGTTGGCGCGGGGTCGTTTACCTGCAATTGTCTTCCACTACGAAGAGTCACCGCATGGCAGTGCTCCTTCCCCTTTGGATCCTCCGTATTGCTGGGCAATGCACCCGTAGGTCTATTCTTTAACTCTGACGCAAGTTGTCCAACTTGTATTTCCAGGCTGCGCAGAGATGCGGCTTGACTCTGAACCACCGCATCATTCTTTGCCATATACTCCTTCTAATTGGCCATAAATTCCTTCATCATAGTTTCCAGCGCATTCGAGGATGATGCTCTTTGGTTTCCTCCGTCTGCGTGGCGCAGAAAATGTCCCTGCGAGGATTGATCGTTATTAGAATTAAATAATCTGGGCACAGGGTTTACGTTACCTTGTTGTGGTTGTTTATTTGCGCCACCATTCCATGAAAAGTTCGGGTGATTTCTCCATCCTGGGTTGTACGTGTTTGAAAATGGGTTGTAGCGCGCAGCTCCTTGCGGGCCAACATAGAAAACTGATTCGAGGTTTGAAGGACACTGGTCATGTTTGTGTCCTTCACCGCAAATTCCGCACCCAACTGCGTTGAGTTGCACGATCAAAGGTGTTGTACTGGCCGTGAGGGCATCCATCTTCGTGGTCAACGCATCAATCTTTGCATTTACTGAGGTCATTGGATCAACTTCAAAGCTTCCCGAGCTAGTTTTGATGGGTCTCCTTCTTCTATCTTCTGTAGTGCCCCACTCATAGTTGTTACGTGCAGTCCGATCAAGGATTGTGTGGGCTTCGTCATACGTCTTTCTGAGTAATGCACCATTTGCGGATGAGTCTACCAAGACTTGTGAGTTTTTGTTAAGACCGACATAGAAGGTCTCTAATTGAATGCATAATGGTAGTCCATGGTGCGGGCACCTTTGCAGTAAGCTCTTGAAACGTTCCCACGCCTCACTCAACGTTTCATCTTCCATTTGCGTGAAAGTCATTATTTCCTTCCGCAATCTAGAATTTGCGGTAGGCGGAAAGTATTTTTCCAAAAACTTCTCGGCCATATCATTCCATGTTGCGATGGAATTTGCTGGCTGCTGATTGAGCCATACTTTCGCCGCATCTCTTAATGAGTAAGGAAATAGGATAACTTGCAACTGCTCATGTGTTACTCCTGGAATAATAAATTTATTGCAAATATCCAGAAATGACTTAAGATGAGAATATGGGTCTTCTGCTGGACTTCCTCCTAACTGTCCTGCAGCCGTCAGGATTTGAAACATAATTGGTTTTAATTCAAACCTTTCTGTTTCAAGAGTGGGTTGAACTATCCCTGGATTAAAATTACAATTTGCAGGGGCTGCATAGTCTCTAATCCCTCTGGCCCAATCATCGGCCATCTGAATGGAATTTAATGGTCTGTTTCGTTGTGCTGTCATTTCTCCTAATTGCCTTCGGGCTCTTCGATTTCTTCTTCTTCTATGATATGTTCTATCAATTTTAGGATCACCTTCGAAATCGATTCGTCGAGCGGCACGCATACAACCTCTGGTTACTTGGAGAATAAGTACTCGATAGGAAACACAATAAATAATATCAACGGAGTGTCAGATCAGAAAAATTATTAAAACTTTGTTGCCCTTCCCCGGCAACGGCGCCAAAAGCATGATTGGATGTCAGTTGTCTTAGTATGTTTAGAAATATAGTCGTTGATAGTAATCAATCCAAGTATAAATTGACAAAATCAAGTAGTACCTGGTAAGTCCAGGGTCGAATCAACAGGGAAGGAATATTCACAGAGTTTTTAATAACTTTTACTGATTTGAACTCAAAACGTATGATACTTATTTTAAAAGAATAAACAAGAGGGTTGGTATATTTGAAAAGTAAATACTTACATAAATCAAAACATGCGACGAGAGTTAAAGGAAAAGTACAAGGAGAATGGTATCAAGGCTTTTGCGGTTGCAACCTCATGTGTTTATAAGAGCCTTGTAACGCATACTTTGATTAATTGATCCATTAATGCCTAAGTGAGAAAAAAAATCATAAGTTTCCCTTCCGGTACTCCTTTTGCGTTTGGCATAAAACTATCAAGTGGTCATTTGGCTAGTTCATGCGTTAAGTGCAGTTCTCTAAAACTTACAAGGGATTGCGTTAGTCACAACGCAGTCTAAGCTCATGCATGCACTATCTTTTAGCGGTAGTGTTTTAATGCTACCAAGACTACATGATATGCGCTAACTTGCTCTACTCAGAGATTTCCGCATGCGTTACCTGTCAGGGATTTAGCATGCTGCTACCGCATCTAGCTGGCCAAGCGGGAGTTAGTAATGAAAATAGTATCGCAACTGAATAGAAAGCAATTAATGGTTCATTTAACTCAAAATATGCGCTTACAAGATATACTTATCACCACATGAGGTGCTTGATCTAAGCCTTGAAGAAGGATTTAGCTCATGCGAGCAAAACAAGACTTCATGAAATAGAACATTACAAGCTCAAGTTTGCTCCTAATCACAGCTCTTTGTGATTCTTCTGATGATCTTCCTTCTTTTTCTCTTGATCTTCCAAAAAATATTCAATGCCCAATGCCTGAGAGTGTGACTTCTATTTATAGGCGAGGGAAGATGACTTCTCTAAGTAATCAGAAACTTGCGATAATCATTATTTTAGTCAACTTGCTCATCTTTTCAGCCCTTTTTCCGCCCACTTGCGATAGCTATATTAGTTGTGTCAGTGCTGTCTTTTCATCATCTTATCTGTCTCTTGACCATCTTGGGATGTGTGCCTGCGCTGAGAAGGAACTAAAACAAACAACTGTATTAGCTTGCGTTAGCACCCTATATTTTATAATTTCTCACCGCATACATGAACATAGCTTGCCGCATAAACTTATCACAATTTCCTTTCTTTAAGCGCTGAAGTAACGCATTTTTGGTTCTTTTGGCCTTGTTTTAGCCTAAGTTTAAAGGACTAATAACTTGCTTTTTGCAAGTTATCAGATACCTTTGATATTGGGAGCCAGCCATGCAGCTCCATACGGAGGACATTTCGCAGGACTAAAGACAGCATCCAAAGTCCTCCAATCCGGCTATTTTTGGCCCAGTCTCTTCAAAGATGCGCACCTCTTCACGAAAAACTGCGATCAATGCCAAAGGACAGGGAACCTGACAGCTAAAAGCGAAATGCCTCTACACTTCATACTCGAAGTGAAAATCTTCGATGTATGGGGGATAGACTTTATGGGACCGTTCCCGCCATCCTGTGGAAGCATCTACATCTTGCTCGCAGTTGATTATGTATCGAAATGGATTGAGGCAATAACTACTGCAACAAACGACGCAAAGGTGGTGAGGAAATTTTTCTGAGGAATATCTTCACAAGATACGGAACCCCACGCTTCATCATAAGTGACGAAGGATCTCGTTTCCTGAACAAAATGATAGCCAACTTATTTTCCAAGTACAACATTAGGCATAAAGTAGCCACTGCTTACCATCGCTAGACTAATGGACAAGCAAAGCTCTCTAACAAGGGAAATCAAGGCTATTTCGGAAAAGACAGTGGACCCTTCCCGCAAAGATTTGTTATTACGACTTGATGAAGCACTATGGGCCCACAGAACTACATATAAAGCGCCATTACGGATGTCTCCGTATCGCCTCATATTTGGAAAAGCTTGCCATTTGCCGCTTGAGCTAGAACAGAAGGCTTATTGGGCATTGAAAAAGTTTAACTTCAACATGGACAAAGCAGGGATCAAAAGGATGTTGCAACTTAATGAGCTGGAAGAACTCAGACATTTCTCCTACGAAAATGCAAAACTCTACAAGGAAAATGTCAAGCGATGGCACGACAGAAGAGTCCACCCAAAGGAGTTCTATAGAGGCCAGAAAGTGCTACTTTTTAAGTCTAGGCTCAAGTTATTTCCAGGAAAACTTAAATCAAGGTGGTTAGGGCCATTTAAGATCGTGAAAATCTTTGATTATGGAACAGTGGTATTGACGGATAGTCAGGGCATGCACTTCAAAGTAAATGGACAAAGGATCAAACCATATTGGAGGAAAGGCTTCAAGGATGAGGAAGTCGATGCCTCCGTGATTGACTTGGTATGACTTTTATACTTTGAGAATTAAATTGTGTATATTATCTAGATCTATAGTCAAATAAAATAATAATGCAGACAGGGACTAAAAAAATATATATCTGGACAAGAGTAAAAACTCTGTCTAGGAAAAGGTATTTAAGTTGACCGAAGGGAACACCTTTTCTTGGGGATTTACCTGGGAGTTTTGAAAAGTCCATAATATTTTGTATCCTGTCTATCTTCAGGAAAAAAAAGGAGAGAAATATATATATATTTAGGAAAAGAAAAGAGGAAAATGTGAATTTGTACGTTTAGAATAAAGAATCTTTGATCAAGAGGGGACTTTGTCTAAGGAAAGTCCTGCTGCGGCTGAGGTATTTAAGCTGACCTTTGGGAACACCTCTACCTGGGGACTTACGTGGAAGTTGAATTGATCAAAATGTTTTGATTGAATTTCTCTTAAAAGAAAAAAAGAAAAAAAAGAAAAAAAATAATAAATCATGAGTAAGCATGTGAACTTTTCTAACCTTTTTATGAGTGTTTCAGCAAAGAAGAAAAAGCAAAGGAAAATGAAAAGACAGAAAAAATAGAGAAAGCAGAAAACTGGGTGAAATGCGATCGCATTTCTCCCTAGTGTATTTGGAAATGCGACCCATTTTCGAAAATAAGGGGGAAGTCACGAAAATATTTGACCTGCACGTGACCTAATTGGAAAAGTATAAATATCTGACTTATGTTCTTTTCCTCTTCACCAACCACTCAACTCCTTTGCATTCAAGTCAAAACCTCAACTCTCCATATTCTCTCATCTTGAAACCGAAAAACCCACATCAAGAACCCATGAAGAACATGCAAAAGCCTTCATCATCACGCAAGATTACTTGTTCCCAGAGTAATTCAACTGCTCACGAAGCTGAAGCAAGCGTGCGACGGCAAAAGGAGAACCCCGAAATACCCATGCACAGCATGCGAAGAACGAGGCCTACGGGATTCTCACCGGCGATCGTGAACCAAGAGCCCGACGCTCAAACTCCCTCCTCTTTGACAATGCCGGCCACGTCGAGGGGGAATTAGAGTTTATCTTCACCTAGGAGGACCACGCGCGCCGCTCCTGTCTATCAAACCCAAAAACCCGCCACTCAACAATTCAGAAAACGTTCACGGGAGTGGTTTGCGATGATTCGGGAGATGGGAGCTCAAAGACGTGCTGCCCTTGAAGAGGAAGCTAATAGGCGAGATGAAGAAGAAGCCGCCAAGGTAGCTGGGAGCTCTCGGCAAGAAGGAACTTCAATGGGTAAAAATTCTGAACCTTCGACTAACCCCTCTTCATCTTGCAGGACTGAACCAGTTGTTACCTACAGTGCAAGGAAGAGGAGCCCGAAGAAGGTAGTGCCTGAAAAGCCGCTTGTAATTGAGCCTCTCAAAACCGCGAGAATGCCTCCAGATGTGTTTGAAGATATAATCCGCCAAGCAGTGGCAAAGGCTCTTGTGATTACTGAGGGGTATAAGGCTGAACAAGAGGTCTTGAAAGATATTGAGGCTGAGAGGGAGATGGAAAACCAACACATGAGGGAAGAAGATGAAGGTGCAAAAGAAAGAAATCTTGAGGAAGAGAGGGAAGAAAAGAGAAAGAGAGAAGAAGAGCAAGAGGCCGAGAGGGCCTTAGAAGCTGAAGATGAAAGAAAGTTTGAGGAAAACCTCAGGAGGGCAACCATTGATTTGCAACTCCTTGAGGAAGAGAACAAGAGAAGAGAAGAATTGAAAGAAGATGAAAAACGAAGGAAGGAAGCGGAAGACTTCCTTGCAGCCTTTGAGCCACTCCACAAAGCTCAAAGAGAAGCTGAATTGCTACAAGGGAGGGTAGAAGAAGGGGCCCAACAGGGGCCAACTGAAGAAATTATAGAGAAAGAAAAAGAAAGAGAAGTAGAGGATGAAGGCCAGAATGCGACCGCATCTGGGCCGCATTCTGAAGAAGGCCTAACCCAGGCCACTGAAGCTCAGCCTGCTGATGAGGTTTTCGAACCTCTATTCAAAGATGACCCACCAGCAGCTGATAGCACCTCTTCGGGAGAGAAGAGGGATGAAGAGGAAAAAGAAAGCAAGGAGGCCGAGACCTCCAGTGACTCTGAAACAGAATCAAATTCAGAGATTAAGGAGCTGGATGATGACCAAGTTCCTATCTCTGAGGCATTGAGGAGAAAGAGAAAAAAAGAGATTAAAGCTGAACGGATGACTAAGAACAAAAATGACTCGATATTTGCCAAGAGGCTGAGGACAACGTCCATGGACGCCTCTCCTGCAGTTCCTCCTACCGTCTCACCCGCCAAACCAAAGGGCAAATTACCGAAGGCTGCATCTCCTAAAAATCCATTCCCCGAGGTATTTAAAGATGTCAATTTTCCGAAACGGATGGAGATCATGAAGAAAAGGGATTTCCTCAATGAGAAGGGATTCTCTAACAGAGTGGGAGCACTGCCAGAGTTCGTCAGTAGAGTTATCTCCCAGTATAAGTGGAAGGAGTTCTATGCTCACCCTCAGGAGGTTGTCGTGCCTCTAGTTCGTGAATTTTACGCCGGCCTGAGGGAGGAGAGTATTAGCATGGCGGTTGTGAGAGGCAAGATGTCTAACTTCTCTTTAGTAGACATTAACCGGGTGTACAGGATTAAGGCACCCTTGAATCCAAGAGGGAACGACGTTATCAGGAACCCCTCGGCCAAGCAGATGAAAGATACATTGAAACTCGTGGCCAACAAGAGAGTTCAATGGAAAGAGTCTCAGACGAAGGTGAAGACTCTAGTGCCAAGGGACTTAAAGCCAGAATCAGCAGTTTGGCTTCACTTTTTGAAGAACCGCTTGATGCCAACCACCCACAATAACACGATCTCAGTGGATAGAGTGATGCTACTCTATTGCATTATGAAGGGGTTGGAGATCAACATTGGGAGCATAATCAGGGATGAAATTCTAGCTTGTGGAAGAAAACGAGCAGATAAACTTTTCTTTGGATCACGCATCACCCAGCTCTGTCAAAGGGTGAAGATAGTTTCGCGCAAGGACGAGTAGCGTCATTTCTTCAAGCCGACCATTGACCTGTCCTTGATCGGGAAGCTCCAACAGAACAATATCCAAAGGAAAGACAAAGCCTCCACATCTCAGGCCACTCCACCGACAGGGCCGAGCATGGCTTCTCCATCCCAACACACTCCTTTTACAAGGCCCTCACCGTCATCGGAAGCCCTAGCTATTGCCTATCGCCAGCTTGATCAAATCAGGGAGAACCTGAAGACTTATTGGGCATATGCAAAGGAGAGGGATGAGGCCATTAGAGAGTTTTATCTCTCTATCGCCCCGAGTATTGCTCTGGTCTTTCCCGATTTCCCTCAGTCGCTGCTGCCTCAGGAAGACAAGGATTCTGATGAAGAGGATGATGAAAAAGATGATGAAAATGATGAAGAAGAGAATGAAGAGAAAGAGAGTTCCTCGGACGAGGACTAGGGGAGTTTTTTGTTTGTTGTTTTTGTATATAATACTGTTTTTTGTGCTTGCTATTTTTTTTTTTTTTGAGTTTTAGCATGTTTAAATTCTGTTTTTAGTTGTTTAGTTGTTGTGTTGATTGCTTTTAATGTTTAGTTTTGATCATAGGGTAGTTTAGAAAGCTTGTTGATAGTTTGGGCTAGATAAACCTGGGTTTTTCAAGTCTTTTGTTTAAAAATCTGCTTGTTGTTTTTTGAGCTTAACCTATGAACTTTTTGAAGAAAAAATCAACTTTAAGAAAAATTGCTTTAAAAAAATGTTTTGGAAGAAAAACATGTTTTCGAAGGAGTTTTCTTTTAAGTCCTTAATGATGAAAACTAGAGCTTTGTTTGATCTCATAAGTGCCACCGTCACAACTGAATTGTTTTCTAGTCATAGGCTTTCCATTAGTATTTTTCTTTACAAAATTTTCTTAAGTCTAAATTTTCTCGTGTTTAACCTTTCTAGCACTCTAGGAGAGTTTAGCCTTGAAGGTTTGAAAGATAAAAGCCTCATATTAAGCCCATGCCTCCAAAATGAGCCAATGAGGACATTGTCTAACTTTAAGTTTGGGGGGGTGCTTTATGCTTTACCTTGTAAATATTTCTGCTTTCTGTAAATTTGTACTGCTGGAAAAGAATATGTGCTCAGTATATGTATGAAAAAAAATGAAAAAATGAAAAACCGAGAGTTACTCCTCCTTCCTAGGGTTTACTGAGTAACCAGGGGCATTCATGCACTCATGGTTTGCCACTACATGAAAGGTTTACTTAGGGAAGTGAGTGTCATTCCAAGCTTGTGAACTTTGCTCGTAGCTAGATATCTTCACCACAAAATGTCGATAAGCTAGAACGAAGGTAAAGATGGCAGCAAGGATACTCATGGGAGAAAAAGAAGGTGAATAAAAAGAGCACCAGCAGTCAAATAAGTTTGGGGGAGATAGAAAAAGATCTAGTAACTCATGTATGCTGATTTTTACCTCAAGATTGTTTTTCTTAACTTAAAGGACTACACTAGGCTCTATGAGTAGAAGTTAGGTAGTTTAAACACATTGGTTAGAATGGATTAGGGAGAGTTTTGCTTTGAAAAAGAGCAATAAAAATCTTCATGCCTAGGAAACTCAGACGTTGTGACTGGCACTAGAGTAGAACCCTCTCCTGAAAGGAAAACTTTTGAGAAAACGATTTTGAAAAGCATGTTTAATTGATTCCATGTCACTTGATTTGAAATAGAAAGTTGATACTAGTACCGTGATTAATTACTACACATGAACCTTAACATTTTGATTGGCAATTAATATTGAGCTCTAACATTTTGATTGACAATTAAAAAGTTGATCTCTAACATTTTGATTGGCTATTGCTTGAGGACAAGCAATGAGTTAAGTTTGGGGGTGTGATAAGGGTAAAAAATATACCTATTTTGCCCTTATATTTAGCTCATTTCTTTGTCAAATGTTGCATGTTTAGATCGATAGCTCAAAATGTGTTAAAGTTGATAAGTTAGGGTGTTGAGATTCACTTTTGTCAATTTATGCTCATTTGTGCTTAAAAATACTTGATTTTAAGAGAATTTGACTAAGTTTATTGTTGTGCAGAAAAACAGAGGAAAAGCTGGATTCTGCCCAGAAATGCAACCGCATTTCTGGGAATGCAAAATGAAATGTGACTGCATTTCTAGAAAAATTGAGACCGTTCCGAGTCGTCCGCGGGTCATTGTTGACAAGTCTTCTTCGCACCTACCCGACTGTTTTGACCCCGAAACCGACTGGGCTACCTTCCAGCACCTATTTCACACCTTCTCAACCATTTTCTACACTATATAAGCTCGAGATTCGAAGTCAAATTCAAGCAGAACTCATTTTGAAGAAGAGGGTGGTGACAGAACCCTAGTTGACGCCTATGACTAGGGATGCCTGAGGTCCTTCTTAGATGACTGAATTGTAACCTGAGTTAGACATCAAACCTTGGGGTTTGTAGGGATTTTCACCCATTCCCACTTGCAAAAGCGAGAGAGTGGAGTGTATAAGCGAACTCTATAAGGATTGAGTAAATAGAAAAACCCATTATATTTAGCTATCTCCATTATTTCAAGCTCTTGATTACTTTTCATTATTTTGTATTCTTTACATTCTTATTTCAATGAAAATGTATTCATTTGCACTTTATCTCATCATGAGTAGCTAAATTTCGTTGAGGGGTTCAATATGGTGAATTCCCTTATGGTTCAATAGCTTGAAAGTGTTTTATTTGCTTAAGTTTTGTTCAATGCATGTCATTCTTTATTGATTATCACTCTAATCTTGCTGAGTTTAACTTGATCACTTAGACTTTACATGCTATGTGAGTTTGATCTCGAAAGGGACAAACGATATCGGTTCTCATAAAGGTGATATAGGAGAAAAAGCTCAAAAGAGATTGTTCGGCGGTATAGGGCAAGCTGCCTAAGGCACCCTATATCGACTATAGGATTATAGGTTGCATTCGTGAATTATCTATGTCGGAGTCGAGTCACAAAAATGTGCATAACGGTACTCGTTTAGCCTTCTAACGGTTCTTGGGAGCAATGCCAAATAGGAGTTAAATCTGACCCAATGCATTGAATAGACTTAAGTTAAATACTTCATGATTAAGGTTATTGCCTTAGGGATAAATCCATATTGAATACCTCGTTTGTTTCTTATTGTTATTCTTTATTCTTTTATTGCTTGCTTTACTTATTTCTTTAAAAACCAATCAATCAATCTTATTTCTTTGGTTACCTTTTCAAAAGCAATCATTTGAGCAGTTTCTTCATCAAATCTGAATTTCCAATTTAGTCCTCGTGGGATCGATACCCTTGGAATACTTCTAAGGTTTTTTTATTACTACGTGAGACAGTGTATACTTGCACTAGGGTTAGCTGAATTATTCTTTATTATTATTATTCATCTTATCTTACATTCCATCCATTCAGCTGACGACGCACCACTTTTCATCTGCTTTCGACGAACATGGTCCAAACTTTGCTCCGTTTGAGTTTGAGAGAGTTGGGAACCCAAAGTTCATCCTAATGAGAGTTCTTTAGGTGGTTGATAACTTGCAAAAAGCAAGTTAATTATCCTTTAAACTTAAGCTAAAATAAGGCTAAAAGATACATTGATGCGTTACGTCAGCGCAATAAGGAAGGAATATGCGATGATTTTATGCGGTAGGCTATATTTATGTATGCGGTGAGAAATTATAAAAATATAGGGTGCTAACGCAATCAATTCAATTGTTTGTTGCCCACGTTTCTCTCAGCGCAGACACACATCCCAAGACGATCATGAGACAGACAAAATGGATTAAAAGACTGAGCTGACACAACTGACGCACAAGTGGGCTGAAAAGGTGCAAGTGGGCTGAAGATGACTGAAGCAAGTTTCTAATTCCTTGGAGAAGTTAGTTTCCTTCGCCTATAAAAAGAAGCCACCTGCTCAAAGGAAACATATACAAGATTGGAGAGATGAGAGGGAAGAGACGAAGATCAAGGAGAAAGAGAAATCACAAGAAGCTGTGATGAAGAGTAAACTTGCATTTGCAATGTATTGCTTAATGTATTGTTTTGCTCGCATGAGCTAATTTTCTTCATCAAGGCTTAGCGCAAGCACCCATGCGGTGATAAGTCTATTTTGTAAGCGCATACTTTGATTTAATGAAACATTATTGCCTTCTACTTAGTTGCGATACTATTTTCATTAGTAACTCTCGCCTGGCCAGCCAGATGCGGTAGCAGTATGCTAAATCCCTGACAGGTAATGCATACGGACATCTCTAAGTAGAACAAGCTAGCGCATTACATGTAGTCTTGGTAGCATTAGACAAATACTACCGCTATAAGATAGTGCATGAATGAGCTTTGATTATGTTCAGACCAACGTAGTCCCTTGTAAGTTTTTAGAGAACTAAGCCTCACGCATGAACTAGCCAAATAACCAATTGATAGTTTTATGCCAAACGTAGAAGGAGTACCGGAAGGGAAACTTGTGATTTTTTCTCACTTAGGCATTAATGGATAAATTAGTCATGGTATGCGCCACAAGATTCTTATAAACGCATGAGGTTGCGACCGCAACAGCCTTGATAACATTCTCCTTAATACTTATCTTTTTTACTCTCATCGCATGTTTTACTTTCTGCAAAAATTTATTTTTCAAACTCACCAACTCTCTTATTTAGTTTTTACATAATATCACACATTTTTTAGTTCATATCAGTAAAAATTATTAAAGCTTTGCAAATAACCTTTCCCTGTGGATTCGACCCTATACTCACTAGGTATTACTTGATTTTGTCAATTTATACTTAGATTGATATATATCTACGACAATTTTGCATTAATTTGTTAAGCATACTGACAACCGATCAAGTTTTTGGTGCCGTTGCTGGGGAAAAGGCAACCAAGTTTTTAATAATCATTTTGATCTGACACTCCATTTGATATTATTTACCGTGTTCCCTGTTCAGTAATTTTTCTCCAGGCAACCGTAGATCCCATGCGTGCTGCTCGCTAGATCGATTTCAAAGTTGATCCTGAAATTGACAGAACTTATCATAGAAGGAGAAGAAATCGAAGAGCTCGAAGACAACCAGGAGAAATGGCAGCACCCAACCAACCAGATAGACTAGTTAATCCCATCCAAATGGCTGATGATAGGGCCAGAGGGATCAGAGATTACGCAGCCCCTACAAACTGTAATTTCAACCCAGGGATAGTACAACCCACCTTGGAAACAGAAAGGTTTGAGCTAAAATCTGTTATGTTTCAAATGCTTACTGCTGCAGGAAAATTTGGAGGAAGTCCAGCTGAAGATCCACACTCTCATCTAAAATCATTCTTGGATATCTGTAATAAATTCATCATCCCAAGAGTAACGCATGAACAGCTGCAAGTCATCCTTTTTCCCTATTCATTAAGAGATGCGGCGAAAGTATGGCTAAATCAACAACCAGCAAATTCCATTGTGACATGGAATGATTTAGCGGAGAAGTTTCTAGAAAAAATACTTTCCTCCCACTGCAAACTCGAAGTTAAGGAAGGAAATCGTGACTTTTGCACAGATGGAAGATGAAACACTCAGTGAGGCGTGGGAACGCTTTAAAAGCCTAGTGCAAAAGTGCCTGCATCACGGATTACCACTCTGCGCATTCAGCTAGAAACCTTCTATGTGGGTCTTAACAAAAACTCACAGGTATTAGTGGATTCATCTGCTAATGGTGCGCTCCTCAGGAAAACCAATGATGAAGCTCACGCAATCCTCGATCGGATTGCTCGCAAAAATTATGAGTGGGGTACTGCGGAAGACAAAAGAAGAAGACCTATAAAGACCAGTTCTGGAAGTTTTGAGGTTGATCCATTGACTTCAGTCAACGCAAAGATTGATGCGTTGACTACCAAAATGGATGTGCAGACAGCAAGCAACGCACCATTGATCGCGCAACTCAACACAGTTGGATGCGGGATCTGCGGAGAGGAACACATGCATGACCAGTGTCCTTCTAATCCAGAATCTGTTTTTCTATGTGGGACCGCAAGGAGCTGTGCGCAACAACCCATTTTCGAACACATACAACCCAGGATGGAGAAATCACCCAAATTTCTCATGGAATGGTGGCGCAAACAAACAGCCACAGCAAGGTAATGCAAACTCTGCGCCAAGATTATTTAACTCTAACAATGAGAAATCATCGCAGGGCAAATTTCAGTGCAATATCAACGCAGAAGGTAGAAACCAAAGAGCATCATCCTCAAATGCGTTAGAAACTATGATGAAAGAATTTATGGCAAGCCAGAAGGAATACATGGCAAAGAATGTTGCGGTGGTTCAGAGCGAGGCCGCATCCTTACAAAATCTGGAGATGCAGGTAGGACAGCTTGCGTTAGAGCTGAAAAACAGACCTGCAGGAGCATTACCAAGCAATACAGAAGATCCAAAAGGAAAAGAGCACTGCCACACACTGACTCTCCATAGTGGAAGACAGCTGCAGTCAAATGACCCTGCATCAACGCAGAAAAATTTGTCTAAAACTGCAACCGCAACAGGCAACAACGAAGAGCAAGAAGAGAACGCAGCTGAAGAAGAAACCAAAAAGAAAGAGGCAATCGTAGAAAAAGAACCTGACGCATACAAGCTCATAATCCCTTTTCCACAAAGATTAAGAAAGAAGAATGACGAGGCTCAGTTCAAGAAATTCTTAAATGTCTTGCGAGAACTTCACATCAACATTCCACTTGTGGAAGCATTGGAAAAAATGCTCAGCTACGCAAAGTTCTTGAAGGATATCTTGACAAACAAAAGACCATGGAAAGAGTTCGAGACAGTTGCGTTGACAAGTGAATGCAGTGCAAAACTCTCAAACAAACTCCCACCTTAATTGAAAGATCCTGGAAGCTTCACTATTCCTTGTTCAATAGGAGGGATTGATGTTGGCAGAGCTTTATGCGACCTCGACGCAAGCATCAATTTAATGCCTTTGTTAGTATACAAGCGCCTAGGGATTGGAGAAGCACGCCCAACCACTGTGACGCTTCAACTGGCAGATAGATCGGTGGTCCATCCGAAAGGAAAAATTGAAGATGTTCTGGTAAAAGTTGACAAATTTATTTTTCCAGCAGATTTCATCATGCTTGATTACGAATCTGACAGGGAAGTTCCCATTATTTTGGGAAGACCATTCCTTGCGACTGGCCAGACATTAACTGATGTGCAAAAAGGAGAGCTAACCTTGCGCATGAATGATCAAAAAGTGGTTTTTAATGTGCTCACCTCATTAAAATACCCATATGACAACAAGGAATGCGACATGGTGGCACGCATAGATGTATGTTCCCCACTTGAAATGCTGCAATTTAATGCACTCAGAACTGCACAAGAAGAAGCAAAGGAAGAACAAGACGATAATTGCATCCTAGCGCAACCCACAGAAGCAATTCATGCGCTGGATCTCAAAGAAAGAATTCCCATCTTACCTTCCATAGCCCAATGATAGCGGGCAGAAATGTCGCTATTTTAGCCCTAAAATATTAAGCTTTTTAGTGCTTTAATTGTGTTTTTATTGAAGATATTTAATATACTTTGTTATTTGGTCTCTAGGAGCAAAATTATGGATTTTGGTGAAAAAATGCCCAAAAAGAAGTCATTTAAGCCCAATTTCCATACTTGGGTCAAGGGGGAGTCAAAAGAGGTCAACCATGAAGATGAGACCCAAAAGAAATGGAGGAAAGCCCAAATTCAAGCCCAAAATCGCGCCAGAAAGTTTTGGAATTCGCCTAGCGTCGAGACGCTATAGGGACAGCGTCGCAACGTTGATCCCATTTCTTGGCCGACAAGTCGATGACGTCACAGCGTCGCGACGCTACCCCATTTCTGAGCCTATAAATAGTTGTTGATATCCGCAAGCGCACGGGTCGCACAAGTAATATAAAACGGTAGTAATACCGAGTATCGAATCCACAGGGAAGCGAAGCGAAAATTAAGCAAAAAATAAAATCTCTTGAGCACTAAAAGTACTTAGGCAAAATAATATTTAGGGAACAACTCATGAAAATAAGAAAAATTTAAGAATTAAAGCAGGAAAATAATTTGATCAATCAAATAAAAAATGTGGAGAAAGAGATTTCTTTAAATGGGAAGAGGGGTCTTGAAAATCAATTATGAGCTAAACAATGGTTATAATTATCCTATCTCATTGCCCAACTAACTATACTCCTAGAATCTCCGTTAATCACATAGGTTCTCCTGTCGGTTTTCCCTAATTGTAATTAATTCATTTTAACAACCTAAGTGTCCTTAGCGCCATTAAAAATCATTAATTATTACGCTCTGATTCATTTTAGGAATCTAAGTTTAATCAACTAATCCCGGTGTCACAACGGGCAATTAAACTAGTTGCATGGATTATGATCTATCCTAACTTCTCTCCGTCGAGTTTCCATTAAGGATCGAATCATTACACAATTGGCCAGATTGAATAAAGCATTAAGCACATCCATACAAATAATTAGGAAAAAGGGCAAGAGACAGGTAATTATAACAACGTTTCGACTATAATTTCATTTCAAGACCCCAAATTGGGGTTTAGCTATACATAGCTAAAATATCCACAACATTTACAATAGAAAGCATAATTAAGAGCATAAAAGGAAAGGAATTGACCGTCGAAAAACCCCTTCGCTGACGCTCGGAGCCCCACCGACTACTCCTTGAGCTTCCTAAGATGCTCCCCAAAATTCCCCCAAAATATTTCCCACTAAAGAATTCTCTCAAAAAGGCTAGAAAGCCTTGAGAGAGGCTCCAAAGGAGCCTAAGGAGGGAGGAAAGGAAGGAAAGAATGGATTGATTGATGGTAAATGAGGCACCCAAGGGTGCCTTTTTATAGGCCCGGAATGAGGGTAGCGTCGCGACGCTACATTGCACAGCGTCGCGACGCTTCAACGCACGCGTCTTGTTGCCCAAGAAATGGGTAGCGTCGCGACGCTGCCTTGCATAGCGTCTCGACGCTGCCCCAATTTTCAGAATTTCCAGCTTCGGTTTTGGGCTGATTTTTGGGCCTTCTCTTCACTTCTTTTGGGCATTTTCATCATGATTGGCTTCATTGGATCCCCTTTTGATCCATGCTTGGATTTGGGCTTCATTTGCTTCATTTTTTTGCACTTTTTCTCCCAAAATCACCAACTTTGCTCCTAAGGACCAAATAACGGAATTCATTAAATATTTTCATTAAAAACACGATTAAAGCACAGAAAAGCCTAATAAATTGGGACTAAAATAGCGACATTTCTGCTCACTATCACACCCCCAAACTTAAGCTTTTGCTAGTCCCGAGCAAAATAAATTCTAAAGATGCCTGAAATAGAATTGCTCAAGCCTCAATGATTTTGGGATTCTTAAGATAGAATGGAAAACATGCAAGTGGAATAAGCAAGCACCGCATACTCTTGAAGAAATCTTAAACTAGATTGAACTTAATATTAATGAATAGCATGCTCAAGACTTATCTATTGATTCTTTTACTAACCTAGATTAGTCTTATGGCTTTCTCCATTTGTTTTCCCCCTACACTGGCTAAGAGCCCCTAATAGGTCGGAGTCCTTCTATCATGCAAAAAAAAGAAACTAGGGTGCCTGTCATTTTCTTTTTCATGGGGGAGCAAAACTCACAATTGATTTTTCTCTTTCTTTTGCTTTTTCTTTTGCTACTCCCCCAAACTTGCATTTTGATATCTAATGGTACTAGCTTTCACACTACGGTGCAGGGACCCTTAACCCGAATTTTATTCTCTGGTTGGCCTTACTGATCACACCGCAGGTAGCTCTTTTTACCCCTAGGTTTTTTTTTTCTTTTGTGCAAGCAAAAATTTTCTTCTTTTAACAGATTTTTCTTTTCTCTCATTTTCTTTTGTTGCTTTTGCTTTTCTCTCAGCAGGCATAACATTTTTTTCTACCTAGCTCTTTAGAACAATCAAGCATGAACTTCCTAATATTAGAAACTAAGCCTATCGAGGTGACAACAAACTTTAAAAATCATAGTAAGAATCTAGATTTTCAAAGACGTCATTAGATAAGGCTATTGCATGCTTTAGACATCAAAACTAAGTATCAAAAAATTTTAAAATTTCATAATTTCTGCCGTGCTCCCAGATTCCACAACATATAAACTATTCTCTCCCAAAATTTCTAAAATCACATCCTTGGCTATCCTGGCTATCTATTCATGCATCCAAAAGAATTCAAATATGCTCAACACAGCGGAAGCCTCCCCCCCAAACTTAAATTAAACATTGTCCCCAATGTTTTAAAACATTAAAGAAAATAGAGGGATACTGAGACTTCCCTGAGCTAGGAGCGCTTCATCCTCTTCCTTTCGATCCAGAAAAATGGGATTTTTGGAATTTTGGGATTTGCTTAAGGTGATCCTGCAAAACAAAATTGGATCACGAAGCAAAGAAAATTATTTACCGCAAAAACAACTATCTAAACTTTAATCCTTGGGTTGCCTCCCAAGCAGCGCTTTCTTTAACGTCTTTAGCTAGACGAGGCTCGGCACGCTTACGGAGGCTCGAAGTAAAAATTTTCATCATCCTCCAGGCCCTGCAAAAAATCACGCACCGAGTTGCATACCGCAAACAGGGGAGAAAAAAAACTTTCCCCTGGCCCATCATCACTAAAGAGATTATCATAATAACATTGCAGAAAATATGTAACAGCATCAAATCTCTTTTCTAAGTCTCTATTCACAAAGAAATTGTTAACAGAGTCATCAAGCGTTATAATATCTACCGGTCTAGGATCTAAAGATGGCCTATCAATCATGCCAGACCATTCATCAGAAAAAACATTTACATGCTCCTCAGATTCCTCAGACTCAGTATTAAAAAATGATTCGACTAGGCTATCACATGACTCACTATCAGAATTAAAGAATTCAAGCTCTTCAGGGTCAGATTCTATACTATGCACAGATTCGAGTTCCTCTGGGTCAGTTTCTATGCTATATACATCATCAGGACACGAATCAAAGGTATTAACATTATCAGGGTTCATGCATTCAGGAATGTCAAGATCAGACTTAATAGATTCAGTGTAATCACGATCAGACTCGAAATTATCTACCAAGTAATCTTTTTTATGCATTTCATGCTCATCCTCAATGTCAGGCAACTCTATATCATCATCAAAATTATTCATTTCAGGCAAATCTAATTCATTCTCAAAGGAAGGTAGATCATCAACTGCAGATCTTTCATTGTCACAAGCAGGCAAGTCTAATTCATTTTCAAAGTCAGGCAGTTCTAAATCATTCTCAAACAGAGGATTATTCAAATATGCATTGTGATCAAAATCCTCATCATCCATAGGCACTTCTCCTAAGCCTAAGCCAAGATTAAACTCTAAATCATCGTCAGTCAAGTATTCAGGACCAATAGAAAAACATGTATGTAAACTACATACAGACTCATCTTGTCCAAAAATACTAAACACAACTTTTTCATCATCAATGTTCAAGGTAAGCTTACCTGTGTGGACACTGATCTCAGCTTTACCTGTAGCTAGGAAAGGTCTGCCTAGAATAATGGGCACCTCTTTGTCCTCCTTCATGTCTAGTACCACAAAATCTACAGGGAAGATAAACTTGTTGACCTTCATCAGTACGTCCTCCACAACACCCATTGGTTGGGTAATTGATCTGTCAACAAGCTGGAGAGTGATGTCGGTGTCCTTCATACCTGTTAAGCCAATCCTCCTGTAAACAGAATAGGGCATCAAGTTTATACTTGCTCCTAGATCACATAAGGCCCTATCGAAAGATGCTTCTCCTATGGTGCAGGGAACAGTAAAACTCCCTGGATCTTTTTGTTTAGAAGGCATCTTCCCAGATACTATGGTACAGCTACTCTCAGACAATTTAAAAATTTCTTTTTTCAGACTTTTCTTTCTAGAAAGCATTTCCTTCATGAATTTCCCATAATTAGGCATGTTATACAAGGCATCTACTAAGGGAATATTCACAGACAATTTCTTAAACATTTCTAGAAACTTTTGAAACTGCTCATCTAATTTAACATTCTTAAAGCGCTGAGGAAAAGGTAACTCCCTGTAGTCAAAGGTTGGACATTCGCCCCTCCGCCTGGGCGGGCTAATGTGCGAGCCTTTGTCATGGTGGTTGCATGGGACCACTTCTTCCTCGTACAGTTTCTTGCTGTGCCTGCCATCCTGCTTTTTATCTTCTTTTCTACCTGCAAAATTGTTAGAAAAATCACAATTTAAGTCAATAGAGTCAGGAGGATGTTGGGACCTTTCAGAGGAGACTTTTTGTGCCTCAGCCCTTTCATCTTCATCCCTTCTCTTTTCTTCTTCCTTCTTCCTTTCTGAACTGTTCTCCAGCTGTCTACCACTTCTCAGTGTCACCATCTTGCACTGCTCTCTTGGGTTAGGCTCAGTGTCGCTTGGAAATTTTCCTTTTTGAAGGGCATTCACTGCTGAAGCGATCTGTCCTATCTGAACTTCCATGTTTTTCAGAGCTGTGTCGTGGTTATTGACTGTTGTCTGGAGATTGACGTTCAAAACTTTCTGTTCCTTTACAAACATAGCCACCAACTCCTCCAGGTTATTCTTCTTTTCAGGCGCACTGGATGATGCAAAACCTGGCGGCGGCTGCAAGACATTCTTTGTATTTGAGTATGAGAAGTTCTCGTGATTGCGTAGACTGGGGTGGTAGAAGTTCTGTATTCCTTGCGTAAATGGTCTATTTCCTACGTACTGGACTTCTTCCACATCTTGACCTTCCTTCTTTGAATGACCTTCAGCTAAGGTGGAAATGGACTTGACCACCTCAGACGAAGTCAACTTGTTCAGCGCATTGGTCAGAGATGCCAGTTGTGCCTTCAGTGAACTTGACTCATCCAATTCATATAATCCAGCCTTCTTTGAAATTGCTCCCCTCTCGGTTGGCCATTGATAACTGGTTGCCGCCATTTCCTCTAACAGATCTTTGGCTTCTGTCACTGTCTTGAAAAGAAAACTTCCTCCTGCTGATGTGTCTAGGACTGTCTTCGTGGAGGGATTCAATCCATTATAAAATAACTGTACTTGAAGCCAATCAGGATATCCGTGTTGGGGGCACCGCCTAAGCATTTCTTTGTATCTTTCCCACGCCTCGTACAACTGCTCCTCGTCAAGCTGCCTAAATGTTCCGATTTCAGTCCGGAGCTTCGTAGTTTTGGCAGGCGGGAAAATTTTTGTCAGAAAAGCCTGGGCAAGCTCATCCCATGTACTTATGCTGCCCGTCTCGACTGATTCGAGCCAATCCTTTGCTTTATCCTGTAGAGAGAATGGAAATAACCTCAATCTGATAGCGTCGCCCGGAACTCCGTTCATCTTCACCGTCCCACAAATTTCCAGGAATGATCGCAGATGTGAGTGTGGGTCCTCAGAAGGGTGTCCCTTAAACGAGTTATCGCGCGCCATCTGAATCAATCCCGTCTTTAACTCAAAATTTGTAGCTTGGATTGGGGCGTAGACAATCCCAAAATTCTCGGTGGGGAGAACTGGCTGTAAGAAATCTCTAATTGCCTTGGGAGCTTCCTCTTGGTGGGTCATTGCTTCTGCTAATCTTTTCTCTCTTCGAATGGATCTAAGAGTCCTGTCAATTTCAAGATCTAACGGAAACAAATTAACCACCTTGTTCCTTCGCATACAATACTCCCAATCAATCAAGAGAACCAAACAAAATAAAACAAAAACAAATGATATTCACAAAATAATAAAAGAAAAATATTTACACCTAAATTACTATTTATCCCTTTCTTTTCGATGTCAAGAAAAATTAATTTGCTTAAAAATCAAGCTTCCCCGGCAACGGCGCCAAAAACTTGTTGATATCCGCAAGCGCACGGGTCGCACAAGTAATATAAAACGGTAGTAATACCGAGTATCGAATCCACAGGGAAGCGAAGCGAAAATTAAGCAAAAAATAAAATCTCTTGAGCACTAAAAGTACTTAGGCAAAATAATATTTAGGGAACAACTCATGAAAATAAGAAAAATTTAAGAATTAAAGCAGGAAAATAATTTGATCAATCAAATAAAAAATGTGGAGAAAGAGATTTCTTTAAATGGGAAGAGGGGTCTTGAAAATCAATTATGAGCTAAACAATGGTTATAATTATCCTATCTCATTGCCCAACTAACTATACTCCTAGAATCTCCGTTAATCACATAGGTTCTCCTGTCGGTTTTCCCTAATTGTAATTAATTCATTTTAACAACCTAAGTGTCCTTAGCGCCATTAAAAATCATTAATTATTACGCTCTGATTCATTTTAGGAATCTAAGTTTAATCAACTAATCCCGGTGTCACAACGGGCAATTAAACTAGTTGCATGGATTATGATCTATCCTAACTTCTCTCCGTCGAGTTTCCATTAAGGATCGAATCATTACACAATTGGCCAGATTGAATAAAGCATTAAGCACATCCATACAAATAATTAGGAAAAAGGGCAAGAGACAGGTAATTATAACAACGTTTCGACTATAATTTCATTTCAAGACCCCAAATTGGGGTTTAGCTATACATAGCTAAAATATCCACAACATTTACAATAGAAAGCATAATTAAGAGCATAAAAGGAAAGGAATTGACCGTCGAAAAACCCCTTCGCTGACGCTCGGAGCCCCACCGACTACTCCTTGAGCTTCCTAAGATGCTCCCCAAAATTCCCCCAAAATATTTCCCACTAAAGAATTCTCTCAAAAAGGCTAGAAAGCCTTGAGAGAGGCTCCAAAGGAGCCTAAGGAGGGAGGAAAGGAAGGAAAGAATGGATTGATTGATGGTAAATGAGGCACCCAAGGGTGCCTTTTTATAGGCCCGGAATGAGGGTAGCGTCGCGACGCTACATTGCACAGCGTCGCGACGCTTCAACGCACGCGTCTTGTTGCCCAAGAAATGGGTAGCGTCGCGACGCTGCCTTGCATAGCGTCTCGACGCTGCCCCAATTTTCAGAATTTCCAGCTTCGGTTTTGGGCTGATTTTTGGGCCTTCTCTTCACTTCTTTTGGGCATTTTCATCATGATTGGCTTCATTGGATCCCCTTTTGATCCATGCTTGGATTTGGGCTTCATTTGCTTCATTTTTTTGCACTTTTTCTCCCAAAATCACCAACTTTGCTCCTAAGGACCAAATAACGGAATTCATTAAATATTTTCATTAAAAACACGATTAAAGCACAGAAAAGCCTAATAAATTAGGACTAAAATAGCGACATTTCTGCTCTCTATCAATAGTGCCCCTTGGATCCATTTTTTTGAGCATCAATCATCATTTCCCTCATTCTTTCCTTTCTTTCCTTGGCTCCTTTGGAGCCTCTCTCAAGGCTTTCTAGCCCTTTTTAGAGTTCTTTAGTGGGAAGATTTTGGGGAGTTCTGGGAGCGCTCTGGGAGGCTCAAGGGAAGCTCGGAGGGACTCCAAGTGTCAGCGACAGGGTCTTCGACGATCATTTCCTTCCCTTTTATTGTGCTTACAATTATGCTTTTTATTGTAAATTTTGTGGATATTTTAGCTATGTATAGCTAAACCCCAATTTGGGGTCTTGAAATGAAATTATAGTCAAAATGTTGTTACAATTGCCTATCTCTTGCCCTTTTGTCTAATTATTTGTATGGATGTGCTTAATGCTGTATGCAATCTGGCCAATTGTGTATTGATCTGATTCTTAATGGAGACTCGACGGAGAGAAGTTAGGATAAATCTTAATCCATGCAACAAGTTTAATTGCCCGTCGTGACAACGGGATTAGTTGATTAAACTTAGATTCCTAAAATGAATCAGAGCGTAATAATTAATGAATTTTTATGGCGCTAAGGACACTTAGGTTGTTAAAATGAATTAATTACAATTAGGGGAGACCAACAGGAGAACCTATGTGATTAACGGAGATTCTAGGATTATAATTAGTTAGGCAACGAGATAGGATAATTATAATAAATGTTTAGCTACTAATTGATTTTCAAGACCCCACTTCCCATTAAAAACTCTTTCTCCATATTTTATTTTCTGTGGTTGATCAAATTTCCTTTTTAATTGCTTTAATTTTTAAATTCTTTTTAATTGCATGTTTTAGTCCCTAGATATTATTTCTCCCAATTATTTTTAGTGTTCAAAAGAATCTTTTTGCTTGCTTAAATTTCACGTCGCCTCCCTGTGGATTCAATACTCGGTATTACCTACCGTTTTATATTACTTGCGGCCCGTGCACTTTGCGGTCATCATGTTTTTGGCACCGTTTCTGGGGAAGCTTGATTTTTAAGCAAATCAAATTTTTTCTTGACATTAAAAAGAAAGGGATAAATAGTAATTTAGGTGTAAATATTTTTATTTTGTGAATATCATTTTATTTTTGTTTTTGTTTGGTTCTTTTGATTGATTGAGAGTGTTGCATGCGAATACATAAGATGGTTGAATTGTTTCCTGTAGATCTTGAAATTACCTGGACTCTTAGAACCCTTCGTAGAGAGAAAATATTAGCAAAAGCAATGGCCCATCAAGATGAAGCTCCCAAGGCAATCAGAGATTTTTTACAGCTAGTTCTCCCCACCGAGAATTCTGGAATCGTTTACGCCCCAATCCAAGCTAACAATTTTGAGTTGAAGACAGAATTGATTCAGATGGCGAGCGATAATTCTTTTAAGGGACACCCTTCTGAGGATCCACACTTACATCTGCGATCATTCTTGGAAATATGGGGAAGTTAAAAATGAATGGAGTTTCGACCGATGCTATAAGATTGAGGTTATTCCCATTTTCTCTGCAAGACAAGGCTAAGGATTGGCTCGAATCAGTTGAGACAGGCAGTATCAGTACATGGGACAAGCTTGCTCAGGCTTTCCTGACAAAATTTTTCCCGCCTGCCAAGACGACAAAGCTCCGGACTGAGATTGGAACGTTTAGACAGCTTGACAAGGAGCAGTTGTATGAAGCATGGGAAAGATATAAGGAGATGCTTAGGCGGTGCCCGCATCATGGATTGCTAGATTGGCTCCAGGTACAATTGTTTTACAATGGATTGAATCCCTCCACTAAGACAGTTTTAGACACATCAGCAGGAGGAAGTTTTCTTTCTAAGACAGTGACGGAAGCCAAGGATCTGCTAGAGGAAATGGCAGCAACCAGTTATCAGTGGCCGACCGAGAGGGTAGTAGTTTCTAAGAAGGCTGGAATTTATGAATTAGATGAGTCAAGTTCGTTGAAGACACAGATGACATCTTTGACAAACGCCCTGAACAAGCTGACTTCATCTGAGGTGGTCAAGTCCATTTCCACCTTAGCAGAAGGATATTCAAAGAAGGAAGGTCAAGATGTGGAAGAGGTCCAATACGTGGGAAACATACCATTTACTCAAGGAGTACCGAACTTCTACCACCCCAGTCTGTGCAATCATGAGAACTTCTCGTACTCGAACACGAAGAATGTTTTGCAGCCACCGCCAGGTTTTGCATCATCCAGTACACCTGAAAAGAAGAGTAACCTGGAGGAGATGGTGACTATGTTTATCAAAGAACAAAAAGTGTTGAATGTGAATCTCCAAACGGCAGTTAATAACCACGACACATCTCTGAAAAATATGGAAGTTCAGATTGGTCAGATAGCTTCAACGGTGAATGCCCTTCAGAAGGGGAAGTTCCCAAGTGACACTGAACCCAACCCAAGAGAGCAGTGCAAGATGGTGACACTGAGAAGTGGTAGACAGTTGGAGATTAGTTCCGAAAAGAAGAAGAAAGAAGAAAAGAGCAAGGATGAAGATGAAAGGGATGAGGCACAAAAAGCCTCCTCTAAAAGGTCCCAACATCCTCCTAACTCTATTGATTTGAATTGTGGTGTTTCTAACTCTTTTGCAGGAAAAGAAAAAGATGAAAATCAGAATGACAGGCATGAAGAGAAACTAAACGAGGAAGAAGTGGTTCCATGCAACCATGATGACAAAGGCTCGCACATTAGCCCGCCCAAGCGGAGGGGCGAATGTCCAACCTTTGACTACAGGGAGTTACCTTTTCCTCAACGCTTTAAAAATTTTAAATTAGATAAGCAGTTTTAGAAATTCCTAGAAATGTTTAAAAAATTGTCTGTGAATATTCCCTTAGTAGAAACCTTATATAACATGCCTAATTATGGAAAATTCATGAAAAAAATGCTTTCTAGGAAGAAGAGTTTGAAAAAAGAAGTTTTTAAATTGTCTGAAAGTAGTAGTACCATAGTTTCTGGAAAGATGCCTTCTAAACAAAAAGACCCAAGGAGTTTTACTATTCCCTGCACTATAGGAGAAGTATCTTTCAATAGGGCTTTGTGTGATCTAGGTGCTAGTATAAATTTGATGCCCTGTGTACAGGAAGATTGGTTTAACAGGAATGAAGGATACCGACGTCACTCTCCAGCTTGCCGATAGATCGATTACCCACCCAATGGGTGTTGTGGAGGACGTGATGGTAAAAGTCAATAAATTTATCTTCCCTGTAGACTTTGTGGTACTCGACATGCTGGAGGACAGAGAGGTACCCATTATTCTAGGCAGACCATTCTTAGCTACAGGTAAACCTGAGATTGGTGTGCATACAGGTAAGCTTACCTTGAACATTGATGATGAAAAAGTCGTTTTTAGTATTTTTGGCCAAGATGAGTCTGTATGTAGCTTGCATACTTGTTTTTCTATTGGTCCTGAATACTTGACTGACGATGATGAAGAGGTAGAGTATAATCTTGGCCTAGGATTAGGAGAGGAGCTTATGGATGATGGGGATTTCAATCATAATGCATTTTTCGATGACCCTCTGTTTGAGAATGAGCTGAATGATGTGGATCTGCCTGATTTTGAGAATGAATTAGAATTACCTGCTTCTGAAAATAACATATCTGTAGTTGATGACTTACTTTCTTTTGAAAATGAACTGGAATTTCCTGAATTGAATGATTTTGATGATGATATGGAATTTCCTGATTATGAGAATGAGCATGATTTGTCTGATAATGAACATGAATTGCATAGAAATGATTACTTGATAGATAATTATGAGTCTGATCATGATAGTGCTGAGTCTATCGAGTCTGGTCCTGACATTCCTGAGTGCATGAATCTTGAAAATGTCAATAACTTGTATTCGTGTCCTGATGATGTAGATAGCATAGAATCAGACCCAAAAGAGCTCGAATCTGTGCATAGTATAGAATCTGACCCAGAAGAGCTTACATTCTTTAATTCTTCTGATAGTGAGTCATATGATAGCCTGGTTGATTCATTTTTTAATTCTGAGTCTGAGGAATCTTCTGAGCATGAAAATATCGAATCTGATGAATGGACTGGCATGATTGATAGGCCACCTTTATATCCTAGACCGGTAGATATCATAACGCTTGATGACTCTGTTAACAATTGTTTTGTGAATAGAAACCTAGAAAAGAGATTTGATGCAGCTACTTATTTTCTGAAATGTTATTATAACAATCTCTTTAGTGACAATGGGCCAGGGGAAAGTTTTTTTTCTCCCCTGTTTGCAGTGTGCAATTCGGTGCGTGATTTTCTGTAGGGCCCAGAGGATGATGAAAACTTTTATTTCGAACCTCCGTGAGCGTGCCGAGCCTCGTCTAGCTAAAGACGTTAAAGAAAGCGCTGCTTGGGAGGCAACCCAAGGATTTAAGTTTGGGTAGTTGTTTTTGCGGTAAATAATTTTCTCTGCTTCGTGATCCAATTTTGTTTTGCAAGATCACCTTAGCAAATCCCAAAACTCCATGATTCCCATTTTCTGGATCCAAAGGAAGAGGATGAATTGCTCCTAACTCAGGGAAGTCTCAGTATCCCTCTTTTTGTTTTGTTGTTTATAAACATTAGGGACAATGTTTAATTTAAGTTTGGGGGGGAGGCTTTCGCTGTGCTGAGCATATCTGAATTCTGTTGGATGCATGAATAGATAGCTATGATAGCCAAGGATGTGATTTTAGAAGTTTTGGGAGAAAATAGTTTATATGTTGTGGAATATGGGAGCATGGCAGAAATTGTGAAATTTTCAAATTTTTTGATACTTAGTTTTGATGTCTAAAGCATGCAATAGACTTATCTAATGACGTCTTTGAAAATCTAGATTCTTATTATGATTTTCAAAGTTTGTTGTCACCCCGATAGGCTTAGTTTCTAATACTAAGAAGTTCATGTTTGATTGTTCTAAAGAGCTAGGTAGAAAAAAATGCTATGCCTGCTGAGAGAAAAGCAAAAGCAACAAAAGAAAATGAGAGAAAAGAAAAATTTGTTGAAAAAGAAAAATATTTTTGCTTGCACAAAAGAAAAAAAACTAGGGGTAAAACGAGCTACCTGCGGTGTGATCAGTTAGGCCAACCAGAGAATAAAATTCAGGTTAAGGGTCCCTGCACCGTAGTGTGAAAGCTAGTGCCATTAGATATGAAAATGCAAGTTTGGGGGAGTAGCAAAAGAAAAAGAAAAAGAAAGTGAAAAATCAATTGTGAGTTTTGCTCCCCCATGAAAAAGAAAAGATATCAGGCGCCCTAGTTTCTTTATTTTTGCATGATAGAAGAACTCCAACCTATTAGGGGCTCTTAGCCAGTGTAGGGGGAAAACAAATGGAGAAAGACATAAGACTAATCTAGGTTAGTAAAAGAATCAATAGATAAGTCTTGAGCATGCTATTCATTAATCTTAAGTTCAAACTATTTTAAGATTTCTTCATGAGTATGCGGTGCTTGCTTATTCCACTTGCATGTTTACCATTCTATCCTAAAAATTCCAAAATCATTGAGGCTTGAGCGATTCTATTTCATGCATCTTTCGAATTTCTTTTGCTCGGGACTAGCAAAAGCTTAAGTTTTGGGGTGTGATAGCGGGCAGAAATGTCGCTATTTTAGCCCTAAAATATTAAGCTTTTTAGTGCTTTAATTGTGTTTTTATTGAAGATATTTAATATATTTTGTTATTTGGTCTCTAGGTGCAAAATTATGGATTTTGGTGAAAAAATGCCCAAAAAGAAGTCATTTAAGCCCAATTTCCATACTTCGGTCAAGGGGGAGTCAAAAGAGGTCAACCATGAAGATGAGGCCCAAAAGAAATGGAGGAAAACTCAAATTCAAGCCCAAAATCGCGCTAGAAAGTTCTAGAATTCGCCTAGCGTCGAGACACTGTAGGGACAGCGTCGCGACGCTGATCCCATCTCTTGGCTGGCAAGTTGATGACGTCACAGCGTCGCGACGTTGTGCCAATAGCGTCGCGACGCTACCCCATTTCCGAGCCTATAAATAGTGCCCCTTGGATCCATTTTTTTTAGCATCAAACATCATTTCCCTCATTCTTTCCTTTCTTTCCTTGGCTCCTTTGGAGTCTCTCTCAAGGTTTTCTAGCCTTTTTTAGAGTTCTTTAGTGGGAAAATTTTGGGGAGTTGTGGGAGCACTCTGGGAGGCTCACGGGAAGCTCGGAGGGACTCAAAGAGTCAGCGACAGGGTCTTCGACTGTCATTTCCTTCCCTTTTATTGTGCTTACAATTATGCTTTTCATTGTAAATTTTGTGGATATTTTAGCTATGTATAGCTAAACCCCAATTTGGGGTCTTGAAATGAAATTATAGTCAAAATGTTGTTATAATTGCCTATCTCTTACTCTTTTGTCTAATTATTTGTATGGATGTGTTTAATGCTGTATGCAATCTGGCCAATTGTGTATTGATCTGATTCTTAATGGAGACTCGACGGACAGAAGTTAGGATAAATCTTAATCCATGCAACTAGTTTAATTGCCTGTCGTGACAACGGGATTAGTTGATTAAACTTAGATTCCTAAAATGAATCAGAGCGTAATAATTAATGAATTTTAATGGCGCTAAGGACACTTAGGTTGTTAAAATGAATTAATTACAATTAGGGGAGACCGACAGGAGAACCTATGTGATTAACGGAGATTCTAGGATTATAATTAGTTGGGCAACGAGATAGGATAATTATAATAAATGTTTAGCTACTAATTGATTTTCAAGACCCCACTTCCCATTAAAAACTCTTTCTCCATATTTTATTTTCTGTGGTTGATCAAATTTCCTTTTTAATTGCTTTAATTTTTTAATTATTTTTAATTGCATGTTTTAGTCCCTAGATATTATTTCTCCCAATTATTTTTAGTGTTCAAAAGAATCTTTTTGCTTGCTTAAATGTCGCTTCGCCTCCCTATGGATTCGATACTCGGTATTACCTAACGTTTTATATTACTTGCGGCTAGTGCACTTTGCGGTCATCACGCAACCACCTGCACTAGAGCTCAAACCACTCCAAATGCATATGAAGTATAAATTTTTGGGAGAGGAAGAATCTTTGCCTGTAATCATTTCATCAAAGCTAGATCAGCCGTAAGAAAACCTTCTAATGCAGGTACTAGCAAGGCACAAGAGTGCTATTGGATGGAGTCTCGCTGATATTAAAGGAATCAGCTCCTCATATTGCATGCACAAAATTCGTTTGCTAAACGAACCTGAAGAATTTATTGAGTGACAGAAAAGACTGAACCCTGCCATGATGGAAGTTGTGCGAAAAGAAATCATTAAATGGCTCGACGCAGGAGTGATTTACCCTATCGCAGACAGTAGATGGGTAAGTCCGGTGCAATGCGTTCCAAATAAAGGAGGAATGACAGTGGTAGCCAACGCAAACAACAAATTAATCCCATCACGCACCACTACTGGGTGGCGCATATGTATGGACTACCGCAAGCTCAACGCAATCACGAAGAAGGATCGTTTCCCTCTTCCCTTCATTGATCAAATGCTAGATAGACTTGCGGGACAGGCATACTACTGTTTTCTTGACGGATATTCAGGATATAATCAAATATCCATTGCGCCGGAGGATCAGGAGAAGACAACTTTCACCTGCCCATATGGAACCTTTGTGTTTAGAAGAATGCCTTTCGGGCTATGCAATGCGCCAGGGACATTCCAAAGATGCATGATGGCCATTTTTTTAGAATTGCTAGAAAAATCAGTAGAGGTCTTCATGGATGACTTCTCATTTTATGGAAAGTCCTTCGCAGATTGCCTAACGCAGCTAGAACGTGTTTTGGAGTGATGCGAAGAGACTAACCTAGTGTTGAATTGGGAGAAATGTCATTTTATGGTAGAAGAAGGCATAGTCCTAGGCCACCGCATATCAAGCACAGATATCGAGGTAGACAAGGCAAAAATAGATGTGATCGAAAAGTTGCCACCACCCACCTCTGTGAAAGGAATTCGAAGTTTCTTGGGTCACACAGGTTTCTACCGCAGATTCATAAAGAACTTCTCGCATATCACCAAGCCATTATGCGCATTGTTGGAAGCAAATAGAAGATTTGAATTTTCAGAAGAATGCGCCAAGGCGTTTAATGATTTGAAGCATGCGTTACTTACTACGCCCATTCTCACAACCCTTGATTGGAAAGAACCATTCGTCCTAATGTGTGACGCAAGCGACATGGTAGTAGGAGCAGTTCTGGCACAGAAAAAGGAGAAGTTACTTCACCCCATTTATTATGCCAGCAAGACATTGAATGAAGCACAAAATAATTACACAACAACCGAGAAGGAATTATTGGCGGTTGTTTATGCTTTTGATAAATTTCGTGCCTATTTGATTGGCTCCAAAGTCACTGTCTACACTGATCATGCGGCAATCAAATACCTAATCACAAAAAAAGATGCAAAATCAAGGCTAATTAGGTGGATTCTCTTGCTGCAAGAATTTGATTTAGAAATCAAGGACAAAAAGGGGAGTGAAAACCTAGTCGCAGATCATTTATCGCGGTTGGAAAACCCTGAAAAGGCAAATGCGTCTGATATCCCCATCGCATAAATATTCCCTGATGAAAAGCTGCTAATGATTGAAGAAGAAGAACCATGGTTTGTTGACATAGCAAACTATCTCGCCGCAGAAATCTTACCTGAAGAGTACTCTGCGCAGTAGCGTACGAAATTCTTTCATGTACTTAAATTTTATTTATGGGATGACCGTTACCTTTATCGCAGAGGACCATACCAGATAGTTAGAAGATGCGTCGAGAATTTTAGAAGCATGCCATGAAGCTCCATATGGAGGACATTTTGGAGGCCAACGCACTGCAGCGAAGGTATTACAGAGTGGTTATTGGTGGCCTACGTTGTTCCAAGACGCAAAGAAACACGCTGATAGATGCGACAAGTGCCAACGCACAGATAATATCAGCACAAGAAACGAGATGCCACAAATTTATATAGTGGAAATTGAACCGTTTGATGTTTGGGGAATCGATTTTATGGGACCATTTGCATCATCGCAAGGATACCAGTTCATCCTTCTCGTAGTTGACTATGTCACTAAGTGGGTGGAGGCAATTGCTTGCACTAAAAATGATGTGGCAACCGTGGCTAAATTCCTCAAGAAAAACATTTTCACAAGATTTGGAGTGCCACGAAGACTTATCAGAGATGAAGGATCCCATTTCGTTAACAATGTCATGACTAAGTTGTTGCAAAAATATAATGTCAAGCACCATATCGCAAAAGCTTATCACCCCCAGAGCAATGGTCAAGCAGAGGTATCAAACAGGGAAATAAAAAGAATTCTCGAGAAAGTGGTCAGCATAAATAGGAAGGATTGGGCGCAACATCTGGATGATGCGTTATGGGCATACCGCACGGCTTTCAAAACACCCATAGGGATGTCTCCTTATGCGCTAGTGTTTGGGAAAGCCTGTCACTTGCCTTTAGAGTTGGAATACAGAGCGCATTGGGCATTAAAACGCCTAAATTTTGATCCAGATACGGCAGGACAGGAAAGATTGCTTCAGCTCTTTGAGTTAGAAGAATTTAGAAGATGCGTGTATGAAAATGCCAAAATCAGCAGAGAAAAACAAAAACCATGGCATGACAGGAGAATAGGTAAAAAGGATCTTAAGGAAGGTATGAAGGTATTATTATTGAACTCTCGTTTACGTCTTTTTCCAGGTAAGCTGAAATCAAGATGGTCGGGCCCATACACTATCCACAAGATATATTCATATGGGGCAGTGGACCTACATTCTGCTGACGGAAGAGAATTTAAGGTCAACGAACAACGAATAAAACCATACATTGATGGGACCTATGACGAGGTAGTTAAGATTGTCCTTCTAGAAGATCCACCATGAACAACAAGACAAAGATAGGTCCAGAAAAAGAGTGCTCTCAGCTGTGGCAGGACCTAATGCAAAGCAAGAGCACAACAGGTCAAAAGTTGTAATTATTTTCTTTCCGCATGTTTTATTTTGTTGCGTTAGAGCCTTAGGAAGAAAACCCTCGCGCATGTCTTCATTCATCTGTACATTACTCGAATTGGAGGCGCAGCCATAATCATTTCACATTTTATGAGCCGCACTACCCCCTACTATTGCACACTACCCGAGGAAACCGCCCACATTCCCCCATGTTAATCATGTCTACATACCTATGTGGGATGTGAAAGGGCATCGTTACCAAAGTAGGCAGCACCTTGCGATAGCTATAAAGAGGGATGCATTTTCTCTTCCACTTCTTCATCTTATTCATCTTCTTCGTGCGAAAACCCTAAACCCTTGCTTTCTCTCTCTCTTGCGAAGCTTCACCCTCACCAAACCTCACCATGTCCGACTCACAAAACCTCTCCATCGTCGGTTACGCAGACGATGCACCTCCCTCATCGTCGTAGGTTGAAGTCCTAACCAAGACATCATTTCCTCATCTGACGAGGAAAATGAAAACCAAACCCAAGGCGACCTCATGGAGATAGAGGAGCCTGAGATCATCAACGTTGAACAAACTGCAAACGAACCGTCCACCTCCGGAGCCAACACCCAAGAAGTGCTCAACATCGCACCGTTGGACACTTTTACTTTCAATGTTCAACCGGTAATCCTCCAGCCTGCCCAAAATACCCCCGCCCCACGAAACCTAACTCCATTTCCCTCCCCTTTCCCTTCTGTACTCCTCCTTCCACCTCTCGACTCTTCAGTTACCCTTTCCTCAAACACAACCCCTTCATCTTCCTCCACTCCCGCAAACATTTCCCTCCCACCATCCACTTCCACAAACCCCACTTCACTGCAGTTTTCTGAGCGGGAAGTGGCCGCATGGGACTCCCTGCTGGGGGAGTTGGGCGCAAAAGGCGACGCAATTCGCCAAGGAGAAGAGCAAGAAAAAGCTGCGGTAGAAGAAATTGCCCGCAAGGCCGCCGCAGAAGAGAAAGTGCCCAGAGAAAGAGAGCGCACCAGTGAGTTGGCGCAAGATCAAATTGCTGCAGAATTTGTCGCAGCAAATCTGGCAATCATTGCGGTAGCTCTGGACTCACCAATGCAAGGGTCAGAGTCCACAGATTCAGAGGATGACCTGCCCCTGACCCATCGACGCAACATCCAACCAACGGGGGTAATCATCCAAGAACCATCCGAGAGGCCTGCGGCAGGCCCAAGCAAGAAAAGAAAAGGAGCCCCAACCGCATCAAAAGGCAAAGAAAAAGTGGGCGCAAACAAGGGCAAGTTCCAAGAAGAAAGGGGGTTTAGCTGCACGCTCCCGCAGACCATGACGGATCAAATTTCCCACCGCAGATGGGAAATAGTCTGCGAGAATTTCCCCAATATCGAAACTACGCTAGTCCACGATTTCTACAGAGCACAATGGCGAGAAGAAATCAATGAAGTCTTAGTGCGAGGCTACACAGACGCTAGGGCAAACCCGAGATTTTTTCCTATTCTGTAGGGGGCAGCGTCGCGACGCTATTGCCCTAGCGTCGCGACGCTGTGACTGGGTATAAAATGTATATTGCAGATTTTTGCGTTTCTTCTTGGTTTTTTCCCTCTAGGTCCGATTTCTCCCTCTTCTTCCTTGTACTATTCTGAATTCCCTTGTAATTTTAGTGAGTTTTATTATATTTTGGGGATGGTTAATCGAGCCGAGGAGCTTAGTTGGAGCGTTTCGATGACCGGCTAAGTTCACGTCGTTGCAATTGGGGACTTCTAATGTAAGTTAGGCATACTCTTGAGACCTTGTTTATGGTTTTAGTTGAATTATTGTTGGTTATGTCTTGAATTCCCATTCTCAAATTACAATTGCTTTGATAGAATGGTTTGACAAACTATTTGCTTGATTTAAAGTAATTACTTTACTAATTGGTTAGTGATAAATTTATTGTGTGATTGTGTTGAATGGAGTGTTATCTCACTTGATATATTTGCATGATAGATTTACGAATTTGAGCTTAGAATTGCATGAATTTAGGTTGTTCCTAGTTTATGTGAGTTTACTCAACGATCCAATTCGCTTAATGCGGTTGGGTTCATGTTTATGAATTCTAATTAGATTCTAACTTTGATGTTTTTGTCGAGTTGGAAGGTTATAAATCTTAATCATTGGTTCCAATGAATGTTGAGTAATCAATAATAATTCTTAAAATTTAAGTGTCAATGATTGAGTAGTCAAACCCAAGTTAGAACAACCAATTGCGCGATACTGAGGTGAGATTAACTAGACAACCTTTACTTTCCTGTTATATTACGTTATTGCAATTTATTCATTTCCAATCAATCCATCTTTCAAAAACCCCCCCTTTTTAGTTACTAATTGAGAAATCTAATTAAATTAATTAATTACGCTGCTCCCTGTGATCGACCCCGGCCACTACTGCTACAAGTTAGCTTTAGAGGTTGAGGATTATAAATTTATTTGATAAGAGACCTCGACAATCTCTTCCATCAAATTGGCGCCGTTGTCGGGGAGCACGGTCAATTAATTACTTTAATTTAGATTTTTTTTTTCTTCTCGCCTCCGCTTTGTCTCTTTGTTTTAGTTTGTGTCTTGTAGGATTTTTAGTTGATCATTGTATTTCCAAGTACAAACCGAATCTCAGGAGAAAGGCGAGAAAAGGATAGAGAACGACAGAGTCATATCCAGCATATCCTCGGTCGATAATTATTTTCTACCATGATGGCCGAGCGCAAAATGAAATAGTTGTTGGCCCCTGATTTCAGTTCGCCGCCTTTGTGTATTGTTTATCCAGAAATTGAAGGTAATTTTCATATTCGGGCTAGTTTAATAAACTTACTTCCTACTTTTTATGGTAATGCAGGTGATGACCCTTATTTGCACTTAAAAGAGTTCTACCTAGCTTGTTCCACTCAAGGAATAGTTGAAGACCCCATCAGTTTAAGGGCATTTCCTCTGACCCTCAAGGGTAAGGCAAGAGAGTGGCTTTTCCTTCTCCCTCGAGGTTCTATAACAAGGTGGACAGAGATGAAAAGACTTTTCCTTGAAAAATATTTTCCACCTTCACGAGCTTCAGAGATCAGGAAAAAGATCTACAACATCACCCAGGCATCAGAAGAGGCATTGTACGAGTATTGGGAGCGATTTGATCGTTTGTGCTCGAGCTTCCCTGATCATCAGATTCCAGATCACCTATTGTTCCAAGGATTTTACGATGGTATGCTCCCAAATAATAGGATGTGGATCGACGCAGCTAGTGGAGGCTCTATGATGAACAAGTCACCAAAGAAAGTGAGAGATATCATAGTCAACCTTGCAGAAAGTGAACGCCAGAGTAGCATTAAACAAGACGGCCCTATAGCATCCCTAGCTAAGGAGGTAAATAATTTCGAGGTCAAGTTAGACAAGCTAATTGAACTGGTTCATTCTATTGCAGATAGACTCGAAGTGAGGGAAAACTGTAGCAGTTGTACAACCATTGATGATTCATCAGACCACCACCCTGAGGATCAACAGACAGGTAGTTCCTGGGAAAATCTCATCAAAACTATAGCTAAAACCACTCCATCTTTTCAGCAGGATGTGCGAAATAGTATGCAAAATCAGGAACACCAAATTACCCTGTTGAGTAATCGTCTGGTCCAGTTAGAGACTGAACTTCAATCAAGGGCATACGTTGAGGAATGTTCTAATTCAGCACCACAGGTATGTGTTACTCCTCGTATATATCCTCATTTTGTCCCTAAGGATAATATTATTGGCAGGTTGAAAAGCAAAAAGGAGAGAGACTTTGAGCAGGAGGTGAAAGAATTCTTCAGAGGCTTCGAAATCAACACACCCCTACTAAAGGACGTAGAACGTATTCCAAGGTATGCGCGGTTTATGAAAGAGTTATGTAGTCCCAAGCGAGAGGCGAAGGAACATGGAAGAATTGAAGTGAGTAAGATCGTTTCGGCACTTCTACAGAGTAATATGCCAGAAAAGTTTGGAGGTCCAGGTTTGTTTTACATACCCTGTGTGATAGGTAGTAAGAGTATAGAGTATGCCATGCTTGATCTGAGTGCATCTTTTAATGTCATACCTTACTCTGTCTATCTGGATATTAAGTTGAATGACTTAAGAACTACTGGTAATGTATTTCAGTTAGCTGACAGATCTTATATGCACCCTTTAGGGGTTGTAGAGGATGTTCTAGTTCAGGTTAGAGATGTGTTATTCACTGTTGATTTTTATGTCGTGCATATTGATAGAGGTTTCCCCCCTAGTGCTGCATCTATTTTGTTGGGGAGACCGTTTGTGAAATCAGCTAGGACCATGATAAATCTTCATAGGGATGTACTATCTATAGAGTATCAGGAGGAGATCGTTAAGGTTAATATTCCACAAGTGGCTAAATACCCTGATGTTTCTGCTTCCCTTTACCATGTGGAGACTGTTGACTCTGTAGTACAGGATGTCGTAGTGAGTGACATGAGTGATATGGGTTTGGAGGACGACACCCCAGATGTCGACATTGATGAAACAGGGGAGTTGGTTCCTGATTCTTCCCCTCATCTTATTCCCTTTGATCTTGGTATATCTGTTACTTCTGGTGAAATGTTGCCCTCTATTGTGCAGGCACCCAAGTTGGAGCTGAAGGCGTTACCAGAGCATTTAAAGTATGCCTATCTAGGGGAAGGTAATACATTACCAGTTATTATTTCTAAAAAGTTAACTGCAGGTCAGGAGGAAAGATTGGTAAACGTACTGAGGGAGCATAAGAAAGCCATTGGGTGGACCTTAGCTGACATCAGTGGGATCAGCCCAGCCACTTGCATGCATAGGATTCAGTTGGAGGAGGACGCAAAACCGTCAAGGGAGCCTCAGAGGCGCCTGAATCCAATTTTGAGAGAAGTGGTAAAGAAAGAAATCGATAAGCTTCACGCTGCAGGTATTATCTACTCCATAGCTGATAGTAAATGGGTAAGTCCTATTCATGTAGTTCCTAAGAAAACGGGCATGACTGTAGTTAGGAACAAAAATGATGAACTAGTACCCATGAGAGTACAAAATGGATGGAGGATGTGTATAGATTACAGGAAGCTTAACACTGTCACAAAGAAGGACCACTTCCCTATTCCTTTCATAGATCAAATGCTAGAAAGGTTAGCTGGTAAGCCTTTTTTCTGATTTCTAGATGGTTTTTCAGGCTTCTATCAAATCCCTATTGTACAGGAAGATCAAGAGAAAACAACTTTTACTTATCCCTTCGGAACGTATGCCTTTAGAAGGATGCCCTTTGGATTGTGTAATGCCCCAGGTACGTTTCAGAGATGCATGATGAGCATTTTCTCTGAATATATTGAAAAATGCATTGAAGTGTTTATGGATGATTTCACGGTTTATGGGGAGTCCTTTGATGATTGCTTATCTAATTTAGCTAAAGTCTTGAGATGTTGCATCGATTCTGATTTAGTTCTAAATTATGAAAAATGTCATTTCATGGCTGACCAGGGAATTGTTTTAGGACATGTGATTTCTGAGCGAGGCATAGAGGTTGATAAGGCTAAAATTGATGTTATGGCTAACCTACCCTACCCTACGAATGTTCGGGAGGTTAGATCCTTTCTTGGCCATGCAGGTTTCTATCGCAGGTTTATTAAAGACTTCAGCAAGACTGCATTACCCATGACGAACCTATTGCAGAAGGACGTCGCCTTCAAGTTTGGGGCAGAGTGTCAGGCAGCATTTGACCTTTTAAAGAAGATGCTGACCAGTGCACCTGTTATCCATCCTCCTAGGTGGGACCTTCCCTTCGAAATCATGTGCGATGGAAGCAACTACGCTGTTGGAGCTGTTTTGGGTCAACGCATTGACAAAAGAAGCCATGTCATTTATTATGCCTCCCGCACTCTGAATCCTGCACAGTGCAACTACTCGACGACAGAAAAAGAGCTTCTAGCTGTTGTGTTTGCTTTAGATAAGTTTCGCTCTTATATTCTTGGCTCACCAGTTGTTGTTTATTCTGATCATGCAGCTCTACGGCACTTGATGACGAAAAAGGAGTCGAAACCTCGCCTCATCCGTTGGATCTTGCTGCTCCAGGAATTTGATTTGAAGATTGTGGACCGCAAAGGATCCGAAAACTCAGTTGCTGACCATCTCAGTCGCCTGGTAAGGAAGGAGGATGACCTACCTTTAAACGATGAATTCCCTGACGAACATTTATTCAGAATGCTGGATAACACCCCGTGGTACGCTGACATTGTTAATTATTTAGTAACTGGGAGCATACCTGACGACTATAGTAAATTAAGGAAGGATAAACTGATAAGTGAGTCTAGGTTTTATGTGTGGGATAAGCCTAATTTGTGGAGATATTGTTCAGATCAAATTATTAGGAGATGTATACCTGATAATGAGATTCAGTCTGTCTTAGCGTTTTGTCATGAATATGCATGTGGAGGGCATTTCGGCCCTAAGAGGACTGCTAGGAAGATTTTGGATTCAGGTCTTTATTGGGCTACATTGTTTAGGGATGCTCATGCTTATTGTAGAGCTTGTGATAGATGTCAGAGAGTAGGATCATTGACTCGTAGATACGAGATGCCTCAGATGCCAATCTTAGTTGTAGAAGTTTTTGATGTTTGGGGTATTGATTTCATGGGCCCTTGCCATCCTCTTGTGGATATCTTTATATTATTTTGGCAGTGGATTATGTATCGAAATGGGTGGAAGCCAAGGCCACCAGAGCTGACGACTCCAAGACCGTTGTAAATTTCTTAAAAACTAACATCTTTAGCAGGTATGGAGTTCCACGAGCCATCATTAGCGATCAAGGCACTCACTTTTGCAATCGGTCTGTTGATGCTCTTATGAAGAAATATGGAGTCCAGCATAGAGTTGCCACAGTTTATCACCCTCAATCGAACGGCCAGGCCGAGCTCTCAAACCGGGAAGTCAAGTCTATACTTGAGAAAGTTGTAAATCCTGGACAGAAAGACTGGAGTCTAAGGTTAGACGATGCTCTGTGGGCATATCGAACGACCTATAAAACTCTTATAGGAATGTCTCCCTACAGGTTGGTTTTCGGCAAGGCATGCCATCTCCCCGTGGAAATAGAACATCGAGCGTTTTGGGCAGTTAAGCAGTGCAACCTAGACATGGAAAAAGCAGGAGAACAGAGACTTCTGGAGTTGCAAGAACTCGAAGAGATGAGATTAGATGCATACGAGAACTCCAGGATCTACAAGGAAAAGACTAAGTTGTTCCACGACAACATGATTGCCAGAAAACAATTCAGTGTTGGTCAGAAAGTTCTCCTCTTTAACTCCCGCCTTAAGCTGCGAGCAGGTAAGTTTCTCTCCAAATGGCTTGGCCCCTTCGTTATTACTCACGTTTATCCTCATGGTGCAGTTGATATCAGAGACTTGAATTCAAACAAATCCCTCAAGGTCAATGGACACAGGTTAAAGGTATTCAGTGAGTGCGCACATATTCCTCCTCCCGTTCTCGCACGCTTAGAATGCCCTATTAAGGGAGTCACGTAGCCCTCCGAGAATTATGGCGCGTTCCCATCCCAACAAAAGATTCAGGGGAGGTTTTCTGTTTCCTTTTTACTTTTTTGTCTTTAGGTTGCATGCTTAGTTTACATTGAGGACAATGCAATCTTTAGGTTGGGGGTGGGAACATGAGCATATGCACGTTTTATCACTTTGCTTATCATTTTTCATGTATGATCATTTTGAGCACAACAATTTTGAGATTGTATGCATTGCTCTATGATTGATTATGAGATTTCTACGATGAGAAAAGCATGAATATATATTTTTCCTATAGTTGAATTGCATGAATTCTATCATCTTTAGAGACTTCATTAGAATTTTTTTGAAATCTTCCTTAAACAAAATTGAGCATGAGTCCTTCCTAGCGTAGTTTCGTTGGTTTTAGATGGCTTTTTAAGATTCACGTCTCTGTTGTCACCTTGATAGGATAGGTAGCATGTTTAGAGGAAATTTTTGCAAAATAGCTTGTTTAATGCTTTGGGGAAAAAAAATTTATGTTTAGCTTGCCGGGGTTAAAAGAGCTACCTCTAGTGTGATCAGTTAGGCCGTCCAGAGAAAACTCGGGAAATGTGGTCCTGCATTAGTTGTGTGAAAGCTAGTACCCTTTTGAAAGAAAATAAAAAAAAAAAACTCATAAATATATGCAAGCTTTGGGCCCTTTAGTTTGTTTGAGTATGTCTATTTGAAAAAAAAAAAATTGCCTTTTGCTTCCTTAAACAAGTTAGTTTGTCCATTTCCTTTAATGCATTATGCCTTTGTCCAGTGTAGAGGGAAGATGGAATAGGGAATTTTAAAAGTCCTTCTCGAACTTTTCAAAGCATCTCTAAGAAAGACTTAGCTCGTATTTTGCATAAGGAAGAATTTGGCTAATTTTAATTTGTCTCTAACTATGCCAGTCTCGCATTTAATTCTCTTGGGAAAAATGTTGATCATGCTTGTCTTTGAGAAATTGAGTCATGAATACTGCATTGCATAATAATCTCTCTCATTATAATATTAGCTTGCTCGAGGACTAACAAGGTTTAGGTTGGGGGTATTTGATAAATCCAATTTGTTATACACTTAGAATCTCCTAATTTGCTTATCTTAGTTGAATTCCTTGCGAAAAATGCTTTAAAATGAGTATAATATGTCTATAGGTCCTCGTCGGAGCTTTGGAAGCAATTAGGGGCTTTAACAAGCAAAACCGAAGCGTAAAATGACTATTCTGCCCCTGGAGCCGTCACAGTGTCGAGACGCTACCGTTAGAGCGTCGGGACGCTGCGCAAATTAGGAAAGGATCCTGAAGTTCGCGTGCGAGGCGAGAGCGTCGAGACGCTATTGCCCTAGCGTCGCGACGCTAGGGCAAACCCGAGACTTTTTCCTATTCTGTAGGGGGCAGCGTCGCGACGCTATTGCCCTAGCGTCGCGACGCTGTGACTGGGTATAAAATGTATATTGCAAATTTTTGCGTTTCTTCTTGGTTTTTCCCCCTAGATCCGATTTCTCCCTCTTCTTCCTTGTACTATTCTGAATTCCCTTGTAATTTTAGTGAGTTTTATTATATTTTGGGGATGGTTAATCGAGCCGAGGAGCTTAGTTGGAGCGTTTCGATGACCGGCTAAGTTCACGTCGTTGCAATTGGGGAGTTCTAATGTAAGTTAGGCATACTCTTGAGACCTTGTTTATGGTTTTAGTTGAATTATTGTTGGTTATGTCTTGAATTCCCATTCTCAAATTACAATTGCTTTGATAGAATGGTTTGACAAACTATTTGCTTGATTTAAAGTAATTGCTTTACTAATTGGTTAGTGATAAATTTATTGTGTGATTGTGTTGAATGGAGTGTTATCTCACTTGATATATTTGCATGATAGATTTAGGAATTTGAGCTTAGAATTGCATGAATTTAGGTTGTTCCTAGTTTATGTGAGTTTACTCAACGATCCAATTCGCTTAATGCTGTTAGGTTCATGTTTATGAATTCTAATTAGATTCTAACTTTGATGTTTTTGTCGAGTTGGAAGGTTATAGATCTTAATCATTGGTTCCAATGAATGTTGAGTAATCAATAATAATTCTTAAAATTTAAGTGTCAATGATTGAGTAGCCAAACCCAAGTTAGAACAACCAATTGCGCGATACCGAGGTGAGATTAACTAGACAACCTTTACTTTCCTGTTATATTATGTTATTGCAATTTATTCATTTCCAATCAATCCATCTTTCAAAACCCCCCCTTTTTAGTTAGTAATTGAGAAATCTAATTAAATTAATTAATTACGCTGCTCCCTGTGATCGACCCCGGCCACTACTGCTACAAGTTAGCTTTAGAGGTTGAGGATTATAAATTTATTTGATAAGAGACCTCGACAATCTCTTCCATCAGAATGCGCTGCTGAACTGCCTGGACGACGAATTTCTTAACGTAGTGCTGCTTGCGGTGGCCAGACCAGGTGCTAAGTAGGACGGCCATGGTGCTGTGAGGACCCTAAAGTCGCAGCTGTTGGACTTCAAGGTCACGACTTGGATGCATTGGATTAAGAACTGCATCATGCCTACAACGCATGATACAACATTGAGCGACCCAAGAGTGGTCCTTGTATACTACATCATGAAAGGGATCACGCTTGACTTGGAAAGAATCCTTGTTGACACCCTGCGCCAGACTGCCGCAAAACCCAAAGGTGTAATGTTTTGCCCTGGCCTCTAATAAGGGTAAAAAATATACCTATTTTACCCTTATATTTAGCTCATTTCTTGGCCAAATGTTGTATGTTATGATCAATTTACTGTTCCCGAGCTCAAAATATGCTTCCTTTGATAAGTTAGGGTGTTGAGAATCACTTTTGTCAAATTTTACATATTTGTGCTTAAAAATACTTGATTTTAAGAGAATTTGACTTAGTTTGTTGCTGTGCAGAAAAACAGAGGAAAAGCTGGAATTCCCTAGAAATGCGACTGCATTTCTGGGAAGGCAAAAATGAAATGCGACCGCATTTCTGAAAAAATCAGAAGGCATTCCGAGTCATCCGCGGGTCGTTGTTGACGAGTCTTCTTCGCACCTAATTGGCTGTTTTGACCCCGAAACTGACTGGGCAACCTTCCAGCACCTATTTTGCAGCTCCTCAACCACTTTCTACACTATCTAAGCTCGAGATTCGAAGTCAAATTGAAGCAGAACTCACTTGGAAGAAAAGGGTGGTGACACAACCCTGGCTCGACACCAATGAGTAGGGATGGCCGAGGTCCTTCTTAGATGACCAAATTCTAACCTGAGTTAGACATCAAACCTTGTGGTTTGTAGAGAGTTTCACCCATTCCTACCTTGTAAAAGTGAGAGAGTGGAGTGTCTTAGCGAACTCTAGAAGGATTGAGTAAATAGAAAAACCCATAATATTTAGCTATCTCCTTTATTTCCAGCTCTTGAATTTTTTTCATTATTCTATATTATTTACATTCTTATTTCAATGAAAATCTGTTCATTTTCTTTTTATCCCATCATGAGTTGCTAAATCCCGTTGAGGGGTTCAATGTGGTGAATTCCCTTATGGTTTAATGGCTTGAAAGTGTCTTATTTGCTTAAGTTGTGTTTAATGCATGTCATTCTTTATTGATTATCACTCTAATCTTGCCGAGTTTAATTTGTTCACTTAGACTTTGCATGCTATGTGAGTTTGATCTCGAAAGGGGCAAACGATATCGGTTCTCATAAAGGTGATATAGGAGAAAAAGCTCGAAAGAGATTGTTCGACGGTATAGGGCTAGCTGCCTAAGGCACCCTATATCGACTATAGGGTTATAGGTTGCATTCGTGAATTATCTATGTCGGAGTCGAGTCACAGAAATTTGCATGGCGGTACTCGCTTAGCCTTCTAACGATTTTTGGAAATAAGGGCCAAATAGGAGTTAAATCTGACCCAATGCATTGAATACACTTAAGTTAGATATTGCATGACTATGGTTATTGCCTTAGGGATGAATCCATGTTGAATACCTCGTTTATTTCTTATTGTTATTCTTTTAGTTATTTGCATATTTTATCTATCTTTTAAAAAACCCAATCAATCAACTTATTTTCTTCGGTTACCTTTTTCAAAAGCAATCATTTGAGCAGTTTCTTCATCAAATCTGAATTTCCAGTTTAGTCCTCGTGGGATCGATACCCTTGGAATACTTCTAAGGTTTTTTATTACTATGTGCTCGTGTATACTTGCACTTAAGTGTTAGCTTAATTATTCTTTATTATCTCATTTATCATCTTATCTCACATCCATCTATTCAGCTGACGACGCACCAAGTTTTTGGCGCCGTTGCCGGGGACCAAAAGTGAAACCAGTTTTGTTTTTGAAATTGCGATCAGATTGCGACTGCATTTCTATCTTAAGAGAATCTAACTTTGATTTGAATTTTCTTTTGTAGGTTGAAGTTGGTGCATGAGCAAAGAGCATCGTCGAGCTATACCTTGAGATAGAAAGAAAGAGCAATAGGAGTTGAGTGCACGGGAACATCTTGAAGAAGCTTCTTACACTCGAGAACTTCTAATAGATCTACCCGGAGTCGATCCTCCTGTTGGCCAAAAAGAAAAAAAAAGGAAAAAAAGGCGATAATAGATAAACACAACTGAAGGGTTTGATAGCTCAAGATAATCCACATGTGGAAGAAGACATCATATCAACCTTGAGTGCACAACTCACATCAATGGCTTGTCACTCTAATTTCTTTTGTGTTTATTGTGCCAATATTCATTATTTGTTTGAAACTTGTCCATCTAATCCTTATTATACAGGGCAACAAGGCAACCAAAGTCCTATTTTCAATCCTTACCGAGGATGGTTGCAACACCAACAAGATGTTAGCAACAATAATCCAACACCTCATTTGGAGCAAGAATGTTTGTTTACTTTTAAAGATCAATATCAAGATCAGTATGCCAAACAAGAAATGCAACAAGAGATGGAATCACAAGTGTCAACCAGCTTGGAAGAACTCATAAGAGAATACATGGCAAGGAAGGATGCCTCGATAAAGAGCTAGGAGATTCAAATAGGTCAATTGATAGAGGAATTGAAAAACAATCAACAAGAAATCTTGCCTGACAATAATGAGAATGTGGAACAAGAAGCACAAGAGCAATACAAGGAGATAACATTTCAAAGTGAATTGGAGCATGAAGACCCTGAACTCCCAGTAGAAGCAAGAAGCATTCCAACACTTGAAAATACCGAGGAGACAAAAGAGAAAGAAGTGACTAACGAAGAATCGCCTCAAAAAGAGAATAAAGAGAAGACACTAGAAAAAAAAAGTTGCAGTGAGCCATGCAGATGTCACTTGACAACAAGTGAACTTCGATGTGCTCCAGGCATTAGAACACCCTGAGAAAATGAATGGATGTTTTGATTTTGATCCTATTGATTCTTTTACTTGTTGTAGCTTGCAGAAAATGCTATTCGAGGAAGAAATTGAAGAGGAAATCATGGAGGATGAAAATATGCAATATATGACAGAGAATGAGACTGCAAAGTCTACATTCAAGAGTAGATTGAATGAGTTGATAATAGAGACTAAACACTCCATGATTAAAACGCCTCAATTAAGACTTAAATCTCGTCTGTTATCAAGACTTAGGGTCAAGATGGAAGCTTGTGGTGCAAGAAGTAGGAATAAAGCTTTAATCTCCCTTTTGGAGATCAACTAAGTCATTCTTTCTCTTTGCCTAAAAAATAAATAAATTTAAAACGAAATATAACATAATTGAGCTTTTGAACTTTTTGATGTGTTTCGTTTATGTTTCAGGAAGCTAATAAAGTTAGGAGACAGGAAGATCTAGAAAAGGAGTAGAACAAGGACTGTTAGACCTATGCTTGAGTGAGGGATGAGGCTATCAAGTGGATGTTCCTGGTCAACTCATCTGTTGAAGCTTCAATTGCCCTCCATTTTTATCATTCCACCTGGATGAGCCTGAGACCCTTGATGTGGTGGACAAATCTTCCAAGAACTAGGGAAATTCTTGCTCTTTCTTACTTCTTACTGCTTCCATTCATTTGTTGTTCATTTGCTTAGAAATTTGTTTCATGCAATAAATCATTGTTCTTTTAATTTCTTAGTTAAGTTTAGCATGGTTAGTTTATTACTTTGTTAGTATAGTTTGTTGATGCTTAGGTGAGTAAGAGCGGAAAAAAAAATATAAAGACCAGAGTAAAGACTGTCTAGGAAAATCCTGTCTAGGAAAAGGTATTTAAGTTGACCTTTGGGAACACCTTTTCCTGGGGATTTACCTGGGAGTTTTGAAAAGTCCATAGTATTTTGAGCCTTGTCTTGTGTTTGAAAATAAAATCAGAAAATAAGAAAAATTATGAGTTTGTTTTGAATAAATGATTTTTGATCAAGAGGGAACTTTGTCTAAGGCAAGTCCTGCCGAGGCTGAGGTATTTAAGTTGATCGTAGGGAACACCTCTACCTGGGGACTTACCTGGAAGTTGAATTGATCAAAACATTTCCTTAATTCTTTTTAAAATGAGATATAAAAAAAATAATAATAATAAAATCATGATTAAGCATATGAGCTTTCTAACTTATTTATGAGTGTTTCAGAGAAGAGGAGAAAGCAAAGGAAAAGAGAAAAGACAAAAAAAAAATCAAAGCAGAAAACTGGGTGAAATGCGATCGCATTTCTTCCCCGTGTATTTGGGAATGCGATCGCATTTGTCCGAATAAAAAGGGAGTCACGAATTTTGTTTGACCTGCACGTGACCTAGTTGGAAAAGTATAAATAGCTTGACTTGAGTTCTCTTTCTTTCACCAAACTCTCAACTCTTTGCATTCAAGTCAAACCCTCAACTCTCCATATTCTCCATCGTGAAACCGCAAGACCCACAACCAAGAAGATGAAGAACACTCAAGGATCATCATCCTCACGCAAGAACACTCGTTCTCAGAGTGCTCAAGCAACCCACGAAGAAGAAGCAAGCGTGCGACGGCAAGGGGAGAACCTCGAAACGCCCATGCAAGGTACACGAAGGACGAGACCCATGGGATTCTCACCGGCAGAAGTGAACAAAGAGCCCAAGCTCCAACTCCATCTTCTTCGGCAATGCCGGCCAGTTCGAGGGAGACGCCGAGTTCGTCTATGCCAAGGAGGTTCACGCGCGCCACTACTGTCTACCAAACCCAAAAACCCGCCACTCAACAATTTAGAAAACGTTCGCGGGAGTGGTTTGCAATGATCCGAGAGATGGGTGCCCAGAGACGTGCTGCCCTTGAAGAGGAAGGGAATCGGCAAGATGCAAACGAAGCTGCCATGGTAGCTGGAAGCTCTCGACAAGGAGAAGCTTCAATGGGTAAGGTTTCCGAAACTTCAACTAACCCTTCTCTATCTTGTAGAACCAAACCCGTTGTTACTTATAGCGCAAGAAAGAGGAGCCCGAAGAAGGTTGTGTCTGAAGAGCCGCTAAAAATTAAGCCCCTCAAGACCGCGAGGATGCCTCCAGACGTATTCGAAGGAATAATTCGCCAAGCAGTGGCAAAGGCTCTTCGATTGCTGAAGGGTACAAGGCTGAACAGAATGCTTTGAAAGATGTTGAAGCCGAAAGGGAGTTGGAAAATCAGAAAATGGTTGAGGAAGACAATGTTGCAAAGGAAAGAGATGAGGAAGAAAAGAAAAGAAGAAGAGCAAGAGGCCGAGAGGGCCTTAGAAGCTGACGAAGAAAGAAAATATGAGGAAAACCTCACGAGGGTAGCCATGGATTTGCAACTCCTTGAGGAAGGGAAAAAGAGAAGGGAAGAAATAAAAGAAGATGAATGTCACACCCCTCCCGGACCACCTGCTAGCTTAGCCCGAAAGACGGCGTGAAGCCAACAGACATCGTCACCTCTAACGATCCCTATTGACCCTATTGAAACGCTGAACCTGATAAACATACTAATCATATATATAAAACATTCTATATGAAACACCACACAGCGGAATCCACGGAAACCTTTCAACATACACATGGTGCAGCCCTGACATAACCTGGTTTGGAAAGTAACTTGATATAGATATCACGACCAAAAACATATACAACTAGGGTTATACATCCACGACCTCTAGGACGATATTACACAACCCTTACAAAACACTTACAATATGAACGGACTCAATATACAACTCCAACCACGTACTGGAGCTTGATCTAGAACTTTCAGCAGACGTTGGCAGTGTATCAGGCACTGGGAGCTCGATCTCTACCTGAAAAGTGGAAAACATTTTGAAATAATGAGCTACGAAGCCCAATGAGTGACTAATTTTAAAACTCTAAATCTGGAAGTCAAAACACGTGATAAACCTTTAAACGTATAAATATGCTCAATCAAGCGTTTAACATAAACGTGTAATGATAAAGGCTTTCTAAAACATCTCGCAAGTTCGTCATTAAAAATCTAGCAAGGCATATTAAGTACATCAAACGTTTTAACTAACATGACCGATTGACGTTGTGTAGGACACGCCCAGTACAACCAACGTTTACTAGTCCTACGATGTAGTGGGGCCCGCCCAGCACTCCCATCGTCTTTGTCGTAGTGGGGCCCGCCCAGCACTCACGACAGCATCGTTGTCACGGAGTACACTCAACGTCGACAACGGAATATAACCTGTGTGCACACGGTACCATATAGCCTCGGGCTCAATATCTCAGTCATGTAGTCAATAGAAATCTCAGAAAATCACATGAAAATATTAAAACATGCCTGCTTATCGTTATCTTTCATAAAACTCAAGCTTACTCAGCTTGCTCGTGAAAAAACTTTAAATCATTAAACAATACTTGCTAACACATACTTTACTTTAAAGGATATCATTTCAGCTACTTTTCATAAAGTCATTAGCCACGTGCTCGTATATAAACCTCGTTAGAAAATCTAAGCTCAAAACTTATGCTTGAAACCATTCATAGAATCATGTATCATTCATAGAAAAGCGTATAAAACTTCTAAACATGTACAACTGTTGGAAACCATTTTCGAAATTCATTTTGTCACTCACTGTCTTAGCTAGTTCCCCGGTTTGTAGACTCAACCTATTTCCTCTTGGCCTGTCAAATAACCAAAACCGAGCATTAGAACCATAGATAGCTTTGTCTTTCCATGCTCATGAATTTTTAAACAATTGGATTAAGAATCACATTTACACTCTACTCTCCAGATTTTCCAGATTCTATACCCTAACTTCCAACACCCATAACTTCCTCACTACTTAACCACAATTAATGAAATACACATCAAACTCTTCATTTTCGAACACCCTACAACTTACCTGAAGAAATGAAAACGAGATTCCCAACCAATTTGTCCAGAAATGCCCCGAAATCAGACAACACAGATTCGAGCTTCTCTGTTACCCTTTATCTTCCTCCTGAAATTAAACCTACTTCAAGTCATTTTTGGCTCACGAATTCTTCATGAAAGTTGTAGATAATTGAATAAGCTTTCCAACCATACCCAATAGAGATTCTGATTCAACTTGTACACCCCATAATGCTCAAAACATCAGAGAAAACCAGAGATCCTCCTGCTTTGCTCGAAAATCCTGTGCTCTGTTTTCCATTCCAAAAACCATCAACTTCTCATACGATTTAGGTCAAGCTTCCTTCATGCAATTTGTTATAAAATGAACTAAATTTCAAGAAAATCAAACCTCACCTCTTGATTCCTTCTGTGTAGCTCAAACCGAATAAAAAACCAGAGGTTTACAGTTTGCACCCAGATTCTGCAATGGCTGGCTTTGCATGAACTTTTTCCTATCTTCTTCAACCTCAAACCACGAAATTCTTCTTCTTCTTCTTCCTTCACTCTCTCCTCAAAGTTCTCTGAAAGTTTGAATGGAAAATGATGGAGAAATGAAATGAAATTGGGCTGAAAAATGTGGTTGTCGGTGGTGGGCTTTGTGCTGTCCATTTCCACTTCCTTACTTTTCTCTCTTTTTTTTTTTCTTTGCTGATTTCTTTTCTCTCTTTCTTTTTTTTCTTTTCCTTCCATTTTCCTTTTCCTTTTCCTTTTCTTTTCTTTCCTTTCTTCTTTTAACTTAGTAATCCCAACAAGAGATGACAAGAGAAAATGATCCTAGAGAAGTCTCGGGTTTACAATGAAAAAGAAGAAAGGAAGCTGAAGACTTCCTTGCAGCTTTTGAGCCACTCTATAAGGCTCAACAAGAAGCTGAACTGCTGCAAGGAAGGGTAGAAGAAGAGGCCCAACAGGGGCTAAGAGAAGAAAATTTAGAAAAAGAAAAAGAAAGAGAAATAGGGATTGAAGCCCAGAATGCGACCGCATCTGGGCTGCATTTTGAAGAAGGCCTAGCCGAGGCCACCGTTGATCAGCCAGCTGAAGAGGTTTTTAAGCCTTTATTCACGAATGACCCACCAGCTACTGATAGCACCTCTTTGGGAGAGAAGAGGGTTGAAAAAGGAAAGGAAGACAAGGAGGCCGAGACCTCCAGTGATTCTGATTCTGAAACGGAATCTGATTCAGAGATAAGGGAGCTAGATGGCGACCAAGTTCCTATCTCTGCAGCGTTGAGAAGAAAGAGAAAGAGAGAGATTAAGGCTGAGAGGAGGACAAAGAACAATAATGACCCCATATGTGCCAAGAGGCCGAGGATAAGGTCCATGGACGCCTCTCCTTCAGTTCCTCCGACCATCTCACCCGCCAAGCCAAAGGGCAAATCACCTAAGGCAGCATCTCCCAGAAATCCATTCCCTGAGGTATTTAGAGATGTTAATTTTCAGGAACGAATGGAGATCATGAAGAAGAGAGATTTCCTCAATGAAAAGGGATTCTCTAATAGAGCTGGAGCACTGACAGAGTTCGTGAGCAAGATCATATCTCAATACAAATGGCAGGACTTCTGTGCTCACCCTCAGGAGGCTGTTGTGCCTTTAGTTCGAGAGTTTTACGCTGGCCTGAGGGAGAAGAGTATCAGCATGGCGGTTGTGAAGGGGAAGATGGTCAGTTTCTCCTCAGTCGACATTAATAGGGTGTATAGGATCAAGGCACCCTTGAATCTGAGAGGGAATGATGTGATAAGGAACCCTTCGGCCAAGCAGATGAAAGATGCATTATGAAAGATGGATTGAAGCTTGTGGCCAACAAGGGGGTTCAGTGGAAAGAATCACAGACCAAAGTGAAGTCTTTAGTGCCAAGCGACCTAAAGCCAGAATCGACAGTTTGGCTTCACTTCATCAAGAACTGTTTGATGCCAACCACCCACGACAGCACGATTTTAGTGGATAGAGTGATGCTACTCTATTGCCTTATGAAGGGGTTGGAAATCAACGTAGGGAGCATTATCAGGGACGAGATTTTAGCCTGTGGGAGAAAGCGAGCAAGCAAGCTTTTCTTTGGATCACTCATCACCCAACTTTGCCAAAGGGTGAAGATCGTTCCAGGCAAGGACGAAGAGCGTCACTTCTTCAAGCCGACCATCGACCTGTCCTTGATCCGGAAGCTCCAGCAGAATAGCATCCAGAGGAAAGACAAAGCCTCTACATCTCAGGCTACTCCTCCTACAGGGTCGAATGTAGCTTCTCCATCCCAGCACACTCCTTTCACAAGGCCTTCGCCATCATCTGAAGCCCTAGCTATTGCCTACCGCCAGGTAGATCAAATCAGGGAGAACTTGAGAACATATTGGGCATATGCAAAGGAGAGGGATGAAGCCATTAGAGAGTTCTATCTCTCGATTGCCCCAAGTATTGCTCCGGTCTTTCCAAATTTTCCTCAGTCGCTGCTGCCCCAAGAAGAAGAGGATTCTGATGAAGAGGAAGATGAAGAGAATGAAGATGAAGAGAAAGAGAGTTCCTCGGACGAGGATTAGGGGAGTTTTTTGATCCCCTTTGGCTGAAATATTTTTGTATATAATTCTGTTTTTTATGCTTGCTATTTTTCGAGTTTTAGCATGTTTAAATTCCGTTTTTAGTTGTTTAGTAGTTGTTTAGTTGTTGTTTGATTGTTTTAAAATGTTTAGTTTGTTAATAGTTTTGATCATAGGGTAGTTTAGGGAGTTTGTTGATAGTTTAGAATAGTTTAAACTTGGGTTTTTAGCTTGTCTTTAGGAAAAAATCTGCTTGCTGTTTTTGAGCTTTACCTATGAACTTTTGGAAGAAAAAAAATCAACTTTAAAAAAAAATTTTGGCTTTAAAATGTTTTGGAAGAAAATCATGTTTTCAAAAGGAGTTTTCTTTTAAGCCCTTAATGGTGAAAACTAGAGCTTTGTTCTATCTCAAAAGTGTCACCATCTCAACTGAGTTGTTTTCTAGTCCTAGGCTTTCCATTAGTCTTTTTCTTTTCAAAATTTTCTTAGAGTCTAAACTTCCTCATGTTTAACCTTTCTAACACTATAGAAGAGTTTAGCCTTGATGTTTTGAAAACTAAAGCCTCATGTTAAGCCCATGCCTCAAAAACAAGCCAATGAGGACATTGTCTACCTTTAAGTTTGGGGGGGTGCTTTATGCTTTACTATGTAAATATTTTTGTAAATTTGTACTGCTGGAATAGAAGATGTGCTCAGCATTTGAAAAAAAAAAGATGAAAAACCGAGGGTTACTCCTCCTTCCTAGGGTTTACTGAGTAACCAGGGGCATTCATGCACCCATGGTTTGGCACTGCATGAAAGGTTTACCTAGGGAAGTGAGTATCATTCCGAGTTTGTGAACTTTGCTCGTAGCGAGATATCTTCACCACAAAGTGTCGATAAGCTAGAACGAAGGTAAAGATGACAGCAAGGATGCTCTTGGGAGAAAAACAAGTTGAATAAAAGGAGCACCAACAGTCAAATAAGTTTGGGGGAGATGGAAAAGGTCTAGTAGTTCATATATGCTTTTGTTTTCCTAAAGATTGTTTTCTTAAACTAAAAGGACTACACTAGGCTCTATGAGTAGAAGTTAGGTAGTTTAAGCATGTTGGTTAGGATGGATGAGAGAAAGTTTTGCTTTGAAAAAGAACAGTAGAAATCTTCATGCCTAGGAAACTCAGACGTTGTGACTGGCACTAGAGTAGAACCCTCTCCTAAAAGGCAAACTTTTGAGAAAACAATCTTGAAAAACATGTTTATTTGATTCCATGTCACTTGATTTGAAAGGGAAAGTTGATACTAGTACCATGATTGATTATTATGCATGAGCTCTAACATTTTGATTGGCAATTAGAAAAATTTGGCCTCTAACATTTTGATTGGCAATTGCTTGAGGACAAGCAATGAGTTAAGTTTGGGGGTATGATAAGGGTAAAAAATATACCTATTTTACCCTTATATTTAGCTCATTTCTTGGCCAAATGTTGTATGTTGTGATCAATTTACTGTTCCCGAGCTCAAAATATGCTTACTTTGATAAGTTACGGTGTTGAGAATCACTTTTGTCAAATTTAACTTATTTGTGCTTAAAAAGACTTGATTTTAAGAGAATTTGACTTAGTTTGTTGCTGTGCAGAAAAATAGAGGCAAAACTGGAATTCCCCAGAAATGCGACCGCATTTCTGGGAAGGCAAAAATGAAATGCGACCCCATTTCTGGCAAAATCTGAAGGCGTTCCGAGTCATCCGCGGGTCGTTGTTGACGAGTCTTCTTCGCACCTAACTGGTTGTTTTGACCCTGAAACTGACTGGGCAACCTTCCAACACCTATTTTGCAGCTCCTCAACCAATTTCTACACTATATAAGCTCGAGATTCGAAGTCAAATTGAAGCAGAACTCACTTGGAAGAAAAGGGTGGTGACAGAACCCTGGCTCGACGCCAATGATTAGGGATGCCCGAGGTCCTTCTTAGATGACCAAATTCTAACCTGAGTTAGACATCAAACCTTGTGGTTTGTAGAGAGTTTCACCCATTCCTACCTTGTAAAAGTGAGAGAGTGAAGTGTCTTAGCAAACTCTAGAAGGATTGAGTAAATAGAAAAACCCATAATATTTAGCTATCTCTTTTATTTCAAACTCTTGAATCTTTTCATTATTCTGTATTATTTACATTCTTATTTCAATGAAAATGCGTTCATTTTCTTTTTATCCCATCATGAGTAGCTAAATCCCGTTGAGGGGTTCAATGTGGTGAATTCCCTTATGGTTTAATGGCTTGAAAGTGTCTTATTTGCTTAAGTTGTGTTTAATGCATGTCATTCTTTATTGATTATCACTCTAATCTTGCTGAGTTTAATTTGATCACTTAGACTTTGCATGCTATGTGAGTTTGATCTCGAAAGGGACAAACGATATCGGTTCTCATAAAGGTGATATAGGAGAAAAAGCTCGAAAGAGATTGTTCGGCGTATAGGGCAAGCTGCCTAAGGCACTCTATATCGAATATAGGTTATAGGTTGCATTCGTGAATTATCTATGTCGGAGTCGAGTCACAAAAATGTGCATAACGGTACTCACTTAGCCTTCTAACGGTTTTTGGAAACAAGGGCCAAATAGGAGTTAAATCTGACCCAATGCATTGAATACACTTAAGTTAGATATTGCATGACTATGGTTATTGCCTTAGGGATGAATCCATGTTGAATACCTCGTTTATTTCTTATTGTTATTCTTTTAGTTATTTTCATATTTTATCTATCTTTTCAAAAACCCAATCAATCAACTTATTTTCTTCGGTTACCTTTTTCAAAAGAAATCACTTGAGCAATTTCTTTATCAAATCTGAATTTCCAATTTAGTCCTCGTGGGATCGATACCCTTGGAATACTTCTAAGGTTTTTTATTACTACGTGCGACAGTGTATACTTGCACTTAAGTGTTAGCTGAATTATTCTTTATTATTTCATTTATCATCTTATCTCACATCCTTTTATTCAGTTGACGACGAATCAGCCTCGTCACAAGACTTTGTCGCGCATCCGATCTTCGGCCCACAGCAGACGAAGAAATTCGACACATGCGGAAGGATTTTGACGATCAATGGTGGACACGCATAACGCGCACCCACAACTTTCGTCTACAAGGAGGAACCCTGCGCCAAGATCCTGCATCGCAAACAACAGAAGCTGCGCCTGCACCTGAAGCACCAAAGAAGAAGAGACGCAAGCAAACTACGGGCAGAAACCCTCCACTGGCCCCAAGGACCCATCAGCCAGCTCGAACAGCGCAGGAAAGCACTGTCTGGGCCAAAACTCAAGCGTCCTTACCGCCACTGCCACCACCACAATCGCAGCCGACTGTCCAACAAACCCCTTGTCCGCAGCATGACGAGGCCTTGCGTCACGAAGAGATTTATGAGGCCCCATTGCCTAGCCCTCCTCGCGAAGACGAAAACGCAGCGCCCAGCTCCACACCGCAAGCCACCCCATCTGCCAACACCTCTATTGCTGCGCCTGTTCCACAACTCGATGTGGAAACAACCCTTATCTTTTCAGAGTTAAGGCAGATGATTCATGAAGTCGCGGAGCCCCTGCGCCAGCAACAGGAGAGGATGTGCAAACAGCAAGAATTGTTGTTCAAGCAACAAGAAGAACTGACGCAACGCGTAAATGCACTTGTCCTCTTTCTTATGCATTGGACAAAGTCTTTTGGTCGTTTGCCCATCACACCGAACCTTTTCATGCGACCACCGGCGCAGCAAAGACCTAATAGCGCAGACCCATCTCAAGTGCGCGCCCCAATGGCTCCTCCTACGACGAGACACAACATCCCGCCTCCTCCAGCACAATAAGGAAGGAATATGCGATGATTTTATGCGGTAGGGTATATTTATGTATGAGGGAATTATTAGAATATGATTCTAATATGTAATTAATTGAATATGGGAGATATTTAATTAATTGTAAAATTAATTAATTATTGAAATTAATTAATTGATTAGTTTAATTGAATTAATTAAATGTGATTTAATTAAGTTTAATTAAAATATATTATGTGAGGAAATTACATTTAAATAAGATTTAAATGTACATGAGATTAATTAATTAATATGATTAATTCATTAACATTTAATTAATTAATATGATTAGTTAATTAACATTTAATTAATTGATTTAATCAATTAATTAATTGATCTTGATCTAACAGTCAAGATTGTTTCCTAACCTCACATTAGGGTTTCCTCTCTTATAAAAGGAAAGGTTATGAGAACCCTAACCCTAAGGTCTCATTCTAGCCTCCCTCACATTTTCTCTCAACAACTCTAGAGAGAATTTTTCCCTCCAAGAGTTTTTCCCAATCAAGATTAGATAGTCCCACAACTACGCTCCTAATCTCAGAGTCATAGCGGGGAAGATCAAATTGGTGGTGTCCCAATTCTTGACACAAATCAAGAAAGGCGTTCTTGAAGAATTCAGAGACGACAACGACGGTATGTTTGCTTCTCCCCTTTAGAATTAGTTCTAAGGTTGTATGCTTAGCCTTAATAATTGATTTAGAATAGTTTTCTAAATTTTGCCAATGTATTGGTATTTTGGTGAAAACAAAATTAACTACGAAACGATCCAATTGCTTCCGCTGTAACGGAATTGGGAATTCCAATCCTTCACGAACATGGTCCAAACTTTGCTCCGTTTGAGTTTGGGAGAGTTTTGAACCCAAAGTTCATCCTAATGAGAGTTCTTTAGGTGGTTTGGACAAACATGGTCCAAACTTTTCTCCGTTTTAGTTTTGGAGAGGTTGGAAACCAGAGTTCCTCCCGATGAGAGTTTTTCATCTGGTTCGGATGAACATGGTCCAAACTTTGCTCTGTTTGAGTTTTTGAGAGTTTGGAACCAAAAGTTCGTCCCAATGAGAGTTCTTTAAGTGGTTTGGACGAACATGGTAAAAACTTTGCTCCGTTTTAATTTTGGAGTGTTTGGAAACCAAAGTTCGTCCCAATGAGAGTTCTTCAGGTGGTTTGGACGAACATTGTCCAAACATTGCTCCGTTTTAGTTTTGGAGAGTTTGGAAACCAAAGTTCGTCAGAATGAGAGTTCTTCAGGTGGTTTGGACGAACATTGTCCAAACTTTCCTCCGTTTGAGTTTGGGAGAGTTTTGAACCCAAAGTTCATCCTAATGAGAGTTCTTTAGGTGGTTTGGACGAACATGGTCCAAACTTTTCTCTGTTTTAGTTTTGGAGATTTTGGAAACCAGAGTTCCTCCCGATGAGAGTTTTTCATCTGGTTTGGACGAACATGGTCCAAACTTTGCTCTGTTTGAGTTTTTGAGAGTTTGGAACCAAAAGGTCGTCCCAATGAGAGTTCTTTAGGTGGTTTGGACGAACAGGGTCCAAACTTTGCTCCGTTTTAGTTTTGGAGAGTTCGGAAACAAAAGTTCGTCCCAATGAGAGTTCTTCAAGTGGTTTGGACGAACATGGTCCAAACTTTGCTCCGTCTTAGTTTTGGACAGTTTGGAAACCAAAGTTCGTCCCAATGAGAGCTTTTCATCTGCTTTGGACGAACATGGTCCAAACTTTTCTCCGTTTGAGTTTGGGAGAGTTTGGAACCCAAAGTTCATCCTAATGAGAGTTCTTTAGGTGGTTTGAAGGGAAATGGTCCAAACTTTGCTCCGTTTTAGTTTTGGAGAGTTTAGAAACCAAGTTATTCAGGTGGTTTGGACGAACATTGTTCAAACTTTGCTCCGTTTTAGTTTTGGACAGTTTGGAAACCAAAGTTCGTCCCAATGAGAGCTTTTCATCTACTTTGGACGAACATGGTCCAAACTTTGCTCCGTTTGAGTTTGGGAAATTTTTGAACCCAAAGTTCATCCTAATGAGAGTTCTCTAGGTGGTTTGGACGAACATGGTCCCAACTTTTCTCCGTTTTAGTTTTGGAGAGTTTGGAAACCAGAGTTCCTCCCGATGAGAGTTTTTCATCTGGTTTGGACGAACATGGTCCAAACTTTGCTCTGTTTTAGTTTTGGAGAGTTTGGAAACCAAAGTTCATCCCAATGAGAGTTCTTCAGGTTGTTTGGCCAAACATTGTCTAAACTTTGCTCCGTTTTAGTTTTGGACAGTTTGGAAACCAAAGTTCGTCCCAATGAGAGCTTTTCATCTTGTTTGGACGAGCATGGTCCAAACATTGCTCCGTTTTTGTTTTGGAGAGTTTTGAAATAAGAGTTCATCCCAATGAGAGTTTTTCATCTTGTTTGCACGAACATGGTCGAAAATTGCTCCGTTTGAGTTTTGGGGAGTTTGGAACCCAAAGTTTGTCCCAATGAGAGTTCTTTAGGTGGTTTGGACAAAAATGTTACAAAGTTTTCTCCGTTTTAGTTTTGGAATGTTTAGAAACAAAAGTTTGTCCCAATGAGAGTTTTCATCTGGTTTGGACGAACATGGTCCAAACTTTGCCCCATTTTAGTTTTGGAGAGTTTGGAAACCAGAGTTCCTCCCGATTAAAGTTTGTCATCTGGTTTGGACGAACAGGGTCCAAACTTTGCTCCGTTTGAGTTTTTGAGATTTTGGAACCCGAAGTTCATCCCAATGAGCGTTCTTTAGGTGCTTTGGACGAACATGGTCCAATCTTTGCTCCGTTTTAATTTTGGAGAGTTTCGAAACCAAAGTTCGTCCCAATGAGAGTTCTTAAGGTGGTTTAGACGAACATGGTCCAAACTTTGATCCGTTTTAGTTTTGGACAGTTAGGAAACCAAAGTTCGTCCCAATGTGAGCTTTTCGTCTGCTTTGGACGAACATGGTCCAAACTTTGCTCCGTTTGAGTTTGGGAGAGTTTGGAACCCAAAGTTCATCCTAATGAGAGTTCTTTAGGTGGTTTGGACAAACATGGTGCAAACTTTGCTCCGTTTTAGTTTTGGAGAGTTTGGAAACAAAAGTTCGTCCCAATGAGAGTTCTTCAGGTGGTTTGGACGAACATGGTCCAAACTTTGCTTCGTTTTAGTTGTGGAGAGTTTGGAATCCAAAGTTCGTCCCAATGAGTGTTTTCTTCTGGTTTGAATGAGCATGGTCAATTCTTTGCTCCGTTTAAGTTTTGGATCGTTTGGATCCCAAAGTTCCTCCCAATGAGAGTTCTGTTAGTGGTTTGGACGAACATGTTCCAAACTTTTCTTCGTTTTAGTTTTGGAGAGTTTGGAAACCAGAGTTCCTCCCAATGAGAGTTTTTCATATGGTTTGGATGAACATGGTCCAAACTTTGCTCCGTTTGAGTTTTTGAGAGTTTGGAACCAAAAGTTCGTCCCAATGAGAGTTCTTTAGGTGGTTTGGACGAACATGGTCCAAACCTTGCTCCGTTTTATTTTTTGAGAGTTTGGAAACCAAAGTTCGTCCCAATGAGAGTTCTTCAGGTGCTTTGGACGAACATGGTCCAAACTTTGCTCCGTTTGAGTTTGGGAAAGTTTGGAAACTAAAGTTCGTCCCAATGAGAGCTTTTCATCTGCTTATTGGACGAACATGGTCCAAACTTTGCTCCGTTTTAGTTTGGTAGAGTTTGGAACCCAAAGTTCTTCCACATGAGAGTTATTTAGGTGGTTTGGACGAACATGGTCCAAACTTTTCTCCATTTTACTTTTGGAGGGTTTGGAAACAAAAGTTCGTCGTAGTGAGAGTTTTCATCTGGTTTTGACGAACATGGTCCAAACTTTGCTCCGTTTTATTTTTGGTGAGTTTGGAACCAAAAGTTCGCCCCAATGAGAGTTCTTTAGGTGGTTTTGACGAACAAAGTCCAAAGTTTGCTCCGTTATTGTTTTCAGGAGTTTGGATACCAAAGTTCGTCCCAATGAGAGTTTTCATCTGGATTGGACAAACATGGTCAAAACATTAATCCGTGTGAGTTTCGTGAGTTTGGAACCCAAAGTTTTTCAAAATGAGAGTTGTTTATGCGATTTGGACAGACATGGTCCAAACTTTCCTTCGTTTGAGTTTTGGAGAGTATGGAAACCAAAGTTCATCACAATTTGTGTTTTCATCTGGTTTGGACGAACAAGGTCCAAAATTTTCTTCGTTTGAGTTTTGGAGAGTTTGGAAACCAAAGTTCGTCCCAATGAGTGTTCTTTAGGTGGTTTGTTGGTCGCTACCGCAAGCGCACGGTATCGCAAGTAATATAAAACGGAAAGTATTCCGAGTATCGAATCCTCAGGGAATTTGAATTATATCCATTAAGTACCAAAAACCATCATGTTCAATTTTATTTAGAAGTCCAATCTCGAATTATAGAGCGAAAATTAAAGAAACTAATAAAAAGAAACATGCAAGTAAAAGGGAATTTTCCTATCAAAGGGGGGCTTGACCTAGGGTGTTAACTAGCTTTCTTGGATTTGTAGCTCAATTACATGGATATATGTAATTAATAATCTTCAATTTCATAAATCTAGAAGTAATTTTATGCGGAATTCTCTTTCAAGCTCCTCCGCATCTCATACTAACATAACTAATTCATGTGTCCATCTCCTTAGTTAATCGTAGTATGGCATTAAGCAACTTCATTATCAATTTCTAACAATTCTCTTTCACTCTCGTGTTCCAAGCAATTATTAGCCATGCAATTTGGATCTAATCTAAATTCTCTCTGTCGAGTATCGATTTAGACCAACAAATCAATTAATCCGTGATCAAGAGATTAAAAGCATTAAGAATGAATTGCATAGATGAAATATGAAGAAATTCATTACATAATCCAAGTAATTGCGCTACAATATCCAATTAACTAGAATAACGACCCTAGGTCTCAAGATCTACTCACAAATGGAAATAATTTTGCCAAAATGATCTTGTTCCATAGGCCTAACTCAAATTAAAATAAGAAATTACAAAGAAGTAAGGAAGAAATAACCGATAAGTTGATCCCAAGCTCCCATCACGAACATCTCGAATCCGAGCCTTGGAATCTCGCTCAATTCCTCCTTTTTCCTCACAACTCTTCTTGGAGCAGAAGTTGTCGCAGCGTCGCGACGCTATCGCGATTCTGGATTTTTCCTCGCTGATCACCTAGCGTCCAGACGCTCTAGTCCTAGCGTCTCGACGCTAGGCCTTCTAGAAGCCTTAAACACGGATTTTTGCCTCCTTTCTTCTTTCTTTTGGGCTTTTTGGGCCTCCACTTCAAATGTTCTCTTTTCTTTTCTTCTTTTATGGCCCAAAGTCTTCTTTTTATACCCAAAATTGGTAAAATTCTTGGTTTTGCTTCCCGAACTCGGTTTTCTACGAAATCAACATAAAAATACATTAAAGCTCACAATTCATGCACAAAACTAGCTAAAATTAATAGAAAAATGATGACATTTTTGCATGTCATCACACCCCCAAACTTAAAGTTTTGCTAGTCTCGAGCAAAATAAAGTAATGCATATGAATCATAACTTGCTTGCTAACAACTCTATCCTCAATCTTCTAGCCATGAATGCAAACTATTGAAACAAATAAGCAAGCATGAACAACCATCAAGAAGTTTAAAATTTAATCCTATCCTCCCTTGCAAAAACGAATCATCATTTGCCTTATCATAACTTTTACTAGCCCGGTATGATTTATACACTCCTTCATTCATCTTCCCCCTACACTGGCACTAAAGCTCGCCCTTTTAGCCATCATGCTTATCTAGCAGGCACTACTTTACTGAGGTGCCCATAATTCTTTGGAGCGTCCCCCAAACTTGCTTCTTTTTTTTTTTTTTTTTTTAGACGAAATCCTTTTAGATGTAGTGCCTTCGTTTTGGCTTGCCAATATTGGTGATGAAAGCATCCAACTACGAGCGCCTCATCTTTCAGGTTGCCGAGGCATGCTCATTTCTTTCCAGCGCTTTCATGCAAAGGCAAACGATGGGTGTCATGAATGCCCCTGGTTACTAATGCTCTCAAGAAAGTGGAGCATTCATCATTCCTTTTTTTTTTTTTTCAAGCACAGCATTTCTTTTTCCCAAAGCTCAGTATTACTTACTATTATGCAAGAAAGCTATCTAGGCAAACTTTACACCTATCGGAGTGACAACGAACTTCCAAATCATATAACTTTCATCTAGGCTTTCAAAATCATAATAAAACAAGTGAATCATCATACTTTGCAAGGGAATCAAAGAAAAAATTTTAAAATTTCTTGAATTTAGGCATGCTTTCAAATTTGCAGCGATAAGAGAGAATCATGGCTAAAAGTAAATCATCAGACGTCATCATCATCAATATGCATTTAATTCATCATAAGCATTACTTACGCAAAACCTAAGCAGAGCAAATCCCCCCCCCCCCCCAAACTTAAAATATACATTGTCCCCAATGTATGAATATTTAATCAGATCAAGAGGGATCGATACTGCCCTGAAAAAGCGAGAGAATCTGAATCGTCTTGAATTGTCGTCTGAGGAGAGCTAGGCACTAATTCACGAGCTTCCTGCATAAGGGTCGATCTCAAAGGAGCATTAGGATCAACGCAAAAACTAAAATGAAATCTACAAAAAACTTTAAAAGCTTGGGTTGCCTCCCAAGAAGCGCTTGTTTAACGTCCTGAGCTAGACGGGGCTCGGTCACCCTGGATCCGTTAAAATTATTTTTTCTACCTTTCGCTCTTCGAATCCACAATAGTGCTTCACTCTTTGAGCATTTACTTTAAAAGTCAACCCGCTGCTATCCATCAATTCAATTGGTCCAAATGGAGACACTTCATTGACTATGAACGGACCGGACCATCTTGACTTCAACTTTCCTGGGAACAATCGCAATCGAGAATTGAATAGAAGAACTTGCTGCCCTGGCTCAAAAGAACGTTTTTGAACTATACGATCATGCCATCTTGCCGTTCTTTCCTTGTAGAGCTTAGTGTTTTCGTACGCTTGGTTCCTGAATTCTTCTAGTTCATTAAGCTGCAGTAGTCGATGTTCCCCAGCCTTTTCTGCGTCCAAGTTCAACTTCTTGATAGCCCAATATGCTTTGTGCTCGAGCTCCACAGGCAGATGACAGGCCTTACCATACACTAATCGATACGGGGATGTACCGATCGGAGTTTTGAAAGCCGTCCGGTAGGCCCACAAAGCATCGTCCAACTTGTATGCCCAGTCTTTCATGTTGATGCGGACTGTCTTCTCCAAGATTTGCTTTATCTCCCTGTTAGAAATCTCAGCTTGACCGTTAGTTTGAGGATGATAAGCGAGAGAAGTCTTATGCTTGACACCATATTTTCTAAGTAATGATTCAAACAATTTATTGCAAAAATGGGATCCCTCATCACTAATTATAGCCCGTGGTGTGCCAAATCTAGTAAAAATATTTTTATGCAGAAAACGTAGTACAACACGTGCATCATTAGTCTTAGTGGCTACTGCCTCTACCCATTTAGAAACGTAATCAACAGCAACCAAAATGTATGAGTATCCATTGGAAGAGGGAAAAAGGGCCCATAAAATCCATGCCCCACACATCAAAAAGTTCTACTTCTAGAATAGGGGTTAGGGGCATTTCATGGCGTCTAGAAATATTACCTGTCCTCTGGCATCTATCACATGTTTTTACAAAAGTATAACAATCTTTAAATAGAGTAGGCCAATAAAAACCAGATTGAAGTACCTTTGCTGTCGTACGAGTTGGTCCAAAATGACCACCATAAGGAGAGGCATGGCAATCATGTATAATCTTACCTACTTCTTCTGCTGGAATGCACCTTCGAATTATTTGGTCAGAACATACCTTAAAGAGAAATGGGTCATTCCACAGGTAGGATTTCACATCATGGAAAAACTTCTTTCTTTTCTGAGCATTCAAGTCTGGTGGTATTTCTTTTCCTGCAAGAAAGTTTACAAAATCGGTGTACCAAGGAAAAGAAGTTTTAACAGCATATAATCTCTCATCTGGAAAAACTTCTTTAATAGGAAAGGTTGCGATATTCTTTTCATGCTCTATCCTAGACAAATGGTCAGCAACCACATTTTCACAACCTTTTCTATCCTTGATCTCATAGTCAAACTCTTACAATAAAAGAATCCATCTTATAAGTCTGGGTTTGGAATCCTTCTTACTGCTCAAATATCGAATAGCAGCGTGGTCAGTGTGCACTATAACCTTTGTACCAAGCAAATAGGGCCTAAACTTATCGAAAGCGAACACAACAGCAAGCATCTCTTTTTTTGTCGTGGTGTAATTCTGCTGAGCATTATCTAGAGTTCTACTTGCGTAATATATAGCCCTAAAGAACTTATCACGACATTGCCCTAAGACAGCTCCTAAAGCATAGTCACTAGCATCGCACATGATTTCAAATGGTTGACTCCAGTCAGGCACAACAATGATAGGTGATGCGCAAATTGCTTACCGCAAGTGTACGGGTCAAGTTATAATATAGTGAATATAAATTCGAATGTCGTCCTCTGGATTGGTGTCTCGTCAATTTTAATTACCGAAAATACTTTTGACCAATTTTATTTAGGGAATCGAATTGAATGAGAATATAATTGATTCAAACACAAAAATAAAGCAAAAAGTGACAATCTAATGGGAAGAATTGGTCTTAGGGATTTGATTTCACCAATTGGAGTTATGGATTAATAAACGGATCAACACATACTATGATTCATAAATCTTGGCAACTAAAATCACACATATCTCTCCCGAGCATACATGATTCTCCCATATGTAATTGAACCCGATATCCCTATCTAAATCCAATAAACATACAAGGCAATAAGGTTAACCTTTATAACAATTTCTAGAATTAACCTTAATCTCTCGATTTTTAGCTAAATTCTAGTTATGCATATTGATTTCTAATTTAAATCCTCTCTCCCGAGTTAGATTCAAGCATAAGCATCAATCAATTTATGGCCGGTAAATTGAAAGCATTAAGGACACACATATGCATAAATGACATCAATAGCATAAAAACCGTAAATCAATCCATAACGTGCCCAACGGCTACATCAATCCCTAAGAATTAAAGCCTAGCTACTCATACACAACGTTACAATATAGCCATAGTCTAAAACAGCCATAAAAACTAACTAAAGTGAGGGAAAGAGGAATTAAACTCGTTGTAGGCCGAGACCGAACGTCCCCGTCACGATCCCCACGAACAATGGGTTGATTTCCAACTTGCTCCCTTTGCTTCAGCTCCAAAATGCTCTGTTTTTCCTCTGTTGTCGGCTCCAAAAAGTCCCAAAACCAAGTCCCCTAAAACCTAGCCGAAATTTCCTTATATTCTGATTTTTTTCGTCGTAGCGTCGAGACGCTATGGACAGCGTCGCGACGCTGTCGCGATACCGCGAATCTAGAAATTTTGCCTAGAGCGTCGCGACGCTATGAAGTTTTTTTTTTTTTTTTTTTTTAATCAGCTGGGCTGAATTTGACTTCTTCCAACTTTATCCTTTTTCGATCTTTTAGCCCTTTTTCATGTCCCGAACACCCAATTGACTCCAAAATCACGTTTTAGCTCCAATCAACAATTTCCTACAAAATAAACATTAAGTGCAATAAAATGGCCAATAAATCATAAAAGACTAGCTAAATTGATTAGGGAAAACTAGCTAGCTATGCTCGCTATCAATAGGTGCAGAAATCAATTTTTCTTTTAAAAGACTAAAAGCTGGCAAACAATCTGTTGAAAACACAAATGGAGCATCCTTTTCAAGCAAATGGCACAGGGGTTTAACAATTTTTGAAAAATCTTTTATAAAACGCCTGTAAAACCCTGCATGGCCTAAGAAACTACGAACTCCTTTAACATTGATGGGCGGAGGAAGTTGTTCAATAGCGGAAATTTTGGCTTTATCAACCTCCAAACCTCTTTCAGACACCTTGTGGCCTAAAACTATCCCTTCTTTTACTATAAAATGGCATTTTTCCCAATTTAAAACAAGGTTAGTCTCTTGGCATCTTTGTAAAACACGAGAGAGATTATGCAAGCAGTTATCAAATGACGAACTGAAAACAGAAAAATCATCCATAAAAACCTCCATAATTTCTTCTACAAAGTCTGAAAATATGGCCATCATACAACGCTGGAAGGTAGCTGGAGCATTACACAGTCCAAATGGCATACGTCGGAAAGCATAAGTACCATAGGGACACGTGAATGTTGTTTTCTCTTGGTCTTCCGACGCAATCGCAACTTGATTATAGCCCGAATAACCATCCAGAAAACAATAATACGGATACCCAGCTAGCCTATCAAGCATTTGATCAATAAAAGGGAGAGGGAAATGGTCTTTTCTGGTGGCTTTGTTTAACTTCCTATAATCAATACACACACGCCAACCAGTGACTGTCCTAGTAGAAATGGATTCATCTTTTTCATTCTTTACAACAGTCATCCCCCCTTTCTTAGGCACTACTTGAACAGGACTCACCCAAGGGTTGTCAGATATAGCATAAATAATTCCTGCATTTAATAATCTTAATACCTCGACTTTTACCACTTCCTTCATTGCTGGATTTAATCTTCTTTGGTGCTCTACTGTAGGATTAAGGGCATCTTCCATTAAGATTTTATGCATGACAATTGAAGGACTAATACCCTTAATATCACTAATGGACCATCCTAAGGCAGATTTATGCTTTTTCAAAAAATCCAACAATTTTTCCTCTTCTACTTTACTTAAATCAGCAGAAATGATAACGGGAAAAGTAGAAGAGTCTCCTAAGAAAGCATAACGTAGGTGGGCAGGCAATTGTTTTAATTCAGGGGAAGGGTCATCAATTTGAGCACAAATATCTAATGATAATGTTTCTTCCCTTCCTAAAGATTTATCAATTAAAGCATTTTCCTGATCAGCATCTAATAACTCATCTCCAAACACGTCAGGCATGCTTATTTCATAATGATCAACAGGAGACTCTGACTCTACACATGCATTGATAATAGCGTCAACTGAATCAATCGAGAAGCAGGAACTAACCTCTTCTGGATGTTTTAATGAAGGTGTTCATATAACACATGCGGAAGCAATTTTAGGATCGGAGGCACTTAACTACATCAATTTTAGAAAATGAAAACATGCTGTCCAAATACCGTAAGGAGAGAGCAGAATTTTTACCAACCTTTTGGAGACCGATTCAACAACTCCCTTTGATTCCTTTGATCACGAACGGTGTGTGGACCACCTCTAGTGTCTTCCCTACTATTCTCCTGGCCAAGAACGACTTGTGGGAGTCTATAGAGATAGGGAATGGGAAGGGAATGCTTGAAGGTTCAAGCACTAGAGAGATATATTGAGATGAGTGAGTTTGAGACCAAAATCCAGCAGCATAACAATATGCAAAATGGCTCTCACTCTTTTGAATCTGATTCATACTCCTTATATAGACATCTTCCATGCAAAGAGAAGCCTCATGACATTAGACACATGGTGAAATTGCAACTCAAAGTGGATTCTAGGTGTTTAATTCACAACACATGCAACTAGTGCATGGTTGTGTTGTTTTCCACTATGCATCAACATGCAAGAGTGGGAATGCCACTAAATCCACTTAAAATTGAATCTAAATTCTCAATTTTCAGCTTGCAATTCATTCCTATTTCAATTCAAAATTGAAATTGATTTCTAGGCAATTAATTTGTACAATTCCAAGTAATTTTTACATGATTAATCCAATTAATCTTTATCACCTAGTGCCATGAATTATATATGATTCCTAATACATATATATGATATTCAAAACACTTTTAAATACTTCATCTCTCATTTTCTAATTTAATTCATAATTAAATTATTGTGTCAAACACAATTTACGATAATACCCGTTTTCCCGATTTTGAACGATTCAAAGCTTCCTATCTTTTTGTTCTAGGCTTTGTTCCGATATGAGCTAGTAGGGGGACCTAATGGACCTATAGATCATGGGCTCCAACGATTCGAGGCTAACCGACTAATCTCATTATCCAAGCTAGCCAACATTCGTTAACTACCGGGACACTCCACTATAGCCCGATAGTTGCAATAGCCTCACTATAGACATATTTTTTGTCCACTTGATTTAACCATGATTGGTAAGTCGATCCTTCACAGGTTGTTCGTAGCTATAGCTAGGTCAAAAGCCCGTTTTACCCCTATAGTACTTCTAGTTCCTTAAGTCCCACTGATCCTCTAATGAACAATTGGTTTATGGTCCAACCAATAAACCGAGTCCCTTTCGGGCCAATGAGAGGGCGGGATCCCTTTGTTCAAGCCCTAGAGTCAGCACTTAAGGGAACAACCTCTCTACTATCCCTAATTCGGGTAGGAGTGAATTCCTTCTTGCACGACTATGTCCCCAGCTATCTACCCGTTCCTATCCCTGAAATGGGAGGCTTATTGAGTCGGCGATACTGAGCCATTCTCACCTATGCAGATCTAAGGATAAGACCGAATAAACAGGAGTTCATAGTTAGCTCAGGATTAAGATCGAGTTACCTAGGTCATCACATGAAATAGTCAGTCTCGTCAGTAAACGGTGTTATAAAGCGAGAGCTACTTATTTCTTGGTCCTGGTCTTATGCAAACTCATTGCATAGGACGCCCCCACTCGCATGTCTCTACATGGACGATTTAGGATCACATCGTCTATACCATCTATAAAGTGGGCCGCGTCTCATAGTGTCTCCAGAATAAGGTACCCAACCCTATCCCTATACTATAGACCGTTTTGGCTATTACTCAAGCTTGATCCACTTTTATGTCTCTACATAAAGCTCAAGTGTTCATCCTATAGCCATGGATCTTAGTTTATTGGATTTGGGTTATTATATGTGCAATTTACTTTATTCAGTAATAACTTTACTGAATTAATCTCGATAACGCCTTTATCGAATAAGTATATAATTCGTTTAACATTCACTATCTACGAGTTTTAGGACACCAATCCCAACAATCTCCCACTTGAACTAAAACTCTAGTTTAGTGGGATGTACTATAATCTATAACAGCAGTGGGTGAATAAATACTTGTATTAATAACAAAGTAAAAATACAATAAACTAGGGCATCTAAATACCCAGTATACTGAGGCATCGATATACCGGTTACAATTCTCCCACTTGACCTAGATTATTTCTCGTACATTTCTCGTAGACCTAGACCTTCTAGATGACTCTCGAACACTTTAGCCGTGAGAGCCTTCGTGAATGGATCAGCAATGTTGTGCTCCGACGCTATCTTCGTGACGATCACGTCTCCTCGGTGCACAATCTCCCTAATGAGATGGTATTTCCTTTCGATGTGCTTGCCTCTCTTATGGCTGCGAGGTTCCTTTGAGTTTGCAACTGCGCCGCTATTATCACAATACAAGGTGATAGGCAGATGCATATTCGGAATGACTTCTAAGTCAGTTAGGAACTTCCTGAGCCATACTGCCTCTTTTGCTGCTTCGCAAGCGGCTACATATTCGGCCTCCATGGTCGAGTCTGCAATGCATCCTTGCTTGATGCTACGCCATACTATTGCTCCTCCATTTAAAGTGAATACTGACCCCGATGTAGATTTCCTCGAATCTTTATCGGTTTGAAAGTCAGAATCAGTGTATCCTGTAAGGATCAATCCTTCGAACCATACACGAGCATATAGTTCCTCGTTCTCCTTAGATATTTGAGGATATTTTTAACGGCTGTCCAGTGATCGAATCCTGGATTTGATTGATATCTACTGACAATCCCTACTGCATAACAAATGTCAGGCCTTGTACACAACATGGCATACATTAGGATACCTACTACAGAGGCATAGGGAAAACTTCTCATGTCCTCAACTTCTTGAGGTGTCTGAGGACACTGTTCCTTAGACAAGTTAATTCCGTGCCTGAAAAGTAATAGTCCTTTCTTGGAATTTTGCATTTTATATCTAACTAATAATTTGTCGATATAAGACGCTTGAGACAGGGCTAGCGTTTTGTTCTTTCGGTTTCGAACAATTTGGATCCCTAGAACAAATTGTGCCTCACCCAAATCTTTCATTTGGAATTGAGTTGCTAGCCATAGTTTAATGTCAGTTAGATAACCTACATCATTCCCAATGAGTAGGATATCATCCACATACAGTACTAAGAAAGCTACGGAGTTGTTGATGATCCTTTTGTAAACACAAGGTTCATCAACGTTTTGTTCAAAGCCATAAGATTTGATCGCAGTATCAAATCTCATATTCCAAGATCTAGACGCTTGTTTTAATCCATAAATGGATCGTTTAAGCTTGCAAACTTTTTGCTCTTGATCCTGAGCAATGAACCCTTCTGGCTGAGACATGTAGATACTTTCTTCAAGATTGTCGTTCAGAAAGGCAGTCTTGACATCCATTTGCCATATTTCGTAATCGTAAAACGTGGCGATGGATAAAAATATCCTGATCGACTTCAACATGGCAACAGGGGAGAAGGTTTCTTCATAGTCAATCCCCTCCCGCTGGGTAAAACCCTTTGCCACAAGTCGTGCCTTAAAGGTCTGTACCTTTCCAGCAGCATCTCGTTTTCTCTTGTAGATCCATTTACACCCTATGGGTCTAATCCCTTCAGATTGATCTACAAGATCCCATATTGAATTAAAATGCATGGACTCGATTTCCAAGTCCATGGCTTTAATCCACTCGTTCTTGTCAACATCATCCATTGCCTGTTTAAAGGTTAATGGATCCTCGATTCCGTCATGAGGTATGACGACTGGAGTTTCAGTTAAACCCAAATAGCGATCAGGTCGTCTAACAACCCTCCCACTACGTCGAGGTTCTCTTATTTCTTGAGAAGGACGTGATTGACTCGAGGTGCCAACATCATCAACAACTCTTGTTGATGTTTCGGTAGCTTCGTTAGATAGTTCACTTAATACGACTTTACTTCGTGGCTTGTGTTCTCTGAGGTGGTCTTCTTCTAGAAATGTAGCATTTTTCGATACAAGTACTTTATTTTCCTCAGGAACGAAGAAGTATCCACCTCTCGTTTCTTTGGGATAGCCTACAAATAGGCAAAATCTAGAACGAGGCTCCAATTTCTTTGGGTTTGCATCTAGCACGTATGCAGGGCATCCCCAAATTCTTAAATGTAGTAAACTAGCTTTACGACCTTTCCATAGCTCAAACAATGTTTCAGAAACACTCTTTGATGGAGCTACGTTCAAGATATAAACCGTAGTTTCTACTGCATATCCCCAAAACGAGTTAGGCAACTGAGCATAACTCATCATCGAACGAACCATGTCCAACAAGGTTCTGTTTCTCCTTTCTGATACACCGTTTTGCTGAGGTGTACCAGGGGCTGAGAGTTGGGACGTAATTCCATGCTCTATCAAATAGTCTTGAAAACTTGAGTCCATATACTCTCCACCTCGATCGGATCGAAGTGTTTTTATCGTCTTACCTAATAGGTTCTCAACCTCAGCCTTGTACTCTTTGAACTTTTCAAAAGCCTCGGATTTATGATGCATTAGGTAGAGATAGCCATACCTCGAATAATCATCAATGAAACTGATGAAATATTCGTACCCTCCTCGAGCTCTAATGTTCATTGGTCCACAGAGGTCCGAATGAATGAGCTCTAGGGGCTCTTTGGCACGATAACCTTTTCCGGTAAAAGGTCGTTTTGTCATCTTGCCCTCAAGGCATGACTCACAAGGAGGCAACGAGTCGTCTTCTAACTTGTTTAGAAGTCCACTCTTGACCAATCTCCCAATCCTATTGAGGTTGATATGGCCTAACCTCAAGTGCCAGAGATAGGTATCTTGAGAAACTCTTCGCTTTTTAGGTTGAGTCTCAGCGGTTTTAAACATCTCATGATTTAAAATAGCGTTAGACTCAATTGGTCTCAAAACATACAATTTATTCTTCAAGTTTGCAGAGCAAACATCAATACCTCTTTTAGTCATGAACGCTTCATTAACAGAAAAAGAAATTGAATAACCTTGTTCCAATAAACAAGATAAAGAAATCAAATTTCTTTTAATTTTCGGAACTATGTACACATTATCTAATATCATGTAACGTTCCTTGGTGAAGAATAATTTTATGTCTCCCACTGCAATAGCCGAGATGACTTCTCCTGTTCCAACTTTAAGAGTCATCTCTCCAGCTTTTAGCTGTTGCCAGGAACTCATTGCTTGAAATGAAGAACATACGTGATTAGTGGCACCTGAATCGAGTATCCAGGCAGAATCGTCGTTTTCCACTAAACACGTTTCCAAGACTAATAAATCGCATTTAGAGTCGTGGATTATGTTTTTCTTGGCTATGCAGTTAGTTTGAGGATATTCCTCAGTTAAGACCAAACCTAAATTCTTTGCCACGTGGTTAGTGTTTAAGCAAGTATTCTTAGTCGTATGTACTAAACCGTTTAATTTGGCATTTGACAAAGCACATACGTTTTTCGACATATTGCTGAAACAAACAAATTAATCTCTATTAGAAACATGCACTAAACCCATTAATGACATTTATCCAATCAGATTTAGCAAAAGCAATCATCGACCCATATATACAATTGATTTATTTTGCAACGATACTTCAGGGGTTTAGAATAACCGCTACCGTAGGGCAGTCAGCTACTCCTCTTAATCGAGACAATCTCGGCCAAATACTATTCCCAGAATAACTCTTACTCCAATAGTTATTAGCTAACGTTAATTTGGTCAAGACCATCTTGTAAGTATTACCCATCATTTTCATATCGCAGAGGACAGCCCCAACAATGCCACCGTAGGGAAGAGCTAATGTTGGGAATGGCCCTAGGAAACCCTATCCATTTCTGGAGTTTGCGTTGTTCCGAATCCCATGAGCAAGCCCTCCGTAGGGTGATCGCTCCCAGGGCGACTCGCAGGCAGCGCATAGGAATCTCACGGTGCAACCTAATGATGGAGACCGCAGGATACGTTTGACACGTTTCCTTCTCCCACTTACTATGAACACTTTCCCCATTCACCTTGATATTAACCCATGCAAACACCATCCGTAGGGGGACGCTCCCAGGGCGCCTCGAGGCCAAGCATGGATCTCACGGTGTGAACTCAGGGGGACGTGAGAGTAGAAACTTAATATGAATATTTCGTTTCTATACTTTTCCTCCCACTAAAGTGTTGTAAAGTTTTAGGGTCTTATTACTTAGGTAAATTCCGGCTAAATGAATCTATCTAAGTCTATGCCTTATTAAACAAGGTCTTTACACTAAATGTCTAGGTGATTAAACACTTTTAATAACCTAGTCAAATTGCATGCTAGTAAGACTATGGTTAATTCAACTCAGGTTCCGAACCATTTGCCGGGAGAGTTCCCTTATAACCAAGGTCTTATGTCCTACTTACTCGAATTTCAAAACTATTTTAAAAAACTAAGTAAGACATATTTCTAATTCTATTAGAAAAAGGCGATCTTAGGTCTATTTCATTTTAAACCATTTAAAGAATGATAAGATCCTAAGATCCTATGTTAGCTTGCAACTCTTTGTTATAGATTTTACGGTTTCTATTCATCAACTTTTATAACTCTTATAACTTTTAATGAATAAACCCTATAACATGCTTTCTAATGGTGTTTTAAAGCATATAACAATCAATCATTCAAGTTATAAGAAAAGCACCCTTTAGAAACAACCTATGTCTAGGTTTGTATAACTCTTTATACTACGATGTCTAGGTGATAACACTTTAAAACCTCACACCGCTCACGCATGCTCATAAAACTCGAGTTAACTTAACTCAAGAACCGACTCAATGCCCAGGTAGGAGGTGTTCCGTAAACCGTCAACTTAAATACCTCAAGCCTTAGACAGCATTTTGTCGGGTGAGTTCTCTCGTAACCGTTGTTTTACAAGATATCGACCTAAACTATGCAAGTTGATCGAATTGTTGAAGGTTCATTAACCTAAGTGAGCATGCTCTTTATCTTGTTATAGATTTTAGATTTCTATCTCTTTTATAACAATTATAAAACAAATCCATAACAAGCCTAATTTGAGTATAACAATTATAATCAAACTAATGAAATTTCATGTTCATGCTTGGTTAATTTTATCATTTAATAATTATAACTATTATAAGAATTAATCAATTTTAATTAACCATTCAAGCATGAATCTCCCTAAATTAATACAACTCTTGTATTAATAAAACATGAAATTTCCCTCATGCATTTGAATTAATAAATAACACTTATTCAAATTAAACAAATCCATGAACATGCTTTCCTATGGTGGGGTTTTAAATATAAATGACATACATTATGCACATAAAATACTATTTAATTAAAACATACATTCAATAATGCATAATTAATTAAATTTACTAAAGTGAATTGGTTTTGGGATTTTTAATCAAGCAAAAATAAAAACTAAAATTATTACAATAATAATTTCAAATAGGGCTTGGACCGCTTCCGAACCATTCGAACCGACCCGAACCACCTTTGGATTGCTTGAACCGGACCATTTTACCGTTACGAGAAGAACGTACTTGAGCTGGAACTAAAAAAACAGCATGCTGGAATTTTCGGCCAGCAGCGAGCAGTCTCCGAATTTCTTCAAACTGACGGCCTAAATGGACTCTATTGACTCTCAAATTTTACAGACTCCATATGAACACATTAAAGCCCATAAACATGAAGGCAATTACAATTAATTCCAACGAATTGACTGAAAATTAAAATCAATCCCAAAACCAATTTTCTTTAGTTTTTACACAGTTTCATCATATGAAAAGCTACCCACCAAGCTAAAATTAATGCATGTTAGGTGCCTTAATCATTCTCTGATACCAATTGAAGGTGTTCATATAACACATGCTGAAGCAATTTTAGGATCGGAGGCACTTAACTACATCAATTTTAGAAAATGAAAACATGCTGTCCAAATACCGTAAGGAGAGAGCAGAATTTTTACCAACCTTTTGGAGACCGATTCAACAACTCCCTTTGATTCCTTTGATCACGAACGGTGTGTGGACCACCTCTAGTGTCTTCCCTACTATTCTCCAGGCCAAGAACGACTTGTGGGAGTCTATAGAGATAGGGAATGGGAAGGGAATGCTTGAAGGTTCAAGCACTAGAGAGATATATGGAGATGAGTGAGTTTGAGACCAAAATCCAACAGCATAACAATATGGAAAATAGCTCTCACTCCTTTGAATCTGATTCATACTCCTTATATAGACATCTTCCATGCAAAGAGAAGCCTCATGACACTAGACACATGGTGAAATTGCAACTCAAAGTGGATTCTAGGTGTTTAATTCACAACACATGCAACTAGTGCATGGTTGTGTTGTTTTCCACTATGCATCAACATGCAAGAGTGGGAATGCCACTAAATCCACTTAAAATTGAATCTAAATTCTCAATTTTCAGCTTGCAATTCATTCCTATTTCAATTCAAAATTGAAATTGATTTGTAGGCAATTAATTTGTACAATTCCAAGTAGTTTTTACATGATTAATCCAATTAATCTTTATCACCTAGTGCCATGAATTATATATGATTCCTAATACATATATATGGTATTCAAAACACTTTTAAATACTCCATCTCTCATTTTCTAATTTAATTCATAATTAAATTATTGTGTCAAACACAATTTACGATAATACCCATTTTCCCGATTTTGAACTATTCAAAGCTTCCTATCTTTTTGTTCTAGGCTTTGTTCCGATATGAGCTAGTAGGGGGACCTAATGAACCTATAGATCATGGGCTCCAACGATTCGAGGCTAACCGACTAATCTCATTATCCAAGCTAGCCAACATTCGCTAACTACCGGGACACTCCACTATAGCCCGATAGTTGCACTAGCCTCACTATAGACATATTTTTTGTCCACTTGATTTAACCATGATTAGTAAGTCGATCCTTCACAGGTTGTTCGTAGCTATAGCTAGGTCAAAAGCCCGTTTTACCCCTATAGTACTTCTAGTTCCTTAAGTCCCACTGATCCTCTAATGAACAATTGGTTTGTGGTCCAACCAATAAACCGAGTCCCTCTCGGGCCAATGAGAGGGCGGGATCCCTTTGTTCAAGCCTTGGAGTCAGCACTTAAGGGAACAACCTCTCTACTATCCCTAATTCGGGTAGGAGTGAATTCCTTCTTGCACGACTATGTCCCCAGCTATCTACCCGTTTCTATCCCTGAAATGGGAGGCTTATTGAGTCGGCGATACTGAGCCACTCTCACCTATGCAGTGAAGGGATAAAAGCCCCACGCAGCGGAAAGTATTACCGAACCTACTCAGAGTCTTAGATTCTAATTGAAATACCAATACAATTTGCAAAATATTACAACAATAAATCTCTATTTAAAGGGTTGTACATAGGCTATAAACATGCTAAAAGATCAACTAGATTGATCCTAGTGATCAAGGATTTCATAGAAAACTTACTTTTGTAGAAAGCCTTGATCAATTCCCCTTTTCTTGCCAATAAGATTGAAAACGCAGCAACCCTCTTGTGCGAACACCACCAATCGGCTACACCGGTATATCTCTAAGACTTCTTGAAGCAGGAGACTTGTGGGAGTCTTTTGGGAGAAATCTCTGAGAGAATGAGAGACAATGGGATGCCTTTCACCCCACCCCAGGGGTCCTATATATAGGTAAAGGCCAAGACCTTTTCCTAATAGGAAAAGGTCTAGGAATAAGTTCAAATCTATTATCTGAACAATATCTAATTTTAATAATTAATTAATTCCATAATTAATTAATTACCCAATTAAATATCACATATTTAATCTTAGGGATTTTATTAAAATTAAAATATGAATCCAATTCATATTAAATTTATTTGAACTCTTTCAAATATTTTCTTTCCTAATAGGAAAAGGTCTCTAATTTTAATAAATAATTAATTAATTCCATGATTAATTAATTACCCAATTAAATATCATATATTTAATCTTAGGGATTTTATTAAAATTAATATGAATCCAATTCATATTAAATTTATTGGAACTCTTTCAAATATTTTCTCTCAAGAATTAATTTTTGAAATTAATTCAAAAATTATATTATAAAGTTTCATAAACTTTATATTATAATGCATCAATATACATTATACGATTCCCCAAATAAATTGAACACTTTCAATTTACAATTTATATTTGTTTGCTTCAAGTCTTTTTACGAGCTACCAGTGGGACCTAATGGACCTACAGATCAGAAGCTCCAACGATACGAGACTAATCGGCTTAAACTCATTAACCAAGTTAGTCTCGATTCGTTAACTGTGGGTCATTCCACTAAAGACCCTCAGCTGCACTCTTCTCACTGCAGAATATTTCTGTGTCCACGGATATCGACCAATACTACAAGTCAGTCCTTCACGTGTGTTCGTATCCCAGCTGGGTCAAATTACCGTTTTACCCCTGGTTTACATCTTTTTCCTTAAGTCCCCAGTGCTCCTCTAATGAACAACCTGTTTGAGGTCCAACCAACAAACAGAAGTCCCTCTCGTGCCATAGAGAGGGTTGGGCCCATTGTTCAAGTCCCGGAGACACCACTTAAGGGAACACACCTCTACTTACCCTAGAGTCGAGAAGGAGTGAATTCCATCTTGTGTGATTATGTTCCCAGCTCCCCACTCGGTATTGTCCCCAAAATGGTAGGCTTATTGAGTCGGCGTGCTGGCCACTCTCACCCATACAAATCAAAGGACAACTCCTCGTGAACAGGAGTCCATAATCCACTCAGGATTGAGACTGAGTTGTCTAGGTCATCCTAGTGAAATAGAAACCAAGCCAACTAACGGTGTTACAGTTAGTGGTTAACTATTTCGCGGTTCGGTCTTATGCAAACTCATTGCATAGGATACCCCCACTCGCATGTCAACTACATGAACGCGTAGGATCATAGCGTTTGTATCATAATACAAAGTGGGCCGTATCCATAGTGTCACCAGGATAAGGTACCCAGCCTTATCCTTGTACTATAGACCTTTTAGGTTGTTACTTGAATATCGATCCCCGTATGTCCCCACATACTAGTTCAAGTTACATACAAACAACCTTGGATCTTAGTTTATTGGATTTGGGTCAAATAGTGCAATATTTAACAATAACATTTTATTGCAGAAACTAAATAACACTTTATTAAACACAAGTATAAAATTTGTTTACATTCACTATCTACGAGTTTTAGGGCATAAAACCCAACATGCAGATCTAAGGATAAGTCCGAATAAACAGGAGTTCATAGTTAGCTCAGGATTAAGATCGAGTTACCTAGGTCATCACATGAAATAGTCAGTCTCGTCAGTAAACGGTGTTATAAAGCGAGAGCGACTTATTTCTTGGTCCTGGTCTTATGCAAACTCATTGCATAGGACGCCCCCACTCGCATGTCTCTACATGGACGATTTAGGATCACATCGTCTATACCATCTATAAAGTGGGCCGCGTCTCATAGTGTCTCCAGAATAAGGTACCCAACCCTATCCCTATACTATAGACTGTTTTGGCTATTACTCAAGCTTGATCCACTTTTATGTCTCTACATAAAGCTCAAGTGTTCATCCTATAGCCATGGATCTTAGTTTATTGGATTTTGGTTATTATATGTGCAATTTACTTTATTCAGTAATAACTTTACTGAATTAATCTCGATAACGCCTTTATCGAATAAGTATATAATTCGTTTAACATTCACTATCTACGAGTTTTAGGACACCAATCCCAACATTTAATGCATTAAAAAGGTTGAACACTACCTCGTCGTCTTCCACTCTGGGAATCAGGGTTCCTTTCTGTACCTCAATTAGCGCACGAGCGGTAGCCAAAAATGGTCTCCCAAGAATGATTGGGACTTCGGGGTCTTCTTCCATGTCTAACACTACAAAGTCTGCAGGGAATATGAATTTGTCAACGTTGACCAAAACATCCTCTAACACACCTCTAGGGTATGTCATCGAACGATCTGCCAATTGCAGAACAATTGTAGTTGATTTTAATTCCCCCAAACCGAGTTTCCTGTAAACACTGAAAGGCATTAGGTTAATGCTCGCCCCCAAGTCACATAAAGCTTTTTTAATAAACAAACTACCAACAGTACAAGGAAGAGTGAAACTCCCTGGATCTTTTAATTTTGGTGGTAGATGTTTTTGGATTATGGCACTACACTCTGCTGTCATATTTACTGTCTCATGATTCTTGAATTTCTTTTTCTTTCACAATATTTCCTTCATAAACTTGGCATAGTGTGGCATCTGTTCCAAAGCATCAGCAAAAGGAATGTTAATATGGAGCTGTTTAAAAATATCAAGAAACTTTGAAAATTCAGCATCCAACTTTTTCTTTTTAAATCTCTGGGGATAAGGAATCTGGTTAAGAACTAAAGGAATAGAATCAGAAGACTTATCTGGCACTTATGCGGAATTCTCTTTCAAGCTCCTCCGCATCTCATACTAACATAACTAATTCATGTGTCCATCTCCTTAGTTAATCATAGTATGGCATTAAGCAACTTCATTATCAATTTCTAACAATTCTCTTTCACTCTCGTGTTCCAAGCAATTATTAGCCATGCAATTTGGATCTAATCTAAATTCTCTCTGTCGAGTATCGATTTAGACCAACAAATCAATTAATCCGTGATCAAGAGATTAAAAGCATTAAGAATGAATTGCATAGATGAAATATGAAGAAATTCATTACATAATCCAAGTAATTGCGCTACAATATCCAATTAACTAGAATAACGACCCTAGGTCTCAAGATCTACTCACAAATGGAAATAATTTTGCCAAAATGATCTTGTTCCATAGGCCTAACTCAAATTAAAATAAGAAATTACAAAGAAGTAAGGAAGAAATAACCGATAAGTTGATCCCAAGCTCCCATCACGAACATCTCAAATCCGAGCCTTGGAATCTCGCTCAATTCCTCCTTTTTCCTCACAACTCTTCTCTCTTTTTCTCTCTATTGAGCTAGGGGAGAGCTCCCCAAGATGGGATGATAATAACCAAAGGAAAGGGGGCTATTTATAGGAGCTGAAACGGACATTTCTTGCTGCCCAAGACGCACAGCGTCGAGACGCTACGTCACAATGTCGAGACGCTGTGACGTCAGGTTTTCTTGGAGCAGAAGTTGTCGCAGCGTCGCGACGCTATTGCGATTCTGGATTTTTCCTCGCTGATCACCTAGCGTCGAGACGCTCTAGTCCTAGTGTCTTGACACTAGGCCTTCTAGAAGCCTTAAACACGGATTTTTGCCTCCTTTCTTCTTTCTTTTGGGCTTTTTGGGCCTCCACTTCAAATGTTCTCTTTTCTTTTCTTCTTCTATGGCCCAAAGTCTTCTTTTTATACCCAAAATTGGTAAAATTCTTGGTTTTGCTTCCAGAACTCGGTTTTCTACAAAATCAACATAAAAATACATTAAAGCTCACAATTCATGCACAAAACTAGCTAAAATTAATAGGAAAATGATGACATTTTTGCATGTCATCATGGTTTCGACGAACATGGTCCAAACTTTACTCCGTTTTAGTTTTGAGGAGTTTTGAAACCAAAGTACGTCCTAATCAGAGTTTTCATCTGGTTTGGACGAAAATGGTCCAAACTTTGATCCGTTTGAGTTTTGGTGAGTTTGTAACAAAAAGTTCGTCCCAATGAGTTTTCTTTAGGTGGTTTCGACGAACATGGTCCAAACTTTGCTCCGTTTTAGTTTTGAGGAGTTTTGAAACCAAAGTTTCTCCCAATGAGAGTTTTCATATGGTTTAGACGAACATGGTCAAAACTTTAATACGTTTGAGTTTTGGTGACTTTTGAACCAAAAGTTCGTCCCGATGAGAGTTCTTTTGGTGGTTTGGAGAGACATGGTCCAAACTTTCCTCTGTTTGAATTTTGGAGAGTTTGGAAAGCAAAATTCATCCCAATTTGAGTTTTCATCTGGTTTGGACGAACATGGTCCAAACTTTGCTCCGTTTGAGTTTTGGAGAGTTTGGAAACAAAAGTTCGTCCCAATGAGTGTTCTTTAGGTGGTTTCGACGAACATGGTCCAAATTTTGCTCCTTGAGTTTTGGATTTTTTGGAACTGAAATTTCTTCTCAATGACAATTCTTAAGGTGGTTTGGACGCACATGGTCCAAACTTTGTTTCTTTTTAGTTTTGGAGAGTTTGGAAACCAAAGTTCATCCCAACTTGAGTTTTCATCTAGTTTGGACGAACATGGTCCAAACTTTGGTCCGTTTGAGTTTTGGGGTGTTTGGAAACCAAAGTTCGTCCCAATGAGAGTTCTTTAGTTGAATTCGACGAACATGGTCCAAACTTTGCTTTGTTTTAGTTTTGAGGAGTTTGGAAACCAAAGTACGTCCCAATTAGATTTTCATCTTGTTTGGACGAAAATGGTCCAAATTTTGATATGTTTGAATTTTGGTGAGTTTGGAAAAAAAAGTTCGTCCCAATGAGTGTTCTTTAGGTGGTTTCGACGAACATGGTTTAAACTTTGGTCCGTTTGAGTTTTCAGCAGTTTGGAAACCAAAGTAAGTCCTAATCAGAGTTTTCATCTGGCTTGGACCAACATGGTCCATACTTTGATCCGTTTGAGTTTTGGTGAGTTTGGAACAAAAAGTTCATCCCAATGAGTGTTCTTTAGTTTATTTCGACGAACATGATCCAAACTTTTCTCCGTTTTAGTTTTGGATTTCTTTGAACCCAAAGTTCGTCTCAATGAGAGTTTTCATCTTGTTTGGACAAACATGTTCCAAACTTTGCTCTGTTTGAGATTTGGTGAGTTTGGAACTCAAAGTTCAACCCAATGAGAGTTCTTTAGGAGGTTTCGACGTACACAGTCAAAACTTTGCTCCGTTTTAGTTTTGAGGAGTTTGGAAACCAAAGTTTGTCCCAATGAGTGTTTTCATTTGGTTTGGACGAACATGGTCCAACTTTGCTCCATTCGAGTTTTGGAGAGTTTGGAAACCAAAGCTCGTCCCAATGAAAGTTCTTTAGGTGGTTTCGATGAACAAGGTCCAAACTTTGCTCCGTTTGAGTTTTTGATTTTTTGGAACCCAAAGTTCGTCTCAATGAGAGTTCTTTAGGTGGTTTGGACGAACATGGTCCAACTTTTGTTCTGTTTTAGTTTTGGAGAGTTTGAAAACCAAAGTTCATCCCAATTTCAGTTTTCATTTGGTTTGGACGAACATGGTCCAAACTTTGCTCTGTTTGAGTTTTGGAGAGTTTGGAAACAAAAGTTTGTCCCAATGAGACTTCTTTAGGTGGTTTCGACAAACGTGGTCCAAACTTTGCTCCGTTTTAGTTTTGACGTGTTTGGAAACCAAAGTTCGTCCCAATGAGAGTTTGCATCTTGTTTGGACGAACATGGTCCAAACTTTGATCCATTTGAGTTTTGTTTAGTTGGGAACCCAAAGTTCGTTCCAATGAGAATTCTTTAGGTGGATTCGATGAACACCGTCCAAACTTTGCTCCGTTTTAGTTTTGAGGAGTTTGGAAACCAAAGTTCGTCCCAAAGAGAGTTTTCATCTGGTTTGGACGAACATGGTCCAAACTTTTCTTCGTTTGAGTTTTGGTGAGTTTGGAACCAAAAGTTCGTCCCAATGCGAGTTCTATAGGTGGTTTCGACGAACATGGTCCAAACTTTGCTCCGTTTTAGTTTTGAGAAGTTTGGAAACCAAAGTACGTCCCAATCAGAGTTTTCATCTGGTTTGGACGAACATGGTCCAAACTTTGATCCGTTTGAGTTTTGTTTAGTTGGGAACCCAAAGTTCATTCCAATGAGAATTCTTTAGGTGGATTCGATGAACACCGTCCAAACTTTGCTCTGTTTTAGTTTTGAGGAGTTTGGAAACCAAAGTTCGTCCCAAAGAGAGTTTTCTTCTGGTTTGGACGAACATGGTCCAAACTTTTCTTCGTTTGAGTTTTGGTGAGTTTGGAACCAAAAGTTCGTCCCAATGCGAGTTCTATTGGTGGTTTCGACGAACATGGTCCAAACTTTGCTCCGTTTTAGTTTTGAGAAGTTTGGAAACCAAAGTACGTCCCAATCAGAGTTTTCATCTGGTTTGGACGAACATGGTCCAAACTTTGATCCGTTTGAGTTTTGTTTAGTTGGGAACCCAAAGTTCATTCCAATGAGAATTCTTTAGGTGGATTCGATGAACACCGTCCAAACTTTGCTCCGTTTTAGTTTTGAGGAGTTTGGAAACCAAAGTTCGTCCCAAAGAGAGTTTTCTTCTGGTTTGGACGAACATGGTCCAAACTTTTCTTCGAAAGTTCGTCCCAATTCGAGTTCTATAGGTGGTTTCGATGAACATGGTCCAAACTTTGCTCCGTTTGAGTTTTTGAGAATTTGGAACCCAAAGTTTGTCTCAATGAGAGTACTTTAGGTTGTTTTGACGAACATGGTCCAAACATTTCTCCGTTTTGATAGCATATATTTATGCTTTCATTTTCCTAGTTATTCTAGCTAGTTTTGTGCGTTAATTGTGAGTTTTAATGTCTTTTTATGTTAAATTTGTAGAAAACCGAGCTCGTGAAGCAAAGCCGGGAATTTTACTAAATTTGGGATCAGAATGGAGACTTTGGACAATTAATGAAGAAAAGAAAAGAAATCAATTGAAGAGGAGGCCCAAAAGTCCAAAAAGAATGGAGAAATGAAGGCCAAATGCACGTCCAAGGATTGCTTTTAGAAGTCCCAGCGTCGAGACGTTGTCCCACTACAACAAATATCACATACGATAGCGTCAAAAAAACGCTATCATAGCCTTTTTATAGCGTTTTTCAAACACCGTCGTAGCCGATGTTATTGAAAGTCCCTGACTTTTTATATCGTTTTTTCAGTGCTATAAAAAATCTATTTTTCATGGCATAATTTATATGTTATAGAAACTTTTCATAGCGTTAACAAAAAAACGCTATAATTGCTCTTTAATAGCATTTTTCATAGCTGAAAAAAAAAACGCTATAAAAAACATATTATAGCGGTTTTAGACACGTTGTCATAGCCGATGCTATTGAAAGTCTCTGACTTTTCATAGCGTTTTTTCGATGCTATAGAAAGAGCTATAAAAAAGTTGATTTTTAATTGCATTATTTTGATGTAATTGAAACTTTTCATAACATTAATATAAAAATGCTATAATTGATTTTTCATAGTATTTTTAACCTCGTTGTTTAGACATTGTTATAGATAATAACTTTTACTAGCATTTTTTTCTTTTTTTTTTCTTTTTTCTTTTTTTACATTTTGTACCATTTTCGAGTAGTACGCAACAGTTTTATAGCATTTTATATAACTAACAAATTATTTCCAATGCTATTGTAATATCAACTCGATTACATAAACATTTAATGTATTTAAATGCATTTACATAAACTTTTTCAAGAGTAATACTAAAAGTTGATAATCTCAAAGTGTTCTAACTGATACATATGTAATTCGTAATCCTAAACTAAAAATGAAAATAAAAAATGTACAAAATTTCCAAACACATTCATTTCAATAACATGTACACACATGGTTCAAGAGGTTCAGATGAACATATCCTCCAATAAATATGTTGATGTGCCATCCTTTCATTCACCTATAAAAAAAATATGTTTATAAGATCATCAATATATATATTTACGTAATCAATAAACTAAATCAATATTCTAATTTGAAGAAACTAAATCAAACTTGAGACCTCTACTTTTTTGCCATTGTTGCCTCTTCTATTCTTTTGGTTCTTGCCTCCTCACTATCAAGATAAGCATGAAGTGGCCACATTTTGATCCATCGAAACAGAGATGAGTTACTAACAAGACCTCATGATTTTACTTGCAACAAATTGAAGGAGAATAATTATATATGAGACATCTTTCCTAAATAGCTATGTTCTCAAATAAAAAAGGAAAAAGATTAGAGTGGAGACCTCGACTTTGATAATGTAAAATAGACCAAGGAAATAAAACAAGTATAACATTGTGCTAGAAAACATTACAACAAATGAATAAGGGAAAAGAAGAACTTAGAAAAGAGATTAAACTACAACTCTAGTTGTAAACTATGTACTTTAATCTATGAAGTCATATTGCACATGACATTAAGAAGAATCTGACATTAAGAATCATGCTATTAACAACACATATTGCACCTGACAGATTGAACAACAATTTGTTCTTTTTATTTCCTTAGAAGCCATATCTCTAATTGTTGATGAACCCCTTTTTTATTAGTTACCATTGGCATTTATCTTATGTCTTTTGTGTATATCCCTTCCTTTTTAGTTAGAGCATTTTGGTTGTAAAACTCTATTTAGTAGACAAAGCTAAGCACTTGTATATATTCATGGTTTTGATAATAATACAACCAACTTACTTTGTTTTGTAGCCCCTTTTTTGCTTTCATTTTGTGTGTAAACCTCACCATTTTTTTTTTTGTTTAATTACTACTCTAAAAATAAATATTAAAAAAACAACCTAGGAATAAAAAACAAATTTTACAAGATACAGAGTAGTGTTTCTCTTATATCTATCTTTCTTGCCATTTCTGTTGTAGTTATCTTGCCCCCAACCCCAATCCAAATCAGCACCCCCTTTCAGTTTAACCAACAGAACACTAAAGACAGGATCCATGAAGGGGGGGAGATACACTGTCCTTCATAGTCCATGCTAGCTTAAAGTTAAAGAAATTACCTTCTCTACAAGTGTGGATTCTGGTTGAAGATTTTGTGCTAATTAATCGCATCAAAATATCCTTTGAACTGCAAAAGACAAAATATCAGGATACCTGAAACTGTATGCAAGTATAAAGTCCCAAGTTTAGAAGAAATATGATGGTACTCACGTGAGAATTCCTTGTGGCTTGTTATCAACTGTAACAACTGCAGAACTCACTCAAAAATAAAGCTTTTTTTTTTTTTTGTAGTCATCAAAACTGTTTCTGTTGGTGGAACTATAACGATCCTGGAAGATGGAACATCAATAAAAGATGCGAAGCAGATGACATTAAACACTAAACATGGAAAACATAATTAAGAATCTGGACATTACACTTCTAGTTATATGTTAATAGCCATTTGAAAGTTATATAGCTCGAACATAGTATATCTTATACATCATCGAGTTCTTATGCTTATTTTTACAATCTCAAGAAGCAAGAGTTGACAGTACTAACAAATATAAGGTTCCAAAAGTTAATGGACTCACCGTGGCTTTTAATCATTTAAATTCTCCAAAAGCTCAGCAACTTTATCCTAGGAAACCGCAAGCCAGGAAGACAAGAAAAAAAAAAGTGGAGATGTAATTGGACATATGAAACAACAACAATAAAAAGGGTAAGTAACAATATAAACTTAAAAATCCACCCACTTCATCACAAATATCAAACACTTCTATTTGGGAAGCCCAACACAATTTCAAGGAAACTATTTACTTATAGAAATGTTCTTCAATATTTCAGACACATAAAATATCAAATCAATGACATAACATTCCAATTAAACAATTTCAAAACAAGTGCTTAAGCAAACAAGACAACTAATTCATTTTGTTGCTTAATTGAATCCATACACCAAACCATGTACAAACTCTCCAATTTTAGCTTTCCATCATCGTAAATTTGGACACAATTGTTTTCTGAGATTTGAAATCAAAGGGATGGGGTTGAGAGGAACAAAAGGAAATTGTAGAGGACATTTACCATCACTAAGAAGACTCCTTCAAATTGAAGGAAGTATGAGATATTAGGTAAGAAAAGAAAGTATTTTTAATCATTGAATAAAAGAAAAGGAAGATAATAGTAACATAAAGTGGCTGGAGAGAAAGGCAGAGAACAGACAGAGAGCTCCAAATAGAAATTTGTTTCTGGAACTGATTAAGCTTAAATGCTATTCCAACAATATGTGAATATATAACACTATGAAAGTAAAAAGATGCATTAATACCCAGATAAATTTTCACTTTTCCCAATCACATTAACCTCAAGTCTTATTCTAAATGGAAGATAACTAGCTTGTTCTTAGTAGTTTACATGTTACAGAGGTAAAATTGATATTTTTCTAGAAGGAATACTTAGTGAGTTATTAATTTACCTCAAAATTGTAAAAGAAGAGAAAAAAACCCCTACAAGACAACCCAACTAAACTCAAGATAACACCTCATAATAAAACTCAAATATCATGGCAACAAAACATGAATCAAGAACAATTGACCCTTTATTGTTTCTTTAAAACTCAAATATCTCTCACGCTCAAACTCAAGATTACACTTAACTAATTGTCTTTATTGTTTCTTTAATCAAGAACAATTGAGACCCTCCCCACCCATTTACAGCAAACGGGCAATTCAAAAAAAGATGTTCCATGGTTTCTTCAGCTTTTAAGCACAAAAGACAAACAGAGGGGGAGTGACTACTGTTTCAATTCCATCAGCCTAAAAGATTTCATTTTATCTTTCTACTAAGCAAAACGAGAAGATTTTGGTATCTAAATTCTCATTGTTAAGTACAATTTTAAGTATTCACCAAAACATGAATCTCAAACATAACAACAATTTTTTCTTAGAAACACAGAGAATTGAAAGAATACAATAAACTTTATAGAATTAAACTTCAACTTCAAATTTGTCTAACTATGTATTCATAATACAAAATCAACTAATTCCTTCTCCAAATTAGTAAAAGAAAAAAAAAACAGTAATCTCTTCTAGTTCATTTTCCTTTTCTCAGAGTGCAAAGCTAATCCCCGCAATTTTCAGAGTGGCGATTTTCATCAAAACTTTCAAAACAAACAACAACAGCAGAGAAAAACAAAAATCGATAATCACAATTAATTTCATAACAAACTTGCACTTCAATAAACTTGAGAGAGAAACAAAAAGTCCCAAAAATCAACACAACAAAAATCAAACATCAACACCTTTACCAACAACAATAGCAAAACAAAAAGTCCCAATAAGTCCTTCAATTTGAAGACCTACCTGGAATAGAAATGTGGGATATTCTGAGCTAGGGATTGACCGAAGAGAGAGCTAGGGTTTGGCTCTCATGCTACATACAATCAAATGCTGGGGATTAACGAGAATAGCCATAAAAGACGGAAAATTAGGAACATCAAACATTACTAGAACGGGAAAAAACAAAAAAAAAAAACAAAAACCACCGCTTAAATTAAGAGATTCGTCACTTGTGCATAAATTCTACCAAACAGTACAAAAAAAAGCAGAGGGAACAAACACAAAATAGAAATGTATCTTGAGAAGTCTTACCTGATGAAGAACAAGGCAAAGAAGAAGAACAAATAAGCTAGTTAGCACCCTAGGTCGAGTCCCCTTAATAGGAAATTTCCATTTCATTGCATGTTTCTTTTCGTCTTGTTAGCTCCATTAATTTTCACTTCATCTTTGAGTTCGAATTCTAAATAAAATTGAGCATGATAGTTCTTGATAATTAATGGACTTAACTCAAATTCCCTGAGGATTCGATACCCAGTAATTCTTACCGTTTTATATTACTTGTGGCTCCTGCGCTTGCGGATTACAACCCACCACGTTTTAGTTTTGGAGTGTTTGGAAAACAAACTTCGTCCCAATGAGAATTTTCATCTGGTTGGGACGAACATGGTCCAAACTTTGGTACGTTTGAGTTTTGGAGAGTTTGGAACCAAAAGTTCGTCCCAATGAGAGTTTTCATCTGATTTGGACGAACATGGTCCAAACTTTGCTCCGTTTTAGTTTTGGTGAGTTTGGAACCCAAAATTCGTCCAAATGAGAGTTCTTTAGGTGGTTTTGACGAACATGGTCCAAACTTTGCTCTGTTTTAGTTTTGAGGAGTTTGGAAACCAAAGTACGTCCCAATGAGAGATTTCATCTTGTTTCGACGAACATGGTCCAAACTTGATCCGTTTGAGTTTTGGTGAGTTTGGAACCCAAACTTCGTCCCAATAAGAGTTCTTTAGGTGGTTTGGACAAACATGGTCCAAACTTTGCTCCATTTTAGTTTTGGAGTGTTTGAAAACAAAAGTTCAACCCAATGAGAGTTTTCATTTGGTTTGCATGAACATTGTCCAAACGTTGCTCCGTTTGAGTACTGGAGAGTTTGAAACCCAAAGTTCGTCCCAATGAGAGTTCTTTAGGTGGTTTCGACGAACTCGGTCCAAACTTTGCTCCATTTGTGTTTTGGAGAGTTTGGAACCCAAAGTTCGTCGCAATGAGAGTTCTTTCGGTGGTTTGGACGAACATGGTCCAAACTTCGCTTAGTTTTTGTTTTGGGTAGTTTGGAAACCAAAGTTCGTCCCAATTAGAATTTTCATCTGGTTTTGGACGAACATGGTCCAAACTTTGCTCTGTTTGAGATTTGGTGTGTTTGGAACCCAAAGTTCGTCCCAATGAGAGTTCTTTAAGTGGTTTCAGCAAACAAAATCCAAACTTTGCTCCGTTTTAGTTTTAAGAAGTTTGGAAACCAAGGTTTGTCTTAATGAGAGTTTTCATCTCGTTTGGACGAACATGGTGTAAACATTGCTCCATTTGAGTTTTGGTGAGTTTGGAACCCAAAGTTCGTCCCAATGAGAGTTTTTTAGGTAGTTTCAACGAATATGGTCTAAGCTTTGCTCCATTTGAGTTTTTGAGAGTTCGGAACCCAAAGTTCGTCGCAATGAGATTTCTTTCGGTGGTTTGGACGAAAATGGTCCAAACTTTGGTCCGTTTGAGTTTTGGAGAGTTTGGAACCAAAAGTTCGTCCCAATGAGAGTTCTTTAGGTGGTTTCGACGAACATGGTCCAAACTTTGCCCCGTTTTACTTTTGGGGAGTTTTGAAACCAGAGTTCGGCCCAATGAGAGTTTTCATCTGATTTGGAAGATCATGGTCCAAACTTTGCTTCGTTTCAATTTTGGTGAGTTTGGAACCCAAATTTCGTCCCAATGAGAGTTCTTTAGGTGGTTTCGACGAACTTGGTCCAAACTTTGGTCCGTTCGAGTTTTGGAGAGTTTGGAACCCAAAGTTCGCCTCAATGAAAGAACTTTTGGTGGTTTGGATGAACATGGTCCAAACTTTGCTCCATTTTTGTTTTGGGTAGTTTGGAAACCAAAGTTCGTCCAAATGAGAGTTCTTTAGGTGGTTTCGACGAACATGGTCCAAACTTTGCTCCGTTTTAGTTTTGAGAAGTTAGGAAACCAAAGTACGTCCCAATCAGAGTTTTCATCTGGTTTGGACGAACATGGTCCAAACTTTGATCCGTTTGAGTTTTTGTGAGTTTGGAACAAAAAGTTCGTCCGAATGAGTGTTCTTTAGGTGGTTTCGACAAACATGGACCAAACTTTGCTCTGTTTAAGTTATGGATTTTTTGGAACCCAAAGTTCGTCTCAATGAGAGTTCTTTTCGTGGTTCTAACAAACATCGTCCAAACTTTGCTCCGTTTTTGTTTTGGGTAGTTTGGAAACCAAAGTTCGTCCAAATGAGAGCTCTTTAGGTGGTTTCGACGAACATGGTCCAAACTTTGCTCCGTTTTAGTTTTGAGAAGTTTGGAAACCAAAGTACGTCCCAATCAGAGTTTTCATCTGGTTTGGACGAACATGGTCCAAACTTTGATCCGTTTGAGTTTTGTTTAGTTGTGAACCCAAAGTTCGTTCCAATGAGAATTCTTTAGGTGGATTCGACGAACACCGTCCAAACTTTGCTCCGTTTTAGTTTTGAGGAGTTTGGAAACCAAAGTTCGTCCCAAAGAGAGTTTTCTTCTGGTTTGGACGAACATGGTCCAAACTTTTCTTCGTTTGAGTTTTGGTGAGTTTGGAACCAAAAGTTCGTCCCAATGCAAGTTCTATAGGTGGTTTCGACGAACATGGTCCAAACTTTGCTCCATTTGAGTTTTTGAGAATTTGGAACCCAAAGTTTGTCTCAATGAGAGTTCTTTAGGTTGTTTTGATGAACATGGTCCAAACATTTCTCCGTTTTGATAGCATACATTTATGCTTTCATTTTCCTTGTTATTCTAGCTAGTTTTGTGCGTTAATTGTGAGCTTTAATGTATTTTTATGTTAAATTTGTAGAAAACCGAGCTCGTGAAGCAAAGCCGGGAATTTTACTAAATTCGGGATCAAAATGGTGACTTTGGACCATTAATGAAGAAAAGAAAAGAAATCAATTGAAGAGGAGGCCCAAAAGTCCAAAAAGAATGGAGAAATGAATTCCAATTGCGCGTCCAATGATTGCTTCTAGAAGTCCCAACGTCGAGACATTGTCCTTAGAACGTCTCGACGCTGGTTGGAGTATGCGGCAAGAATAATACATTGACCTCAGCGACGCAACGTTGTCGTCTTGGGCAGCAAATCACCTTCGGTTCTCCTCCTATAAATAGACCTCTTTTCTTCTATGAAAGGCATCCAATTTTGGGGGGTTCTCCCCTAGCTCAATAGAGATAAAAAAGTGAGTAGAATTGAGAGAAGAAATGTCGAATTGATCGGGATTCCAAGGCTCAAGACTCGAGATGATCGTGACGAGAGTTTTGGATCAACACAACGGTTATTTCTTCTTTATGTCTCTGTGATTTTGTATTATTGTTGAGTTAGAACCATGGATCAAGATTGTTGGGCTAATATCGTTCCAATTTGTGAGTAGATCTTGAGACCTACGGTTGTTAATTTAGCTATTTGGATAATGTAGTTTAATGATTTGGATATTGTAATGAATATCTTCAAATTTCATCTATGCAATTTATGCTTAATGCCTTTAATCCCTTGATCACGGATTGATTGAATTGTTGGTCTAAATTGATACTCGACAGACTGAAGTTAGATTAGATCCTAATTGCATGGCTAGCGATTGCTTGGAACACGAAAGTGAAAGAGAATTGTTAGAAATTCATGATGAAGTTGCTTAATGTCATACTATAATTAACTAAGGAAATGGACACATAAATTAGTTATGTTAGTATGAGATGTGGAGTTTGAAAGAGAAATCCACTTAAATTACTTCTAGATTTATGAAATTGAAAATTAGTAATTACATATGTCCATTCAAATTGAGTTTCAAGTCCAAAAAGCTAGTTAACACCCTAGGTCGAGTCCCCTTAATAGGAAATTTCCATTTCATTGCATGTTTCTTTTCGTCTTGTTAGCTCCGTTAATTTTCACTTCATCTTTGAGTTGGAATTCTAAATAAAATTGAGCATGATAGTTCTTGATAATTAATGGACTTAACTACAATAGCCTTAGGAATCGATACCCGGTAATTCTTACCGTTTTATATTACTTTTGGCTCATGCGCTTGCGAATTACAACCCACCACGTTTTAGTTTTGGAGTGTTTGGAAAACAAACTTCGTCCCAATGAGAATTTTCATCTGGTTTGGACGAACATGGTCCAAACTTTGGTACGTTTGAGTTTTGGAGAGTTTGGAACCAAAAGTTCGTCCCAATGAGAGTTTTCATCTGATTTGGACGAACATGGTCCAAACTTTGCTCCGTTTAAGTTTTGGTGAGTTTGGAACCCAAAGTTCGTCCAAATGAGAGTTCTTCAAGTGGTTTCGACGAACATGGACCAAACTTTGCTCTGTTTTAGTTTTGAGGAGTTTGGAAACCAAAGTACGTCCCGATGGGAGATTTCATCTTGTTTGGACGAACATGGTCCAAACTTTGATCCGTTTGAGTTTTGGTGAGTTTGGAACCCAAACTTCGTCCCAATAAGAGTTCTTTAGGTGGTTTGGACAAACATGGTCTAAACTTTGCTCCGTTTTAGTTTTGGAGAGTTTGAAAACAAAAATTCAACCCAATGAGAGTTTTCATTTGGTTTGCACGAACATTGTCCAAACGTTGATCCGTTTGAGTACTGAAGAGTTTGAAACCCAAAGTTCGTCCCAATGAGAGTTCTTTAGGTAGTTTCGACGAACTTGGTCCAAAGTTTGCTCCATTTGTGTTTTGGAGAGTTTGGAACCCAAAGTTCGTCTCAATGAGAGTTCTTTTGGTGGTTTGGATGAACATGGTCCAAACTTCGCTCAGTTTTTGTTTTGGGTAGTTTGGAAACCAAAGTTCGTCCCAATGAGAATTTTCATCTTGTTTTGGGCGAACATGGTCCAAACTTTTCTCTGTTTGAGATTTGGTGTGTTTGGAACCCAAAGTTCGTCCCAATGAGAGTTCCTTAGGTGGTTTCGATGAACAAAATCCAAACTTTTCTCCGTTTTAGTTTTAAGAAGTTTGGAAACAAAAGTTGGTCTTAATGAGAGTTTTCATCTCGTTTGGACGAACATGGTCCAAACATTGCTCCATATAAGTTTTGGTGAGTTTGGAACCCAAAGTTCGTCCCAATGAGAGTTTTTTAGGTAGTTTCGACGAATATGGTCTAAACTTAGCTCCATTTGAGTTTTGGAGAGTTTGGAACCCAAAGTTCGTCGCAATGAGATTTCTTTCGGTGGTTTGGATGAAAATGGTCCAAACTTTGGTCCGTTTGAGTTTTGGAGAGTTTGGAACCAAAAGTTCGTCCCAATGAGAGTTCTTTAGATGGTTTCGACGAACATGGTCCAAACTTTGCACCGTTTTACTTTTGGGGAGTTTTGAAACCAAAGTTCGTCCCAATGAGAGTTTTCATCTGATTTGGACGAACATGGTCCATACTTTTCTCCATTTAAGTTTTGGTGAGTTTGGAACCCAAATTTCGTCCCAATGAGAGTTCTTTAGGTGGTTTCGACGAACTTGTTCCAAACTTTGCTCCGTTTGAGTTTTGGAGAGTTTGGAACCCAAAGTTCGCCTCAATGAGAAAGCTTTTGGTGGTTTGGACGAACATGGTCCAAACTTTGCTCCATTTTTGTTTTGGGTAGTTTGGAAACCAAAGTTCGTCCAAATGAGAGTTCTTTAGGTCGTTTCGACGAACATGGTCCAAACTATTCTCCGTTTTAGTTTTGAGAAGTTAGGAAACCAAAGTACGTCCCAATCAGAGTTTTCATCTGGTTTGGACGAGCATGGTCCAAACTTTGATCCGTTTGAGTTTTGGTGAGTTTGGAACAAAAAGTTCGTTCGAATGAGTGTTCTTTAGGTGGTTTCCACGAACATGGACCAAACTTTGCTCCGTTTAAGTTATGGATTTTTTGGAACCCAAAGTTTTTGTCAATGAGAGTTCTTTTCGTGGTTCTGCCGAACATCATCCAAACTTTGCTCCGTTTTTGTTTAAGGTAGTTTGGAAACCAGAGTTCGTCCAAATGAGAGCTCTTTAGGTGGTTTCGACGAACATGGTCCAAATTTTGCTCCGTTTTAGTTTTGAGAAGTTTGGAAACCAAAGTACGTCCCAATCAGAGTTTTCACCTGGTTTGGACGAACATGGTACAAACTTTGATTCGTTTGAGTTTTGGTGAGTTCGGAACAAAAAGTTCATCCCAATGAGTGTTCTTGAGGTGGTTTCGACGAACATGGACCAAACTTCGCTCCCTTTAAGTTATGGATTTTTCGGAACCCAAAGTTCGTCTCAATGAGAGTTCTTTAGGTTGTTTGGACAAACTTGGTCCAAACTTTCCTCCTGATTGTTTGTCAGTATGTTCAGAAATATAGTCGTATATAGTAATCAATCCAAGTATAAATTAACAAAATCAAGTAGTACCTGGTAAGTCCAGGGTCGAATCCACAAGGAAGGGATATTCACAAAGTTTTTAACAATATTTACTGATCTAAACTCAAAAACGTAAGATACTATTTTAAAAGAATAAACAAGAGATTTGGTATATTTGAAAAGTAAATACTTGCATAAAACAAAACATGCGACGAGAGTGAAAGGAAAATTTATAAGGAGAATAAAATCAAGGTTGTTGCGGTCGCAACCTCATGCGTTTACAAGAACTTTGTAGCGCATACTTTGAGTAATTGATCCATTATTGCCTAAGTGAGAAAAATTCATAAGTTTCCCTTCCGGTACTCCTCATGCGTTTGGCACAAAACTATCAATTGGTTATTTGGCTAGTTCATGCTTTAGGTGTAGTTCTCTAAAACTTACAAGGGATTGCGTTAGTCGCAACACAGTCTAAGCTCATGCATGCACTATCTTTTAGCGGTAGTGTTTTAATGTTAGCAAGACTACATGACATGCGCTAACTTGCTCTACTTAGAGATGTCCGCATGCGTTACCTGTCAGGGATTTAGCATGCTGCTACCGCATCCGGCTGGCCAAGCGGGAGATAGTAATGAAAATGGTATCGCAACTAAATAGAAAGCAATTAATGTTTCATTTAACTCAAAATATGTGCTTACAAAATATACTTATCACCGCATGAGGTGCTTGCGCTAAGCCTTGAAGAAGAATTTAGCTCATGCGAGCAAAACAAGACATCATGAAAGAAAACATTACAACCACAAGTTTGCTCCTAATCACAGCTCTCTGTGATTTCTCTTTCTCCTTTGTTTTCCTTCTTCTCTCCCGATCGAATGAATCCGCCTTTGAATTTGAGTATGTGGCTTCTATTTATAGGCGAGGGAAGATGATTTCTCCAAGTAATTAGCAACTTGTGTTAATCATCATTAGTCAACTTGCTAAACTTTTCAGCCCTTTTTTCGTCCACTTGCGTTAGCTGTATTAGATGTGTCATCACTGTCTTTTCATCATCTTATCTGTCTCTTGATCATCTTGGGATGCGTACCTGCGCTGAGAATAAACTTTGAAAAACAACTGAATTAGTTGCATTAGCGCCCTATATTTTATAATTTCTCACCGCATACATGAATATAGCTCGCCGCATAAAACTGTCACATTTTTCTTTCTTTTTGCGCTGAAGCAACGCATCTTTGTTTCTTTTGGCCTTGTATTAGCTTAAGTTTAAAGGATAAATAACTTGCTTTTTGCATGTTATCACCTCCGTTTTAGTTTTGTAGAGTTAGGAAACCAACGCTCATCCCAGTGAGGGTTTTCATCTGGTTTGAATGAACATGGTCCAAACTTTGCTTTGTTTGAGATTTGGTGAGTTCGGAACCCAAAGTACAACCCAATGAGAGTTCTTTAGGTTGTTTCGACGAACATGGTCCAAACTTTGCCCCGTTTTACTTTTGTGGAGTTTTGAAACCAAAGTTCGTCCCAATGAGTGTTTTCATCTGATTTGGACGAACATGGTCCAAACTTTGCTCCGTTTTAGTTTTGGAGAGTTTGGAAACCAAAGTTCAACCGAATGAGAGTTTTCATTTGGTTTGGATGAACATTATCCAAACGTTGCGCCGTTTGAGTTTTGGAGAGTTTCGAACCGAAAGTTCTTCCCAATGAGAGTTCTTTAGGTTGTTTCGACGAACATGGTCCAAACTTTGCTCCATTTGTGTTTTGGAGAGTTTGGAATCCAAAGTTCGTCGCAATGAGAATTCTTTTGGTGGTTTGGACGAACATGGTCCAAACTTCGCTCAGTTTCTGTTTTGGGTAGTTTGGAAACCAAAGTTCATCTCAATGAGAGTTTTCATCTGGTTTAGACAAACATGGTCCAAACTTTGCTCTGCTTGAGATTTGGTTAGTTTGGAACCCAAAGTTCGTCCCAATGAGAGTTCTTTAGGTGGGTTCGATGAACAAAATCCAAACTTTGCTCCTTTTTTGTTTTAAGGAGTTTGGAAACCAAAGTTCGTCTTGATGAGAGTTTTCATCTCGTTTGGACGAACATGGTACAAACATTGCTCCATTTGAGTTTTGAATAGTTTGGAACCCAAAGTTCGTCGCAATGAGAATTTTTTTGGTGGTTTGGACGAACATGGTCTAAACTTCGCTCAGTTTTTGTTTTGGGTAGTTTGGAAACCAAAGATCATCCCAATTATAGTTTTCATCTGGTTTGGACGAACATGGTCCAAACTTTGCTCTGTTTGAGATTTGGTGAGTTTGGAACCCAAAGTTCGTCCCAATGAGAGTTCTTTAGGTGGGTTCGACGAACAAAATCCAAACTTTGCTCCTTTTTTGTTATAGGGAGTTTGGAAGCCAAAGTTCGTCTTAATGAGAGTTTTCATCTCGTTTGGACGAACATGGTCCAAACTTTTCTCTGTTTTCTTTTTTTGGTAGTTTGGAAATGAAAGTTAGTCCCAACGAGAGTTTACATCTGGTTTAGACGAACATGGTCCAAACTTTGGTTTGTTTGAGATTTGGTGAGTTTGAAACGCAAAGTTTATCCCAGTGAGAGTTCTTTAGGTGGTTTGGATGAATATGGTCAAAATTTTCCTTCGTTTTAGTTTTTGAGAATTTTGAACCCAAAGTTCGTCTCAATTAGAGTTCTTTAGGTGGTTTGGACGAACAGGGACCAAACTTTCCTCCGTTTTAGTTTTGGAGAGTTTGGAAACGAACGTTCGTCCCAACGAGAGTTTTCATCTTGTTAGGATGAACATGGTCCAAACGTTGCTTCGTTTTATATTTAGTGAGTTTGGAACCCAAAGTTCGTCCCATTGAGAGTTCTTTAGGTGGTTTGGACAAATATGGTCCAAACTTTGCTCCGTTTTAGTTTGGTCCAAACTTTTCTTCGTTTTAGTTTTTGAGATTTTTGGAAACCAACGTTCGTCCCAATGAGAGTTTTCATCTTGTTTGTACGAACATGGTCAAAACTTTGATCCGTTTCATTTCTGGTGAGTTTGGAACCAAAAGTTCTTTATCCAGTGCATCCAAGATGTGGCCTCGAAGTCTAACAATTGCGACCGTAGGGTCTTCGCAGCACATTGGCCATCCCACTTAGCACCTGGTCGGGCCACCGCAATCAGTACTGCGTTCAGAAAGTCGTCGTCCAGGCAGTTCAACAGTGCATTGCCTTCTGCGTCTGGTATGTCCGGAAGCTCGAACACGGAGTTGATGCACGCAGGGGCAAATTCGACTGGGTGGCCTCGGACCAATACTTCGTTTATTTCTTCCTGCCACTGCGCTCTGTAGCAATCTGCGGTGGGAAATTTGATCTGTCATGGTCTGCGGGAGCGTGCAGCTAAACCCCCGTTATTCTGTGAATTTGCCCTTATCTTCGCCTACTTTCTCTTTGCCTTTTGATGCAGCAGGGGCCCCCTTCCTCTTCTTGTTAGGCCTGCCGCAGGTCTTTCTGTGGGCTCGCGGATGGTTACCCCAGTCGGTTGGATGTTGTGGCGATGGGTCAGGAGGTAGGCCATCTTCTAAATCCGTGGACTCTGACCCTTGCATTGGTGAGTCCAGAGCTGCCGCAATTACAGCCAGATTTGCTGCGTCGACTTCTGCTGCAGCTCGATCTTGCGCCAACTTGTTGGCGTGTTCTCTTTCTTTAGCCGCTTCTTGTTCTGCAGCGACCTTGCAAGCAGTTTCTTCTGTCGCAACTTTTTCTTGCTCTTCTCTTTGGTGAATTGTGTCGCCTTCTTCGCCCAACTCCCCCAGCAAGGAGTCCCATGCGGCCACTTCCCGCTTAGAAAACTGCGATGAAATGGGGTGCGTGGAGGTTGATGGTGGGAGAGAATCAGAAATGGGTGCGGGAGTGGAGGACGATGATGGGGTGGTGTTTGAGGCTAAGGTAGCTGAAGAGTCGGGAGGTGGAAGAAGGAGTACAGATGGAAAAGGGGAGGGAAATGGGGTTAGGTTGCATGGTGCGATGGCGTTTTGGGTTGGTTGGAGGTTGCGTGGTGGCTATGGTATCTAAAATAGCGTACGCCTTATTAGCAGACTTCTTCAGAAAAGATCCGTTTGCAGATGCGTTTACTAGTGCCTTTGAAGCTTGATCTAACCCACTGTAAAAATGCTCCAAAATAATGCAAGCAGGCAGTCCATGGTGTGGACACTTTCGAACCAGCCTCTGGAATCTTTCCCAAGCTGCATCCAAAGGTTCATTGTAAGACTGTCTGAAAGCAAAGATTTCTGCTCTGTACTTGGCATTCTTATTGGAGGGAAAGAACTTCTCCAAAAATTTCTCCTCCAAATCATTCCAAGAGGTGATGGAGTTCGGAGGAAATGAATCCAACCAGGCTTCAGCATCTCCCTGCAAAGAAAACGGAAAAAGTTTTAGCTTTAAAGTATCTTCGGCACTTCTGTTACTTTAAAAGAATTGCAAACTCTCAAAAATAATTTAATATGCTTGTGTGGATCTTCATTTGGAAGTCCTGAGAATTGGCCCATTGTATTTAACATCTGGAATATCACTGGTTTAAGTTCAAATTGTGGAGCATCAATCGGTGGCTCCAAGATTCCTGGATTCAGTGTTTGGAAAACTGGTAAAGCATAGTCCCTTATTGCTCGGTTTCGATCTTCAGCAATGTAGATCGGGTTTTCTTGTTGTGGCACTAGTGGAAGTGGAGGAACAGGAGGAATTCTCCCGCCATTCTGCTCCCTTCCACGATCTTGTGGATCAACATGAGGCTCGACTCCAGGAGGATCCATTGGAAACTCTTGAATGTAAGATGCTTCCTCTAGAAATTCTCGTGCGCTCAACTCTTGTTACTCCTTCTTCTTTCATCTTTGTTCCTTCCTTCGACGATGAAAGGTTCTTTCTATCTCTGGATCATTGTCAAGGAGTGGATACCCCTTGCTCATGCACTAACTTCAACCTGCAAAAGAAAAACAAATGCAAACCGAAGTCAAATTCCCTTTGAGACAGAAATGTGGTCGCAATTTGATCGCAATTTCAAAAACAAATTTGGTTTCACTTTTGGTCCCCGGCAACGGCGCCAAAAACTTGGTGCGTGTGTGAACTGGATGGATGGAATGGGAGTTAAGATGGTAAATGAAATAATAAAGAATAATTAGGCCAACACTTAAGTGCAAGTATACACTGTCGCACGTAGTAATAAAAAACCTCAGAAAGTATTCCAAGGGTATCGATCCCACGAGGACTAAACTGGAAATTCAGATTTGATGAAAAAACTGCTCAAATGATTGCTTTTGAAAAAGGTAACCAAAGAAAATAAGTTGATTGATTGGGTTTTTGAAAAGATAAATAAAACAAGCAATAAAAAAATAATAAAGAATAACAATAAGATAAAACGAGGTATTCAACATGGATTCATCCCTAAGGTAACAACCATACTTATGCAATACCTAACTTAAGTGTATTTAATGCATTGGGTCAGATTTAACTTCTATTTGGCCCTTGTTTCCAAAAACTGTTAGAAGGCTAAGCGAGTACCGTTATGCCCATTTCTGGGACTCGACTCCGACATAGATAATTCACGAATGCAACCTATAACCCTATAGTTGATATAGGGTGCCTTAGGCAGCTTGCCCTATACCGCCGAACAATCTCTTTCGAGCTTTTTCTCCTATATCACCTTTATGAGAACCGATATCGTTTGTCCCTTTCGAGATCAAACTCACATAGCATGCAAAGTCTAAGTGATCAAATTAAACTCAGCAAGATTAGAGCGATAATCAATAAAGAATGACATGCATTAAACACAACTTAAGCAAATAGAGTACTTTCAAGCCATTAAACCCTAAGGGAATTCACCACATTGAACCCCTCAACGGGATTTAGCTACTCATGATGGGATAAAAAGAAAATTAACACATTTTCATTGAAATAATAATGTAAAGAATACAGAGTAATGAAAAGATTCAAGAGCTGGAAATAAAGGAGATTGCTAAATATTATGGGTTTTTTGTTTACTCAATCCTTCTAGAGTTCGCTAAGACACTCCACTCTCTCACTTTTACAAGGTTGGAATGGGTGAAACTCTCTACAAACCACAAGGTTTGATGTCTAACTCTCTCTCGGGTTAGAATTTGGTCATCTGAGAAGGACCTCGGGCATCCCTACTCATTCGCGTCGAGTCAGGGTTCTGTCACCACCCTTTTCTTCCAAGTGAGTTTTGCTTCGATTTGACTTCGAATCTCGAGCTTATATAGCGTAGAAATTGGTTGAGGAGCTGCAAAATAGGTGTTGGAAGGTTGCCCAGTCAGTTTCGGGGTCAAAACAACCGGTTAGGTGCGAAGAAGACTTGTCAACAACGACCCGCGTGTGACTCGGAACGACCTCTGTTTTTCCAGAAATGCGGTAGCATTTCATTTTTGCCTTCCCAGAAATGCAGTCTCATTTCTAGGGAATTCCAGCTTTTCCTCTGTTTTTCTGCACCACAACAAACTAAGTCAAATTTGCCTCAAATCAAATCTTTTCAAGCACAAATAAGCATAATTCAACAAAAGTGACTCTCAACACCCTAATATATCAAATTAACATATTTTTAGCTCGAAAATAGTAAAATTGACCTAAACACTCAATATTTGACCAAGAAATAAGCTAAATATAAGGGTAAAATAGGTATATTTTTTACCCTTATCAGTAATCCATGCATCGAGGCCTTTTATAGTTGTCGCAAGTGCTGGTTGCTTTGGGGTAATGATGCCCTTTCGCATCCACGCAGGTAGATAGGCCATGATTACTATGGGGGAATGTGGGCGGTTGCTTCGGGCAGTGTGCAATAGCAAAGAGTAGTGCGGCTCATTAAATGTGAAATGATGTGGTTGCGCCTCCAATGCGAGTAGCCTATTGACGAATGTTATCGCAACAAAATATTCTCGCAACAAATCTAATGCGAGTAGGACATGCGCTAGGGTTTTTCTTCCTAAGGCTCTAACCTACCAAAATACTTAACGCAACAAAATAAAACATGCGGAAAGAAAAAAAAAACAACTACAACTTCTGACCTGTTGTGCTCTTGCTTTGCGTTAGGTCATGCCGCAACTGAGAGTACTCTTTTTCTGGACCTATCTTTTCCTTGTTGCTTCATGGTGGATCTTCTAGAAGAACAATCTCAACTACCTCGTCATAGGTCCCATCAATGTATGGTTTTATTTGTTCTCCGTTGACCTTAAAAATTCTCTTTCCGTCAGCAGAATACAAGTCAACAGCCCCATATCGATATATCTTGTGGATCATGTATGGGCCCGACCACCTTGATTTCAGCTTACCTGGAAAAAGACGTAAACGAGAGTTGAATAATAATACCTTCATACCTTCCTTAAGATCCTTTTTGCATATTCTCTTGTCATGCCACTGTTTTTGTTTTTCTTTGTTGATTTTGGCATTTTCATAAGCGCATCTTCTAAATTCTTCTAATTCTGAGAGCTGGCGCAATCTTTCCTGACCTACCGCATCTGGATCAAAGTTAAGGCGTTTTAATGCCCAATGCGCTCTGTATTCCAACTCTAAAGGCAAGTGGCAAGCTTTCCCAAACACTAACGCATAAGGAGACATCCCTATGGGTGTTTTGAAAGCCGTGCGATACGCTCATAACGCATCGTCCAAATGTTGCGCCCAGTCCTTCCTATTTATGCTGACCACTTTTTTAAGAATTCTTTTTATTTCCCTGTTTGATACCTCAGCTTGACCATTGCTCTGGGGGTGATAAGCTGTTGCGATATGGTGCTTGACATTGTATTTTTGCAAGAGCTTAGTCATTACCTTGTTCAGGAAATGTGTTCCTTCATCGCTGATGAGTCTTCGTGGCACTCCAAATCTTGTGAAAATGTTTTTCTTAAGGAACTTGGTCAAGGTCGCCGCATCATTTTAATGCAGGCAATTGCCTCCACCCACTTAGTGACATAGTCGACTGCGAGGAGGATGTACTCGTACCCTTGCGATGACGGAAATGGTCCCATCAAATCGATTCCCCAAACATCAAATGGTTCAATTTCCACTATATAATTATGCGGCATCTCGTTTCTTGCGCTGATGTTACCCGTGCGTTGGCATTTGTTGCATCTATCGACGTGTTTCTTTGCATCTTGGAACAACGTTGGCCACCAATATCCACTTTGTAACACCTTTGCCGCAGTGCGTTGGCCTCCAAAATGTCATCCATATGGAGCTTCATGGCATGCTTCTAAAATTTTCGACGCATCTGTACATCCAACGCATCTTCGAACTATCTGATCTGGTCCTCTACGATAAAGGTAAGGAGCATCCCATAAATAAAATTTAAGTTCATGGAAGAATTTCTTACGCTGCTGCACGGAGTATTCTTCAAGCAAGACTCCTGCGGAGAGATAGTTTGCTATGTCAACAAACCATGGTTCTTCCTCTTCAATCTTTAGCAGCTTTTCATCAGGGAATTCTTCTGCGATAGGGATATCAGACGCATCTGCCTTTTCAGGGTTTTCCAGCCGCGATAAATGATCTACCACTTGGTTTTCACTTGATTTCCAAATCAAATTCTTGCAGCAAGAGAATCCACCTAATCAGCCTTGGTCTTGCGTCCTTTTTAGTGATTAGGTATTTGATTGCCGCATGATCAGTGTAAACAGTGACTTTGGAGCCAATCAAATAAGCACAGAATTTATCAAAAGCATAAAAAACCGCCAATAATTCCTTCTCGGTTGTTGTGTAATTATTTTGTGCTTCATTCAATGTCTTGCTGGCATAATAAATGGGGTGAAGTGACTTTTCCTTTTTCTGTGCTAGAACTGCTCCTAGTGCCACGTCGCTCGCATCACACATTAGGACAAATGGTTCTTTCCAATCAGGGGTTGTGAGAATGGGCGTAATGACTAACGCATGCTTTAGATCTCTTGCCTTAGCGCATTCTTCTAAAAATTCAAATCTTCAGTTTGCCTCCAATAATGCGCATAATGGTTTGGTGATATGTGAGAAGTTTTTTATGAATCTGCGGTAGAAACCTGCGTGACCTAAGAAACTTCGAATTCCCTTCACAGAAGTGGGTGGGAGCAGCTTTTCTATCACATCTATTTTTGTCTTGTCTACCTCAATACCTGCTTTTGATATGCGATGGCTCAGGACTATTCCTTCCTCCACCATAAAATGGCATTTCTCCCAATTCAACACTAGGTTAGTCTCTTCGCATCGTTCCAGAACACGTTCCAGTTGCGTTAGGCAATCTGCGTAAGACTTTCCATAAAATGAGAAGTCATCCATAAAGACTTCTACTGATTTTTCCAATAAATCTGAGAAAATGGCCATCATGCATCTTTGAAATGTCCCTGACGCATTGCATAATCCAAAAGGCATTCTTCTAAACGCAAAGGTTCCATATGGACAAGTGAAAGTTGTCTTCTCTTGATCTTTTGGCGCAATGGATATTTGATTATATCCTGAATATCCATCAAGAAAACAGTAGTACGCCTGTCTCGCAAGTCTATCTAGCATCTGGTCAATGAAGGGAAGAGGGAAGTGATCCTTCTTCGTGATTGCGTTGAGCTTGCGATAGTCCATACATATGCGCCACCCAGTAGTGGTGCGTGATGGGATTAATTCGTTCTTTCTGTTGGCTACTACCGTCATTCCTCCTTTCTTTGGTACGCATTACACCGGACTTACCCATCTACTGTCTGCGATAGGGTAAATCACTTCTACGTCGAGCCATTTGATGATCTCTTTTCGCACAACTTCCATCATGGCAGGGTTCAGTCTTCTCTGACGCTCAATAAATTCATTAGATTCGTCTTGCAAACGAATTTTGTGCATGCAATATGAGGGGCTGATTCCCTTGATGTCTGCGAGACTCCACCCAATAGCACTCTTGTGCCTTGCTAATACTTGCATTAGAAGGCTTTCTTGCTGCTGATCTAGCTTTGACGAAATGATTACAGGCAGAGATTCTTCTTCTACTAAAAACTTATACTTCAGATGCACTGGGAGTGGTTTGAGTTCTAGCGCAGGTGGTTGCACAATGGAACGTAAGGTGGGAATTCTTTCTTTGAGATCTAGCGCATGAATTACATCTGTGGGTTGCACCAGGATGCAATTGTCATCTATCTCTCCTGCGACTTGTTCTTCCTTTGCTTCCTCTCGTGCAGTTCTGAGCGCATTTAATTGCAGCATTTCCAGTGGGAACATACATCTATGCGTGCCACCATGTCGCATTCCTTGGTGTCGTCTGGGTATTTTAATGAGGTGCGCACATTAAAAAACCACTTTTTGATCATTCATGCGCATGGTGAGCTCTCCTTTTTACACATCAATTAATGTCCAGCCAATCGCAAGGATTGGTCTTCCCAAAATAATGGGAACTTCTCTATCTGCTTCGTAGTCGAGTATGATGAAATCTACTGGAAAAATAGTCAACTTTTACTAGAACAACTTCAATTTTTCCTTCAGGATGTACCACTTATCTATCTGCCAGTTGAAGCGTGACAGTGGTTGGGCGTGCTTCTCCAATCCCTAGGCACTTGTATACTGACAAGGGCATTAAATTGATGCTTGCGCCGAGGTCGCATAGAGCTCTGCCAACGTCAATCCCTCCTATTGAGCAGGGAATAGTGGAACTTCCAGGATCTTTTAGTTTAGGTGGGAGCTTGTTGGCAAGTATTGCGCTGCATTCACTTGTCAACGCAACTGTCTCGAACTCTTTCCATGGTCTTTTGTTTGTCAAAATGTCCTTCAAGAACTTTGCTTAGCTGGGCATTTTTTCCAATGCTTCCACAAGTGGAATTTTGATGTGAAGTTCTCGCAAGACATTTAAAAATTTCTTGAACTGGGCCTCGTCATTCTTCTTTCTTAATCTTTGCGGAAAAGGGATTGTGGGCTTGTATGCGTCAGGTTCTTTTTCTGCTAGTGCCTCTTTCTTTTTGGGTTCTTCTTCAGCTGCGTTCTCTTCCTACTCTTGGTTGCTGCCTGTTGCAGTTGCGGTTTTAGTAAATTTTTCCTGCGTTGTTGCAGGGTCATTTGACTGCAACTGTCTTCCACTGCGGAGAGTTAATGCGTGGCAGTGCTTCTTTCCTTTTGGATCTTCTGTATTGCTTGGTAATGCTCCCGCATGTCTATTTTTATGCTTTGACGCAAGCTGTCCTACCTGAATCTCCAAATTTCGCAAGGATGCGGCTTGGCTTTGAACCACCACATCGTTCTTCGCCATGTATTCCTTCTGGCTTGCCATAAATTTTTTCATCTTTGTTTCCAGTGCATTTGAAGATGATGCTCTTTGGTTTCCGCCTTCTGCGTTGATATTGCGCTGAAATTGGCCCTGCGATGATTGCTCACTGTTAGAGTTAAATAATCTTGGCGCAGAGTTCGCATTACCTAGCTGCGGTTGTTTGGTTGCGCCACCATTCCATGAAAAATTTTGGTGATTCCTCCATCCAGGGTTGTATGTATTCGAGAATGGGTTGTTGAGCACAGCTCCTTGTGGTCCCACATAGAATACTGATTCTAGATTTGAAGGACATTGGTCATGCGTGTGTCCTTCTCCGCAGATTCTACATCCCACTGTGTTGAGTTGCGTGATTAATGGTGTTGTGCTTGCTGTCAGCGCATCCATTTTGGTAGTCAACGCATCAATCTTTGTGTTGACTGAAGTCAATGGGTCAACCTCAAAACTTCCAGAACTGGTCTTTATAGGTCTTCTTCTTTTGTCTTTCGTGGTGCCCCACTCATAATTGTTGCGAGCAATACGATCGAGGATTGCGTGTGCTTCATCATAAGTTTTTCTGAGGAATGCACCATTCCCAGATGAATCCACTAATACCTGCGAGTTTTTGTTCATCCACTAATACCTGCGAGTTTTTGTTGAGTCCCACATAGAAAGTTTCTAGCTGAATGCAGTGCGGCAATCCATGATGCGGGCACCTTTGCAATAGGCTTTTAAAACGTTCCCATGCCTCACTGAGTGTTTCGTCGTCCATCTGGGCAAAAGTCATGATTTGCTTCCTTAGTCTCGAGTTTGCGGTGGGTGGAAAGTATTTTTCTAGAAACTTCTCGGCTAAATCATTCCATGTAGCAATGGAATTGGCTGGTTTCTGGTTTAGTCATACTTTAGCAGCATCTCTTAATGAATAGGGAAAAAGGATGACTTGCAGGTGCTCTTGCATTACTTCTGGGATGATGAATTTATTACAGATGTCCAGGAATGATTTTAGATGAGAGTGAGGATCTTCAGCTGGACTCCCCCCGAATTGTCCTGTAGTAGTCAGCATTTGAAACATAACAGGTTTTAGCTCAAATCTTTCTGTTTCCAAAGTGGGTTGTACTATTCCTGAGTTGAAATTACAGTTTGCAAGGGCTGCATAATCTCTGATCCCTCTGGCCCTATCATCAGCCATTTGGATGGGATTTATTGGTCTATTTGGTTGATTGGGTGTTGCCATTTCTCCTGGTTGTCTTCGGACTCGTCGATTTCTTCTCCTTCTATGATAAGTTCGATCAATTTCAGGATCAACTTTGAAATCGATCTGGCGAGCAACACGCATGCAATCTACGGTTGCCTGGAGAAAAATTACTCAACAGGAAACACGGTAAATAATATCAAACGGAGTGTCAGATCAAAAAAGATTATTAAAAATTTGGTTGTCTTTCCCCGGCAACGACACCAAAAACTTGATCGATTGTCAGTATGTCAATAACTTAATACAAAATTATTGCAGATATATATCAATCCAAGTATAAATTGACACAATCAAGTAATACCTAGTGAGTCTAGGGTCGAATCCACAGGGAAAGGTTATTTGCAAAGCTGTAATAATTTTTACTGATCTGAACTCAAAACGTGTGATATTAAGAAAAACCAAATAAGAGAGTTGACGAGTATGAAGAATAAATGTTGCAATAAAGTAAAACATGCGTTGAGAGTAAAAAGGGAAATCTTAAGGAGAATATTATCAAGGTTGTTGCGGTCGCAACCTCATGCGTTTATAAGAACCTTGTAGCGCATACCATGACTAATTAATCCATTAATGCCTAAGTGAGAAAAAATCACAAGTTTCCCTTCCGGTACTACTTCTGCGTTTGGCATAAAACTATCAATCGTTTGCTGAACTAACATTATACAAAAACTTTGGGTGCCATCTTGACTCCATTATCTTCTTGACTTGCTGAACTAACATTATACAAAAATTTGGGTTCAAAATTCTTTGCCTCCTGTTGTGCACTTGCTAGCTTTTGAACATGCAATGTGAAAGCCTTGATAAGACCAATTTATTATACACTTAAAATCTCCCAATTTGCTTATCTTAGTTGAATTCCTTGCGAAAAATGCTTTAAAATGAGTATAATATGTCTATAGTTCCTCGCCAGAGCTTTGGAAGCGATTTGGGGCTTAAACTTTTCTGCCTTTGGAGCCGTCGAAGCGTCGAAACGCTGCCATTCAAACGTCTGGACGCTGCTCAAATAAGGAAAAGACTTGGGCTTGAAGATGAAGACCTAGCGTCGCGACGCTCTTGCCATAACGTCTCGACGCTGTGTTGATCCGTAGATTTTTTCCATAATTGAAGGCCTAGCGTCGCGACGCTGTGTCCTAGCGTCTCGACGCTAGGAAGTTTTCCAGAATTGAATTTTTGCTATTTTTGCTGGAAATTTTCCTTGTTTGAAGACCCAATTCAGCACCATTCTACCACGAATTGAAGGCCAAGAAACACTATAAATAGAGGGCATTGGTGTAGGCTTAGAATCATCCCTCAATACAAAATTGTAGCCACCTTTCTCTTTACTTTTCTAGAGTTCTTTTAAGTTTTCTTAGTCCATCGGTCGGTTGATCGAGCCTCGAGCTTGGAGGTGCTTGTCTATGGCCAACTAAGCTCGGATCGTTGTAATCGGGACCTCGGTTTGTAAGTTTGGTTCAATTTTATGAGATTTCCATTCTTCATTACTTAGTTAATTGTCTTTGTGATTTTAGTTCTTTGCATACAAGTTTAGATTGTGGTAGGAAAGATTGACAACCTTGACCGCTCCCTATCTAAATTTACTTGCTAAATCTAAGTAGCAAATAGGTTAACGTTATGATTATACGCATGCATCCCTAGAACTAAATGATTTAATCAAGGGCAGAAAAATTTAAGCCCCGAATCGCTTCCAAAGCTCCGATGAGGACCTATAGACATATTATACTCATTTTAAAGCATTTTTCGCAAGGAATTCAACTAAGATAAGCAAATTGGGAGATTCTAAGTGTATAAAAAAATTGGACTTATCAGTGATAATAGCGCTGCAGTTGCAAACTCAAAGGAACCTCGCAGCCATAAGAGAGGCAAGCACATCGAAAGGAAATATCATCTCATCAGGGAGATTGTGCACCGAGGAGACGTGATCGTCACGAAGATAGCGTCGGAGCACAACATTGCTAATCCATTCACGAAGGCTCTCACAGCTAAAGTGTTCGAGAGTCATCTAGAAGGTCTAGGTCTGCGAGATATGTACAGGAAATAATCTAGGGCAAGTGGGAGAATTGTAACTGGTATATCGATGCCTTAGTACACTGGGTATTTAGATGCCCTAATTTATTGTATTTTTACTCTATTATTAATACAAGTATTTATTCACTCACTGCTGTTATGGATTATAGTATATCCCACGAAACTAGAGTTTTAGTTCAAGTGGGAGATTGTTGGGATTGGTGCCCTAAAACTCGTAGATAGTGAATGTTAAACGAATTATATACTTGATCAATAAATTCGTTGTCGAGATTCATTCAGTAAAGTCATTACTGAATAAGTAAATTGCACTTTAAATAACCCAAATCCAATAAACTAAGATCCCTAGCTATAGGGTGAACAGTTGAGCTTTATGTAGAGACATAAAAGTGGATCAGGCTCGAGTAATAGCCAAAACGGTCTATAGTATAGGGATAGGCCTGGGTACCTTATCTTGGGGACACTATGAGACGCGACCCACTTTGTAGATAGTACAGACGATGTGATCCTAAATCGTCCATGTAGAGACATGCGAGTGGGGGCGTCCTATGAAATGAGTTTTCATAAGACCATGACCGAGAAATAAGTCACTCTTGCTTTATAACGTCGTTTATTGACAAGACTGACTATTTCATGTGATGACCTAGGTAACTCGATCTTAATCCTGAGCTAACTATGAACTCCTGTTTATTCGGATTCATCCTTAGATCTGCATTGGTGAGAGTGGCTCAGCATCGCCGACTCAATAAGCCTCCCATTTCAGGGATAGGAACGGGTAGATAGTTGGGGACATAGTTCTGCAAGAAGGAATTCACTGGTACCCGAATTAGGGATAGTAGAGAGGTTATTCCCTTAAGTGCTGTATCTGGGGCTTGAACAAAGGGATCCCACCCTCTCATTGGCCCGAGAGGGACTCGGTTTGTTGGTTGGACCATAAACCAATTGTTCATTAGAGGATCAGTGGGACTTAAGGAACATGAACTATTATTGGGGTAAAACGGACATTTGACCCAGCTATAATTACGAACAACCTGTGAAGGATCGACTTACTAATCATGGATATATCAGATGGACAGAAATATATCTACAGTGAGGGGAGTGCAACTACAGGGCTATAGTGGAGTGTCCCGGTAGTTAACGAATGTTGGTTAGCTCCAATCGTTGGAGCCCATGATCTGTAGGTCCATTAGGTCCCCCTACTAGCTCATATCGGAATAAAGCCTAGAACAATTAGATAGGAAACTTTCAATCGTTCAAAATCGGGAAAGGGTATTATCGTCAATTGTGTTTGACACAATAACTTAATTATGAATTAAATTATTAAATGAGAGATAAAATATTTAAAAGTGTTTTAAATACTATATACACGAATGAGGATTCATATATAATGGATTGCACAAGGTAAGAATGATTAATTGGATTAATCATTTGAAATTAATTGGAAAAGTTTCAAATTAATTACCAAAAATTAATTTCAATTTGGAATTGAAATTAAAATTAATATGCAAGCTAAAATCAGATTTTGGATCAAGGATAGAGGATTTTGTTGGAATCCCACTTATGCATGGTGATTCAAAGTGGAAAAACAACTCATCCATGTACTCTTGCATGTAATGTTACATGAACACCTAGAATCCACTATTGCTTGCATCTCCACCATGTGTCTTGCATCTTGAGGCTTCTTGATGCATGGGTTCACTCTATATGTAGAGGTAGAATAAGATTGAGAGCTGAAAACAACCATTTCCATATTGTTATGCTGCTGGAATTTGGCCTCAAACTCACCTACCTTCATATATCTCTCTAGAGCTTGAACCTTCAAGCATTCCCTTCCCATTCCCTATCTCTATAGACTCCCACAAGTCGTTCTTGGCCCGGAGAATAGTAGGGAAGACACTAGAGGTGGTCCACACACTGTTCGTGATCAAAGGAATCAAAGGGAGTTGCTGAATCGGTCTCCAAAAAGGTTGGTACAAATTCTGCTCTCTATTTACGGAATTTGGACAGCATGCTTTCATTTTCTAAAATTGATGTAGTTAAGTGCCTCCGATCCTAAAATTGCTTCCGCTTTTGCCATACGAACACCTTCAATTGGTATCAGAGCATGATTAAGGCACCTAACATTTTCATATGATGAAACTGTGTAGAAACTAAAGAAAATTGGTTTTGGGATTGAATATAATTCTCGTTAAATTCGTTGGAATTAATTGTAATTGCCTACATGTTAATGGGCATTAATATGTTCATATGGAGTCTATAAAATTTGAGAGTCAATAGAGTCCATTTAGGCCGTCAATTTGAAGAAATTCGGAGACTGTTCGCTTCTGGCCGAAAATTCCAGCATGCTGTTTTTAGTTCCAACCCAAGTGTGTTCTTCACTTAAAGGCGTGGTCCGGTCCGATTCAAGCAATCCAAGGGTGGTTCGGGTCGGTTCGAATGGTTTGGGAGCGGTCCAAGCCCTATTTGAAATTATTATTGTAATAATTTTAGTTTTTGTTTTTGCTTGATTAAAAATCCCAAAACCAATTCACTTTAGTTAATTTAATTAATTATGCATTATTGAATGTATGTTTTAATTAAATAGTATTTTATGTGCACAATGTATGCCATTTAGATTTAAATTCCCACCATAGGAAAGCATGAATAGTGCATTAATTAATATGTTATAAGAGTTATGATATTAATTGAATGCATGAATAAAAGTTTCATGAAATTAGTATAATAGTTATATTAATTTAGGAGATGCATGTTGGACCACTACAACAAATATCACCTTTAATAGCTTTTTAGGATAGTTTTTTTTTTTTTTTTTTTTTTTTTTTTTTTTTTTTTTTTTTTTTTAGGAAGAGAAAAGGGGGAAATAGGAAATTTAAGGCGTGCGGTCACACTTTGAGAAAAAAGACTCAAAATTCTTCTATTTGTGTCGTCTACGCATTACGCGTTTATATCTGTCCTAGCTTCGTCTTCTTCATCTCCTTGGTCTCCTATGTCTTCTCCTTCATCTTCTACTTTTTCATCTTTGTTTTCTTCTTTCCTTCATCAACTCGTCTTCTTCGTCTCCTCCTTCTCTTTGCCCCTTCGTGTTCTCTCATCTACCATTATAGGACTAGCGTCGAGACATGCTTCTTCTATGCCCCAACTTTCGTCTTCTCCATGTCTTTTGTCTTATCCTTCATTAGCTCGTCTTCTCAACCATTCGTGCAGAGCCCTAACTCTACTATCTTCTTTGCGGTACAGTAGCAGCGAATCAGACAATGGTGGGTTACTTGAAACTCAAGGGATTTTATTTTTGGAGCAAACGGTGGGTTATGTCATCATTTTTTTTTTCAACTTTTTTCTGTTGATGGGTTGTTCTTAATTTGATGTTGAGGATTTATTGGAGTGGTGGAAAAAGGTGTTTGGGGATTCTGTGAATCGGGAATGTGAGTGAAGAGAAGGGGAAGGTGCTTTCGAATGATAGGGAGTCGAAGAAATTGAAGAGGATAAGAAGGTCGAAGGGCTCTGGTGGGAAGTATTTGAAGCCTGGTGCTCTGGCGCAGCTGCGTTGCAATACGGGCTCTATTGCTAAATCTTGTATTGTTCTTGGTTGTTTTGTGATGTTTCCTTTTCATGTCTTAATTATGGTCTTCAATATCATTTTCATCTTTTCGTTGTTATTACGGTTTAAATTAAGTTTAAGCTTGCTTTGAAAAACAAAGGTGGATGAGGCTATTGTGCCTGCTTTGGCCAAACAGAGGCGTCTAAATTTTGCACGACAATCTCTCGCAGACATGAATTGTTAGAATGGCATTGATTTTATCATACTGTAGCATCTCTAATAGGTAAATTTGATTAGGCTATTACAGTGCTTTGACTAGATTTGTGACTTAAGCTGTTGACGTTGAGGGACTTTTTTTTTCTTAGAGATATGTAGAAAGTAATTACTTATTGTAAACTTCTCTCACTGGGTTAGTATTCAGGTTTTCTCAACTCAGTTCAACGTAGGAATGGACCAAAATTGTTTTTGGACTGGGAATGAGTCTTCATGGAGCAAGAGATGCCCCCGTCTTTTTCTCTCTCTTAAACTTCTTCTTTTTCCTGTGTAAAATTAAAAATGTATAATTTGTTTTATTTTATAATTAAATCCTAAATGTTAATTTGTATGATGTAAAGCTTTTCCTTCTATGAAGAAGCTTTTAGCCTCACCCTGCTTTGGACCTCACGTAATCTTTAGGTTGAGATTGCTAAGTTTTCCCCTGTTGGATTGTCTAATTTGTCTTGCTCGAGTGTAGGCTTGCTCCTAGTCACCCCTCTGTTTTATTTTCTCTTTCCCGCAAATACTACTTTTTAAATGAGATTTCCCATAAATACTACTGTTTCTTATCTACTGATAAACACTTCTGGCAAGCCGCAAGACTGCTGGGGGTTTTTGTTATTTTTGTCTAATCAAACATTCTCAATATAGATCAATGCCTCTTTCGAGAATCATAATTGCATGTCAATTCTCATTATAGTTAATCATGAAGACAAATTACTCTCATTGTCCAAGTGCTCCTAGACTGCTTAACTTTGCTTGTGGATCTCTTTTATTGTCTTCAATATCTATTTCACGAATATCACATATCATTTATCTGTTTGTTCAGTGTATATTCATAATGCTATTGCAAATGTCATTCAGTCGATTGCAGCTGCAATTTTTCCCCCTCGTTTCGTGAGTGTTCCAGCCATACATAATTTTAGCTTTCTAAAGATGCCTATTGGTAGGTTTTGTGATGAAAAATGTGACTTATCTCATTATTGTTTTAGTGAAATAATTTTTTAATCTTTGATTCCGTATAGCATCATAGAATAATTATGTTTACCTGATTCCTCCATGGATGCATGAATTACTGATAGCGGGCATAAATGTCGCTATTTTAGTCCTGAATTATTAAGCTTTTTGAACGCTTCAATTGTGTTTTTATTGACGAAATCTAAAATATTTTGTTATTTGGTCTTTAAGAGCAAATTATGGATTTTTGGTGGAAAATGCCCTAAAATGAGTCATCCAAGCCCAAATTTCCTTGCATGGGTCAAGGGGAAGCTCAAGAAGTCAACCATTTAAAGATGATCCAAAAAGAAATTAAGGAAGGCCCAATTTCAAGCCCAATCCGCGCCAGCCTGGTCTGAAAACCGCACAACGTCGAGACGCTGTGAGGACAGCATCACGACGCTGTCCCATTTCTTGGCCAGCAAGTTGAGTGACGTCACAGCGTCGCGACGCTATCCTATTTCCGGGCCTATATAAGGCGCCCCTTGGTACCCATTTTTACCATCAATCATCATTCAATCCTTTCATTCCTTTCTTTCCAGCTTGGCTCCTTTGGAGCCTTCTCTCAAGGCTTTTTAGCCTTTTTGAGAGTTCTTAGTGGGAAATTTTTGGGGAGTTTTGGGGAGCACTCTAGGAGGCTCAAGGTGTGCTCGGAGGGACTCCAAGCGCCAACGACGGGGTCTTCGACGGTCATTTCCTTTCCTTTTATTTTGCTCATATTTATGCTTTCCATTGTATATTTTGTGAATATTTTAGCTATGTATAGCTAAACCCCAATTTGGGGTCTTGAAATGAAAATATATAGTTAAATGTTGTTATAATTGCCTATCTCTTGTCCTGTTTACTAATTATTTGTATGGATGCTTGTAATGCTGTATGCAATATGGCCAGTTGTATATTGATCCGATTCTTAATGGAAACTCGACGGAGAGAAATTAGGATAGATCATAATCCATGCAACTAGTTTAATTGCCCATCGTGACAACAGGATTAGTTGATTAAACTTAGATTTCTAAAATGAATCAGAGCGTAATTGGTGGAAGAGACTGTCGAGGTCTCTTATCAAATGAATTTATAATCCTCAACCTCTAAAGCTAACTTGTAGCAGTAGCGGCCGGGGTCGATCACAGGGAGTCTATGCAAACAAATATTTAATTCCTTAATTGTTTTAGGTAACCAAAAAGGGGGTTTTATATATATGGAAAGGAAATTAACAAGGAAAGAGAAAACAAATATGGAAAATAACAAAAGAGGAAAGTAAGAGAATTGGATTTAAGAAAGAAATCAATACCTTAGAGAGATCATGCAATCGGGATAGTCATGGTAAGTTCAATTCGATTAAATCATCAATTTCACTAATAAGTCAAAGCAAGTTTAAGCCCGGCGTATTCCGGCAACAAACCGAGAATCATGATCCACTATCACAAACATGCAAACGCTAAGTTTGATTCTAGTTTAAACTAATTAATTGGCCGATTAATTAACCTAAACCGCAATGGGATCTAGCCGAGTTAATTTACATGCAACGAGCAACAAACCACAATTACAATTAATTAAATCATTTAGTTCAAGGGACGCATGCGTATGAACATAACGTTAACCTATATGCTACTAAGATTAGCAAGTAAATTTAGAAAGGTCGCGGTCAAGGTTGTCAATCTTTCCTACCACAAACCAAATTTATAGAAAAAAAACTAAAATCACATAAACATGCTTTGATAATTCAAACAAGAAATTTCATTAAAAGAATATGAACTTACTTTTGACTTCCCGATTACATGAATGAAGAGCTTAGCCTCTCATGGAATAAGAGCAAGCTTGCTTCTTCATGGAATACATCAAAGAAAGCAATAAAAACTAAAACTACGAAGAATGGTGGAAAAGGGGGAGAGAGATGGACTACAAAATTGTAGTGAATTGTGTGTTGAGGGATGATTCTAAACCTATACCAAAGGCCTCTATTTATAGGGATTCTTAGCTTGGTCTTCAATTCGTGGTAGATTGGTGTTGAATTGGATCCTCAAACATGGAAAATTTCAGCCAAATTTGGAAAATTTCAATTCTGGAAAACTGCCTAGCGTCGAGACGCTAATACACAGCGTCGCGACGCTAGGTCTTCAGATATGGAATGAATCTCTCGGATTGACCTAGCGTCTCGACTCTAGGGGTGCAACGTCTCGACGCTGCAGCTTCATCTTCACGGCCAAGTTATTTCCTTATTTGAGCAGCGTCCCGACCCTTCAGCTGCAGCGTCTCGACGCTTCGACGACTCCAGGGGCAAAATGGTCATTTCACGCTCCGGTTTTGCTCGTTTAAGCCCCGAATCGCTTCCAAAACTCCGGTGAGGACCTATAGACATATTATCCTCATTTTAAAGCATTTTTCGCAAGGAATTCAACTAAGATAAGCAAATTGGGAGATTCTAAGTGTATAATAAATTGGACTTATCAGTAATAATTAACTCATTTTAATGGCGCTAAGGACACTTAGGTTGTTAAAATGGGTTAATTAGAATTAGGGGAAACCGACAGGAGATCCTATGTGACTAACGGAGATTTTAGGAGTATAATTAGTTGGGCAACGAGATAGGTTAATCGTAATAATTATTTAGCTATTAATTGATTTTGAAGACCCCACTTCCCATTTAAAAACTCTTTCTCCATATTTTTATTTCTTGATTGATCAGTTTAATTTCATTAATCGCTTTAATTTTTTAATTCGTTTTATTTCATGGTTTGGTCCCTAAATATTATTTCGCCCAAGTATTTTTAGTGTTCAAGGAATTTTTGCTTTGCTTAATTTTCGCTTCGCCTCCCTGTGGATTCGATACTCGGAATATTTCCGTTTTATATTGCTTGTGGCCCGTGCACTTGCGGTATAGCGGTGTGACGCCCAACAATTACCAACCTTAAAATACTAATTCTCACATTTGGTAGTTATCTTTTGGTGAATACTTTTCAACTCAATTTAATGTTGCAAATATCAAATCGCCAGTTGAACCTAAGTTTGTTGAGGCATTTGGTATGTGATTTTTGTTGTCCTTCCATTAATTCTCAAATTTAAAAGGGATAAAGTTTGCTAGATTTTCTCATTAAATTGCTCCTTCTAATTGAAACATTCCACTTTTAGAGCAGTAAAAATAAAAATCTAGCTAGTATTATGTTATCCTGGATTGGAATCTATGTTCTTTTGTTTAAGCTTTTTGTATACTCCACCACCAAACCCAGGAAAAGAGTGCCATAACAAGAATCGGAATACAACTGCTTACTATGCAAACAACAAACTGTCACTTTTGGAGAAGACATGTGATCTGATAAACAATTTTCATGTGTATCTTGATGTAGTTGTAAGTGTTGCAAGAAAAACTGATGGTCGACATTGGGCCAACTTGTTCTCTGCTACTAGAAGATCACCAGAGTACATGCTTTTAATACAAGATATATGCATGTTTAAACCGTAACACAAAATCTCATGATTAGGTGATGGGATATTTTTATTGGCATTTACTAATGATTTTGGTACCTAGAACCTGTGTCGTAATTTCTTATTTTCTTTTTTTTTTTTTTTGAGAAAAATTTCTTATTTTCTTTGCTACTTAGATGAACCTGCTCAACTAGATTTTCTTTGTACCCTACATTTTTGGATGCCTAGCCTTTAGCTAATACCTTTTTTAGACATAATTCATTAACTTATAATTTTATAGATTTGTAAGTATTGTGGCAAGTTGCTCTTTTATCTCCTCATGACTCAAATTTGTCAAAGGAACTCAGTTTGATTTAGGGTACCCATGGATTGGAAGCTTAAAGTTCGGAGATTATAGTTACGCACAAGAGGTATTGAAAAAACAGCCAAGCTAGCATTGGTCTATGAACTTGAAAAAAAAAATCCAAAAGAGGTAAAATTGTATGGTTTAACGATTCTGTCATTTGATGGTTGTGTGAACTGTTTCTTCATAGGCCATTGTATTTTGTGAATGGTTAGGGTAAGATATGATATGATCATGTCATTAAATTGCAATCGTATTTGTGAATGGTTAAATTAAGAAGGTTTTAGTTAACAAAATCCTTGGCCTTTATATGATCATGTCCTTGCGCTTTGTGATTTTTAATTTTTTCCACGCCTTAATGTTTAGATCATTTTCTTGCTTCCTATTGTGCATAGTTTAATAAATTGAGATTGATAGAACATGGATAGTTAAGGCCCCGTTTGATAACCATTTCGTTTTTGGTTTTTGGTTTTTGAAAATTAAGCTTATACACACCTACTTTCACTTATAGGTTTCTTTATTTTAGTATCAACCTTCTTCATTGTTTTCAAAAACCAAGTACAATTTTGAAAACAAAAAAAAGTAGTTTTCAAAAACTTGTTTTTGTTTTTAGAATTTGGCTAGGAATTCAAATGGATCCTTAACAAAGATGAAAGCCATGGTAGTGAATTTAGGAGAAAAGAAGCATAATTTTCAAAAACCAAAAACAAAAAACGAAATGGTTATCAAACGGGGCCTAAAGGATCTATTATGGTTGTGTTTAAATTGTATTTGATGCGAGGCCTGACTCGCTTTGTTTTGTGGAAGTTCGGAGTCTGTTTGTTGACCTGAAGTTTTGTGGAAGTTTGTAGTTGAGCAGTTTTGAATATAGAAGTGTGTTCTCTTGTTTAACAAGTGTTAAGAAAATTTGGGATTGGTTTAATTTCATTTATGATTAGTTAATAATATAAATGTTATATTAATAAAATGAAAATGAGCCAAGCATGTAGCATGAAACTTCCTTAGCTTGTTTATAATGGTTATATTCAAACAAAGCTAGTTATGGATTTTTCGTTCGTTATAAACCGAGATAGACTTAAAATCTATAACAAGATAAATGCATGCTCACTTAGGTTAACGAACCTCCAAATCAATCAACTTGCATAGATTAGGTCGATATCTTGTAAAGCTAAGGTTACAAGAGAACTCACCCGGTAAGATGTTGTCTAAGGCTGGAGGTATTTAAGTTGACGGTTTATGAAACACCTCCTACCTGGGCATCGAATCGGTACTTGAGTTAGGTTAACCCAAGTTTTATGAGCATGTGTGAGCGATGTGAGGTTTTAAAGAGTTGTCACCTAGACATCGTAGTATAAAGAATACACACCTAGACATAGGATGTTTTTAAATGGTGCTTTATATATAACTTGAATGTTTGATTGTTATATGCTTTAAATCACCATTAGAAAGCTTGTTATAGGGCTAATTCATTAGAATTTATAAGAGTTATAAAAGTTAATGAATAGAAACCGTAAAACCTATAACAAAGAGTTGCATGCTAACATAGGATCTTAGGATCATGACATAATTTTAAACGGTTTAAAATTAAATAGACCAAAGATCACCGTTTTTAATAGGATTAGAAAATGTCTTAGTATTTTGATAGATTTAAAATATGGTTAAGTAGAACATAAGGCCTTGGTTATAAGGGAACTCTCCTGGCAAATGGTCCGGAACCTGAGTTGAATTAACCATAGTCTTATTAGCATGCAATGTCACTAGGTAATTAAAAGAGTTTAATCCACCTAGACATTTAGTGTAAAGACCTTATTTAATAAGGCATAGACTTAGATAGATTCATTTAGCCGGAATTTACTTAAGTAAATAGACCCTAATCTTAAAATACTCAGTGGGAGGAAACGTCTAAAAAACAAGATGTCTCATATCAAGTTTTTTATTCCCACATATCTCCGCAAAGTTCACACTGTGAGAATCAGGCTCGGCCTCGTGTCACCCTGGAAGTGACCTCCCTTCGGAAGGTGTTTGCATGATTCAATACTAAGGTGAATGGAGAAAGTGTTTATAGTAAGTGGGAGCAGGAAGTGTGTCAACACATCCTTCGGTCTCCTCCATTGGTACGTTCTGAGATTTCATGCTCCGCTTGCATGTTGCCAATAGTGTGACCATCCCTTCGGAGGGCTTTGAGCATGGGGTAGCAGGGCGAACTCCGTAATGGATAGGGTTTCTTAGGTTTTGCCCCAACATTGTCTTTCTTGATCGTAGCTTGTTGGGGTGGACCTCTAGGATCTGAAAGATGGCGGGTCACACTTACAGGAAATTATTAAATTGTTAATAATTTCTTGACCAAACAACGGTAACTAAACACTAACAGAATATGAGTTATTCTGGTGTTAGAGTTTGGTTGAGAACGTCTCAATTCAGGGGAGGAGTAGCTGATCACCCCTCGGTGGCTGTTGCTCTAAACCTCTGAAGTATCGTTGCAAAAGATTTATGAAATATAGGGTGCTTAATTGCTTTTGCTAAATTGATTGGATATGTATAATGGGTTTAGTGCAACATTATTAATACAAATTATTTGTTTGTTTCAGCAATATGTTGAAAAACGTATGTGCTTTGTCTGACGTCAAATTAAACGGTTTAGAACATCGTACTAAGAATATGCGCTTAAACACTGAAAAAGTGGCAAACGATTTATTGGTCTTAAACGAGGAACGTCCTAGACCAAACTGCTTAGCTTATGAGAACGCTACTAAAGACTTACTATTCTTGGAAACGTGCTTAGTGGAGAACGATAGTTCTGCCTGGATACTTGATTCAGGGGCCACAAACCACGTTTGTTCTTCATTTAAAGGAATGAGTTCCTGGGAACAGCTTGGAGCTGGAGAAATGACTCTAAGAGTTGGAACTGGAGAAGTTGTCTCAGCTATAGCAGTAGAAAGCATAAAATTATTTTTCCAAGAAAACAAGTACATATTATTAGATAATGTGTACGTAGTTCCAAAGATTAAAAGAAATCTGATTTCTGTGTCTTGTTTGCTCGAACTAACTTATTCCATATCTTTCTCATTAAATGAAGTTTTCATTTCCAGAAAGGGAATTAATGTATGTTCAGCTATAATGGAAAATAATTTATATGTTCTAAGACCAATCGAGAGTATAGCAGTTAATAATACCGAAATGTTCAAAACTGCTACTACTCAAAGTAATAAAAGGCAAAGAGTTTCTCCTAAAGAGAATACCTATCTTTGGCTCCTGAGGTTAGGCCACATAAATCTCAATAGGATTGGGAGACTGGTCAAGAGTAGAATTCTAAGCGAGTTAGAAAACAACTCGTTACCTCCCTGTGAGTCATGCCTTGAGGGCAAGATGATAAAACGACCTTTTACTGGAAAAGGTTATAGGGTCAAAGAACCTCTACAGCTCATACATTCAGACCTCTGTGGTCCGATAAATGTTAAAGCACGAGGAGGGTATGAATACTTCATCAGTTTTATTGATGATTATTCTAGGTATGGATATCTTTACCTAATGCATCATAAGTCCGGAGTCTTTGAAAAGTTCAAGGAGTACAAGGCAGAAGTTGAGAACTTATTAGGTAAAACGATAAAAATGCTTCGATCTGATCGAGGTGGAGAGTATATGGATTTAGAATTCCAGGACTATTTGATAGAACACGAAATCACATCCCAACTCTCAGCACCTGGTACACCACAGCAAAACGGTGTATCGGAAAGGAGAAACAAAACCCTATTAGATATGGTTCATTCCATGATGAGCTATGCTCAATTGCCTAACTCGTTTTGGGGTCATGTAGTGCAGACTTCCGTTTATATTTTGAACAACATTCCATCCAAAAGTGTTTCTAAAACACCATTTAAGTTGTGGAGAGGGCGTAAAACTAGTTTACGTTACTTTAGAATTTGGGGATGTCCAGCACACGTGCTAGTGACTAACTCAAAGAAATTGGAACCCCGTTCAAAATTGTGCCTATTTGTAGGCTACCCCAAGGAAACGAGAGGTGGGTACTTCTTCGATCCACAAGAGAATAAGGTATTTTTATCCACAAACGCCACATTCTTAGAAGAAGACCACATTAGAAATCATAAGCCACGAAGCAAAATAGTGTTAAGCGAATTATCGAACAAAGCTACAGAAACATCAACAAGAGTTGTTGATGAAACTGGCACCTCGAGTCAATCACGTTCTTCTCAAGAAATAAGAGAACCTCGACGTAGTGGGAGGGTTGTTAGACAACCTGATTGCTATTTGGATTTAACTGAAACTCCAGTCGTCATACCTGATGACGGGATCGAGGATCCATTAACCTTTAAACAAGCAATGGATGACGTTGACAAGAACGAATGGATTAAAGCCATAGACTTGGAAATCGAGTCCATGCATTTTAATTCAGTATGGGATCTTGTAGATCAACCTGAAGGGGTTAGACCCATAGGGTGTAAATGGTGTAGGGATAAAAGCCCTTTCGCAGCGGAAACGTACAGAACCTTAAATCAGTTTTAATTTGAACTAAAATACCAATACGTTGGAAAATTAAATCACAGCAATAAACAAAATTTAACATGTTGTAACAGTTTATAAAACATGCTATAATAAAAGGAAAAACCCTTAGATCTAATCTAATTAGGATCCTATTGATCCAAGATCAAGAAAACTATACCTTTGAAGACGTTCTTGACCCGTTTCACCAAATTCCCTTGGTTCTCCACCCAAAAACAGCAGCAAAAGACTCCTTTTCTTTGCTGGAAATTAATCACGAACACCACCAAAGGGTTGCACCGGTATTCTCTTGAAGGATATGCGATAGGTGCTTGTGGGAGTGTGATTTTCTAAGGGTTAGGAGTATTTTTCTTCTCTGTATGCTAGAGAGAATAATCACACAGAGAGTTCTTCAGCGAGAGAGAGGGAATTGCGTGTGAGGGCTTGAAGAATGGTAACCAACTCAACGAATGAGATTATACTAGGGAAGTGGTTATTCTACGGATAAAACTTCCCACTCCCTAAATAAACTCCCCTTCACACGTAAACCCTAAGTAAGTGGAAGACTTTATCAGTTCAATTAACTGATAAACAAAATTAATTAATAATTCAAAATCATTAACTAATCTTTAATAATATAATTAATTTAACAATTAAACTAACTAATTATTATAATTAATGTAAATCATATTTACATAACATTCCCACATAACCTAAAGTTTTAATCTAATTCAATTAAATCAAATTTAATTGAACTGAATTAAAACGATAATTAATTAATTCTCCAATTAATTAATATCATAATTAAATATCTCATATTTAATTATATTTCTCTCAAAAATAAACTATAGTATTAATGTACATCTAATGTGCATTAATTATAACCTATAGTTTTTAAAATATAAATCAAATTCATATTTTATCTTAATATTCTAACACCTTCGAATATTCAATTCTCCCTTAGAAATTTACCTCAACGCCCTTTTAGAGCTACCGATGGGACCTAATGGACCTACAGATCAGAAGCTCCAACGATGTGAGATTAATTGGCTAAACTCATTAACCAAATTAATCAATATTCGTTAACTGTGGTTCACTCCACTATAGAACCACAGCTGCACTCTTCTCACTGCAGATATATTTCTGTGTCCACGGATATCGACCATCAACAGCAATTTAGCCCTTCACGTGTATTCGTACCCCAAGTAGGTCAAATTACCGTTTTACCCCTAGGCTACCTCTTCATCCTTAAGTACCAGTGCTCCTCTAATGAACAATTTGTTTGAGGTCCAACCAACAAACAGAAGTCCCTCTCGTGCCATATAGAGGGTAGGGCCCATTGTTCAAGACCCGGAGACACCACTTAAGGGAACACACCTCTACTTTCCCTAAAGTTGGGAAGGAGTGAATTCCATCTTGTAAGACTATGTTCCCAGCTCCCCACTCGGTCTTGTCCCCAAAATGGTAGGCTTATTGAGTCGGCGTATAGGCCACTCTCACCCGTACAAATCAAAGGACAATCCCTCATGGACAGGAGTCCATAATCCACTCAGGATTAAGGCCAAGTTGCCTAGGTCATCCTAGTGAAATAGAAACCGAACTAACTAACGGTGTTACAGTTGGTGGTTAACTATTTCACGGTCCGGTCTTTGTGCAAACTCATTGCACAGGATACCCCCACTCGCATGTCAACTACACGAACGCGTTGGATCATTACGTTTGTATCAAAATACAAAGCTGGTCGTATCTATAGTGTCACCAGGATAAGGTACCCAGCCTTATCCCTATACTACAGACCCTTTAGGCTAAAACTTGAACATCGATCCCCGTATGTCCCTACATACTAGTTCAAGCCTCATTCTATTAGCCTTGGATGTTTAGTTTATTGGATTAGGGTTAATAAGACAAGATATAATACAAACATTGAATAATACATCACTTTTATTAATGTTCGGTCAAATGTACATTTACTATCTATGAGTTTTAGGGCATAAAACCCAACAAACTCCCACTTGAACTAAAACTCAAGTTAATGGGAAAGTATATACAAAATAATCCAAAGCTGGAAATGGTAAATGTATGTTGTACATTACATGAGAAGTAAATATACAAAATACAATAAACTAGGGCATCATTACTACACCCATTACACATCTCCCACTTGCCCTAGATTACGCTATATACATGTCTCGCGGACCTAGACTTTCTAGATGACCCTCGAACACTTTAGCCGAGAGGGCCTTCGTAAACGGATCAGCAATGTTGTGCTCTGAAGCGATCTTGGTCACGACCACATCTCCTCTTTGCACAATCTCTCGAATCAGATGATACTTCCTCTCTATGTGTTTACCTCGTTTGTGGCTGCGAGGTTCCTTTGAATTGGCTACAGCCCCACTGTTGTCACAGTATAGAGTAATGGGAAAGTTCATGTTTGGAACAACTTCCAAATCAGTCAAGAACTTCCTTAGCCAAACAGCTTCCTTAGCTGCTTCACAAGCTGCTACATACTCAGCCTCCATGGTGGAGTCAGCTATGCATCCTTGCTTTATACTTCTCCAAACTATAGCTCCCCCGTTAAGGGTGAACACTGACCCTGACGTGGATTTCCTAGAATCCTTGTCAGTCTGGAAGTCAGAGTCGGTGTATCCAGTGAGAACTAACTCTTTAGCCCCAAACACCAGCATGTAGTCCCTCGTTCTCCTAAGATACTTGAGGATTCCTTTAACGGCGGTCCAGTGGTCTAACCCTGGATTTGACTGATATCTGCTGACAATCCCTACAGCATAACAGATGTCAGGCCTCGTGCAGAGCATAGCATACATTAAGCTACCCACTGCAGAGGCGTAGGGAATCCGTCTCATATCCTCAACCTCTTGAGGTGTCTTAGGAGACTGTTCCTTAGACAGGTGAACCCCAAGCCTAAAGGCAACAAGCCCTTCTTGGAGTTCTGCATCGAATATCGGGCCAACATCTTGTCGATATACGTTGCTTGAGACAGGGCTAGCGATTTGTTCCTTCGATCCCGAATAATCTGGATGCCACGAACATATTGGGCCTCACCCAAATCTTTCATCTGGAATTGGGCCGCTAGCCATTCTTTTAAGCCAGACAGATATCCTACATCATTCCCAATGAGTAGGATGTCGTCAACGTAAAGTACATGGAAAGCTACTTTATTCTTGTTGATTTTCTTGTATACACAAGGTTCATCAACATTTTGGTCAAAGCCAAAAGACTTGATTGAAGGTGTACATATTACACATGCGGAAGCAATTGAAGATCGAAAGCACTTAAGACATTCAATTTTACTCCTAAAGCATGCATGTTCTAGAAAAGACAGAATAGAGAGTTTAGAAAACACCAACCTTTGTAGCTCACTTATGTTGAACTCCTTGTGGTGTTTGCCTCTCCTATGCTCCTTGGACAACCTCTAGAGTCTTCCCTACTATACTCCGGGCCAAGAACGACTTGTGGGAGTCTATATAAGATAGGGAATGGGAAGGGAATGCTTGAAGCATCAAGCAATGGAGAAGAATGAGAGATGAGAGAACTTTGAGTCCAAATTCCAGCAGCATAACATTAAGGAAAATGGCTCTCCTATGTTTGAATCTGATTCAAACTCCTTTTAAAGACATTCTCCATGCAAAGCCAAGCCTCAAGACACAAGACACATGGTGTATTTGCAAGCTCAAGTGGATTCTAGGTGTACATCTCACAAGACATGCAACAATGCATGAGTGAGTTGTCTTTCCACTTTGAATGATCATGCATTAAATGGATTTCCAACTAAATCTACTAAATTCAAATTGAAATCAAATTTCAAGCTTGCAAATTATCCCCAATTTCAATTCTAAATTGAAATTGATTGCTTGGTAATTAATTTGAAAATTTTCAAATTAATTTTGATATGATTAATCTAATTAATCTTTGTTATCTTGTGCAATTCCATATATATGATTCCTAATACATATATATAGTATTCAAAACACTTTTAAATACTTCATCTCTCATTTTCTAATTTAATTCATAATTAAATTATTGTGTCAAACACAATTTATGATAATACCCTTTTTTTTTCCGATTTTGAACGATTCAAAGCTTCCTATCTTTTGTTCTAGGCTTAATTCCGATATGAGCTAGTAGGGGGACCTAATGGACCTATAGATCATGGGCTCCAACGATTCGAGGCTAACCGACTAATCTCATTATCCAAGCTAGCCAACATTCGTTAACTACCGGGGCACTCCACTATAGCCCGATAGTTGCACTCCCCTCACTATAGATATATTTCTGTCCACTTGATTTAACCATGATTAGATTTGATAGCAGTATCAAATCTAATATTCCAAGATCTGGAGGCCTGTTTCAACCCATAAATGGATCGATTCAGTATACAAACCTTTTGTTCCTGACCTTGGGTTATGAACCCTTCGGGCTGAGACATAAAAATACTCTCTTCAAGATTGCCATTCAGAAAAGCAGTCTTGACATCCATTTGCCATATTTCATAGTCATAAAATGTGGCAATGGATAAGAGAATTCTTATGGACTTAAGCATAGCAACTGGAGAAAAAGTTTCTTCATAGTCCACCCCTTCTCTTTGGGTATAACCCTTTGCTACAAGTCTTGCCTTGAAAGTCTGTATTTTGCCAGCAGCATCTCTTTTCCTCTTATAGATCCATTTACACCCAATGGGTTTAACCCTTTCAGGTGGATCTACAAGTTCACAAACTTGATTAAAGTACATAGACTCCATCTCAAGGTCCATGGCTTTGGCCCATTCGTCTTTATCTACGTCATTCATTGCCTGACGATAAGACAATGGATTTTCTACGCCGTCATCAGGTATGACTACTTGTGTTTCCGTTAAACCCAAGTAGCGGTTAGGTTGGATTACAACCCTCCCACTACGTCGAAGAGGACTAGATTGACGAGAAGAACTGGCTTCTCCAACAACTCTTGTTGAAGGACCTGGTTCATCAACAACCCTTGTTGATCCTTCTGTAGCTTCTCCTAATACTAACTTACTTCGTGGTTTATGATCTCTAATGTGGTCTTCGTCCAAGAAAGTTGCATTTGTCGATACAAATATTTTATTTTCTTGAGGGTCGTAGAAAAGACCACCTCTCGTTTCTTTTGGGTATCCAACAAATTGGCATATTCTTGTACGTGGTTCCAATTTCTTAGGATTTGTCACTAGCACGTGTGCAGGACAACCCCATATACGGAAGTAACGTAAACTAGGTTTACGCCCCTTCCATAACTCAAAAGGAGTTTCAGAAACACTCTTTGAGGGAACGTTGTTAAGAATATGTACTGCAGTCTCTACTGCATACCCCCAAAACGAGCTAGGCAACTGAGCATAGCTCATCGTAGAACGAACCATGTCTAACAGGGTTCTATTTCTCCTTTCAGATACACCATTCTGCTGAGGTGTACCAGGTGCTGAGAGTTGGGATTGGATTCCATGTTCTATCATATAGTCCTGGAATCTTTGATCCAGATACTCTCCACCTCGATCTGATCGAAGTGTTTTAATCGTTTTACCTAACAGGTTTTCAACCTCAGTCTTAAACTCTTTAAACTTTTCAAGAGCTTCGGACTTATGGTCCATTAGGTATAAGTAACCGTATCGAGAATAATCATCTATGAAAGAGATGAAATATTCATAACCACCTCGAGCCTTTACATTCATTGGACCAGAAAGATCCGAATGTATTAGTTCAAGTGGTTCTTTGGCCCTGTAACCTTTTCCAGTAAAAGGCCTCTTGGTCATTTTACCCTCGAGACACGATTCACAGGGTGGTAAAGATGTATCTTCTAAATCAGTTAGAAGTCCATTTTTAACCAAACGATCGATCCGATCGATGTTAATATGACCAAGACGAAGATGCCAAAGATACGTGTTGTTACTTAAAGGAGAAATCTTTTGCCTTTTGTTTTGAGTTTCGGCCGTTTTAAACATTTCATGACTTAAAATAGCCTTAGCATCGGTAGGTCTTAACACAAATAAATTATTTTTACGCTTAGCTGAACAAATATAAATTCCATTCCGAGAAATTAAAGCTTCATTAAGCATGAATGAAATTGAATAACATTGTTCAAGTAAAGCTGAAACAGAAATAAGGTTCCTTTTAATTCTAGGAACCAAGTACAAGTTCTCTAAAATCAAATACTTATTTCTAAAAAATAATTTTGCAGCTCCCACTGCACGAGCTGAAACGACCTCTCCTGTTCCAACCTTGAGAGTCATTTCGCCATCAGCCAGCTGCTGGAAATCATTTCCCTAAAAAGATGAGCAAACATGATTAGTGGCTCCCGAATCTAATATCTAGGCAAACTCATCATGTTCTACAAGACAGGTTTCTAAAACCAGTAAATCAAATTTACCTTCTTTCTCTCTCTTCTTCTCAACGAGGTAACGGGGACAGTTGCGCTTCCAGTGACCATCCACATTGCAGTGGAAGCATCTTCCTTTGTCGGCCACGACCTTGGCCTTACCCTTACCTTGCACAGCTTGTGCATGAGCCTTCCCCTTGTCTCCCTTCCTCTTCTGTATTTGCTTCGATGAAGAAGCTTGAGGTACAGATTTTGTCCCTGAGGATGAACCCTTCAGGAACTTTTTCTTGGAATGGGCCACATTGGCCTCTCCTTTCACTACGTTTTTGCCCTTGCTTTTCAGCATGGACTCATAAATCTGTAACTCCGAGAGGAGGGTAGTCAGGTTGAACTGAATTTTGTTCATACTCGCATTCGTCCTGAATTGCATATAGCTTGCAGGAAGCGAGTGAAGGATGAACGCAACCTAACTACGCTCGCAGACTACCCCGCCATTTGCCTCAACAATATTAAATTGGTTTATCATATCCAGGACATGCTCCCGGACAGATTGACCTTCTTGCATCTTGGCGTTGAAGACGTTCTTCAAGGCATCGTGGTGGAGCTGATAGGACGGTAGTCCAAACATCTCCTGCAGGGAATTCATAATCTCCCTGGCCGTTGCCACGTTCTCGTAACGCTTGGCCAAGACTTCAGATAAGCTGACCAATATATAGACTTTGACCTTTTTATTGGCCTTCGTCCAGCGTTCATGGGCATCCTTTACTGCCTGAGTGGTAGTGCGAGGGGGAACGGGAGGACATTCCTCCGTTAAGACGAACCTCAGATCCCCTACCACGAGTATGGTATTTAGATTCGATTTCCAAGTTGGAAAATTCTCGCCCGTTAGTCTTTCGTTTTTAAGCAAGGAAATAATGGAGGAAGACATTGCTGAAAAAACAAACAATTGACTGTATTAGTTATCTTTGCCTTAACCCATCACACAAGCAACACAAACAATTGCATTCATCCAATCAATTTTGCAAACAAACAATCAAAGAACCCTAATAAAACTATTGATTGTGTTATGCAACGATGCTTTAGAGGTTTAGAAGAACAGCCACCGAAGGGTGATCAGTTGTTCCTCCTCTAAAATGAGACTCTTCTCAGTTAATCTCTAATCCCAGAATAACTCATATTCCATTAGATTTTAACCACCGTTGTTCGGTCAAGGATTTGTTAACCAATTAACTCCTCCCCGTAAGTGTAACCCTCCCACTTTCAGATCTCAAAGGCACGGACCAATAGGCTACCGTTAGGAAAGACAACTGTTGGTAATTAGCCTCAGCGATCCTATCCTATTCAGGAGTTCACGGTGTTCCGAATCCTATGATCAGGCCCTCCGAAGGGATGGTTGCTCCAGGGCAACACGCAGGCGGATCATAGGAATCTCACGTTGTGACCTAGGGGTGGAGACCGAAGGATACGTTGACACGCGTCCCGCTCCCACTTACTATGGTTACTTTCCCCATTCACCTTGGTATTGACCCATGCAAACACTTTCCGAAGGAAGGCCACACTAAAACGACACGAAGCCGAGCATGGATCTCACAATGTGAACTGAAGGGAATAAAAGTCCCCACGCAGCGGAAGCGCATCGATTGGACCTTACGCCGTATATTAATTAACATTAAAATACCGTTACGAAAACTCAAACAAACTTTAAACACTCTTTAAAGTTGCTGGAAAATCAGTTTAAACATGCTTAAAAATAAATCTAAATTTATTTTCATGCTTTTCTAAAGAAAGAAGGAAGAACCGTTACAAACCTTCGTTGTAGACTTGACCATTCTTCGCCAACGACGCTCCACGAACGAAAACGCAGCAGCCTCCTTTTCTTGTGATCGCTGGAAATTTCTCCTTTGAATGACACAATAACCACAGAGGTTACACCGGTATGTCTCTACATCTAGGAGGCAAAAGACTTGTGGGAGTCTTTCTCTAAGAGGGAGGCTAGAGAGAATTCTAGGTCTTGTCTTTGAGAGTCTAAGAGCAAGAGCAAGAGTGTCAAGTATCCTGACCAATTAGGTCTAGTGTTCTATTTATAGAAGAGAGGCCATGAATAAAATATTCAATTAAATCAATCTTTTCCAAAATTGATTCAATCTTATTCCTTAATTAATCAATCATGATCAATCAATTCCATAATTGATTAATCTTTTCCACAAATGACTAATTACTTCCATAAGTGATTAGATCATTTCCATAAGTTATTAATCACTTCCTTAAGTGATTAATTATTTCCATAATTGATTAATTCCCGGTTAATGAATTCTTTAATTAATTAACCACCAATTAAATATCACATATTTAATTTCCGGCCTAGAATTAATTTGCCCAAACACATTTTAGGCCTTAAATTAATTCATTATTTTGAACTCTTTCAAACTTCCATAAATTTATATTTGAACTTCTTCAAATATTAAATTCTCTCATAGTAATATATCAATATATATTATATTTGTTTCCCTTAGTAAATTGAACATTTTCAATTTATTATTCAGTTGCCTCAAATTACTTTACGAGCTACCAGTGGGACCTAATGGACCTGCAGATCAGAAGCTCCAACGATGTGAGATTAATTGGTCAAACTCATTAACCACATTAATCAATATTCGTTAACTGTGTGTTCATTCCACTATAGACTCACAGTTGCACTCTTCTCACTGCAGACATATTTTCTGTGTCCACGGATATAGACCAATATCGACTAGTTAGTCCTTCACGAGTGTCCGTAACACCAGCTGGGTCAAATTACCGTTTTACCCCTGGGTTACCTCTATTTCCTTAAGTACCAATTCTCCTCTAATGAACAACCTGTTTGTGGTCCAACCATCAAACAGAAAACCCTCTCGTGCCATTGAGAGGGTAGGGCCCTTTGTTCAAGACTCGGAGTAACCACTTAAGGGAACACTCATCTGCTACCCTAAAGTCGGGAAGGAGTGAATTCCATCTTGTACGATTATGTTCCCAGCTCCCCATTCGGTCTTGTCCCCAAAGTGGTAGGCTTATTGAGTCGGCGTATTGGCCACTCTCACCCATGCAAATCAAAGGACAATCTCTCATGAGCAGGAGTCCATAATCAACTCAGGATTAAGACTAAGTTGTCTAGGTCGTCCTAGTGAAATAGAAAACCAACTAGTTAACGGTGTTATAACCAGTGGTTACTATTTCGCGGTCCGGTCTTATGCAAACTCATTGCATAGGATACCCCCACTCGCATGTCTCCTACACGAACGCGTTGGATCGCAGCGTTTGTATCAAATACAAAGTGGGCCGTATCCATAGTGTCACCAGGATAAGGCACCCTGTCTTATCCCTATACTATAGACCCTTTAGGCTGTTTCTTGAACAATGATCCCATATGTCGCTACATATAGTTCAAGACTCATATTACAGCCTTGGATGTCTAGTTTATTGGATTAGGGTTATTATTAGGCAAAGACAAATATAAAATAACTAATAACAATTAATAAAAAACATATCAATATTATTTCATTAATATCCGGTCAATGGTTACATTCACTATCTACGAGTTTTAGGGCATAAAACCCAACAGTGAACATACAGGGAGGTAGGAGCAAAACTCAATTTAAATTAAGTTTTGTAATTTTCCTCCCACTAAAGTAACCTATGGGTATTTTAGGGTTTAATCACCTTAGATAAATCCGGCTAAGTCATTTATCTAAGTCTAGTCCTATTATAACTATTATAATAAGACCTAATGTCTAGGTGTATTAAACATATTTAATTAACCTAGCGACATTATTCTAACATTAACCTGTGATTAATTCAACTCCGGTGATCCAGATCAGTTCCCAGGTAGGAGGTGTTCCGTATACCGTCAACTTAAATACCTCCAATCCTTAGACAGAACTTCACTGGTAGAGTTCCCTTATAATCTCTGGAATGTTTGTCCTACTTAGTTCATTAAAACTATTTTAAAACTAAGTAAGAATTTCTAATCCTATTAGAAAATGATCTTAGGTCTAATTAATTTTAACTCATTTAAAATTAATTCATTTTAACCTAAGATCCTATGTGAGCATGCATATCTTGATTATAGATTGACAGTTTCTAATCATAAATTTTAAACTATTTCAAAATTTTAATGATTAGACCTATAATCATGCATACTATAGTTTTAAAAACAATTAACAATCATATTCTAGTTAATGAAATTAAAACTATATACTAGCATTGCATGAATTTAATATAACTTTTAAATTAAACTATGGATGTATCATGCTCAATGCAACTTGATTTCCATTTTTAATAAATTAACAATTAATTATAGCCAAAAATGGAAAATCATTGTAGCATGCTGCAAACAATTCATTTTAAATATAACTCTTATATTAAAACTATGTAATTGCATGCATCATGCTATCCCATTTTCATGATTTTAATATAACTCAACTATATATTAAAAAACTCATGAAAATCAATCCATGCATTTCAATCATATATTATAATCTAATTATAACATACATAAATGCATGAGCATGCTTTATAACCTAAGGTGGGATTTCTATAATTATATGACATCCATAAAGCATATAAAACAGCATATGAACCGATTAATTGGCCCCTAGGATAAAATTAAAGCATAAAATTACACTAATTTTACAAAATTCTATAATAGAAGTCTTCAGCCGCTCAGAACCGGACCAAAAAGTGCTTGAACCAGCCCAAAAACGTGTGAACCAGGTCAAAAAATGCCAAACCGGTCCGAAAAAATTATGAACCAGCGCCAGAAAATCGCGAACCGCTCAACTCCTTCGGCCTGGTCAACGAACCGTCCGAACCAGACGTGAACCGCACGCAACCAACTGAGCCAGTCAACGAACCGGTCAACGTAAGGCTAAACCGCGCCTCTGTACAAACCGAACCGCTGACGTCATGGACCGCGCGCACTGACCCCTTGAACTGCGCCTCGCTGACGTCAGCATGGCGAATGCTGACGTCAGCCCTACCTGACGCACGTGTTTTTCCGTCTGATTTTTCGATTTTTTTTTCCCGATTTTCTGGAAAAAAACCTGCACTGTTCCAGCCGCAATCCTTCGCCGTTTTCCGCCGTTTTTGGCCAAATTTGGTCCCGATCTTCATCGTTCTTGAGCCTAAACTAGACTTGGACTTACAGAGACTCGATTTACAATTTTAATTGCCCAAAAACGCAGGGGCCTTTACATTTGATCGCATAAAAAAAATTGTAAATCTAAGGCCAATTAACCTCCAATTCACAGCAAATTAACATTCATAATGCAATTAAATCCCACCTAAAACCAACGAAAATTTTAATTCACAAATTAAAATACAGAGAAGGCTCTGATACCAATTGTAGGGATAAAAGCCCTTTCGCAGCGGAAACGTACAGAACCTTAACTCAGTTTTAATTTGAACTAAAATACCAATACGTTGGAAAATTAAATCACAGCAATAAACAAAATTTAACATGTTGTAACAGTTTATAAAACATGCTATAATAAAAGGAAAAACCCTTAGATCTAATCTAATTAGGATCCTATTGATCCAAGATCAAGAACACTATACCTTTGAAGACGTTCTTGACCCGTTTCACCAAATTCCCTTGGTTCTCCACCCAAAAACAGCAGCAAAAGACTCCTTTTCTTTGCTGGAAATTAATCACGAACACCACAAAAGGGTTGCACCGGTATTCTCTTGAAGGATATGCGATAGGTGCTTGTGGGAGCGTGATTTTCTAAGGGTTAGGAGTATTTTTCTTCTCTGTATGCTAGAGAGAATAATCACACAGAGAGTTCTTCAACGAGAGAGAGGGAATTGCATGTGAGGGCTTGAAGAATGGTAACCAACTAAACGAATGAGATTATACTGGGGAAGTGGTTATTCTACGGATAAAACTTCTCACTCCCTAAATAAACTCCCCTTCACACGTAAACCCTAAGTAAGTGGAAGACTTTATCAGTTCAATTAACTGATAAACAAAATTAATTAATAATTCAAAATCATTAACTAATCTTTAATAATATAATTAATTTAACAATTAAACTAACTAATTATTATAATTAATGTAAATCATATTTACATAACATTCCCACATAACCTAAAGTTTTAATCTAATTCAATTAAATCAAATTTAATTGAACTGAATTAAAACGATAATTAATTAATTCTCCAATTAATTAATATCATAATTAAATATCTCATATTTAATTATATTTCTCTAAAAAAAAACTATAGTATTAATGTACATCTAATGTGCATTAATTATAACCTATAGTTTTTAAAATATAAATCAAATTCATATTTTATCTTAATATTCGAACACCTTCGAATATTCAATTCTCCCTTAGAAATTTACCTCAATGCCCTTATAGAGCTACCGGTGGGACCTAATGGACCTACAGATCAGAAGCTCCAACGATGTGAGATTAATTGGCTAAACTCATTAACCAAATTAATCAATATTCGTTAATTGTGGTTCACTCCACTATAGAACCACAGCTGCACTCTTCTCACTGCAGATATATTTCTGTGTCCACGGATATCGACCATATATAGCAAGTTAGCCCTTCACGTGTGTTCGTACCCCAGCTAGGTCAAATTACCGTTTTACCCCTAGGCTACCTCTTCATCCTTAAGTACCAGTGCTCCTCTAATGAACAACATGTTTGAGGTCCAACCAACAAACAGAAGTCCCTCTCGTGCCATATAGAGGGTAGGGCCCATTGTTCAAGACCCGGAGACACCACTTAAGGGAACACACCTCTACTTGCCCTAAAGTTGGGAAGGAGTGAATTCCATCTTGTAAGACTACGTTCCCAGCTCCGCACTCGGTCTTGTCCCCAAAATGGTAGGCTTATTGAGTCGGCGTATAGGCCACTCTCACCCGTACAAATCAAAGGACAATCCCTCATGGACAGGAGTCCATAATCCACTCAGGATTAAGGCCAAGTTGCCTAGGTCATCCTAGTGAAATAGAAACCGAACTAACTAACAAGTTACAGTTAGTGGTTAACTATTTCGCGGTCTGGTCTTTGTGCAAACTCATTGCACAGGATACCCCCACTCGCATGTCAACTACACGAACGTGTTGGATCATTACGTTTGTATCAAAATACAAAGCGGGCCGTATCCATAGTGTCACCAGGATAAGGTACCCAGCCTTTGAAGGTGTACATATTACACATGCGGAAGCAATTGAAGATCGAAAGCACTTAAGACATTCAATTTTACTCCTAAAGCATGCATGTTCTAGGAAAGACAGAATAGAGAGTTAGAAAACACCAACCTTTGTAGCTCACTTATGTTGAACTCCTTGTGGTGTTTGCCTCTCCTATGCTCCTTGGACAACCTCTAGAGTCTTCCCTACTATACTCCGGGCCAAGAACGACTTGTGGGAGTCTATATAAGATAGGGAATGGGAAGGGAATGCTTGAAGCATCAAGCAATGGAGAAGAATGAGAAATGAGAGAACTTTGAGTCCAAATTCCAGCAGCATAACATTAAGGAAAATGGCTCTCCTATGTTTGAATCTGATTCAAACTCCTTTTAAAGACATTCTCCATGCAAAGCCAAGCCTCAAGACACAAGACACATGGTGTATTTGCAAGCTCAAGTGGATTCTAGGTGTACATCTCACAAGACATGCAACAATGCATGAGTGAGTTGTCTTTCCACTTTGAATGATCATGCATTAAATGGATTTCCAACTAAATCCACTAAATTCAAATTGAAATCAAATTTCAAGCTTGCAAATTATCCCCAATTTCAATTCTAAATTGAAATTGATTGCTTGGTAATTAATTTGAAAATTTTCAAATTAATTTTGATATGATTAATCTAATTAATCTTTGTTATCTTGTGCAATTCCATATATATGATTCCTAATACATATATATAGTATTCAAAACACTTTTAAATACTTCATCTCTCATTTTCTAATTTAATTCATAATTAAATTATTGTGTCAAACACAATTTATGATAATACCCTTTTTTTTTCCGATTTTGAACGATTCAAAGCTTCCTATCTTTTGTTCTAGGCTTAATTCCGATATGAGCTAGTAGGGGAACCTAATGGACCTATAGATCATGGGCTCCAACGATTCGAGGCTAACCGACTAATCTCATTATCCAAGCTAGCCAACATTCGTTAACTACCGGGGCACTCCACTATAGCCCGATAGTTGCATTCCCCTCACTATAGATATATTTCTGTCCACTTGATTTAACCATGATTAGTAAGTCGATCCTTCACAGGTTGTTCGTAGCTATAGCTAGGTCAATAAGCCGTTTTACCCCTATAGTACTTCTAGTTCCTTAAGTCCCACTGATCCTCTAATGAACAATTGGTTTATGGTCCAACCAATAAACCGAGTCCCTCTCGGGCCAATGAGAGGGCGGGATCCCTTTGTTCAAGCCCCGGAGTCAGCACTTAAGGGAACAACCTCTCTACTATCCCTAATTCGGGTAGGAGTGAATTCCTTCTTGCACGACTATGTCCCCAGCTATCTACCCGTTCCTATCCCTGAAATGGGAGGCTTATTGAGTCGGCGATACTGAGCCACTCTCACCTATGCAGATCTAAGGATAAGCCCGAATAAACAGGAGTTCATAGTTAGCTCAGGATTAAGATCGAGTTACCTAGGTCATCACATGAAATAGTCAGTCTCGTCAGTAAACGGTGTTATAAAGCGAGAGTGACTTATTTCTTGGTCCTGGTCTTATGCAAACTCATTGCATAGGACGCCCCCACTCGCATGTCTCTACATGGACGATTTAGGATCACATCGTCTATACCATCTATAAAGTGGGCCGCGTCTCATAGTGTCCCCAGAATAAGGTACCCAACCCTATTCCTATACTATAGACCGTTTTGGCTATTACTCAAGCTTGATCCACTTTTATGTCTCTACATAAAGCTCAAGAGTTCATCCTATAGCCATGGATCTTAGTTTATTGGATTTGGGTAATTATATGTGCAATTTACTTTATTCAGTAATAACTTTACTGAATTAATCTCGATAACGCCTTTATCGAATAAGTATAAAATTCGTTTATCATTCACTATCTACGAGTTTTAGGACACCTATCCCAACAATCTCCCACTTGAACTAAAACTCTTAGTTTAGTGGGATGTACTATAATCTATAACAACAGTGGGTGAATAAATACTTGTATTAATAACAGAGTAAAAATACAATAAACTAGGGCATCTAAATACCCAGTATGCAAAGGTATCAAAATACCGGTTACAAATCTCCCACTTGACCTAGATTATTTCTCGTACATATCTCGCAGACCTAGACCTTCTAGATGACTCTCGAACACTTTAGCCGTGAGAGCCTTTGTGAATGGATCAGCAATGTTGTGCTCCGATGCTATCTTCGTGACGATCACGTCTCCTCGGTGCACAATCTCCCTAATGAGATGGTATTTCCTTTCGATGTGCTTGCCTCTCTTCTGGCTGCGAGGTTCCTTTGAGTTTGCAACTGCGCCACTATTATCACAATACAAGGTGATAGGCAGATGCATATTCGGAATGACTTCCAAGTCAGTTAGGAACTTCCTAAGCCATACTGCCTCTTTTGCTGCTTCACAAGCGGCTACATATTCGGCCTCCATGGTCGAGTCTGCAATGCATCCTTGCTTGATGCTACGCCATACTATTGCTCCTCCATTTAGAGTGAATACTGACCCCGATGTAGATTTCCTCGAATCTTTATCGGTTTGAAAATCAGAATCAGTGTATCCTGTAAGAATCAAATCCTTCGAACCATACACGAGCATATAGTCCCTCGTTCTCCTTAGATACTTGAGGATATTTTTAACGGCTGTCCAGTGATCGAATCCTGGATTGGATTGATATCTACTGACAATCCCTACTGCATAACAAATGTCAGGCCTTGTACACAACATGGCATACATTAGGCTACCTACTGCAGAGGCATAGGGAAAACGTCTCATGTCCTCAACTTCTTGAGGTGTCTGAGGACACTGTTCCTTAGACAAGTTAATTCCGTGCCTGAAAGGTAATAGTCCTTTCTTGGAATTTTGCATTTTATATCTAACTAACAATTTGTCGATATAAGACGCTTGAGACAGGGCTAGCGTTTTGTTCTTTCGGTTTCGAACAATTTGGATCCCTAGAACAAATTGTGCCTCACCCAAATCTTTCATTTGGAATTGAGTTGCTAGCCATAGTTTAATGTCAGTTAGATAACCTACATCATTCCCGATGAGTAGGATATCATCTACATACAGTACTAAGAAAGCTACGGAGTTGTTAATGATCCTTTTGTAAACACAAGGCTCATCAACGTTTTGTTCAAAGCCATAAGATTTGATCGCAGTATCAAATCTCATATTCCAGGATCTAGATGCTTGTTTCAATCCATAAATGGATCGTTTAAGCTTGCAAACTTTTTTCTCTTGATCCTGAGCTATGAACCCCTCTGGCTGAGACATGTAGATACTTTCTTAAAGATTACCGTTCAGAAAGGCAGTCTTGACATCCATTTGCCATATTTCATAATCGTAAAACGTGGCAATGGACAAAAGTATCCGGATCGACTTTAACATGGCAACAAGGGAGAAGGTTTCTTCATAGTCAATCCCTTCCCGCTGGGTAAAACCCTTTGCCACAAGTCGTGCCTTAAAGGTCTGTACCTTTCCAGCAGCGTCTCGTTTTCTCTTGTAGATCCATTTACACCCTATAGGTCTAACCCCTTCAGGTTGATCTACAAGATCTCATACTGAATTAAAATGCATGGACTCGATTTCCAAGTCCATGGCTTTAATCCACTCGTTCTTGTCAACATCATCCATTGCCTGTTTAAAGGTTAATGGATCCTCGATTCCGTCATCAGGTATGACGACTGGAGTTTCAGTTAAACCCAAATAGCGATCAGGTTGTCTAACAACCCTCCCACTACGTCGAGGTTCTCTTATTTCTTGAGAAGGACGCGATTAACTCGAGGTGCCAGCATCATCAACAACTCTTGTTGATGTTTCTGTAGCTTCGTTTGATAGTTCACTTAAAACGACTTTACTTCGTGGCTTGTGATCTCTGAGGTGGTCTTCTTCTAGGAATGTAGCATTTGTCGATACAAGTACTTTATTTTCCTCTGGATCGAAGAAGTATCCACCTCTCGTTTCTTTGGGATAGCCTACAAATAGGCAAAATTTAGAACGAGGTTCTAATTTCTTTGGATTTGCTTCTAGCACGTATGCAGGGCATCCCCAAATTCTGAAATGTCGTAAACTAGCTTTACGTCCTTTCCAGAGCTCAAACGGTGTTTTAGAAACACTCTTTGAGGGAACTACGTTCAAAATATAAACTGCAGTCTCTACTGCATAACCCCAAAACGAGTTAGGCAACTGAGCATAACTCATCATCGAACGAACCATGTCCAACAAGGTTCTGTTTCTCCTTTCCGATACACCGTTTTGCTGAGGTGTACCAGGGGCTGAGAGTTGGGACGTAATTCCATGCTCTATCAAATAGTCTTGAAAACTTTAGTCCATGTACTCTCCACCTCGATCGGATCGAAGTGTTTTTATCGTCTTACCTAATAGGTTCTCAACCTCGGCCTTGTACTCTTTGAACTTTTTCAAAAGCCTCGGACTTATGATGCAACAGGTAGAGATAGCCATACCTCGAATAATCATCAATGAAACTGATGAAATATTCGTACCCTCCTCGAGCTCTAATGTTCATTGGTCCACAGAGGTCCGAATGAATGAGCTCTAGGGGCTCTTTGGCACGATAACCTTTTCCGGTAAAAGGTCGTTTTGTCATCTTGCCCTCAAGGCATGACTCACAAGGAGGCAACGAGTCGTCTTCTAACTTGTTTAGAAGTCCACTCTTGACCAATCTCCCAATCCTATTGAGGTTGATATGGCCTAACCTCAAGTGCCAGAGATAGGTATCTTGAGAAACTCTTCGCTTTTTTAGGTTGAGTCTCAGCGGTTTTAAACATCTCATGATTTAAAATAGCTTTAGACTCAATTGATCTCAAAACATACAATTTATTCTTCAAGTTTGCAGAGCAAACATCAATACCTCTTTTAGTTATGAACGCTTCATTAACAGAAAAAGAAATTGAGTAACCTTGTTCTAATAAACAAGATAAAGAAATCAAATTTCTTTTAATTTTCGGAACTATGTATACATTATCTAATATCATGTAACGTTCCTTGGTGAAGAATAATTTTACATCTCCCACTGCAATAGCCGAGATGACTTCTCCTGTTCCAACTTTAAGAGTCATCTCTCCAGCTATTAGCTGTTGCCAGGAACTCATTCCTTGAAATGAAGAACATACGTGATTAGTGGCACCTGAATCGAGTATCCAGGCAGAATCGTCGTTTTCCACTAAACACGTTTCCAAGACTAATAAATCGCATTTAGAGTCGTGGATCATGTTTTTCTTGGCTATGCAGTTAGTTTGAGGACATTCCTCAGTTGAGACCAAACCTAAATTCTTTGCCACGTGTTGAGCGTTTAAGCAAGTATTCTTAGTCGTATGTACTAAACCGTTTAATTTGGCATTTGACAAAGCACATACGTTTTTCGACATATTGCTGAAACAAACAAACTAATCTCTATTAGAAACAAGCACTAAACCCATTAATCACATTTATCTAATCAGATTTAGCAAAAGCAATCCTCGACCCATATATACAATTGATTTATTTGGAACGATACTTCAGGGGTTTAGAATAACCTCTACCGTAGGGCACTCAGCTACTCCTCCTCTGAATCGAGACAATCTCGGCCAAATAATATTCCCAGAATAACTCTTACTCCAATAGTTATTAGCTAACGTTAATTTGGTCAAGACCATCTTGTAAGTGTTACCCATCATTTTCAGATCGCAGAGGACGGCCCCAACAATGCCACCGTAGGGAAGAGCTAATGTTGGGAATGGCCCTAGGAAACCCTATCCATTTCTGGAGTTTGCGTTGTTCCGAATCCCATGCGCAAGCCCTCCATAGGGTGATCGCTCCCAGGGCGACTCGCAGGCAGTGCATAGGAATCTCACGGTGCAACCTAATGATGGAGACCGCAGGATACGTTTGACACGTTTCCTTCTCCCACTTACTATGAACACTTTCCCCATTCACCTTGATATTAACCCATGCAAACACCATCCGTAGGGGGACGCTCCCAGGGCGCCTCGAGGCCAAGCATGGATCTCACGGTGTGAACTCAAGGGGACGTGAGAGTAGAAACTTAATATGAATATTTCGTTTCTATACTTTTCCTCCCACTAAAGTGTTGTAAAGTTTTAGGGTCTTATTACTTAGGTAAATTCCGGCTAAATGAATCTATCTAAGTCTATGCCTTATTAAACAAGGTCTTTACACTAAATGTCTAGGTGATTAAACACTTTTAATAACCTAGTGACATTGCATGCTAGTAAGACTATGGTTAATTCAACTCAGGTTCCGAACCATTTGCCGGGAGAGTTCCCTTATAACCAAGGTCTTATGTCCTACTTACTCGAATTTTTAAAACTATTTTAAAAACCAAGTAAGACATATTTCTAATCCTATTAGAAAAGGCGATCTTAGGTCTACTTCATTTTAAACCATTTAAAGAATGACAAGATCCTAAGATCCTATGTTAGCATGCAACTCTTTGTTATAGATTTTACGGTTTCTATTCATCAACTTTTATAACTCTTATAACTTTTAATGAATAAACTCTATAACATGCTTTCTAATGGTGTTTTAAAGCATATAACAATCAATCATTCAAGTTATAAGAAAAGCACCCTTTAGAAACAACCTATGTCTAGGTTTGTATAACTCTTTATACTACGATGTCTATGTGATAACACTTTAAAACCTCACACCGCTCACGCATGCTCATAAAACTCGAGTTAACTTAACTCAAGAACCGACTCGATGCCCAGGTAGGAGGTGTTCCGTAAACCGTCAACTTAAATACCTCTAGCCTTAGACAGCATTTTGTCGGGTGAGTTCTCTCGTAACCGTTGTTTTACAAGATATCGACCTAAACTATGCAAGTTGATCGAATCGTTGAAGGTTCATTAACCTAAGTGAGCATGCACTTAATCTTGTTATAGATTTTAGATTTCTATCTCTTTTTATAACAATTATAAAAACAATCCATAACAAGCCTAATTTGAGAATAACACTTAGAATCAAACTAATGAAATTTCATGCTTCATGCTTGGTTAATTTTATCAATTAATAATTATAACTATTATAAGAATTAATCAATTTTAATTAACCATTCAAGCATGAATCTCCCTAAATTAATACAACTCTTATATTAATTAAACATGAAATTTCCCTCATGCATTTGAATTAATCAATAACACTTATTAAAATTAAACAAATGCATGAACATGCTTTCCTATGGTGGGGTTTTAAAACTATATGGCATGCTCATAATGCACATACATCCATTTAATTAAATCATACATTCACAATGCATAAAGTAATTAAATCAAGCTAAAATGGAATAGTTTGGCAATTTTTTTTAAAAAAAAACACAAGCAATTTCACTAATTATTACAATAATAATTAATAAATAAACTTGCAGCACGCCCGAGCTTCACGAACCATCCCGAACCGCTCATCCAAGCAATGAACCGGCCATGCAATGAGTGAAATGAGGCTGCAACAGACCGAGCCGGACCAAAAAGCAGCAGCTGAACCGGACCAAAATTCTGGAATAGAAGAAGAAAAAAAAATCTGCTGCTGGAATTAAAAAACAGCTTGCTGGAATTTTCATTTTCTGCTGCGTCTTCTCCAGTTTTTCTTCGATTTTACAGCCTATATGGACTCTAATGACTCTATAAAAATTACAGACTATAGTACACACATTAACGCTCTTACATATCCGAGCAATTACAATTTCATGAAGGTTTGAATGCTCAAAAAATTGCCAAACCAGAACACTTCCATTTTAGCACACAGAAAATTCAATTTCAAAATGGTACCCACCAAAGCAAAATTAAAACGAATTAAGTGCTCTAATCATGCTCTGATACCAATTGAAGGTGTACATATTACACATGCAGAAGCAATTGAAGATCGAAAGCACTTAAGACATTCAATTTTACTCCTAAAGCATGCATGTTCTAGAAAAGACAGAATAGAGAGTTTAGAAAACACCAACCTTTGTAGCTCACTTATGTTGAACTCCTTGTGGTGTTTGCCTCTCCTATGCTCCTTGGACAACCTCTAGAGTCTTCCCTACTATACTCCGGGCCAAGAACGACTTGTGGGAGTCTATATAAGATAGGGAATGGGAAGGGAATGGTTGAAGCATCAAGCAATGGAGAAGAATGAGAGATGAGAGAACTTTGAGTCCAAATTCCAGCAGCATAACATTAAGGAAAATGGCTCTCTTCCCTTTGAATCTGATTCAAGCTCCTTTTAAAGACATTCTCCATGCAAAGCCAAGCCTCAAGACACAAGACACATGGTGTATTTGCAAGTTCAAGTGGATTCTAGGTGTACATCTCACAAGACATGCAACAATGCATGAGTGAGTTGTCTTTCCACTTTGAATGTTCATGCATAAGTGGATTTCCAACTAAATCCACCAAATACAAATTGAAATCTAATTTCAAGCTTGCAATTTAATGTTCATTTCAATTCCAAATTGAATTTAACATTAGGTAATTGATTTTGAGGCATTACAAAATGATTTCTTATGATTAATCCAATTAATCATTCTAATCTTGTGCAATAAATCATATATGATTCCTAATACATATATATGGTATTCAAAACACTTTTAAATACTCCATCTCTCATTTTCTAATTTAATTCATAATTAAATTATTGTGTCAAACACAATTTACGATAATATCCTTTTTCCCGATTTTTGAACGATTCAAAGCTTCCTATCTTTTGTTCTAGGCTTAATTCCGATATGAGCTAGTAGGGGGACCTAATGGACCTATAGATCATGGGCTCCAACGATTTGAGGCTAACCGACTAATCTCATTATCCAAGCTAGCCAACATTCGTTAACTACTGGGGCACTCCACTATAGCCCGATAGTTGCATTCCCCTCACTATAGATATATTTCTGTCCACTTGATTTAACCATGATTAGTAAGTCGATCCTTCACAGGTTGTTCGTAGCTATAGCTAGGTCAAAAAACCCGTTTTACCCCTATAGTACTTCTAGTTCCTTAAGTCCCACTGATCCTCTAATGAACAATTGGTTTATGGTCCAACCAATAAACCGAGTCCCTCTCGGGCCAATGAGAGGGCGGGATCCCTTTGTTCAAGCCCCGGAGTCAGTACTTAAGGGAACAACCTCTCTACTATCCCTAATTCGGGTAGGAGTGAATTTCTTCTTGCACGACTATGTCCCCAGCTATCTACCCGTTCCTATCCCTGAAATGGGAGGCTTATTGAGTCGGCGATACTGAGCCACTCTCACCTATGCAGATCTAAGGATAAGCCCGAATAAACAGGAGTTCATAGTTAGCTCAGGATTAAGATCGAGTTACCTAGGTCATCACATGAAATAGTCAGTCTCGTCAGTAAACGGTGTTATAAAGCGAGAGTGACTTATTTCTTGGTCCTGGTCTTATGCAAACTCATTGCATAGGACGCCCCCACTCGCATGTCTCTACATGGACGATTTAGGATCACATCGTCTATACCATCTATAAAGTGGGCCGCGTCTCATAGTGTCCCCAAAATAAGGTACCCAACCCTATTCCTATACTATAGACCGTTTTGGCTATTACTTAAGCTTGATCCACTTTTATGTCTCTACATAAAGCTCAAGAGTTCATCCTATAGCCATGGATCTTAGTTTATTGGATTTGGGTAATTATATGTGCAATTTACTTTATTCAGTAATAACTTTACTGAATTAGTCTCGATAACGCCTTTATCGAATAAGTATAAAATTCGTTTATCATTCACTATCTACAAGTTTTAGGACACCTATCCCAACAGCCTTATCCCTATACTACAGACCCTTTAGGCTAAAACTTGAACATCGATCCCCGTATGTCCCTACATACTAGTTCAAGCCTCATTCTATTATCCTTGGATGTTTAGTTTATTGGATTAGGGTTAATAAGACAAGATATAATACAAACATTGAATAATACATCACTTTTATTAATGTTCGGTCAAATGTACATTTACTATCTACGAGTTTTAGGGCATAAAACCCAACAAATGGATCTACAAGGGAAAACGAGACACTGCTGGAAAGGTACAGACCTTTAAAGCACGACTTGTGACAAATTGTTTTACCCAGCGGGAGGGGATTGACTATGAGGAAACCTTCTCCCCTGTTGCCATGTTAAAGTCGATTCGGATTCTTTTATCCATTGCCACATTTTATAATTATGAAATATGGCAAATGGATGTCAAAGACTGCTTTTCTGAACTGCAATCTTGAGGAAAGTATCTACATGTCCCAGCCACAGGGGTTCATTGCTCGGGATCAAGAGCAAAAAGGTTGCAAGCTTAAACGATCCATTTATGGATTGAAACAAGCGTCTAGATCCTGGAATATGAGATTTGATATTGCGATCAAATCTTATGGCTTTGAACAAAATGTTGATGAGCCTTGTGTTTACAAAAGGATCATCAACAGCTCCGTAGCTTTCTTAGTACTGTATGTAGTGAAGGGAATAAAAGTCCCCACGCAGCGGAAGCGCATCGAAAGGACCTTACGCCGTATATTAATTAACATTAAAATACCGTTACGAAAAACTCAAATACACTTTAAACACACTTTAAAGTTGCTGGAAAATTGGTTTAAACATGGTGAAAAATAAATCTAAATTTATTTTCATGCTTTTCTAAAGAAAAGGGCAAGAACCGTTACAAACCTTCGTTGTAGACTTGACTGTTCTTCGCCAACGACGCTCCAACGATCGAAAACGCAGCAGCCTCCTTGTCTTATAATCGCTGGAAATTTCTTCTTGATTGACACAATAACCACAGAAGTTACACCGGTATGTCTCTACATCTAGGAGGCAAAAGACTTGTGGGAGTCTTTCTCTAAGAGGGAGGCTAGAGAGAATTCTAGGTCTTGTCTTGTGAGTCTAAGAGCAAGAGGAGAGTGTCATGAACCAATTAGGTCTAGTGTTCTATTTATAGAAGAGAGGCCATGAATAAAATATTCAATTAAATCAATCTTTTCCAAAATTGATTCAATCTTATTCCTTATTTAATCAATCCATGATCGATCAATTCCACAATTGATTAATCTTTTCCACAAATGACTAATTACTTCCATAAGTGATTAGATCATTTCCATAAATGATTAATCATTTCCTTAAGTGATTAATTATTTCCATAATTGATTAATTTCCGGTTAATGAATTCTTTAATTAATTAACCACCAATTAAATATCACATATTTAATTTCCGGCCTTGAATTAATTAATTTGCCCAAATAGATTTTAGGCCTTAAATTAATTAATTCATTATTTGAACTCTTTCAAACTTCCATAAATTTATATTAATATTTGAATTTCTTCAAATATTAATTTCTCTCATAATAATATATCAATATATATTATATTTGTTTCCCTTGGTAAATTGAACATTTTCAATTTACATTTATTACTTAGTTGCCTCAAATTACTTTATGAGCTACCAGTGGGACCTAATGGACCTGCAGATCAGAAGCTCCAACGATATGAGATTAATTGGTCAAACTCATTAACCAAATTAATCAATATTCGTTAACTGTGTGTACATTCCATTATAGACTCACAGTTGCACTCTTCTCACTACAGACATATTTTCTGTGTCCACGGATATAGACCAATATCGACTAGTTAATCCTTCACGAGTGTCCATAACACCAGCTGGGTCAAATTATCGTTTTACCCCTAGGTTACTTCTATTTCCTTAAGTACCAGTTCTCCTCTAATGAACAACCTGTTTGGTCCAACCATCAAACAGAAAACCCTCTCGTGCCATTGAGAGGGTAGGGTCCTTTGTTCAAGACTCGGAGTAACCACTTAAGGGAACACTCATCTGCTTCCCTAAAGTCGGGAAGGAGTGAATTCCATCTTGTACGATTATGTTCCCAGCTCCCCATTCGGTCTTGTCCCCAAAATGGTAGGCTTATTGAGTCGGCGTATTGGCCACTCTCACCCATGCAAATCAAAGGACAATCTCTCATGAGCAGAAGTCCATAATCAACTCAGGATTAAGACTAAGTTGTCTAAGTCGTCCTAGTGAAATAGAAAACCAACTAGTTAACGGTGTTATAACTAGTGGTTACTATTTCGCGGTCCGGTCTTATGCAAACTCATTGCATAGGATACCCCCACTCGCATGTCTCCTACACGAACGCGTTGGATCGTAGCGTTTGTATCAAATACAAAGTGGGCCGTATCCATAGTGTCACCAGGATAAGGCACCCAGTCTTATCCCTATACTATAGACCCTTTAGGTTGTTTCTTAAACAATGATCCCATATGTCGCTACATATAGTTCAAGACTCATATTACAGCCTAGGATGTCTAGTTTATTGGATTAGAGTTATTTTTAGGCAAAAACAAATATAAAATAACTAATAACATTTAATGGAAAAATATATCAATATTATTTCATTAATATCCGGTCAACGGTTACATTCACTATCTACGAGTTTTAGGGCATAAAACCCAATATGTAGATGATATCCTACTCATCGGGAATGATGTAGGTTATCATACTAACATTAAACAATGGTTAGCAACTCAATTCCAAATGAAAGATTTGGGTGAGGCACAATATGTTCTAGGGATCCAAATTGTTGGACCGAAAGAACAAAACGCTAGCCCTGTCTCAGGCATCTTATATCGACAAATTGTTGGTTAGATATAAGATGTAAAATTCCAAGAAAGGTTTATTACCTTTCAGGCATAGAATTAATTTGTCTAAGGAACAGTGTCCTCAGACACCTCAAGAAGTTGAGGACGTGAGACGAATTCCCTATGCCTCTGCAGTAGGCAACCTAATGTATGTCATATTGTGTACAAGGCCTGACATTTGTTATGCAGTAGGGATTGTCAGTAGATATCAATCCAATCCAGGATTCGATCACTCGACAGCCGTCAAAAATATCCTCAAGTATCTTCGGAGAACGAGGGACTATGTGCTCGTGCATGGCGCTAAGGATTTGATCCTTACAGGATACACTCATTCCGACTTTCAAACAGATAAAGATTCAAGGAAATCTACATCGGGGTCAGTATTCACTCTGAATGGAGGGGCAATAGTATGGCGTAGCATCAAGCAGGGATGCATTGCAGACTCGAGCATGGAGGCCGAATATGTAGCTGCTTGCGAAGCAGCGAAAGAGGCAATATGACTTAGGAAGTTCTTGGCTGACTTGGAAGTCGTTCCAAATATACATTTTCCTATTACCCTATACTGTGATTGTCACACACCCTCCCGGACCACTTGCTAGCTTAGCCCGAAAGATGGCGTGAAGCCAACGGACATCGTCCTCCTCTAACGATACCCGCTGACCCTCCTGAACGTTGAACCTGATAAACATACTAATCATAGATATAAAACATTCTACATGAAACAGAACACAGCGGAATCCCTGAAAAAAAAACTTCCAACAAACACGAGGTGCCGCCCTGACATAACTTGGTTCGGATAATAACCTGATATTTAGATGTCACAACCAAAAACATATACAACTATGGTTTATACAACCACGACCTCTAGGACTATATTATCCAATCCTTACAAAACATTTACAATATGAACAGACTCAATATACAACTCCACCCACGTACTGGAGCTTGTTCTGGAACTTTCAGCAGACGCTGGCAGTGTATCAGGCACCGGGAGCTCGATCTCTACCTGAAAATGGAAAAACATTTTGAAAGAATGAGCTATGGAGCCCAGTGAGTGACTAACTTTAAAACTCTAAATCCGGAAGTCAAAACACGTGATAAACCTTTAAACGTATAAATATGCTCAATTCAAGCGTTTAACATAAACGTGTAATGAAAAAGGCTTTCTAAAATATCTCGCAAGTTCGTCATTAAAAATCTAGCAAGGCATATTAAGTACATCAAACGTTTTAACTAACATGACCGATCTACGTTGTGTAGGGCACGCCCAGTACAACCAACGTTTACTAGTCCTACGATGTAGTGGGGCCCGCCCAGCACTCCCATCGTCTTTGTCGTAGTGGGGCCCGCCCAGCACTCACGACAGCATCGTTGTCACGGAGTACACTCAACGTCGACAACGGAATATAACCTGTGTGCACACGGTACCATATAGCCTCGACCTCAATATCTCAGCCATGTAGTCAATAGAAATCTCAGAAAATCACATGAAAACATTAAAACATGCCTGCTTATCGTTATCTTTCGTAAAACTTAAGCTTACTCAGCTTGCTCGTGAAAAACTGGAAATCGTTTAAAAGTACTTGCTAATCCATACTTTACTTTAAAAGATATCGTTTCAGCTACTTTTCATAAAGTCATTAGCCACGTGCTCGTATATAAACCTCGTTAGAAAATCTGAGCTCAAAACTTATGCTTGAAACCGTTCATAAAAATCATATATCATTCATGGTAAAGCATATAAAACGTCTAAACATGAACAACCGTTGGAAACAATTTTCGAAATTCATTTTGCCACTCACTGTCTTATCTAGTTCCCCGGTTTGTAGACTCGACCTATTTCCTCTTGGCCTGTCAAATAACCAAAACCGAGCATTAGAACCATAGATAGCTTTGTCTTTCCATGCTCATGAATTTTTAAACAATTGGATTAAGAATCACATTCACATTCTACTTTCCAGATTTTCCAGATTCTATACCCTAACTTCCAATACCCATAACTTCCTCAATACATAACCAAAATTAATGAAATACACATCAAACTCTTCATTTTCGAACACTCTACAACATACCTGAAGAAATGAAAATGAGATTCCCAACCGATTTGCCCAGAATTGCCCCGAACACAGAAAACACAGATTCGAGGTTCTCTGCTACCCTTTATCTAACTCCTGAAATTAACCCTACTTAAAGTCATTTGTGGCTCACAAATTCTTCATGAAAGTTGTAGGAAATTGAATAAGATTTCCATCCATACCAAATATTGCTTCTGATTCGACTTGTACACCCCAGAATGCTCAAAACACCAGAGAACACCAGAGATCCTCCTGGTTTGCTCGAAAATCCTGTGCTCTGTTTTCCATTCAAAATTCCATGAACTTCTCATACGATTTAGCTCAAGCTTCCTTCATGAATTTTGTTATAAAATGAACTAAATTTCAAGAAAATCAAATCTCACCTCTTATTTCCTTCTGTGTAGCTCAAACCGAATAAAAAACCAGAGGTTGACAGTTTTGCACCCAGATTCTGCTATGGCTGGCTTTGCATGAGCTTTTCTTATCTTCTTCAACCTCAAAACCAAGAAATTCTTCTTCTTCTTCCTCCTTCACTCTCTCCTTAAAGTGCTCTGAAAGTTTGGATGGAAAAAGATGAGAAATGGGGCTGATAATGGGTGAAGCGGTGGTGGGTGTCTTGCTGTCCATTTCCATTTTCTTTCTTTTTTTGTTTTTTTTTGTGTCTTTTCTTTTTCCTTTTCTTTTCTTTTCTTTTCATCTTTATTTCCATTCTTTTCTTTTCTTCTTTTCAATTGGCAAGTCCCAACAACTTAGTCCAACTTCCACTATAGATGACAAGAGAAAATTATCTAAAGAAAGTCTCGGGTTTACAACTTACCTCCCCCTTATGAAATTTCGTCCTCGAAATTTAGAAGTCTTAGGTGAAGAGTGTCGGGTAACTCCTCCTCATTTGATCTTATGACTCCCAGGTTGCCACCTCTACTCCGTGATGTCTCCAAAGAACTTTCACGAGTGGGATCGTTTTGTTTCTCAAAACTTGCTCCTTCCTGTCGAGGATCTGAACCGCTTCCTCCTTATAACTCAAGTCTTCCTTCAGCTCAATTGGTTGCATTTGCAACACATGGGACGGATCTGGAATATATTTCCTCAACATGGACACATGGAAAACATCATGTATTCGAGCGAGTTCCACTGGCAACTCAAGTCTATAGGCTGCTAGTCCAACTCGTTCTATTATCTAGTAAGGACCAATATATCTAGGACTCAGCTTACCTTTCCTCCCAAAGCGAAGAACACCTTTTCACGGAGATAACTTTAAGAAAACTCGATCTCCAACTTGGAACTCTAAGTCTCTTCGTCGCTTATCTGCATAGCTCTTCTGTCGATCCTGAGCTATTTTCAGGTTCTCCCTAATCAGCTTAATATTGTCTGACGTAACTTGTACCAACTCAGGACCAAATAGCTTTCGCTCTCCCACTTCGTTCTAGCACACACGAGTCCTGCATGGTCTGCCATACAAAGCCTCGAATGGTGCCATGTCGATGCTAGACTGGTAGCTATTATTATAAGCGAACTCCATAAGTGATAAGTGGGTATCCCAACTTCCCTTAAACTGAAGGACACATGCTCTCAACATGTCCTCTAAGGTCTGGGTGGTCCTCTCTGACTGACCATCTGTCTGGGGATGGAACGCTGTACTGAACTTCAACTTTGTTCCCATTGCTTTCTGCACACTAGGCCAAAACTTAGAGGTAAACCTTGGATCCCTATCTGAAACTATGGACACTGGCACTCCATGCTGACTCACAATCCTGTCGACGTATAGCTTAGCTAGCTGATCTAGTGTAGACGTCGCTTTAATCGGTATAAACCGTACTGTCTTGGTGAGTCTGTCCACTATTACCCATATACCATCATGTCCACTAGAAGTACGAGGTAATCCAAACAGAAAATCCATGGTAATATGCTCCCACTTCCACTCTGGCACTGACAGTGGATTAAGGAGTCCTCCTGGTCTCTGTCTTACTGGTTTAACCTGTTGGCAGATCAAACATCTATCGACATATTCAGCTATCTCCCGCTTCATACCAGGCCACCAATAAGTTTTCTTCAGAGTTCTATACATCTTGGTGCTTCCTAGATGCATAGCATAAGGTGAACTGTGAGCTTCCTCTAATATAGCATTCTGAAGCTCACTAATACTCGGAACGCAAAGTCTTCCCTGCTTAACTATGGCTCCGTCTGCTCTCAGCTCAAATTCTGCCTCTGGGCCTTGCCTGGACTTTGAAAGCATTTTCTGTAAGTTACTATCCTCTGGCTGTCTTCTCACAATCTCTGCTACTAGAGAAGACCTAACTTGAAATTGAGCTAAAAGACTCCCTGAGCTTCCTGCAGTCATAACTGCCTTGAAACCTCTTAACTCACTTGGCAAGCTTGTTCGAATACCACACAAGGCACTCTTCGGAAGTCTCGACTTCCTACTTAACGCATCTGCTACCACATTAGCCTTACCTGGATGATATTCTATGGTACAGTCATAGTCTTTAATCAGTTCTAGCCATCGCCTCTGCCTCAGATTCAGCTCTTTCTGATAAAAGATGTACTTCAAACTCTTATGATCTGTGAAAATGTGGCACTTCTCACCGAATAAATAATGTCTCCAGATCTTCAGTGCTAAAACAACTGCTGCTAGCTCAAGATCATGGGTAGGGTAATTACACTCATGCTTCTTCAACTGCCTTGAAGCATAAGCTATTACCTTTCCTTCCTGCATCAGCACACAACCTAATCCTTGCCTCGAAGCATCACAATAGATCACATACTCCTTCCCTGTTACAGGAAGTGTCAGAATAGGCGCTGTCACCAATCTCTTTTTCAGCTCCTGGAAACTCTGTTCCCATTTATCCGACCACTCAAACTTAGCATTCTTCCTTGTCAAAGCTGTCAAGGGTAATGCTAACCGTGAGAAATCCTCAACAAAACGTTTGTAGTATCCGGCCAGGCCTAGGAAACTACGAACCTCTGTTGCACTAGCTGGTCTCTCCCAGTTGAGAACAGCTTCCACTTTCTGCGGGTCAACACTAACTCCGTCCGCTGAAACTACATGCCCTAAGAACACTACTTGATTCAACCAGAACTCACATTTGCTGAACTTAGCGTATAGCTGTTTATCATGTAGTGTTTGTAGAACAATCCTCAGATGTTCCTCATGGGCTTTCCTGTCAATTGAATAAACTAGAATGTCGTCGATGAACACTATCACAAACTGATCTAAATACTGATGGAAGATCCTGTTCATGAGGTCCATGAAAACTGCTGGCGCATTTGTTAAACCGAATGGCATTACTAAAAACTCATAGTGCCCATACCTCGTCCTGAATGCTGTCTTAGGAATATCTGATTCCCTAACCTTCAACTGGTGGTATCCTGACATCAGATCTATTTTAGAGAACACTGCTGCTCCCCTTAACTGGTCAAACAAGTCATCGATGCGTGGTAGAGGATACTTGTTACGTATCGTGACCTTGTTTAACTGCCTGTAATCAATGCATAATCTCAGGGTACCATCTTTCTTCTTCACGAATAACACTGGAGCTCCCCAAGGTAATACACTAGGCTTGATGTATCCCTTGTCAACTAGTTCTTGCAACTTCACCGTCAAAGACTTATTAAATACAAAATTGAAAGTTGATTATTTTTTTTTTTTTGAAGTTCATGAATTTATTAGGCATAAAAATTTAAACACGGCCTTTTAAAGTTTCAGGATTGATTAACGCACAAAATTGAAAGTTAGACCTATTTGATATTATCTAGGTCTAGTGATTAAATTTGTAATTTTTTTAGAGTAAATTTGTAATTTAATCTATTTGTTACTGTTCACACGTAACTTCTGATAGCGAGCATAACTAGCTATTTTTCTCTAATTAATTAAGCTAGCCTTTTACAATTATTTGGCCAAATTTATGCATATATATGTTTTATTTGTAGGAAGTATGTGTATGAAGCTAAAGTGAGCAATTGGAGTTAAATGGAGTTTTCAATCTTAAAAAAAAAAAATATATATATATATATATATATAGCGTCGCGACGCTCTCGGCGAACTTCCAGAATCCGTGATTTCACGGTAGCGTCGCGACGCTACGACCAATTTTTGCCTTATTTAAAGATTGCGATTAGAGCTTTTATGGGGGACTTTTTTGGTGACTTTGGAGCCGTAAAACAGAGAGAATTGGCTACTTTGAAGGCTGAAGCAAGGGGAGAAAAGGGGATTTGAAGGCTTTGTTCGTGGAGATCGTGACGGGGACGTTCGGTTTCGGCCTACTTAGCGTTTACTTCTCTTTTCCCTTCTCTTTAGTAGATTTTATGGCTTATTTAGACTTAGCTTATATCGTAACGCGGATTATGTGTAACTAAGTTTAATTCTTAGGGATTGATGTAGCCGTTGGGCAATTGTGGATTGATTTTATGGATTTATGTTATTGATTTCATTTATGCATATTGTATGTTTAATGCTTTCAATTTACCGGCCATGAATTGAATGTTGTTTGTGATTAAATCTAACTCGGGAGAGAGGATTTATCTTAGAACTCACTATGCATAACTAGGATTTAGCTAGAAATCGGGAGATAATAGTTAATTCTAGAAATCGTTAAAAAGGTTAACCTTAATGCCTTGCATGTTTAATGAATTTAGATAGGGATATCGGGTTTATTGCATGTGGGAGAATCATGTATGCTCGGGAGAGATATGTGTGATTTTAGTTCCCAAGATTTATGAATCATAGCATGTCATTAATCCATGAATTAATCCATAATCCCAATTGGTGAATTTAACTCCCTAAGACCGTTGTCTCCATTAGATTGTCATACTTTTCCATTGTTTTGTGTTTGATTTACATTCATTCTCACTTCGATTGGTTCCCTAAATAAAATTGGGCAAGAGTACTTCCGGTAATTAAAATGGATTAGAAATCCAATCCAGAGGACGACATTCGAATATCACATTCACTATATTATTACTTGACCCGTGCGCTTGCGGTAGGAAATTCCACATCAAGTTTTTGGCGCCGTTGCCGGGGATTGGCAAATTTAGTCATTTTTAATATCGAAGAAAAATTGTCCGGTCTTAGTTTAGGGTGTATTTTATTTTATGTTATTTTTGTTATTTTTGTTTTTAGGTAGATTGCATTTTTTTTTTCCTTTGTTGTTTTTCTTTTCCATATTTAGATTTTTCCATATTTGTTTGAATTTTCCATAGATAGACTTTTACGTTTTAGTCTTTTCCTTTTTAGATTAGTTTTTCCTTATTTGCTAGTTTCCTTATTTGTTTTTGCCATATTTGTTTTTGCATTCCATATTTGTTTATCTTTTCCTTTTGTAGATTATATTTTCCTTATTTAGATTTAGTTATTTCCTTTTCTAGTTTTTTTTTCCTAATTTGTTTTCTTTCCTTGTTTGTTTTTTTATTTTCCTTTTTAGGTTAGTTTTGTTGGTGTATGCGAAAGGTTAGGGAGTTGACCTTAGTTCCCTTTGACCCGGAGATTGAGAGACTTTTTAATAAACTTCGAAGGGAAAGTAAAGTTAATTGTATCCAAAGGGCCAATCCTAACCCCAAGGAGCCTAAGCCTATTAGAGACTACTTTCAACCGGTCTTTCAGGAGCAACAGTCGGGGATTGTCTATGCCCCGATCAATGCTAATAATTTCGAGCTGAAAACAGGTCTCATTCAGATGGCTCGAGACTGCGCCTACAGAGGATCGCCCACAGAGGATCCCAATTCTCACCTGAAATCTTTCTTGGACATTTGTGGGACGGTAAAATTAAATGGTGTTTCTGAAGATGCCATTCGCTTACGTTTATTTCCTTTTTCCTTGCAGGATAAAGCTCGTGATTGGTTGCAATCGATTCCACCTGGGAGCATTACCACCTGGGATGCTTTGGTCCAGGCGTTTTTAAAGAAATTCTTCCCTCCTGCCAAGACAGTCAAGCTGAGGACTGAGATTGGGACGTTCCAGCAGCAGTTTGATGAGCAGCTGTTCGAGGCTTAGGAGCGATTTAAAGAGCTGCTGAGGAAGTGCCCTCAGCATGGCTATCCCGACTGGCTTCAGGTTCAATTATTTTATAATGGCTTAACTCCCAGTACAAAAACTATCGTTGATGCAGCTGTAGGTGGGACACTGTTGTCCAAAACTGTTGTCCAAAACGCTTGATCTCGAGTATGAAGCTTCAATTGATTCTTGGAGCTTTTTGAAGTCTTGGAGTCTTGAAGAGTCTTTGGTCTTCAAGGGTTGTCGAAGTCTTCTAGTCTTAAAAGGTCTTCAATCTTCAAGAAGTCTTGAAGAGTCTTTGGTCTTCAAGGGTTGTTGAAGTCTTCTTGTAAACCCGAGACTTCTCTAGGATCATTTTCTCTTGTCATCTATTGTGGAAGTTGGACCTAAGTTGTGCTGTTTCATTGTTGAAGGAAAATGGCAAGCTTTTAGTTCAAGTTGTTTTTTTTTATAACTTTGGAGTTTTTTAAAAAAACAAAAAAAGAGAAAATGAAAGGAAAAGGAAAAAAAAAGAAAAGAAAAGAAAAGAAAAGGAAAAGGAAAAGGGAAAAAGGAAAAAAAAAAGAAAAAAGAAAGAAAAAGAAAGCAAATGGAAATGGTCAGCACTAAAAACCCACCACCGACTACGTTTCATCAGCCCATTTCTATCTCATTTCTCATCCTTTTCCATTGAAACTTTCAGAGCACTTTAGGGAGAGAGTGAAGGAGGAGGAAGAAGAAGAATTTCGTGGTTTGAGGTTGAAGAAGATAGGGAAAAGCTCATGCAAAGTCAGCCATTGCAGGATCTGAGATCAACCTGTCAACCTCTGGTTTTTTATTCGGTTTGAGCTACATAGAAGGAATCAAGAGGTGAGGTTTGATTTTCTTGAAATTTAGTTCATTTTCTAACAAATTTCATGAAGGAAGCTTGACCTAAATCGTATGAGAAGTTGATGGTTTTTGGAATGGAAAACAGAGCACAGGATTTTCGAGCAAAGCAGGAGGATCTCTGGTTTTCTCTGATGTTTTGAGCATTCTGGGGTGTGACAACTTAGTATCAGAGCAGTTAGCTCCATGGGAAATGAGACATGGCAGTTAGTGCTAAGAAAATCCAGGAAGTAAATAGTTAGACGTTTGGTCAGTTCAGATAGAAATAGCGGAGGATGGTCTGAGTATTGTTGAGAGTGAGTGCAGTCAGGACTAGAATGTGGGTATAAGTTTAGTATCATGCATCTGAGTGAAGTATCTATAGCATGTCTGATGTGTTGATATGTTATAGGAGTCATGCCACCACGTACCAGCAGACGACGCAGGCAGAATCAGGACGGGACGCAGGATCCTACCCAAAGTCAATCTAAAAGGGGATCCAGTACCCCGAGAGGTCAGGATGAGGCAGGGAATGAGCGATTTGCTAGATCTGCACAGGAGATCGGTAGGCCAGAGAGAGCAGGGCCTAGTGATCTGGAAAAGATGTATGGGATAGAACGGTTGAAGAAGTTAGGAGCCGCAGTGTTTGAGGGTTCCACGGATCCAGCTGACGCCGAGGTCTGGTTGAATATGTTGGAGAAATGTTTCGACGTGATGAGCTGTCCTGAGGAGCGAAAAGTCAAATTAGCCACATTCCTTTTGCAGAAGGAGGCGGAGGGATGGTGGAAGTCCATTATAGCCAGGCGCAGTGATGCACGTACGTTAGATTGGCAGACATTCAGGGGCATATTCGAGGAAAAGTACTACCCCACCACATATTGTGAGGCGAAGAGAGATGAGTTTCTGGAGCTGAAACAAGGGTCACTTTCAGTGGCCGAGTACGAGAGGAAGTATACCGAGCTTTCACGGTATGCTGAAGTGATTGTGGCATCGGAGAGTGACAGGTGTCGCAGGTTTGAGAGAGGGCTACGTTTTGAGATACGTACCCCAGTTACCGCTATTGCCAAGTGGACGGATTTTTCCCAGCTAGTAGAGACTGCCTTACGTGTGGAGCAGAGTATTATAGAGGAAAAGGCGGCATTGGAGCCTAGTCATGGAGCTCTAACAACTAGTGGTTTTCGGGGTCGTGAGCAGCGGAGGTTCACACCTGGAGTGAATGTTTCAGGTCGTCAAGACTTCAAGCGTCGATTTGGTGGCCAGTTATCAAGGCAGATGAGTTCGGGTAGTGCCTATCAGAGGCAGAGTCAGAGAGCCCCCAGTCAGTCTGCGAGTTCAATAGCAAGACCGCGAACGGGTCAGGAGTCCGTTGCTAGTGAATCCAGGAGAACCCCATGTGTAAGTTGTGGCAAGAATCATCGGGGTCAATGTCTTGTTGGCGCCGGTGTGTGTTACCAGTGTGGACAACCAGGGCATTTCAAGAGGGATTGCCCACAGCTGAGGGCAGCAGTTCAGAAGGACCAGGGAGTTGAGTCCCACACAGTTGAGCAGCCGAGAATCCCAGCAGCCACAGGAGAGGGAACCAGTGGTGCAAGGCAAAAGGGAGTTGTGGGGAGACCTAGGCAGCAGGGAAAAGTCTACACCATGACTCAACAGGAAGCAGAGGATGCACCAGATGTGATCATTGGTACGATTTTGATTTGTAATGTACCTGCACGTGTTTTATTAGATCCAGGCGCTACGAATTCCTTTGTTTCTAGTATGTTTTTAACTAAGCTGGATAGGATGCTAGAGCCTTTATCTGAGGAGTTAGTCATATGCACTCCAGTTGGTGACATTTTATTAGTTAATGAGGTGTTGCGTGATTGTGAGGTTGTAGTAGAAGGTCTCTGTATGTTAGTGGATCTTCTTCCCCTAGAGTTGCAGGCGTTGGATGTGATTTTGGGAATGGATTTCTTATTCACTCACTATGCTTCGATGGATTGCCATAGGAAGGAAGTGACTTTTAAGAAACCAGGTTTGACTGAAGTAGTTTTCAGAGGTGAGAGGAAGATTATTCCTACGAGTTTGATTTCAGCTCTGAAAGCTGAGAAGTTGTTGAGGAAGGGTTGTACAGCGTTTCTTGCGCACGTAGTAGAGGTGCAAGAAGAAAAGCTGAAACCAGAAAATGTTCCTGTGGTGAACGAATTTCTTGATGTTTTCCCAGCTGATTTATCGGGTTTGCCACCTGATAGAGAGGTGGAGTTCACTATTGAATTGTTACCAGGAACAGCACCTATTTCACAGGCACCGTACAGGATGGCTCCGAGTGAGCTTAAGGAGCTGAAGGTGCAGTTGCAAGAACTAGTTGACAAGGGATACATCAGGCCTAGTGTATCACCTTGGGGAGCTCAAGTGTTATTCGTGAAGAAGAGAGATGGTACCCTGAGATTATGCATTGATTACAGGCAGTTAAACAAGGTCACGATACGTAACAAGTATCCTCTACCACGCATCGATGACTTGTTTGACAAGTTAAGGGGAGCAGCGGTGTTCTCTAAGATTGATCTAAGGTCAGGATACCACCAGTTGAAGGTTAGGGAATCAGATATTCCTAAGACAGCATTCAGGACGAGGTATGGGCACTATGAGTTTTTAGTGATGCCATTCGGTTTAACGAATGCGCCAACAGTTTTCATGGACCTCATGAACAGGATCTTCCATCAGTATTTAGATCAGTTTGTGATAGTGTTCATCGATGACATACTAGTTTACTCAATTGACAGAAAAGCCCATGAGGAACATCTGAGGATTGTTCTACAGACACTACGTGATAAACAATTATACGCTAAGTTCAGCAAATGTGAGTTCTGGTTGAATCAAGTGGTGTTCTTAGGGCATGTAGTTTCAGCGGACGGAGTTAGTGTTGATCCGCAGAAGGTGGAAGCGGTTTTCAACTGGGAGAGACCAGCTAGTGCAACAGAGGTTCGTAGTTTCCTAGGCCTGGCCGGATACTACAGACGTTTTGTTGAGGATTTCTCACGGTTAGCATTACCCTTGACAGCTTTGAAAAGGAAGAATGCTAAGTTTGAGTGGTCGGATAAATGCGAACAGAGTTTCCAGGAGCTGAAGAAGAGATTGGAGACAACACCTATTCTAGCACTTCCTGTAACAGGGAAGGAGTATGTGATCTATTGTGATGCTTCAAGGCAAGGATTAGGTTGCGTGCTGATGCAGGAAGGAAAGGTGATAGCTTATGCTTCAAGGCAGTTGAAGAAGCATGAGTGTAATTACCCTACCCATGATCTTGAGCTAGCAGCAGTTGTTTTAGCACTGAAGATCTGGAGGCATTATTTATTCGGTGAGAAGTGCCACATTTTCACAGATCATAAGAGTTTAAAGTACATCTTTGATCAGAAAGAGCTGAATTTAAGGCAGAGGCGATGGCTAGAACTGATTAAAGATTATGACTGCACCATAGAATATCATCCAGGTAAGGCTAACGTGGTAGCAGATGCGCTGAGTAGGAAGTCGAGACTTCCGAAGAGTGCCTTGTGTGGTATTCGAGCAAGCTTGCTATGTGAGTTAAGAGGTTTCAAGGCAGTTATGACTGCAGGAAGCTCAGGGAGTCTTCTAGCTCAATTTCAGGTTAGGTCTTCTTTAGTAGCAGAGATTGTGGGAAGACAGCCAGAGGATAGTAATTTGCAGAAGATGCTTGCAAAGTCCAAGCAAGGCCCAGAGGCAGAATTTGAGTCGAGAACAGACGGAGCCATAGTTAAGCAGGGAAGACTATGCGTTCCGAGTATTAGTGAGCTTAAGAGTGCTATATTAGAGGAAGCTCACAGTTCAGCTTACGCTATGCATCCAGGAAGCACCAAGATGTATAGAACTCTGAAGAAAACTTATTGGTGGCCTGGTATGAAGCAGGAGATAGCTGAATATGTCGATAGATGTTTGATCTGTCAACAGGTTAAACCAGTGAGACAGAGGCCAGGAGGACTCCTTAATCCACTGCCAGTGCCAGAGTGGAAGTGGGAGCATAATACCATGGATTTTCTGTTTGGATTACCTCGTACTTCTAGTGAACATGATGGTATATGGGTAATAGTGGACAGACTCACCAAGATAGCACGGTTTATACCGATTAAAGCAACGTCTACACTAGATCAGTTAGCTAAACTATACGTCGACAGGATTGTGAGTCAACATGGAGTTCCAGTGTCCATAGTTTCAGATAGGGATCCAAGGTTTACTTCTAAGTTTTGGCCTAGTGTGCAGAAAGCAATGGAAACAAAGTTGAAGTTCAGTACAGCGTTCCATCCCTAGACAGATGGTCAGTCTGAGAGGACCATCCAGACCTTAGAGGACATGTTGAGAGCATGTGTCCTTCAGTTTAAGGGAAGTTGGGATAACCACTTATCACTTATGGAGTTTGCTTATATAACAGCTATCAGTCTAGTATCGGCATGGCACCATTCGAGGCTTTGTATGGCAGACCATGCAGGACTCCTGTGTGCTGGAACGAAGTGGGAGAGCGAAAGCTAGTTGGTTCTGAGTTGGTACAAGTTACGTCAGACAATATTAAGCTGATTAGGGAGAACCTGAAAATAGCTCAGGATCGACAGAAGAGATATGCAGATAGACGACGAAGAGACTTAGAGTTTCAGGTTGGAGATCAAGTTTTTTTGAAGTTATCTCCGTGGAGAGGTGTTCTTCGCTTTGGGAGGAAAGGTAAGCTGAGTCCTAGATATATTGGTCCTTACCAGATAACAGAACGAGTTGGACCAGCAGCCTATAGACTTGAGTTGCCAGTGGAACCCGCTCGAATACATGATGTTTTTCATGTGTCCATGTTGAGGAAATATATTCCAGATCCATCACATGTGTTGAAAGTGCAACCAATTGAGCTGAAGGAAGACTTGAGTTATAAAGAGGAAGCGGTTCAGATCCTCGACAGAAAGGAGCAAGTTTTGAGGAACAAAACGATCCCACTCGTGAAGGTTCTTTGGAGACATCACGGAGTTGAGGAGGCAACTTGGGAATCGGAAGATCAAATGAGGAGGAGTTACCCGACACTCTTCACCTAAGACTTCTAAATTTCGAGGACGAAATTTAAAAAGGGGGAGGTAAGTTGTAAACCCGAGACTTCTCTAGGATCATTTTCTCTTGTCATCTATTGTGGAAGTTGGACCTAAGTTGTGTTGTTTCATTGTTGAAGGAAAATGGCAAGCTTTTAGTTCAAGTTGTTTTTTTTATAACTTTGGAGTTTTTTAAAAAAACAAAAAAAGAAAAAATGAAAGGAAAAGGAAAAAAAAAGAAAAGAAAAGAAAAGAAAAGGAAAAGGGAAAGGGAAAAAGGAAAAAAAAAAAGAAAAAAGAAAGAAAAAGAAAGCAAATGGAAATGGTCAGCACTAAAAACCCACCACCGACTACAATTTTCATCAGCCCATTTCCATCTCATTGCTCATCCTTTTCCATTGAAACTTTCAGAGCACTTTAGGGAGAGAGTGAAGGAGGAGGAAGAAGAAGAATTTCGTGGTTTGAGGTTGAAGAAGATAGGGAAAAGCTCATGCAAAGTCAGCCATTGCAGGATCTGAGATCAACCTGTCAACCTCTGGTTTTTTATTCGGTTTGAGCTACACAGAAGGAATCAAGAGGTGAGGTTTGATTTTCTTGAAAGTTAGTTCATTTTCTAACAAATTTCATGAAGGAAGCTTGACATAAATCATATGAGAAGTTGATGGTTTTTGGAATGGAAAACAGAGCACAGGATTTTCGAGCAAAGCAGGAGGATCTCTGGTTTTCTCTGATGTTTTGAGCATTCTGGGGTGTGACACTTCTAGTCTTGAAGGGTCTTTGGTCTTCAAGGATTGTTGAAGTCTTCTAGTCTTGAAAGGTTTCAGTCTTCAAGAAGTCTTGAAGAGTAGGGGTGTAAAATTTTCAGGTCGGGTCGGTTGTACGGACAAACCGACCCAACCCAACACGAAGTCGGTTGTACGAACAAACTGACCCGACCCAACCCGTTCAGAGTTTCCCCGAGCCGAGTCAGGTCAACTGCGGTTTTTTCCTTTTTGTTTTTCAACAACAAAACTGAAAAATGCTGGAGGAGGAGAAAGACATAGCCTAAAATGATCTCAATCCCTTGAAGCAGAACTGAAATATTTAAGAAGGAAAAACAGATCATGGAGTCAATTTTAGACAAAGAGAAGAACAAAACGAATAGAGAAGAAACCCATGCGAAACCCAGAAATCTTGTCAATAACAAAGAGAACAACAATTTTAGACAAAGTAGCTAGAAGAAGAAACCCAGAACAGAGAAGAAATAGAGAAAATCCATACATCCATAAATCAATTGCAAGCACATAACGGAGAAGAAACCCAAAAAGAATAGAGAAGAAACCCATGTGACAGCGCCTTGAACCCCGAAAGAAACTCCTCTACGACGGCGACTTAACCCCCCAGGAAGAAGCTCCTCTGCGACGGTGACTTAACCCCCAGAAAGAAGCTCCTATGCGACGGCGACTTAAACCCAGAAAGAAGCACTGACGACGACGGCAATCGAAGATAGGCGTTGATAGACGGCGGCAGCAAGTGAGGATAGGTGACTTAACCCCCAGAAAGAAGCTCCTCTGCGACGGCGTAACAGCAAGCACCGGCGAGAACGAGAAGAGGCGAGGAATGGTTGGAATTGGAACCCTAAGTCTGAAGACGAGTGAATCGTGCTATTTATATCGGTTCAGGTAAAATAGGCGAGAACCGAACCGAAAACTATCGGTTCGGTTCGGTTCGGTCAAAGTTAAAGTTAAAACGAACCCAAATCGGACCGGTATTGAAAGAGTCTTTGGTCTTCAACGGTTGTTGAAGTCTTCTAGTCTTGAAGGGTCTTCAGTCTTCAAGAAGTCTTGGGGTCTTGAAGACTGAATTTAAACAATAACATTATATTTTATAAATTTAAAGTGTTGTTGTCATATTAAGTCTAAAATTGCACAATATCACCCAAATCCAATAAACTAAGATCCAAGGTTGTTTGCATGTAACTTAAACTAGTATGTGGGGACATACGGGGATCAGTATTCAAGTAACAACCTAAAAGTCTATAGTACAGGGATAAGGCTTGGGTACCTTATCCTGGTAACACTATGTGATACAGCCCGCTTTGTATTCGATACAGACGTATTGATCCGAGGCATCCATGTAGTAGACATGCGAGTGGGGGTATCCTATGCAATGAGTTTGCATCAAACCGAACCACGAAATTGAAACCACTAGATGTAACACCGTTGGCTAGATAGGATTCTATTTCAATAGGATGACCTAGGTAACTCAGTCTTAATCCTGAATGTGTAATGAACTCTTTCCCACGAGGGATTGTCCTTTCATTAGTACGGGTGAGGGTGGCCTACACGCCGACTCAATAAGCCAACCTTCTTGGGGACGAGACCGAGTGGGGGGCTGGGGACATGACAACGCAATATGGAATTCACTCCTTCCCACTTCTAGGACAAGTAGATGAGTGTTCCCTTAAGTGGTGACTTTGGGACTTGAACAAAGGGATCTCGCCCTCTCATTGGCCCGAGAGGGACTTTCTATTTAATGGTTAGACCATAAATAGGCTGTTCAATAGGGAAGCACTGGTACTTAAGGAGATAGATGTAACACAGGGGTAAAACGATAATTTGACCCAGCTGTAGTGACGAACACTCATGAAGGATTGACCTACCGGTATTGGTCAATATCCGTGGACACAAAAACATTCTACAGTGAGAAGAGTGCAATTGTGGGTCTTTAGTGGAGTGACCTACAGTTAATGAATATTGGTTAACTCGATTAATGAATTTAGTCAGTTAACCTCATTGGAGCTTCTGATTTGTAGGTCCATTAGGTTCTCCTACTAGCTCGTAAAGAATAATTGGGAACAATTTATCTTGAAAGAATTTGAATAGTTCAAATTTATCTTGGGAATCAAGTTAATTGTATGAGATACAATTAATATATAATGATACATTATAATATAAAGTTTAATATGAGGTTAAACTTTATTAATTGAGAAAAAAATATATTTGAAGAAGTTCAAATATATGACTAATTAAATGTGTGATATTTAATTAGTGAATTAATTAATTAATTATCAATTAGTTAATTATTCAATTTAGTTGAATTAAATGTGATTTAATTGAATTATAATAAATGAGAGATATATTAGGATATGATTTTAATAGGCAATTAATTAAATGTTGGGGTTTATGTCCTAAAACTCGTGGATAGTAAATGTAACAAAGTTATATATAAAACGTTATTAGAATAGTTTATATTCTGGTTGTCAAAAGGTAAGTTTAAATATACATTTATTAACCCAAATCCAGTAAACTAGAATCCATGGCTATGATATGATACACTCGAACTATATGTAGTGACATAAAAATGGATCAGGTTCAAGTACATAGCCTAAAACGGTCTATAGTATAGGGATAAGACTGGGTACCTTATCCTAGGAAAAGCTATGTGACGAGACCCACATTGTTTTAATACAAACGATGTGATCCTAAGTTGATCATGTAGAGACGTGTGAGTGGGGGCGTCCTATGCAAAAGAGTTTGTATAAGACCGGACCGCGAAATAAGTCACTTTTACTTTATAACGTCGTTTACTGTAAAACTGACATACTTTAAGCGATGAACTAGGTAACTCGATCTTATTCCTAAGCTAACTATGAACTCCTGTTTATTCGGGATTATCCTTTGATTTGCATAGGTGAGAGTGGCCCATAAGCGTCGTTCAATAAACCTGCCACTTTGGGGATAACACCGAGTAGATAGTCGGGGACATAGTCCTGCAAGAAGAAATTCACTCCTACCTGTCTTTAGGGATAGTACAGAGGTTGTTCCCTTAAGTGCTGACTCTGAAACGTGAACAAAGGCGTGCCGCCCTCTCATTGGCCCGAGAGGTTTTAGGTTTAGTGGTAGGACCACAAACCAATTGTTCATTAGGGACTCAATGAAGACTTAAGGAACAAGAAGTGTTATAGGGGTAAAACGGACTTTTGACCTTACTATAGTTTCGAACAACCTGTGAAGGATTGACTTACTGATCACGGTTATATCGGGTGGACAGAAATATATCTACAGTGAGGGGAGTTCCGCTACGAGCTATAGTGGAGTGTCCCGTTAGTTAACGAATGTTGGTTAACTAGGATTGAAAGAGTTCAACCAGTTAATCTCGGATCGTTCGAGCCCATGATCTGTAGGTCCATTAGGTCCCCATGCTAGCTCAATCGGATCTAACCTTAGAACAGAGTGATGTAAGAATTTGAAAACATTCAAATTCGATTAAGGGAGATATCGTTAAATTATATTCGATATAATATAACGTATTGGTTTAATTGTGAATTAAACCATATATTGAAAGAGTTGTTTAAATATGATTTAAATGTAACGCACGTGGATAGGGATTCACATTCGAGATATCGGATTATCGGTTTTGAGAATTATTGGGATTTTAAGAAGGTTCGAGTATGGTGTATCTGTTTATATTAATTTAATATTTTGATATTAAATTAAACAAATATATAATTAATTAAAATTAGTTTAATTAATTGATTTTTTGATTAACTTTGAAAATTGTTTAAAGTTAATGGAATTTTACATAAAATTGAAAATCAATTTTGAATTTAATTTCATGTAAAATTCAGTAGTTTGACACCTCCCATGACTCATCATCTATCCCTCAAATTGTTGTCTTCTTGTGAGGCAATTTTGAGCAAAATTGTTGCTCATATATAAACCAAGAAGATGACTCAATCAGGGTGGGAAGTGAGTTGAAATTTTTGGAAAAATCTCATGCAAACAAAATGAAAATTCTCTCAAAACCGTGGCCTTCATCTTGCTCAAAACCCATGGTTCTCTCAACTTTTCTCTTCCCAAATTCATCATGCTCGGGTTCCCACAAGCCCGTTCTAAGGCTAGAGAATAGCCGGGAAGATCACGGTGGTCGTCCATGTCGAGTTCGTGAGGAGAAACATCCAAAGAGGTCCACGAATTTGAGCTATTAAGGTCGATTTTCTTTTTCCTCAGTTTTTCGTCTATGTTTTAGCATGCTTTAATGCACGAAATTAATGAAAATCGATGCCTAAGATCCGCTGCGTGTTCTTCACTCCTTCAATTGGTATCATAGCGTGGTTTGGGCACTTGATTTCCATTAATTTCGAGTTTGGTGGGTGAATTTCAATTGTTGAATGTTATGGTTGCTAAAGTTGGATGTTTACGGTTTTGGCATCAAATTAAGCTTTCAATTCTTAATGAAAATTGTAATAGCCTACATGTATATGGGCTTTAATGTCTGGGCAAGAGTCTGTATCATTTTGGGAGTCTTTAGAGTAGTATTTAAGCTGTAATCGAAGAAAGAAGACGTGATGGTCGCTGGCTGGAAAAACAGAGCATGAAGAAATCGTGATTTTTTGGGCTGTTGTATGAACAGCGTTGGAACGCTATTCATTAGCGTCTCGACACTACTGGAAAAATTCAAATGAGTTTGAATTTTGGCGGTGGTTCGGTTCAGGCGGTTTTTCCATGGTCCGGTTCACCGTTTCCCGACCGGTTTATTTAGATCAAGCCCGGTTCAGCCCAAATTTCAAGCCCTTTGGTTCGGTTCAAGTCTTTTATGGATGGTTTAAGACGATTCGAGATGTTCAGGGTCGGTTCGAGAGTTGTCCATGGCGGTTCTCTATTTTATTTAATTATTAATGTAATAATTTAGCTTAGTTTGTTTGTTTGGATGCCAAAACTTGTCACACCCCCTCCCGGACCACCTGCTAGCTTAGTCCGGAAGATGGCGTGAAGCCAACGAACATCGTCCTCCTCTAACGATACCCGTTGACCTTCCTGGAACGTTGAACCTGATAAGCATACTAATCTTAGATATAAAATATTCTACGTGAAACACAACACAGCGGAATCCTTGAAAACCTTTCAACATACACGAGGTGCCGCCCTAACATAACTCGGTTTGGAAAATAACCTGATATAGATATCACAACCAAAACATATACAACCGGGGTTTATACAACCACGACCTCTAGGACTAAATTATCCAATCCTTACAAAACATTTACAATATAGACAGACTCAATATACAACTCCACCACGTACTGGAGCTTGATCTGGAACTTTCAACAGACGTTGGCAGTGTATCAGGCATCGGGAGCTCGATCTCTACCTGAAAAGTGGGAAAACATTTGAAAAGAATGAGCAACGAAGCCCAGTGAGTGACTATATTTAAAAATGTAGATTCGGAAATCAGAAAACGTGATAAAACTTTAAACGTATAAAGCAGCTCAACCAAGGCGTTAAACATAAACGTGCAATGATAAAAGCTTCCTAAAAAACATTGCAGGTTCGTCATTAAAAATCTAGCAAGGCATATCAAGTACATCAAACGTTTTAACTAACATGACCGATCTACGTTGTGTAGGGCACGCCCAGTACAACCAACATTTACTAGTCCTACGATGTAGTAGGCCCGCCCAGCACTCACGACAGCATCGTTGTCACGGAGTACACTCAACGTCAACAACAGAATATAACATGTGTGCACACGGTACCATATAGCCTCGGGCTCAATATCTCAGTCATGTAGTCAATAGAAATCTCAAAAAATCACATGAAAACGTTTAAACATGCCTGCTTATCGTTATCTTTTGTAAAACCCAAGCTTACTCAGCTTGCTCGTGGAAGAAAAACCGGAAATCTTTAAATAATTCTTGCTAATACATGCTTGGCTTAAAAGGATGTCGTTTCAACTATTTTTCAGAAACTCAATAATCACGTGCTCATTTATAAACCTCATTAGAAAATCTAAGCTCATAACTTAAGCTTGAAACCATTCATAAAAACCATGTATCATTCATAGAAAACATGTAAAACATCTAAACATGAACAACCGTTTGGAAACAATTTTCGAATTTCGTTTTGTCACTCACAATCTTAGCTAGTTTCCTGGTCTGTAGACTCGACCTATTTCCTCTTGGCCTGTCAAACAACCAAAACCGAGCATTAGAACCATAGATAGTCTTATTCTTCCATGCTCATGAATTCTAAATACTTGAATTAAAAATCACATTTCACATTCTACTTTTCCAGATTTTCCAGATTCTATACCCTAACTTCCAACACCCATAACTTCCTCAATACTTAACCAAAATTAATGTGCTATACATCAAACTCTTCATTTTCGAACACTCTACAACTTACCTGAAGAAATGAAAACGAGATTCCCAACCGATTTGTCCAGAAATGCCCCAAACTCAGACAACCATAGGAAAGCATGTTCATGCATTAGTAATTAATTATAAGGGTTATAATAAAAGGAATGCATGTTAGGTTTCATGATAGATGCATGTTGGATTGTTTTATTTTTCGTTTATGAATGTTTTAATATAAGCGTTATATTAATAAACGAAAACGAACAAACATGCAGCATGAAACCACCTTAGCATAGATGAATGTTATAGGTTGTCTATATTATAAATTGTTATAAAAATGAGATAGACGTTAAAACCTATAAAAAAAAAAGATTAATGCATGCTCACTTAGGATTAACGGAATCCAATCTCGAACAATTCGCATAGAATAGGTCGATATCTTGTAAAGCTAAGGTTACAAGGGAACTCACCCGGCAAGATGTTGTCTAAGGCTGGAGGTATTTAAGTTTACGGTTTACGGAACTCCTCCTACCTGGGCATCGATCCGGTACTTGAGTTAGGTTAACCCGGTTTTATGAGCATGCGTGAGAGATGTGAGGTTTTATCACCTAGACATCAAAGCGTAATAGTTATGTCGTTGGAAATCACCTAGACATAGGTTGTTTCAAAACGTTTAAAGCTTTTTGAATGGTGATTTATTTTTATAACTTGAATTTTGGTTGTTATATGCTTTCATCACCATTAGAAGCATGTTATAGGATTAATTCATTAAAAGTTATAATAGTTATAAGGTTAATGAATAGAAACCGTTAAACCTATAACAAAGAGTTGCATGCTAACATAAGATCTTAGGTAGCATGAGTTAATTTTACAACGTTTAAAAACGATTAGACCTAATAGGATTAGAAGAACTTCCTACTTAGTGATTTAATAGAGTTAAAATATGATAAGTCGGATATAAGGCTTTGGTTATAAGGGAACTCTCCTAACAAATGGATTGATACCTGAGTTGAATTAACCATGGTCTTATTAGCATGCAATGTCACTAGGAAGTTAAAGAGGGTTTAATTCGCCTAGACATTAGAATAAAGGCCTTATTTAAAAAGTTAAATATAAGGCATTAACTTAGATAGATTCGTTTAGCCGGAATTTACCTAAGTAAAAGACCCTAATCTTTAAAATACTTAGTGGGAGGAAAAAGATATATGAAAATAAAACTTTTCTTCTCACGTTCTCCCTAAAGTTCACACGGTGAGATTTATGCATAGCCTCTTGTTACTTACTAACGTAACCATTCCATTCGGAAGGTGATTGCATAAATCAATATCAAGGTGAATGGAGAAAGTATTTATAGTAAGTGGGAGAAGGAAGCGTGTCAACGCATCCTACGGTCTCCTCCATTGGTTTACATCGCAAGGTCTCTATGTTCGCCTGCTAAGCACACCCTGAAGCTGCTACACCATTTGGAGGGTTGTAACATAGGGATTGTAGCACAGTAAACTCCCCATAAGGATAAAGGATTTCTTAGGGCCATTCCCAGCATTAGCTTTTCCATTCGGTAGCATTACTGGGGTTGTTCTCTGAGATCTAAAAAAATGGAGGGTTACACTTACAGACACATCCTACGGTCTCTTCCATTGGGTTGCACCGTGAGATTCCTATGTTGCGCCTGCTAAGTATGCCCTGGAGCTACTACACCATTCGGAGGGATGTAACATTGGATTCAGAACAACGCGAACTCCAGAAGTGGATAGGATTTCTTAGGGTCATTCCCAACATTAGCTTTTCCATTCGGTAGCATTGTTGGGGTTGTCCTCTAGAATCTGAAAATGAATTATAATACTTACGGGATTGTGATCATTGACCAAACAACGGTAACTAAACAATAACAGGATATGAATGATTATAGTGTTAACGTTTGGTTGAGAATGTCTTAGTTCAGAGGAGGACTAGCTGACCACCCCTCGGTGGCTGTTACTCTGAACCTCTGAAGTATCGTTACAAAAGAATTATGATTATAGGGCGTGTACTTGCTTTTGCTAAATTGATTGGATTAGTAAAAGGGTTAAAACATTAGACAACCAATTTAAAGTTTATTTGTATATTTTCAACGATAAGTATAGGTTCTATAAAATGCTTCTTTAAATCGTCAAATTCGTTATTGGTATAAAACATATAACTAAACCAACTTTAAACACTAGATTGTGGTAAGTGATATGGAAACAGTCTTAAAATGTAATTTGTCCTCAAGATGTTATATCCATTTCATTCTCGCAATGATCATTATAACATAGAAAATTGCCTAGCCAAAAAGAAGATGATCCAAGACTCGAAATATGATTTATTCGTCTCGAAAACATGTTTAGTAAGAATAGTGATTCAACCTGGATATTCGTTTCAGGGTTCACTAAATCACGTATGTTCTTTTCAAGGAATAAGTTCCTAGCACTAGTTGTGAACTAGTTAAGATAACTGTTAGACTTAATATGGAAAAGTTTATCTTAGCAAAGGCAGTGGGAAACATAAAGTTATTCTTATCTCAGGAACATTACATATTGATTAATGTATATGGTTCCTAAGAAAATAAAAGAAAATATGATTTCTATATCTAGTTTGCTGGAAAAAGGCTATTATGTTACCTTTTATGTATGAACCGTTCATTTCTAAAAGGATGCCAATATTTGTTCTGCAAAAGAATAACATATACGTTTTAAGACCAACAGATTCTAGAGCGATTTTTAAATCATGAGATATTTAAACCGCTAAGACTCAATCAAAAGGCAACGTGTTTCTCAAAGTACCTATCTTTGGCACTTGAGGTTAGGCATATGAAATTGCAATAGGATTGAAGATTGGCCTAAAATGAACTTCTAAACAACAGGTTAGAAGATGACTCATTACCTCAAAGTCATATCTTAAGGGTAAGTTGACTAAATGACCTTTTACGAGAAAAAGATTATCGTGCCAAAAGAACCCTTAGAGCTGATGCATTCTGATCTCTGAGGTCAAATGAATACTAAAGTTCTAACAGGCTGTGAATATTTCATCAGTTTCACTGATAAATTATTCAAGGTATTCTTATCTATACCTAATGCGTCAAAAGTCTGAACTCTTGAAAAGTTCAGATAGTATAACGCCGAGATTACGATCCAAATTAGGTAAAACAATAACGACACTTCGATCTGATCAAAGTAGAGAGTAAATGAACTTGATATTCCAAGTCTATTTGATAGAACATGGAATTATATCCTAACTCTCAATACCTAGTACATCACAGTAGAGTGATATATCGGTTAAGAGAAACAAAACCTTGTTTGCCATGGTTTGATCAAAAATATGCTGCCTAACTCGGTTTGGGTTATGCAGTAAAGACAGCGTTTTAAAATACGAATATGGTTCTTTCAAAAGAATGTTTCTAAAACATTGCTTGAACTCTGAAAAAGCATAAAATGTGTTTATGTTGTTTCAGAATTAAGGGATGTCCTCATTTGAGACAATCCCGCAGGAGCTGGAACCTTATTCAAAAGCATGCCTATTTGTAGGTTATTCAATACAAACGAGTTATGGATACTTCTTTGTTTAAAGAAAATATTTGTATGGACAAATATTACTTTCTTAAAAGAAGGTCACGTTAGAAATCACAACCACAAAGTAAGAGAGTGTTAAGTAAGTTATATAGTAAAGCTACAAATATATCAACAAAGAGTTGTTAATAAGATTTTTTCTTCAACAAAGGGTTGATCGAGCTAACACATTAAGTTAGTCCTGTCCTTCTCAAATGTTGAGGGAGCCTCAATGCAATAGGAGGGTTGTTAATTAACCTAATGAAAATTGTGTGAGTTTAAATGAACTCTGATTGTCATAACTGATGACAATGTCAAGGATCCATTGACCTTTAACAAGATGATGGCTGACGTGGATCTATCAAGACAAAACTATGAACCTGGAAATGGAGTATGTGTACTTCAATTAATTTTGGTAAAGACCAAAAGGGGATCATAGTGCAAGATCTAGAACAAAAGGTTTGCAACCTTAACCAATTCATTTATGGATTAAATTGAAGGTTTCGATCTTGGAACATAAGATTTAATGAATGATTAATACTTATGATTTTTACCAAAATATTGACAAGTCTTGTGTCGGCAGAAGAATTAGAAATAGTTTAGTAGCTTTCTTAGTTTGGTATATGCTTGATATCCTATTCATTGAGAATGATATAAGTTATCAATACTGACATTTAAAAGTAAGCCAGCAATGCAATTCCAAATTATAGATTTGGAAAGGCTTAATATGTTCTTAAAGTCCAAACTGTTCGGAATCACAAGAATAAAGATTGCTAGCTTTGTCTCAAAATCTTATATGGACAAAAGTGTTGGCTAGATATAAGATTAGAATTCCAGGAACGGTCAGTTACCTATCCGACATGAAATTCATTTGTCACATGAGCAGTGTCTTAAGACACCTCAAGAGGTTGAGGATTTGAGATGAAATTCCAGTGCCTCGAAAATCAATTGTCGAGCCTGGCATATGGTATGCAGAAATATTGTCAGTAGATACCAATTCAGTCCAGCGCAAGCCCGTTGGACTATAGTATAGATATCCTCAAGTATCTTAGGAGAACGAGGGATTATAGGCTCGTGTATGGTGCTGAGGATCTGATCCTTACAGGATACATTGATTCTGATTAGAACACCGATCAGGATTCATGGCAATCCACATCGGCATCAGAATTCGTCCTTAACAGGGAGCTATATGATGGCGTAGTATCAAGTAAGGATATATTGCAGACTTTATCTTGAAGGCCAAGTATGTTCCTGCTTATGAAGCAAGCTCATAAGCTGTAGGACATAGGAAGTTCATTTGGAAAGTTGTTCCAAATATGAGGCGAGTGTATAGAACAGAAACGAGCATCTCATCTAAGAGTATATGTAAAGAGGGGACGTGATTGTCACAAGGATTGCCTCAAGAGTAAAATATTGTTGAAACATTTACGAAAGCCCTCATGGCTAAAAGTGTTCGAGGAAGTTTAGACTCTAAGACAATTTTGTAAAGGAAAAGACTAATGGAAAGCCTATGAATAGAAAACAATTCAGTTGAGACGGTGGCACTATAGAGATAGAACAAAGCTCTAGTTTTCATCATCAAGGGCTTAAAAGAAAACTCCTTTGAAAACATGTTTTTTCTTCCAAAACATTTTTAAACAAATTTTCCTCTAAAGTTGGTTTTTTTTCACAAAGTTCATAGGTAAAGCTCAAAAAACAGCAAGCAAATTTTTCAGGAAAAGATTAAAAAAACCCAAGTTTATCTAACCTAAACTATCCACAAGCTAACTAAACTATCCTATGATCAAAGCTATTAACAACTACACATTTAAAACAATCAAAACAGCAATCAAAAACAGAATTTAAACATGCTAAAACTAAAAAAAAACAGCAAGCAACAAAAAAAAACAGTAACAGTTATTCACAAAAATAAATTTCAGTCAAAGGGGATCAAAAAACTCCCCTATTCCTTGTCCGAGGAACTCTCTTTCTCTTCATTCTCTTCATCTTCCTCTTCATCAGAATCCTCTTCTTCTTGGGGCAGCAGTGACTGAGGGAAATTTGGAAAGACTGGAGCAATGCTAGGACCGATAGAGAGATAGAACTCTCTAATAGCTTCATCCCTCTCCTTGGCATATGTCCAATATGTCCTCAGGTTCTCCCTGATTTGATCAAGCTGGCGGTGGACCATGCCTAGGGCTTCCGATGCTGGTGAAGGCCCTGTAAAAGGAGTGTGCTGGGATGGCGAAGCTACATTCGGCCCTGATTGAGGTGTGGCCTGTGATGTAGAGGCTTTAACCTTCCTCTGGATGTTGTTCTGCTGAAGCTTTCCTATCAAGGACAAGTCAATGGTTGGTTTAAAGAAATGGCGCTCCTCGTCCTTGCCTGGCACAATCTTCACCCTCTAACAGAGTTGGGTGATGAGTGAGCCAAAGAAAAGCTTGCCTGCCCTTTTCCGTCCACAGGGTAAGATCTCATCCCTGATGATGCTCCCTACGTTGATTTCCAACCCCTTCATAAGACAATAGAGTAGCATCACTCTATCCATTGAGATTGTGTTGTCGTGGGTGGTTGGCATCAAACGGTTCTTGATGAAGTGAAGCCAAACTGCCGATTCTTGCTTTAGGTCGTTTGGCACTAGAGACTTCACTTTGGTCTGTGATTCTTTCCATTGGACCCCCTTATTGACCACAAGCTTAAGAGCTTCCTTCATTTGCTTGGCCGAAGGGTTCCTGATAACGTCGTTCCCTCTTGGGTTCAAGGGTGCTTTGATCCTGTACACCCTATTGATGTCGACTGAGGAGAAACTGACCATCCTCCCCCTCACTACCGCCATGCTAATGCTCTCCTCCCTCAGGCCGGCGTAAAACTCTCGAACTAGAGGCACAACAGCCTCCTGAGGGTGAGCACAGAACTCCTACCACTTGTACTGGAAGATAACTCTTGTTACGAACTCAGGCAATGCTCCTGCTCTATCAGAGAATCCCTTCTCGTTGAGGAAATCTCTTTTCTTCATGATCTCCATTCGTTCCTGAAAATTAACATCTCTAAATACCTCAGGGAACGGATTTCTGGGAGATGCGGCCTTGGATGACTTGCCCTTTGGCTTGGCGGGTGAGACAATGGGAGGAACTGAAGGAGAGGCGTCCATGGACCTTGTCCTCGGCCTCTTGGCAAATATTGGGTCATTCTTGTTCTTTGTCCTCCTCTCAGCCTTAATCTCTCTCTTCCTCTTCCTTCTTAATGCTGCAGAGATAGGGACTTGGTCATCATCTAGCTCCCTTACCTCTGAATCAGATTCTGTGTTAGAATCAGAATCATTGGAGGTCCCGACCTCCTCGTCTTCTTTGTCCTCTTCAACCCTCTTCTCTCCCGAAGAGGTGCTATCAGCAGCTGGTGGGTCATGTGTGAATAGAGGCTCAAAAACCTCCTCAGCTGGCTGATCAACGATGGCCTCGTATAAGCCTTCCTCAGAATGTGGCCCAAATGCGGTCGCATTCTGACCTTCATTCTCCACTTCTCTTTCTTTTTCAAAATTTTCTTCTGTTGGCCCCTGCTAGGCCTTTTCTTCTACCCTTCCTTGCAGTGCTTCAGCCTCACTTTGAGCCTTATGGAGTGGCTCAAATGCTGCAAGGAAGTCTTCCGCTTCCTTTCTTCTTTTTTCATTTTCTCTTATTTCTTCTCTTCTCTTTTTCTCTTCCTCAAGGAGTTGCAAATCCATAGCTGCCCTCCTGAGGTTTTCTTCATACTTTCTCTCTTCCTCAACTTCTAAGGCCCTCACGGCCTCTTGCTCTTCTTCTCTTCTTCTTTTCTCATCCGTCTCATCTCTTTCCTTTACAAAATTGTCTTCCTCAGCCATTTTTTGATTTTCCATCTCCCTCTCATCCTCAATCTCTTTTAATGCATCCTGTTTAGCCTTGTATCCCTCAGCAATCTCAAGGTCCTTTGCCACTGCTTGGCGGATTATTCCTTTGAATACGTTGGGAGGCATCCTTGTGGTTTTGAGTAGCTGAATTTCAAGTGGCTTTTCAGACACATTTTTCTTTGGGCTCCTTTTTCTTGCGCTGTAAGTAACAACGGGCTTGGTCCTGCAAGAGAGAGAAAGGTTAGTTGAAGGTTCGGAAACCTTACCCAATGAAGCTTCTCCTTGCCGAAAGTTTTCAGCTGCCTTGGCGGCTTTTTCTTCGTCTTGTCGATTCCCTTTTCTTCAAGGACAGCACGTCTCTTGGCACCCATCTCACAGATCATCTCAAACCACTCCTGCGAGCGTTTTCTATATTGTTGAGTGGCGGATTTTTTCGTTTGGCGGACAGCAGTGGCGCGCGTGAACCTTCTTGCCGTAGATGAACTCAGCATCTCCCTCGACGTGGCCGACATTGTCGAAGAGGATGGAGCTGGAGCGTTGGGCGCTTGGTTCACGACCGCCGGCGAGAATCCTGTGGGTCTCGTCCTTCACTTGCTTTGCATGGGCGTAACGGGGGTCTCTTCTTGTCGTCGGTTGCTTGCTTCACCTTCATGAGTGTTCGAATTGAAGGATTGGAATTCCGTAATTCCGTAAAGCGGAAGCGTGATTGGGACCGATTCGTAATTAATTTTGTTTAATCTAAAATACCAATACATTGGCAATAATATTAGAACTATTCTAAATATATATTAAGGCTAAGCATACAAAAATATTAGATCTAAATCTAATTTATAAAGTAACAAATTACTTACTCTCGTTGACGACTCAGATTAAATTCACCAACTGCTTGTGAATTAATCACGAACTAGTGCGAACACCACCACTATGGCTACACCGGTATGACTCTGAGACTTCTAGAGGCTGGAGACTTGTGGGAGCCTTTGGGAGAATTCTCTGAGAGTAGGAGAATGAATGGGATACCTTTCACCCCACCCCAGGGGTCCTATATATAGTAAAGGACAAGACCTTTTTACTAATAGGAAAAGGGAGACCTTTTCCTAATAGGAAAAAGTCTCTAATTTTAATAAATAATTAATTAATTTCATAATTAATTAATTTCCCAATTAAATATCATATATTTAATCTTAGGGATTTTATTAAAATTAAAATTAATATGAATCCAATTCATATTAAATTTATTTGAACTCTTTCAAATACTTTCTCTCAAGAATTAATTTTTTTTTTAAATTAATTCAAAAATTATATTATAAAGTTTCATAAACTTTATATTATAATGCATCAATATACATTATACGATTCCCCAAATAAATTGAACTCTTTCAATTTACAATTTATGCTTAATTGCCTCAAGTCTCTTTACGAGCTACCAATGGGACCTAATGGACCTACAGATCAGAAGCTCCAACGATACGAGACTAATTTGCCAAACTCATTGACAAAGTTTAGTTAACATTCGTTAACTGTGGGTCAGTCCACTAAAGACCCACAGCTGCACTCTTCTCACTATAGAATATTTCAGTGTCCACAGATATTGACCAAGCAGTAAGTCAATCCTTCACGTGTGTTCGTAACACCAGCTGGGTCAAATTACCGTTTTACCCCTGGGTTACCTCTGGTTCCTTAAGTACCACTGATTCCTCTAATGAACAAGTTGTTTAGGGTCCAACCACTAAACAGGAGTTCCTCTCAGGCTAGGAGAGGACGGCGCGCCTTTCTCAAGCCCTAGAATCAGCCTTTAAGGGAACACACATCTACTTACCCCAATAGGGGAAGGAGTGAATTCCATCTTGTACTGTTATGTTCCCAGCCCCCATTCGGTCTTGCCCCTGAAATGGTAGGCTTATTGAGTCGGCGAACTGGCCACTCTCACCCATACAAATCTAAGGACAGTCCCTCCTGAAAGGGGTTCATAACAGACTTAGGATTGAGATTGAGTTACCTAGGTCATCCTATTGAAATAGAAACCTAAACTAGTTAACGGCGTTACATCTAGTGGTTACTATTTCGCGGTCCGGTCTTATGCAAACTCATTGCATAGGATACCCCCACCCGCATGTCTCCTACATGGATGCTTTGGATCATTGCATCTGTATCGAATACAAGGTGGGTCGTATCACATAGTGTCACCAGGATAAGGTACCCAGCCTTATCCCTATACTATAGACCATTTAGGTTGTTACTTGGACACTAATCCCAGTATGTCCCCACATACTAGTCCAAGTTTCATTTAAACAACCTTGGATCTTAGTTTATTGGATTTAGGGTTTATTAATGCAAACTCGATTATTCAATAACCAAATTACAGAATTACTCAAATAACACTTTATTGAGATCGATTAATTTGTTTCATTTACTATCTACGAGTTTTAGGGCATAAAACCCAACAACTCCCACTTGAACTAAAACTCTACTGGGCAATGTACATCAACAATCAAAATTGAATGAATAATCATTGAAGTAGGAATAGTAGTTTGTATTAATACTGTATAATACATGAAAAGTACAAATACAGATAAATACAATAAACTAGGGCATTCACAATACCCATTACACTTCTCCCACTTGCCCTAGATTATTCTATGTACATATCTCGCAGACCTAGACCCTCTAGATGACCCTCAAACACTTTAGCCGTGAGAGCCTTCGTAAATGGATCAGCAATATTGGGCTCAGAGGCTACCCTCGTGACGATCACGTCCCCTCGTTGCACGATCTCTCTAATGAGATGATATTTGCGCTCTATGTGCTTGCCTCTTTTATGATTGCGAGGTTCTTTAGAATCTGCCACTACACCACTATTATCACAGTAAAGGGTGATTGGCAAGTTCATATTTGGAACAACTTCCAAATCCATCAAGAACTTCCGTAGTCATACAGCCTCCTTAGCTGCTTCACAAGCAGCGACATATTCGGCCTCCATGGTGGAGTCTGCAATGCATCCTTGCTTGATGCTACGCCAGACTACAGCTCCCCCGTTGAGGGTAAATACTGACCCTGATGTGGATTTCCTAGAATCCTTATCAGTCTGAAAGTCAGAGTCTGTGTATCCTGTAAGGATCAAATCCTTAGAGCCATACACAAGCTGATAGCCCCTCGTTCTCCGAAGATACTTGAGGATGTTTTTAACTGCAATCCAGTGGTCTAACCCTGGATTGGACTGGTACCTGCTGACTATCCCAACTGCATAGCAAATGTCAGGCCTAGTACACAACATGGCGTACATAAGACTGCCCACAGCTGAAGCATAAGGGATGTGTCTCATATCCTCAATTTCTTGAGGTGTCTTAGGACACTGTTCCTTAGACAAATGAACTCCATGCCTAAAGGGTAGTAAACCCCTCTTGGAATTCTGCATCTTATATCTAGACAACATCTTGTCTATATATGATGCTTGAGACAGGGCTAACGTTCTGTTCTTACGATTCCTGATAATTTGAATCCCTAGAACATACTGAGCTTCACCCAAATCTTACATTTGGAACTCAGTCGATAGCCATTTTTTAATGTCAGCTAGATATTCTACATCATTTCCAATGAGAAGAATATCATCTACATACAACACCAGAAAAGCTACTGAACTGTTGATAATCCTTTTGTAAACACAAGGCTCATCAACGTTCTGGTCAAAGCCATAAGATTTGACAGCAGTGTCAAACTTTATATTCCAAGATCTGGAAGCTTGCTTCAACCCATAAATGGGTCGTCTAAGCTTGCAAACTTTTTGCTCCTGACCTTGAGCAACGAACCCCTCTGGTTGAGACATAAAGATGTTCTCATCAAGATTGCCATTCAGAAAGATAGTCTTGACGTCCATTTGTCAAATCTCATAATCATAAAAGGTGGCAATGGACAAGAGAATTCTTATCGACTTTAACATGGCAACTGGGGAGAAGGTTTCCTCATAGTCCACCCCCTCCTTTTGGGTATAACCCTTTGCCACAAGTCGAGCTTTGAAAGTCTGTACTTTCCCAGCTGCGTCTCGTTTTCTCTTGTAGATCCATTTGCACCCTATGGGTTTAACCCCTTCAGGTAGGTCTACAAGATCCCAGACTTGATTGAAGTACATAGACTCCATCTCTAGGTCCATAGCTTTGACCCACTGGTCATGGTCCACATCATTCATTGCCTGTCTAAAGGTCAATGGATCCTCAACCCCATCATCAGGTATGACAGTTGGAGTTTCTGCTAAACCCAGATAGCGTTCAGGTTGAATAACAACCCTCCTACTACGTCGAGGCATTCTCAACTCTTGAGAAGGATCGGCTTGACCAGATGTACTGGGCTCATCAATAACTCTTGTTGAAGGTCCAGCCTCTGAACTGGGCTCATCAACAACTCTTGTTGAAGGTCCAGCCTCATCAACAACTCTTGTTGATTTATTTGTAGCTTTACCAGAAAGTTCACTTAACACAATTTTACTGTGTGGTATGTGTTCTTTAACGTGGTCTTCTTCCAAGAAAGTAGCATTTGTCGATACAAACACTTTATTTTCTTTTTGGATCAAAGAAGTATCCACCACATGTTTCTTTTGGGTAGCCTACGAATAGGCATAATTTTGAACGCGAATCCAATTTCTTTGGGTTTGCTACTAACACATGTGCAGGGCAGCCCCAAATTCTGAAATGACGTAAACTAGCTTTACGCCCTTTCCAAAGTTCAAATGGTGTTTCAGAAACACTCTTTAAGGGAACAACATTCAAAATATAAACTGCAGTCTCTACTGCATAACCCCAAAAAGAACTAGGCAACTAAGCATAGCTCATAATAGATCGAACCATGTCTAACAAGGTTCTGTTTCTCCTTTCAGATACACCATTCTGTTGAGGTGTACCTGGTGCTGAGAGTTGGGACGATATTCCATGTTCTATCAAATAGTTTTCGAATTTTAAGTCCAAATACTCTCCACCTCGATCAGATCGAAGTGTTTTAATGGTCTTACCTAACAAGTTCTCAACTTCAGTCCTGTACTCCTTGAACTTTTCAAGGGCTTCAGACTTATGGCTCATTAGGTATAAATAACCATACCTTGAATAATCATCTATGAAAGAGATGAAATATTCATACCCTCCTCGAGCTCTTACATTCATTGGACCACAGAGATCCGTATGTACGAGTTCTAAGGGCTCCTTGGCACGATAACCTTTTCCAGTAAAAGGTCGTTTGGTCATCTTATCTTCGAGACATGACTCACATGGAGGTAAAGTACCATCTTCTAACTGGCTTAGAAGTCCGTTCTTAACCAATCTCCCAATCCTATTGAGATTTATGTGGCCAAGTCTCAAGTGCCAAAGATAGGTACTTTGAGAAACTTTTTGCCTTTTTGGTTGAGTCTCAGCTGTTTTAAACATTTCATTGTTCAAAATAGCCCTAGACTCTATTGGTCTTAAGACATACAAATTGTTCTCCATTTTTGCAGAACATATATCAGCACCCGTTTTAGTAATGAAAGCTTCATTCACAAGAAAGGACACTGAATACCCTTGTTCTAGCAAACAAGAAATAGAAATCAAATTTCTTTTTACTCTAGGAACTATATATACGTTATCTAATAACATATAGAGTTCCCTGGAGAAGAACATTTTAATATCTCTCACTGCTTTAGCTGAAATGAGCTCCCCAGTCCCAACTTTGAGAGTCATTTCCCCAGCATCCAACTGTTGCCAGGAGCTCATTCCCTCAAAGGAAGAGCATACGTGATGAGTGACACCTGAATCTAGGATCCAGGCTGTGTCATCATTTTCCACTATACACGTTTCAATGATCAATAAATAATATTTATTTTCATTGAGATGTGCTAAGCAGTCTATGTCATATTCATCATGAACAATTTCGGATAAATTAGACATATGGGCTTGAGGACCGTCCTCAGTTAAGACCAATTCCACGCATTTAGGTCTTTTCTCTAATGTCTAGGTGGATTAAACACTTTTAATTACCTAGAGACATTGCATGCTAATATAACTATGGCTAATTCAACTCAAGTTCCGGCTCATTTCCCAAGTCGCAGGTGTTCCATAAACCGTCATCTTAAGTACCTACAGCCTTAGACAGAACTTTACCGGTAGAGTTCCCTTATAACCAATAGTTATGATAAATCTTTACTCTAAAGATCTAGGTAAATTAAACTCTTTTAATAGACCTAGTGATATTGCATGCTAACATAACTATGATTAATTCAACTCCGGTATTCCGGGTTAGTTCCCAGGTAGGAGGTGTTCCGTAAACCGTCATCTTAAGTACCCCCAGCCTTAGACAGAACTTAACCGGTGGAGTTCCCTTATAATCATAGTAATGTTTTTCCTACTTAGTCAATTAAAACTATTTTTAATTATAAGTAAGAAAATAATTCTAATCCTATTAGAATTATAATGAGCTTAGGTCTAATTAATTTTAAACATTTTAAAATTAATTCATTTTAACCTAAGGTCCTATGTTTGCATGCAACTCTTTGTTATAGGTTGACGGTTTCTAATCAATTTTATAACTTATTATAAAATTTTAATGATTAGCCCTATAACATGCTTCTATGGTGTTGGAAAAATAACAATCATATTCTAATTATTCAACACCATATTATTATGACGCCGATAATGATAATATAACGATTATATTAATCTAAAGTGGTGTCATGCTTCATGCAATTTCAATTTCATTTAATTAATATCGATTATATTAATTAAACATCCATGAAATTAAATTACATGAAATTTGACATTAATATAATATAACTCTTATATTAATCTAATTAATGTCATGCTCAATTCTATTCCATTTTCATTTAATTAATATAACATTTTATATTAAATCATACATGAAAACAAGCATTGATTTACATTTATTATTTTCATTCATAAGATAACTAATTATACTAATTCTCATGAAAATAATGCTAAGCATGCATGCTACATTAATAAAATATAACAATTATATTTATCTAATTAATGTCATGCATCATGCTTTTCCAATTTCATATATTTAATATAACAATTATACTAAATAACTCATGAAATTTAAATTCATGCATAATTATCATATATTATAACATTTATAACATAAATATGCATGAAACATGCTTAACCTATGGTAGGAATTTAAGCTATATGACATCCATAAAGCAAATAAATAGCAATTGAATCGGTTAATTTTGGCCCCTAGGATAAAATAAAGCATAAATTACAATAATTATAGCTAAATTCTATCCTAAAAATCCTTATGCAGCTCCAAATACTAGTCTAGACCGCCCGAACTGACCCGAACCACTTCGAACCAGCTATGAAAACCACGAACCGAGCTAAATTCCAGTTGAATCGGACCAAATCGGTCCCAGCCCAACTAGATCGCGTGAATCGGACCGCCCAACAGCCTTGAACCGTCCTGTTGCGAATTTCTAGCGCGTGCTGTAATCGTGACAACGTCGCAATTTCTCTGATTTTTATCTCATAAAAACCTATTCTAGACCCGGACTTACATAGGACTCGATTTTACATAAAATACCCAAAACACCGGGCCCTTACATGATCAAATCACATAAAAACGGTAAAATCTATGGCCATAAAATTAACCTAAACAGTTCAATGCAAATCATACATACATTATGTATTAATCAATCCCACCAATAGCCAATGCAAATTTTAGAGAAACAAAATTAGATCTACGATCGGCTCTGATACCAATTGAAGGATTGGAATTCCGTAATTCCGTAAAGCGGAAGCGTGATTGGGACCGATTCGTAATTAATTTTGTTTAATCTAAAATACCAATACATTGACAATAATATTAGAACTATTCTAAATATATATTAAGGCTAAGCATACAAAAATATTAGATCTAAATCTAATTTATAAAGTAACAAATTACTTACTCTCGTTGACGACTCAGATTAAATTCACCAACTGCTTGTGAATTAATCACGAACTAGTGCGAACACCACCACTATGGGATACCTTTCACCCCACCCCAGGGGTCCTATATATAGTAAAGGCCAAGACCTTTTTACTAATAGGAAAAGGGAGACCTTTTCCTAATAGGAAAAAGTCTCTAATTTTAATAAATAATTAATTAATTTCATAATTAATTAATTTCCCAATTAAATATCATATATTTAATCTTAGGGATTTTATTAAAATTAAAATTAATATGAATCCAATTCATATTAAATTTATTTGAACTCTTTCAAATACTTTCTCTCAAGAATTATTTTTTTTTAAATTAATTCAAAAATTATATTATAAAGTTTCATAAACTTTATATTATAATGCATCAATATACATTATACGATTCCCCAAATAAATTGAACACTTTCAATTTACAATTTATACTTAATTGCCTCAAGTCTCTTTACGAGCTACCAGGACCTAATGGACCTACAGATCAGAAGCTCCAACGATACAAGACTAATTTGCCAAACTCATTGACCAAGTTTAGTCAACATTCGTTAACTGTGGGTCACTCCACTAAAGACCCACAGCTGCACTCTTCTCACTATAAAATATTTCAGTGTCCACGGATATCGACCAAGTAGTAAGTCAATCCTTCACGTGTGTTCGTAACACCAGCTGGGTCAAATTACCGTTTTACCCCTGGGTTACCTCTGGTTCCTTAAGTACCACTGATTCCTCTAATGAACAAGTTGTTTAGGGTCCAACCACTAAACAGGAGTTCCTCTCAGGCTAGGAGAGGACGGCACGCCTTTGTTCAAGCCCTAGAATCAGCCCTTAAGGGAACACACATCTACTTACCCCAATAGGGGAAGGAGTGAATTCCATCTTGTACTGTTATGTTCCCAACCCCCATTCGGTCTTGCCCCTGAAATGGTAGGCTTATTGAGTCGGCGAACTGGCCACTCTCACCCATACAAATCTAAGGACAGTCCCTCCTGAAAGGGGTTCATAACAGACTCAGGATTGAGATTGAGTTACCTAGGTCATCCTATTGAAATAGAAACCTAAGCTAGTTAACGGCGTTACATCTAGTGGTTACTATTTCGCGGTCCGGTCTTATGCAAACTCATTGCATAGGATACCCCCACCCGCATGTCTCCTACATGGATGCTTTGGATCATTGCATCTGTATCGAATACAAGGTGGGTCGTATCACATAATGTCACGAGGATAAGGTACCCATCCTTATCCCTATACTATAGACCATTTAGGTTGTTACTTGGACACTGATCCCCGTATGTCCCCACATACTAGTCCAAGTTTCATTTAAACAACCTTGGATCTTAGTTTATTGGATTTAGGGTTTATTAATGCAAACTCGATTATTCAATAACCAAATTACTGAATTACTCAAATAACACTTTATTGAGATCGATTAATTTGTTTCATTTACTATCTACGAGTTTTAGGGCATAAAACCCAACACGAATTACTCTGAGAACGAGTAACCTTGCGTGAGGATGATGATCCTTGGGTGTTCTTCATCTTCTTGGTTGTGGGTTTTTCAGTTTCACGATGGAGAGAATATGGAGAGTTTGAGGGTTTGACTTGAATGCTAAGGTTTGGCGTTTGGTGAAGAGGAAAAGAGCTTAAGTCAAGCTATTTATACTTTTCCAATTAGGTCACGTGCAGGTCAAACAATTTTCGTGACTCCCTTTTTATTCAGGCAAATGCGATCGCATTCCCAAATACACTGGGGAGAAATGCGATCGCATTTCACCCAGTTTTCTGCCTTTATTTTTTCTGCCTTTTCTTTTTTCCTTTGCTTTCTCCATTTCTCTGAAACACTTACAAACAAGTTAGAAAGCTCATACACTTAATCATGATTTATTTCTATTTTTTTTCATTTTTCTCAACTTTAAAAAGAATTAAGGAAATGTTTTGATCAATTCAACTTTCAGGTAAGTCCCCAAGTAAAGGTGTTCCCTACGGTCAGCTTAAATACCTCAGCCTAGCCAAGACTTTCCTTAGACAAAGTTTCCTCTTGATCAAAATCCTTTATTCTTGATTTCAAACTTATTTTCTTCTTTTTTTTTAATACTTATTTAGGAAAAGAAAAAGAATGACTTAGCTGATCTCCAACATGGAGATTAAAGCTTTATGCCTACTTCTTGAGCCATCAACTTTCATCTTGACCCTAGGTCTTGATCACGGACAATGTTTGAGTCTTAACTGAGGCGTTTTAATCATGGAGTGCTTTGTCTCTATTATCAGCTCACTCAATTTGCTCTTGAATGTAGACTTTGCAGTCTCATCTTCTGTCGTATATTGCAGATTCTTATTCTCCATGATTTCCTCTTTGATTTCTTCTTCGAATAGCATTTTCTTCAAGCTACAACAAGCAAAGGAATCATTAGGATCGTCCTCAAATCCATCTTTTTCTAACATTTTCTGCAAGCAACAATATGTAAAAGAATCAATAGGATCAAAATCAAAACATTCATCCATTTCATCAGGGTGTTCGAATGTTTGGAGCACATCAAAGTTCACTTGTCTTGAAATGACATCTGCATGGCTCTCTACAGCTTTTTGTTCCAGTGTCTTCTCTTTATTCGCTTTTTGAGGAGATTCTTCTCTAATCACTTTTTCTCTTTTGTCTCCTCAGTATTTTCAAGCGTTGGAATGCTTCTTACTTCTACTGGGAGTTCAGGGTCTTCATGCTCCAATCCACTTTGAAATGTTATCTCCTTGTATTGCTCTTGTGCTTCTTGTTCCACATTCTCATTGTTGTCAAGCAAGATTTCTTGTTGACTGTTTTTCAGTTCCTCTAACAATTGCCCAGCTTGAATCTCCAAGTTTTGCAAGGATTTATCATTTCTCACCATATATTCTCTTAAGAGTTCTTCCAAGCTGGTTGACACTTGTGGTCCCATCTCTTGTTCCATTTCTTTTTGGGCATACTGATCTTGATATTGGTCTCCAAAAGTAAACAAACATTCTTGCTCCAAATGGGGTGTTGGATTATGGTTGCTAACATCTTGTTGGTCTTCCCATGAGAAGTAAGGGCGTTGTAACCATTTTTGGTAAGGATCGAAAATGGGACTCTGGGTGTCTGGTTGTCCTGTATAATAAGGATTAGATGAACAAGTTTCAAACAAAGAATGAATATTAGCACAATAAACACAAAAGAAATTCGAATGACAAGCCATTGATGTGATATGTGCACTCAAAGTTGTGATGATGTCTTCTTCCACATGTGGATTATCCTGAGCTATCAAACCCTTTTGCTATGTTTATCTTCTATCGCCTTTTTTTCTTTTTCTGTTTTTTTTTTTTGGCCAACAGGAGGATCGACTCCGAGTAGATCTATTAGAAGATCTCGAATGCAAGTAACTTCTTCAAGATGTTCCCGTGCGTTCAACTCCTATTGCTCTTTCTTTCTATCTCAAGGACCAATATCAAGGAGTGGACACCCCTTGTTCACGCACTAACCTCAACCTGCAAGAGAAAAATTGCAAATCAAAGTCAAATTCCCTTTGAGACAGAAATGCGGTTGCAATCTGATCTCAATTTCAAAAACAAAACTGGTTCACTTTTGGTCCCCGGCAACGGCGCCAAAAACTTGGTGCGTATGTGAACTGAATGGATGGATGTGAGATAAGATGATAAGTGAAATAATAAAGAAATATTCAGCCAACACTTAAGTGCAAGTATACACTGTCGCACGTAGTAATAAAAAAACCTCAGAAGTATTCCAAGGGTATCGATCCCACGAGGACAAAATTGTAAATTCAGATTTGATGAAGAAACTGTTCAAATGATTGCTCTTAAAAAAAGTAACCAAAGAAAATAAGTTGATTCATTGGGTTTTTGAAAAGAATAACAAAACAAGCAAGTAAATAATAAAGAATAACAATAAGATAAAAAGAGGTATTCAACATGGATTCATCCCTAAAGTAACAACCATACTCATGCAATATCTAACTTAAGTGTATTTAATGCATTGGGTCAGATTTAACTTCCATTTGGCCCTTGTTTCCAAAAATCGTTAGAAGGCTAAGCGAGTACCGTTATGCCAATTTCTAGGACTCGACTTCGACATAGATAATTCACAAATGCAACCTATAACCCTATAGTCGATATAGGGTGCCTTAGGTAGCTTGCCCTATACCGCCGAACAATCTCTTTCGAGTTTTTTCTCCTATATCACCTTTATGAGAACCGATATTGTTTGTCCCTTTCGAGATCAAACTCACATAGCATGCAAAGTCTAAGTGATCAAATTAAACCCAACAAGATTAGAGTGATAATCAATAAAGAATGACATGCAATTAAACACAACTTAAGCAAATAATACACTTTCAAGCCATTAAACCATAAGGGAATTCACCACATTGAACCCCTCAACGGGATTTAGCTACTCATGATGGGATAAAAAGCAAATGAACACATTTTCATTGAAATAATAATGAAAAGAATACAGAATAAGGAAAAGTAATCACAAGCTGGAAATAAAGGAGATAGCTAAATATTATGGGTTTTTTGTTTACACAATCCTTCTAGAGTTCGCTAAGACACTCCACTCTCTCACTTTTACAAGGTGGGAATGGGTGAAACTCTCTACAAACCACAAGGTTTGATTAGAATTTGGTCATCTAAGAAGGACCTCGGGCATCCCTACTCATTGGCATCGAGCCAGGGTTCTGTCACCACCCTTTTCTTCCAAGTGAGTTCTGCTTGGATTTGACTTCGAATCTCGAGCTTATATAGTGTAGAAAGTGGTTGAGGAGCTGCGAAATAGGTGCTGGAAGGTTGCCCAGTCAGTTTCGGGGTCAAAACAACTGGTTAGGTGCGAAGAAGACTCGTCAACAACGACCCGCGTGCGACTCGGAACGACCTCTATTTTTCCAGAAATGCGGTCGCATTTCATTTTTTCCTTCCCAGAAATGCGGTCGCATTTCTAGGGAATTCCAGCTTTTCCTCTGTTTTTCTGCACAGCAGCAAACTAAGTCAAATTCTCTTAAAATCAAGTCTTTTTAAGCACAAATATGTTAAGTTCAACAAAAGTAATTCTCAACACCCTAACTTATCAAATGAAGCATAATTTGAGCTCGGGAACAGTAAATTGACCTAAACACTCAATATTTGACCAAGAAATGAACTAAATATAAGGGTAAAATAGGTATATTTTTTACCCTTATCATGGACATCTATATGGTCTAGGTCTACGAGTTACAAACAGCCAACTAGAGTTTTAGCCCAAGTGGGAGTTTGTTGGGGTTTATGTCCTAAAACTCGTGGATAGTAAATGTAACAAAGTTATATACAAAACGTTATTAGAATAGTTTATATTCTGGTTGTCGAAAGGTTAGTTTAACTATACATTTTTTAACCCAAATCCAGTAAACTAGAATCCATGGTTATGATATGAAACACTCGAACTATATGTAGTGACATAAAAATGGATCAGGTTCAAGTACATAGCCTAAAACAGTCTATAGTATAGGTGATAACTGCCCAAAAGGTAGTTATTTAGGCCTCATTTATATAGGGTTTTGTGTGTCCTTTGTGCTTATTAGGGTTGGTTGTGGATAGATAATACATGTTTTAACCCATTTGGAAGAATGGAAGCTTTGGAAATCATTTTGTGCAGAATCTGTTGCTGGGCGACTTGAGGGAGCGGATTTTATGCTGGAGCAAACCCGGAGGCAAAACTGCCACGTCACAACTCGTTATCCAATTTAGTAAACCGACTTCTGTTGAGTTATTTTCGGGATAAAGGAGCAAGGAGAGCCCTACACGTGTCCAAGTTGACCTAATTCAAGCCTCCTACCACCTCTATAAAAGGAGATAGCCGCCCAAGTCAAAGCATTCCAACTTTCCTTGGAAGCCGAGTAGTATAGAGAGATTGGAGATTACCAAGAACACCAACATCCGCAAGCTGATTAAGGAGATTATTATTTTCTTTATTATCTTGTGTAAATGGACATGCCTACTCAGATTGTAATTTGTGTTTCCATGCTTATTATGAACTAAGTAGCTTTAGGCGTTGGTTAAGGAATATGTAGTTGTCGTGCTTAAACTCTAATAATATTTATTGATTATTGCATCTTGGTTAATTGTTGTGCTTGTTTCTATTTTATGCCCGCTTGGCCAGCCGATGTGAATACCTCTCTCTAGTTTCAGGGATGATTTAGAGAGTGTGTGGCAATTAATCACGCTACGATCATTGTGTATTGGTGAACGCCAGTGACTGAGCTAGGGATAGCCAGTTGCCTAGTGCTTGATCGGTCGCACTTCATTGGGGTTGAAACACATTCCAAAAGATCCGGAGTTCCGGGAGGAATCCGCTAATAATACTGCGAGAGTTTGCATGATCAATAATATTGCTATGGCATCTTTTAAAACAATTACTAAACCTAACCAGCGTCTGCCTCTAATCTGTCTGCCTATTTGTTTATTCTTTGTTCTGTCGTTTATTTTGATTCAGCATTATTCTTACAAAACCAAATCATTTTTATTACCTTGAAACCATTAGAAAGTTACACAAAATAGGTAAAGTGAAAGCTAGTTCAGGACTCGGATTGATAATATTACTTGCTGCCGACTGTGTATACTTGCACAGGAATTCTAGAGTCTTTTATACCATATTTCTACTCACTCTAGGACCCCAACAATAGGGATAAGACTAGGTACCTTATCCTAGGAAAAACTATGTGACAAGGCCCACTTTGTTTTAATACAAACGATGTGATCCTAAATCGATCATGTAGAGACATGTGAGTGGGGGCGTCCTATGCAAAAGAGTTTGTATAAGACCGGACCGCGAAATAAGTCACTTTTACTTTATAACTCCGTTTACTGTGAAACTGACATATTTTAAGCGATGACCTAGGTAACTCGATCTTATTCCTGAGCTAACTATGAACTCCTGTTTATTCGGGATTATCCTTTGATTTGCATAGGTGAGAGTGGCCCATAAGCGTCGCTCAATAAACCTGCCACTTTGGGTATAACATCGAGTAGATAGCTGGGGACATAGTCCTGCAAGATGGAATTCACTCCTACCCGTCTTTAGGGATAGTAGAGAGGTTGTTCCCTTAAGTGCTGACTCCGGATTGTGAACAAAGGTGCACCGCCCTCTCATTGGCCCAAGAGGTTTTAGGTTTAGTGGTAGGACCACAAACCAATTGTTCATTAGGGACTCAATGAAGGCTTAAGGAACAAGAAGTGTTATAGGGGTAAAATGGACTTTTGACCTTACTATAGTTTCAAACAACCTGTGAAGGATTGACTTACTGATCACAGTTATATCGGGTGGACAGAAATATATCTATGGTGAGGGGAGTTCAGCTACGGGCTATAGTAGAGTGTCCCGTTAGTTAACGAATGTTGGTTAACTAGGATTGAAAGAGTTCAACCGGTTAATCTCGGATCGTTGGAGCCCATGATTTGTAGGTCTATTAGGTCCCCCTGCTAGCTCAACTGGATCTAACCTTAGAACAGAGTGATGTAAGAATTTGAAAACGTCCAAATTCAATTAAGGGAGATGTCATTAAATTATATTCGATATAATATAACATATTGGTTTAATTACCATATATTGAGAGAGTTGTTTAAATATGATTTAAATGTAAGGCACATGGATAGGGATTCACGTTCGAGATATTCGGATTATCGGTTTTGAGAATTATCGAGATTTTAAGAAGGTTCGAGTATGGTGTATTTGTTTAAATTAATTTAATATTTTGATATTAAATTAAACAAATATATAATTAATTAAAATTAGTTTAATTAATTGATTTTTTATTAACTTTGAAAATTGTTTACAGTTAATGGAATTTTACATAAAATTGAAAATCAATTTTGAATTTAATTTCATGTAAAATTAAGTAGTTTGACACCTCCCATGACTCATCATCTATCCCTCAAATTGTTGTCTTCTTGTGAGGCAATTTTGAGCAAAATTGTTGCTCATATATAAACCAAGAAGATGACTCAATCAGGGTGGGAAGTGAGTTGAAATTGCTGGAAAAATCTCATGCAAACAAAATGAAAATTCTCTCAAAACCGTGGCCTTCATCTTGCTCAAAACCCATGGTTCTCTCAACTTTTCTCTTCCCAAATTCATCATGTCGGGTTTCCACAAGCCCGTTCTAAGGCCGGAGAATAGCAGGGAAGATCACGATGGTCGTCCATGTCAAGTTCGTGAGGAGAAACATCCAAAGAGGTCCACGAATTTGAGCTATTAAGGTCGGTTTTCTTTTTCCTCTGTTTTCTGTCTATGTTTTAGCATGCTTTAATCCACGAAATTAATTAAAATCGGTGCCTAAGATCTGCTAACGCTTCCACTGCGTGTTCTTCACTCCTTCATTAGATATGGTTGATATTTAATTAGTTATAAAATTAATTAATTTTGAATTAATTAATTGTTCAATTTAATTTAGTTAAATGTGATTTAATTAAATTAATATCTATAGACTAATTTTAATGTGAATTGGATTCATATTAAAACTATAGGTAATAAGAGAAATACATATTTGAATGTGTTCAAATAATGGGTTAATTAAATATTTAATATTTGATATTTAGTTAATCATTGAATTAATTAATTATGAGTTTAAAACTTAACTATATTTGTGCCTAAGGCAATCGAGGTCCTTCATTTTCTCTCTAGAAGGCGGTAGGAAAAGGCAGCCCAAGTGTTGTTCGGATTAGCTAGTTCTACTGGTTTTGTAGTTATTTCTTTGGTGGAAAGTCTTTGGGAGGTCTGTCGATCAATGGCGGAACAAAAGAAGACTGAGGAAATTATAAAACACTTGGGAGCTCTAAAGGTGACAAAGGAGGAGAGAGCCAGTGTATTCCAACTGAAGGATGATGAGGTTGACATATCTCAAAGGAAACTGGAGAACGCCCTTCTATGCAAAATTCTTACAAACAAAAAAATCAATCTCGAGGTGTTTCAAAGAATGATGCCAAAAATCTAGAGCCAAGAGCATACTATTATTAAAAGTGCAGGGTTCAATGTGTTTTTATGCAAATTCAAGAATTCTCGTATTAAAGGATGAATTAAGGAGGCTGCAAGGGGAGATAGCTGTGGAGATGACTTGGACTTCAGGTATGTATCCTTTTGGGTTCATTTCCGTAAATTGCCTTTTGCTTGTTTTTCTAGGAACTCGGCGATGGAAATTGGGAGTCTACTTGGCAAGGTAGAACAACTGGATCTAGATGAAGAGCTGGAACAATATGGGGATTGCTCGTTGATGTTACCTCTCCCCTCAAACGGGGAATCTTTCTAAAGTTGAAAACACAGAAACCAGACAAGTGGATCAAGGTGTCGTATGAAAAACTGTCAGACTTTTGTTATGGGTGTGGCTTATTAGGACATACGAGTAAGGAGTGCGATCAAGCTGAAGATGCAACTGAAGAAGCTCTTCCATATGGCCCTTGGTCAAGAGAACAAACAAGGCTCAAACTCAGGGAGCCTAGTTATTGTTTTTCCAATGGGGGTCATGGGAGAATTGGAGAGCGAGGAAGAGGAAGATGGAGGCAATTGAATTCAGATGAGGATAGTCACACATCGAATGAAGGAAAGTTCAACCATCGGAAGAGAACACAGATGGCAAAACAGAAATTTCCAGTCCTCCACCGAGGCAAGAGAAACGTACTCCTCCTCCATGCAGCGGCCCAATGGTAACTTCTTTGAATAAGGAAGCAGCGGAAACTGTGGGGACAATTGAAAAACAAGGCAGCAAAATAAATGATGAAACGGGCAACCAAAAGTCTAGCGGTAGCATAAATGAAAAGGAATCAACCGTTGCGGAAATCAAGGAATTACCCACGGAACAATCAAAATCATTTAATGGACCTTGATTTTGGGTGGGATGGAATAGAATTGGGATCTCAACTGAATAAGGAAGTTGTTTGTGTGGATATCAAAGGCAAGGAGAAGATAGTGAAGTTTGAATACCAAAAGAATAAGGAGGTGGAATGCAAAAGGGAAAAATGGAAAATGGCTAACAGGATGCAGGATAGGGATACTATATTTGAAAGGGTTCAAATATTAAATATGAATTAGATTCATATTAATAATATGGGTTAAATTTTTATGTGAATAAGATTCATATTAAACTATAGTATATGAGAGAATAATTTGAATTTGATTCAAATTATAATTTAATTAAATATTTGATATTTAATTAAGAAATTAATTGATTAGAGAATTAATTAATCTATTTTTTTTAAATAAACAACTTTCATAAAAAGAACTATACAAACAACAACCAAAGATTCCTCAATTATAGCATAGGAAAGCCAATTAGGAATGCTCAAATCCCTTCCAAAAAACAAACTTCCCGAGAAGGAAACGAGGGATTGAAACAAAAATCAGAATTGATACAACCAGAAGAATCGTCACCATCTGAACTCCCTACCTGAGATCGAGCCGACGACAGCAGGGCAGCTTCTCGCGCCAACAAATGCGCCACTAGGTTTGCCGATCTAGGGCACCAAACAAAATGAATCTCCTTCTCTCTGCGAACAAGCCCACGAGAATCAACCATCTTTTGTTGGGTTTTATGCCCTAAAACTCGTAGATAGTAAATGAAACAAATTAATCGATCTCAATAAAGTGTTATTTGAGTAATTCAGTAATTTGGTTATTGAATAATCGAGTTTGCATTAATAAACCCTAGATCCAATAAACTAAGATCTAAGGTTGTTTAAATGAAACTTGGACTAGTATGTGGGGACATACGGGGATCAGTGTCCAAGTAACAACCTAAATGGTCTATAGTATAGGGATAAGGCTGGGTACCTTATCCTGGTGACACTATGTGATACGGCCCACCTTGTATTCGATACAGATGCAATGATCCAAAGCATCCATGTAGGAGACATGCGGGTGGGGGTATCCTATGCAATGATTTTGCATAAGACCGGACCGCGAAATAGTAACCACTAGATGTAACGCCGTTAACTAGTTTAGGTTTCTATTTCAATAGGATGACCTAGGTAACTCAATCTCAATCTTGAGTCTGTTATGAACCCCTTTCAGGAGGGACTGTCCTTAGATTTGTATGGGTGAGAGTGGCCAGTTCGCCGACTCAATAAGCCTACCATTTCAGGGGCAAGACCGAATGGGGGCTGGGAACATAACAGTACAAGATGGAATTCACTCCTTCCCCTATTGGGGTAAGTAGATGTGTGTTCCCTTAAGGGCTGATTCTAGGGCTTGAACAAAGGCGCGCCGTCCTCTCCTAGCCTGAGAGGAACTCCTGTTTAGTGGTTGGACCCTAAACAACTTGTTCATTAGAGGAATCAGTGGTACTTAAGGAACCAGAGGTAACCCAGGGGTAAAACGGTAATTTGACCCAGCTGGTGTTACGAACACACGTGAAGGATTGACTTACTGCTTGGTCGATATCCGTGGACACAGAAATATTCTATAGTGAGAAGAATGCAGCTGTGGGTCTTTAGTGGAGTGACCCACAGTTAACGAATGTTGACTAAACTTGGTCAATGAGTTTGGCCAATTAGTCTCGTATCGTTGGAGCTTCTGATCTGTAGGTCCATTAGGTCCCACTGGTAGCTCGTAAAGAGACTTGAGGCAATTAAGTATAAATTGTAAATTGAAAGTGTTCAATTTATTTGGGGAATCGTATAATGTATATTGATGCATTATAATATAAAGTTTATCAAACTTTATAATATAATTTTTGAATTAATTTTAAAAAAATTAATTCTTGAGAGAAAGTATTTGAAAGAGTTCAAATAAATTTAATATGAATTGGATTCATATTAATTTTAATTTTAATAAAATCCCTAAGATTAAATATATGATATTTAATTGGGTAAATTAATTAATTATGGAATTAATTAATTATTTATTAAAATTAGAGACATTTTCCTATTAGGAAAGAAAATATTTGAAAGAGTTCAAATAAATTTAATATGAATTGGATTCATATTAATTTTAATTTTAATAAAATCCCTAAGATTAAATATATGATATTTAATTGGGAAATTAATTAATTATGGAATTAATTAATTATTTATTAAAATTAGAGACTTTTTCCTATTAGGAAAAGGTCTCCCTTTTCCTATTAGGAAAAAGGTCTTGGCCTTTAGTATATATAGGACCCTTGGGGTGGGGTGAAAGGTATCCCATTCATTCTCCTACTCTCAGAGAATTCTCCCAAAGGCTCCCACAAGTCTCCTGCCTCTAGAAGTCTCAGAGTCATACCGGTGTAGCCATAGTGGTGGTGTTCACACTAGTTCGTGATTAATTCACAAGCAGTTGGTGAATTTAATCTGAGTCGTCAACGAGAGTAAGTAATTTGTTACTTTATAAATTAGATTTAGATCTAATATTTTTGTATGCTTAGCCTTAATATATATTTAGAATAGTTCTAATATTATTGTCAATGTATTGGTATTTTAGATTAAACAAAATTAATTACGAATCGGTCCCAATCACGCTTTCGCTTTACGGAATTATGGAATTCCAATCCTTCAATTGGTATCAGAGCCGATCGTAGATCTAATTTTGTTTCTCTAAAATTTGCATTGGCTATTGGTGGGATTGATTAATACATAATGTATGTATGATTTGCATTGAACTGTTTAGGTTAATTTTATGGTCATAGATTTTACTGTTTTTATGTGATTTGATCATGTAAGGGCCCGGTGTTTCGGGTATTTTATGTAAAATCGAGTCCTATGTAAGTCCGGGTCGAGAATAGGTTTTTATGAGATAAAAATCGGAGAAATTGCGACGCTGTCACGATTACAGCACGCGCTAGAAATTCGCAACAGGACGGTTCAAAGCTGTTGGGCGGTCCGATTCACGCGGTCTGGTTGGGCTGGGACCGATTTGGTCCGGTTCAGCTGGAATTTAGCTCGGTTCGTGGTTTTCATAGGTAGTTCGAAGTGGTTCGGGTCGGTTCGGGCGGTCTAGACCAGTATTTGGAGCTGCAGAAGGATTTTTAGGATAGAATTTAGCTATAATTATTGTAATTTATGCTTTATTTTATCCTAGGGGCCAAAATTAACCGATTCAATTGCTATTTATTTGCTTTATGGATTTCATATAGCTTAAATTCCCACCATAGGTTAAGCATGTTTCATGCATATTTATGTTATAAATGTTATAATATATGATAATTATGCATGAATTTAAATTTCATGGGTTATTTAGTATAATTGTTATATTAAATATATGAAATTGGAAAAGCATGATGCATGACATTAATTAGATAAATATAATTGTTATATTTTATTAATGTAGCATGCATGCTTAGCATTATTTTCATGAGAATTAATATAATTGTTATATTATGAATGAAAATAATAAATATAAATCAATGCTTGTTTTCATGTATGATTTAATATAAAATGTTATATTAATTAAATGAAAATGGAATAGCATTGAGCATGACATTAATTAGATTAATATAAGAGTTATATTATATTAATGTCAAATTTCATGTAATTTAATTTCATGGATGTTTAATTAATATAATCGATATTAATTAAATGAAATTGAAATTGCATGAAGCATGACACCACTTTAGATTAATATAATCGTTATATTATCAGTATCGGCGTCATAATAATATGGTGTTGAATAATTAGAATATGATTGTTATTTTTCCAACACCATAGAAGCATGTTATAGGGCTAATCATTAAAATTTTATAATAAGTTATAAAATTGATTAGAAACCGTCAACCTATAACAAAGAGTTGCATGCAAACATAGGACCTTAGGTTAAAATGAATTAATTTTAAAATGTTTAAAATTAATTAGACCTAAGCTCATTATAATTCTAATAGGATTAGAATTATTTTCTTACTTAGAATTAAAAATAGTTTTAATTGACTAAGTAGGAAAAACATTACTATGATTATAAGGGAACTCCACCGGTTAAGTTCTGTCTAAGGCTGGGGGTACTTAAGATGACGGTTTACGGAACACCTCCTACCTGGGAACTAACCCGGAATACCGGAGTTGAATTAATCATAGTTAAATGTTAGCATGCAATATCACTAGGTTTATTAAAAGAGTTTAATTCACCTAGATCTTTAGAGTAAAGAGTTTACTTTACTATGGTTATAATTGAACTCTCCCGATGAAGTTCTGTCTAAGGCTGGAGGTACTTAAGATGACGGTTTACGGAACACCTGCTACCTGGGAACTGACTCGGAACTTGAGTTGAATTAACCATAGTTATGTTAGCATGCAATATCACTAGGTCAATTAAAAGAGTTTAATTCACCTAGATCTTGAGAGTAAAGATTTATCATAACTATTGGTTATAAGGGAACTCTACCGGTAAAGTTCTGTCTAAGGCTGGAGGTACTTAAGATGACGGTTTACGGAACACCTGCTACCTGGGAACTGAGCCGGAACTTGAGTTGAATTAACCATAGTTATATTAGCATGCAATGTCTCTAGGTAATTAAAAGTGTTTAATCCACCTAGACATTAGAGAAAAGACCTATATATATAAAAGTTATATACAGGCATAGACTTAGATAGATTCACTTAGCCGGAATTTACCTAAGTAATAAACCTTATAATTATAAAAATACTTAGTGGGAGGAAATATATCAAAACAAGATTTTCATAAATCAAGTTTTGCTCTCACATCCTCAAAAGTTCACAACGTGAGGTTCATGCTTGGCCTCGAGTCACCCTGGGAGTGACCCCCTACAGATGGTGTTTGCATGAATCAATATCAAGGTGAATGAGGGAGTATTTTATAGTAAGTGGGAGCAGGAACGTGTCAACGTATCCTACGGTCTCCTCCATTAGGTTGCACCGTGAGATCCCAATGATCTGCCTGCGAGTCGCCCTGGGAGCGATCACCCTACGGAGGGCTTGATCATGGGAGTCGGAACAACGCAAACTCCAGAAATGGATAGGGTTTCTTTGATCCATTTCCAACTTTGACTTTCCCTACGGTAGCATTGTTGGGGCCGACCTCTGAAATCTGAAAAATGGAGGGTCACACTTACGGGAAATTGTTAAGGTGTTAATAATTTCCTAACCGAAAAAACGGTAGCTAAGAACTATTGGAATATGAGTTATTCCGAGAATATGGATTAGCTGAGATTGTCTCAATTCAGAGGAGGAGTAGCTGACTACCCTACGGTAGCTGTTGTTCTAAACCTCTGAAGTATCATTGCAAAATGAATGCTTATTCTATGGGTTGATCATTACTTTTGCTAAATTGATTGGATTAAAATAATAATATTATTTTGTGTAATGGGTTAATGTAACAATACTTATTAAGTTAGTTTGTTTGTTCTCAGCAATGAAACGTTCTTTATATGCCTCGAATAACGCCAACTACAAAACTGGTATTTCTAATACAACTAAGAAAATTGACCTAAACACTAAATGCGTGGAATTGGTCTTAACTGAGGACGGTCCTCAAGCCCATATGTCTAATTTATCCGAAATTGTTCATGATGAATATGACATAGACTGCTTAGCACATCTCAATGAAAATAAATTTGATTTATTGATCATTGAAACGTGTATAGTGGAAAATGAGGACACAGCCTGGATCCTAGATTCAGGTGCCACTCATCACGTATGCTCTTCCTTTGAGGGAATGAGCTCCTGGCAACAGTTGGATGCTGGGGAAATGACTCCAGTTTTTCCAATCGATCTTCTTGCCTTTTTCAGACGAACCCCACCAAAGCTTCGCACACCTTTTGTTTATCTCTTCGCAGATGTTGTTCGGGATACGAAAACAGGACATAGTATAAGTGAGGATGGCTTGGACAATCGCTTTAATAAGAATTTCCTTTCCTCTGGACGAGAAAAGATTATTCTTCCAATTCATAAGCGTCTTGCACACCTTTTCTTTGAGCTTCCTGAAAAGATTAGCCTTGTTCCTACCATTTTGAGATGACATCCCAGGATAGTCCTCAATCACATTATGTTGGGTTTTATGCCCTAAAACTCGTAGATAGTGAATGTAAGCAAATTGTATACTTGTTTTCAATAAAGTGTTATTGAGTTTCTACAATAAATTATTATTGTTAAATATTGCACAATTTGACCCAAATCCAATAAACTAAGATCCAAGGTTGTTTACATGTGACTTGAACTAGTATGTGGGGGGGACATACGGGGATCGGTGTTCAAGTAACAACCTAAAAGGTCTAGTACAGGGATAAGGTTGGGTACCTTATCCTGGTAACACTATGTGATACGACCCGCTTTGTATTCGATACAGACGTATTGATCCAAGGCGTCCATGTAGGAGATATGCGAGCGAGGGTATCCTATGCAATGAGTTTGCATAAGACCGGACCATGAAATAGTCAACCATTAGTTGTAACACCGTTAACTAGTTAGGTTACTGTTTCAATAGGATGACTTAGGTAACTCAGTCTTAATCCTGGGTGTGCCATTAACTCCTTCTCACGAGGGATTGTCCTTTGATTAGTATGGGTGAGAGTGGCCTGCACGCCGACTCAATAAGCCTACCTTCTTGGGGACAAGGCTGAATGGGGGGTTGGGGACATGACAACACAAGATGAAATTCACTCCTTCCCGCTTCTAGGAGAAGTATTTAAGTGTTCCTTTAAGTGGTGACTCCGGGACTTGAACAAAGGGATCCCGCCCTCTCACTGGCCCGAGAGGGACTTTCTGTTTAATGGTTGGACCATAAACAGGTTGTTCATTAGAGGAGCGCTGGTACTTAAGGAGACAGATGTAACACAGAGGTAAAACGGTAATTTGACCCAGCTGTGATTACGGACACTTGTGAAGGATTGACTTACCGGCATAGGTCTACATCCATGGACACAGAAATGTTCTACAGTGAGAAGATTTCAGTTGTGGGTCTTTAGTGGAATGACCCACAGTTAATGAATATTGGTTAACTTGATTAATGAGTTTAATCAGTCAACCTCATATCATTGGACCTTCTGATCTGTAGGTCCATTAGGTCCCCCTGCTAGCTCGTAAAGAGTAATTAGGAATAAATATATCTTGAGAGAATTTGAGAAGTTCAAATTCATATTGGGAATTAAGTTAATTGTATGAGATACAAATTAATATAATGTATAGTGATGCATTAAAATATAAAGTCTAATTTGAAATTAAACTTTATTATATTGAGAGATTGATATATTTGAAAGAGTTCAAATATATGTCTAATTAAATATATGGTATTTTGTTTCAAAAAAAAATTAAATATATGGTATTTAATTAGAAGATGAATTAATTAATTATTCAATTTAGTTTAAATTAAATGAGATTTAATTAAACTATAGTCTATGAGGGAATTATTAGAATATGATTCTAATATGTAATTAATTGAATATGGGAGATATTTAATTAATTGTAAAATTAATTAATTATTGAAATTAATTAATTGATTAGTTTAATTGAATTAATTAAATGTGATTTAATTAAGTTTAATTAAAATATAGTATATGAGGAAATTACATTTAAATAAGATTTAAATGTGCATGAGATTAATTAATTAATATGATTAATTAATTAACATTTAATTAATTAATACGATTAGTTAATTATCATTTAATTAATTGATTTAATCAATTAATTAATTGATCTTGATCTAACGGTCAAGATTGTTTCCTAACCTCACATTAGGGTTTCCTCTCTTATAAAAGGAAAGGTTATGAGAACCCTAGCCCTAAAGTCTCATTCTAGCCTCCCTCACATATTTTCTCTCAAAGAGTTTTTCACAATCAAGATTAGTAGTCCCACAACTACGTTCCTAATCTCAGAGAATAGCAGGGTAGCCTCGTGGTGGTGTCCGTTGAAGTATTCAGAGTCGTCAATGGAGGTATGTTTTTCACTGCTTAACATTTTGCCAATGTATTGGTATTTTGTAGAACAAAATTAATTTACGAACGGTCCAATTGCTTCCGCTGAAACGGAATTGGGAATTCCAATCCATCACATTCTTCTTCTGAATCCCCAGAATCGAACCAATCTTCCTAGCAAGATCTTCTTTTACATTCTTACTCGTCATGAACACAGATTTATCAAGATTAATCGTTTGACCCGAAGCTTCTTCATAGCATCTAAGGCACTCCTTTAGGCTTCTGCAGTCGTTCTCTGAGGCCCTTGTTCGCTCGTTTGTTTACGAATATCCCCAAGCGCACGGGTCGTCACAAGTAATAGTAAAACGGAAGAATTCCGAGTATCGAATCCACGGGGAGGCGAAGCGAAATTTAAGTAAAAATTCTTTGAACACTAAAAGTACTTTGGGAGAAATAATATCTAGGGACCAAAACATGCAAATAAAGAGAATTTAAAAATCAAAGCAATTAAAGAAATCAATTTGATCAATCAAGAAATAAAAATATGGAGAAAGAGCTTTTTAAATGGGAAGTGGGGTCTTGAAACTCAATTAATGGCTAAATAATTATTACAATTATCCTATCTCATTGCCCAACTAATTATAATCCTAGAATCTTCGTTAATCACATAGGTTCTCCTGTCGGTCTCCCCTAATTGTGATTAATTCATTTTAACAACCTAAGTGTCCTTAGCGCTATTAAAATTCATTAATTATTACGCTTTGATTCATTTTAGGAATCTAAGTTTAATCAACTAATCCCGTTGTCACAACGGGCAATTAAACTAGTTGCATGGATTATGATCTATCCTAACTTCTCTCCGTCGAGTCTCCATTAAGAATCAGATCAATACACAATTGGCCAGATTGCATACAGCATTAAGCACATCCATACAAATAATTAAGAAAAAGGGCAAGAGATAGGCAATTATAACAACAATTTAACTATAATTTCATTTCAATACCCCAAATTGGGGTTTAGCTATACATAGCTAAAATATCCACAAAATTTACAATGAAAAACATAATTAAGAGCACAATAAAAGGGAAGGAATTGACCGTTGAAGACCCCGTCGCTGGCCCTTGGAGTCGCAACCCTTGAGCCTCCTAGAATACTCCCAAAAATTCTCCAAAATTTTCCCACTAAAGAACTCTCAAAAAGGCTAGAAAGCCTTGAGAGAGGCTCCAAAGGAGTCAAAGAAAGCAAGGAAAGAATGGAAGAAATGATGATTGATCCTTAAAATTGGATCCAAGAGGCGCTATTTATAGGCTTGGAAATGGGGTAGCATCGCGACGCTGTGATGTCATCGACTTGCCGGCCAAGAAATGGGACAGCGTCTCGACGTTAGGCGAATTCCAGAACTTTCTGATGCGATTTTGGGCTTGAATTTGGGCCTCTCTTCATTTCCTTTGGGTCATTTCTTCATGGTTGACCTTCATGACTTTCCCCTTTGACCCAAGTATGGAAATTGGGCTTTAATGGCTTATTTTTGGGCACTTTTCTCCAAAATCCATAATTTTGCTCCTAAATACCAAATAACAAAATATATTAGATATATTCAATAAAAACACAATTAAACCTCTAAAAAGCTCAATAAATTGGGACTAAAATAGCGACATTTCTGCTCGCTATCACACCCCAAACTTAAGCTTTTGCTAGTCCCGAGCAAAATAAATTCTAACGATGCATGAAATAGAATCGCTCAAGCCTCAATGATTTTGGAATTCTTAAGATAGAATGGAAAACATGCAAGTGGAATAAGCAAGCACCGCATACTCATGAAGAAATCTTAAAATAGTCTGAACCTAAGATTAATGAATAACATGCTCAATACTTATCTATTGATTCTTTTACTAACCTAGATTAGTCTTATGGCTTTCTCCATTTGTTTTCCCCCTACACTGGCTAAGAGCCCCTAATAGTTCGGAGTTCTTCTATCATGCAAAAAAAAGAAACTAGGGCGCCTGTCATTTTTCTTTTTCATAGGAGAGCAAAACTCACAATTGATTTTTCACTTTCTTTTTCTTTTTCTTTTGCTACTCCCCCAAACTTGCATTTTGATATCTAATGGCACTAGCTTTCACACTACGGTGCAGGGACCCTTAACCCGAATTTTATTCTCTGGTTGGCCTAACTGATCACACCGTAGGTAGCTCTTTTTACCCCTAGGCTTTTTCTTTTGTGCAAGCAAAAATTTTTCTTTTTCAACAGATTTTTCTTTTCTCACATTTTCTTTTTGTTGCTTTTGCTTTTCTCTCAGCAGGCAAAGCATTTTTTCTACCTAGCTCTTTAGAACAATCAAGCATGAACTTCCTAGTATTAGAAACTAAGTCTATCGGGGTGACAACAAACTTTAAAAATCATAATAAGAATCTAGATTTTCAAAGACGTCATTAGATAAGTCTATTGCATGCTTTAGACATCAAAACTAAGTATCAAAAAATTTTAAAATTTCACAATTTCTTCTATGCTCCCAGATTCCACAACATATAAACCATTTTCTCCCAAAACTTCTAAAATCACATCCTTGGCTATCATGGTTATCTATTCATGCATCCAACAGAATTCAAATATGCTCAACACAACAAAAGCCTCCCCCAAACTTAAATTAAACATTGTCCCCAATGTTTAAAAACAGTAAAGCATAAAGAGGGAGACTAAGACTTCCCTGAGCTAGGAGCGATTCATCCTCTTCCTTTGGATCCAGAAAAATGGGAATCATGGAATTTTGGGATTTGCTAAGGTGATCCTGCAAAACAAAATTGGATCACGTAGCAAAGAAAATTATTTACCACAAAAACAACTACCTAAACTTTAATCCTTGGGTTGCCTCCCAAGCAGCGCTTTCTTTAACGTCTTTAGCTAGACGAGGCTCGGCACGCTCACGGAGGCTCGAAATAAAAGTTTTCATCATCCTCCGGGCTTTGCAGAAAATCACGCACCGAATTGCACACTGCAAACAGGGGAGAAAAAAAACTTTCCCCTGACCCATCTTCACTAAAGAGATTGTCATAATAACATTTCAGGAAATAAGTAGCCGCATCAAATCTCTTTTCTAGATCTTTATTCACAAAACAATTGTTAACAGAGTCATCAAGCGTTATGATATCTACCGGTCTGGGATCTAAAGGTGGCCTATTAATCATGTCAGTCCATTCATCAGATTCAATATCTACATGCTCAGAAGATTCCTCAGACTCAGAATTAAAAAATGATTCAACTAGGCTATCATATGACTCACTATCAGAAGAATTAAAGAATATAAGCTCCTCTGGGTCAGATTCTATACTATCTACATCATCAAGACCCGAATCAATATTATTCACACTTTCAGGGTTTGACTCTATATACTCATCTAGATCAGACTCAATAGATTCAGCATTATCATGATCAGACTCTAAATTATCATCTATCAAGTAATCATCTCCATGCAAATCATGCACATTATCAGACAATTCATGCTCATTTTCATAGTCAGGAAATTCAATCTCATTATCAAAATCATCAATTGTAGGTAATTCCAATTCATTCTCAAAAGAAGGTAAATCATCAACTGCAGACATCTCATTCTCAAAAGCAGGCAGGTCTAATTCATTTTCAAAGTCAGACAATTCTACATCAATTAGATCATTCTCAAACAAAGGGCCATCAAAAAATGCATTATGATTAAAATCCCCATCATCCATAGGCTCTTCTCCTAATCCTAGACCAAGATTATACTCTACCTCCTCATCATCGTCAGTCAAGTATTTAGGACCAATAGAAAAACAAGTATGCAAACTACATACAGACTCATCTTGGCCAAAAATACTAAAAACGACTTTTTCATCATCAATGTTCAAGGTAAGCTTACCTGTATGCACATTAATCTCAGCTTTACCTGTAGCTAAGAAAGGTCTGCCTAGAATAATGGGTACCTCTCTGTCCTCCTACATGTCGAGTACCACAAAATCTACAGGGAAGATAAACTTGTTGACCTTCACCAGCACGTCCTCCACAACACCCATTGGGTGGGTCACCGATCTATCAGCAAGCTGGAGGGTGACGTCGGTGTCCTTCATGTTGGGTTTTATGCCCTAGAACTCGTAGATAGTGAATGTAACCGTTGACCGGATATTAATGAATTAATATTGATATGTTTTTTATTAATTGTTATTAGTTATTTTATATTTGTCTTTGCCTAATAATAACCCTAATCCAATAAACTAGACATCCAAGGCTGTAATATGAGTCTTGAACTATATGTAGCGACATATGGGATCATTGTTCAAGAAACAGCCTAAAGGGTCTATAGTATAGGGATAAGACTGGGTGCCTTATCCTGGTGACACTATGGATACGGCCCACTTTGTATTTGATACAAACGCTGCGATCCAACGCGTTCGTGTAGGAGACATGCGAGTGGGGGTATCCTATGCAATGAGTTTGCATAAGACCGGACCGCGAAATAGTAACCACTGGTTATAACACCGTTAACTAGTTGGTTTTCTATTTCACTAGGACGAACTAGACAACTTAGTCTTAATCCTGAGTTGATTATGGACTCCTGCTCATGAGAGATTGTCCTTTGATTTGTATGGGTGAGAGTGGCCAATACGCCGACTCAATAAGCCTACCACTTTGGGGACAAGACCGAATGGGGAGCTGGGAACATAATCGTACAAGATGGAATTCACTCCTTCCCGACTTTAGGGAAGCAGATGAGTGTTCCCTTAAGTGGTTACTCCGAGTCTTGAACAAAGGGCCCTACCCTCTCAATGGCACGAGAAGGTTTTCTGTTTGATGGTTGGACCACAAACAGGTTGTTCATTAGAGGAGAATTGGTACTTAAGGAAATAGAGGTAACCCAGGGGTAAAACGGTAATTTGACCCAGCTGGTGTTACGGACACTCGTGAAGGACTAACTAGTCGATATTGGTCTATATCCGTGGACACAGAAAATATGTCTGCAGTGAGAAGAGTGCAACTGTGAGTCTACAGTGGAATGAACACACAGTTAACGAATATTGATTAATGTGGTTAATGAGTTTGACCAATTAATCTCACATCGTTGGAGCTTCTGATCTGCAGGTCCATTAGGTCCCACTGGTAGCTCATAAAGTAATTTGAGGCAACTAAGTAATAAATGTAAATTGAAAATGTTCAATTTACTAAGGGAAACAAATATAATATATATTGATATATTATTATGAGAGAAATTAATATTTGAAGAAGTTCAAATATAAATTTATGGAAGTTTGAAAGAGTTCAAAATAATGAATTAATTTAAGGCCTAAAATGTGTTTGGGCAAATTAATTCTAGGCCGGAAATTAAATATGTGATATTTAATTGGTGGTTAATTAATTAAAGAATTCATTAACCGGGAATTAATCAATTATGGAAATAATTAATCACTTAAGGAAGTGATTAATCATTTATGGAAATGATCTAATCAATTATGGAAGTAATTAGTCATTTGTGGAAAAGATTAATCAATTATGGAATTGATTGATCATGATTGATTAATTAAGGAATAAGATTGAATCAATTTTGGAAAAGATTGATTTAATTGAATATTTTATTCATGGCCTCTCTTCTATAAATAGAACACTAGACCTAATCTATCAGGACACTTGACACTCTTGCTCTTGCTCTTAGACTCTCAAAGACAAGACCTAGAATTCTCTCTAGCCTCCATCTTAGAGAAAGACTCCCACAAGTCTTTTGCCTCCTAGACTTAGAGACATACCGGTGTAACCTCTGTGGTTATTGTGTCATTCAAAGGAGAATTTTCCAGCGATCACAAGAAAAGGAGGCTGCTGCGTTTTCGTTCGTGGAGCGTCGTTGGCGAAGAACGGTCAAGTCTACAACGAAGGTTTGTAACGGTTCTTCCTTCTTTCTTTAGAAAAGCATGAAAATAAATTTAGATTTATTTTTAAGCATGTTTAAACTGATTTTCCAGCAACTTTAAAGAGTGTTTAAAGTTTGTTTGAGTTTTCGTAACGGTATTTTAATGTTAATTAATATACGGCGTAAGGTCCAATCGATGCGCTTCCGCTGCGTGGGGACTTTTATTCCCTTCAATCGGCATCAGAGCCATCGCTGTCCCTATTAATTAATATTAAAAGTTGCGATAGGCTCTAATAGGTGGGATTTATGCATAATGTATGTTCGGTTTGCGTTGAACTGTTTAGGTTAATTTTACGGCCATAGATTTTATTTTTATGTGATTTTGATCATGTAAGGCCCGGTGTTTCGGGTATATTATGTAAAATCGAGTCCTATGTAAGTCCGGGTCTAGAATAAGTTTTGATGAGATGAAAAACGGAGCAATCGCCGCTGAAATCGGGGCCAAAATCGGAGAATCGATGCTGTTGCCGCCCAGATTCTGCCTCCAGACGTAACAGCGTCGGGACGCTACCTCAACAGCGTCTCGACGCTGTCTCGATACCGCAGGCGCCAGATATGGAAAGCTCGCAGCGTCGGGACGCTATCAACACAGCGTCTCGACGCTGTCACGATGGAGGCGCGCATTAGGGTTTCAACAGGCGCTGTTCAAGCTGTGGGCAGTCCGGTTCAGACCGGTTTGGTCCGGTTCAGCCAACTTTTGGCATGGTTCGTGATTTTGGAGGCCGGTTCGAGGTGGTTCGGGGCGGTTCGTGATGACTAGACAAGATTCCGGAGCTGTACAAGGATTTTAGGATAGAATTTAGCTAAATTAATGTAATTTAATGCTTTATTTTATCCTAGGGGCCAAAATTAACCGGTTCAATTGCTATTTATATGCTTTATGGATGTCATATAGAATAATTAATCCCACCTTAGGTTATAAACATGCTCATGCATTTTTTATATATTATAAATAGTTATAATGTATGTTTAAATGCATGGAATTGTTTTCATATTTTTAAATATAAGTGTATATTGATTATATGAAAAATTTGGAAAGCATGAAGCATGTCATTACTTAAATTAAATATAAATAGTTATGTTTAATGTAATGAATGAAGCATGCTTGATTGATTTTCTTGATTGGCTTATAATTGAAAATCAATATTGCATGAAGCATGAAACATCCATAGTTAATAATATAATAGTTATATTATTCATGCAATAAGTGTGGTTTAATTTTTTAATTTGAATGAGATTGTTAAATGAATTAAACCCTAGATTCTTGATTATAGGATTAATCATTAAAATTTGAAATAGTTCTTTAATATTAATGATTAGAAACCGTCAATCTATAATCAAGATTTGCATGCAAACATAAGATCATAGGATAAATTGGATTAATTTTAAATTGTTTAAAATTAATTAGACCTAGATCAGTTTCTAATAGGATTAGAATCTTTTCTTACTTAGAATTAAAAATAGTTTTAATTGACTAAGTAGGAAAATCATTGCTGTGATTATAAGGGAACTCCACCGGTAATGTTCTGTCTAAGGCTGGGGGTATTTAAGTTGACGGTTTACGGAACACCTCCTACCTGGGAACTGACCTGGAATACCGGAGTTGAATTAATCATAGTTAAATGTTAGCATGCAATGTCACTAGGTTTATTAAAAGTGTTTAATGCACCTAGATCTTTAGAGTAAAGACCCTACATTACTGAGGTTATAAGGGAACTCTCTCGGTAAAGTTCTGTCTAAGGTTGGGGGTATTTAAGTTGACGGTTTACGGAACACCTCCTACCTGGGAACTGACCCGAACATTGAGTTGAATTAACCATAGTAATGTTGACTAGCAATGTTGGGTTTATTAAAAGAAGTTTAATTCACCCAAAAGATTGCAGTTGAATCCTTTCCATAATTGTTATAATAGGATCAGACTTAGATAGATTGACTTAGCCGAATACTATCTAAGTTAAACAACCCTATATTAACCTTAGGACATTTTCAGTGGGAGGAAAGTTACAAAACGAGATTTAAATCAAGTTTTGCTCCTATGTCCCTATATTCACAACGTGAGATTCATGCTCGGCTTCGAGTCGCCTTAGGAGCGGCCTCCCTTCGGAAAGTGTTTGCGTGAATCAATATCAGGGTGAATGGGAAAAATGTCTAAAGTAAGTGGGAGCGGGACACGTGTCAACGTATCCCTTGGTCTCCGCCCATAGTTCACACCGTGAGAGTACTATGATCCGCCTGCAGGTTGTCCTGGCGCAACCATCCCTTCGGAGGGCCTGATCATAGGATTCGGAACACCGTGAACTCCTGAATAGGATAGGAGCTCTTAGGCTAATCACCAACAGTTGTCTTTCCCTTCGGTAGCCTGTTGGTGCGTGCCTCTGAGATCTGAAAGTGGGAGGGTTACACTTACGAGGATGAGTTAAAAGTGTTAACAAATCCTTGACCGAACAACGGTGGCTAATGTCTATAGGAATATGAGTTATTCTGGAATTAGAATTAGCTGAGAGGTGTCTCATTTCAAAGGAGGAGTGCCTGATCACCCTTCGGTGGCTGATATTCTAAACCTCTGAAACATCGTTGCAAAACTAAATCAATAGTTTTAGGGTTCTGTGATTGTCTGTTTTGCTAAATTGATTGGATTGTGTGCAATTGTTTGCTTGTATGATGGGTTAAGGCAAAGATAACTAATACGGTCATTGTTTGTTTAAATTTCAGCAATGTCTTCCTCAATTGTCTCTCTGCTTAAAAATGAGAAATTAACCGGCGAAAATTATGCTACGTGGAAGTCGAACCTGAATACAATTCTTGTTGTCGATGATCTGCGGTTCGTCTTAACGGAGGATTGTCCTCCAGCCCCTGCTCGTAATGCATCCCAAGCAGTTAAGGATGCTTATGACCGCTGGACAAAGGCCAATGATAAGACTCGCGTCTATATCCTAGCCAGCTTATCTGAAGTTTTGGCTAAAAGGCATGAGGGCATGGTAACAGCGAGGGAGATTATGAACTCTCTCCAGGAGATGTTTGGACAACCGTCCTACCAACTCCACCATGACGCTCTCAAATACGTTTATAGCTGTCGCATGAAAGAGGGCACTGTTGGGATTTATGCCCTAAAACTCGTAGATTGTGAATGGTGACAAATTGTTCACTTGTCTCAATACGTTGTTATTGAGGTTTGTACAATAAAGAGTTATTGTCATTAAAATTGCACAATTTGACCCAAATCCAATAAACTAAGATCCTAGGTTGTTTAGATGAAACTTGGACTAGTATGTGAGGACATACGAGGATCAATGTTCAAGTAACAACCTAAATGGTCTATAGTATAGGGATAAGGCTGGGTACCTTATCCTGGTGACACTATGTGATACGGCCCACTTTGTATTCGATACAGATGCAATGATCCAAAGCATCCATGTAGGAGACATGCGAGTGGGGGTATCCTGTGCAATGAGTTTGCATAAGACCGGACCGCGAAATAGTAACCACTAGATGTAACACCGTTAACTAGTTTAGGTTTCTATTTCAATAGGATGACCTAGGTAACTCAATCTAAATCCTGAGTGTGTTATGAACCCCTTTCAGGAGGGATTGTCCTTAGATTTGTATGGGTGAGAGTGGCCAGTTCGCCGACTCAATAAGCCTACCATTTCAGGGGCAAGACTGAGTGGGGGCTGGGAACATAACATTACAAGATGGAATTCACTCCTTCCCCTATTGGGGTAAGCAGATGTGTGTTCCCTTAAGGGCTGATTCCGGGTCTTGAACAAGGGCGCCCATCCTCTCCTGGCCCGAGAGGAACTGCTGTTTATTGATTGGATCATAAACAGATTGTTCATTAGAGGAATCAGTGGTACTTAAGGATCCAGAGGTAACCCAGGGGTAAAACGGTAATTTGACCCAGCTGGCGTTACGAACACTCGTGAAGGATTGACTTACTGTTATTGGTCAATATCCGTGGACACAGAAATATTCTACAGTGAGAAGAGTGCAGCTGTGGGTCTTTAGTGGAGTGACCCACAGTTAACGAATGTTGACTAATTTGGTTAATGAGTTTAGCTAATTAGTCTCGTATCGTTGGAGCTTCTGATCTGTAGGTCCATTAGGTCCACCTGCTAGCTCGTAAAGGATTCTGAGGTTAAATAGTCTTGAATAGAATTTGAAGTATGTTCAAATTCGTTAAGGGAATTTTATTTTATTTGATACAATTAAAATAATGTATAAAGATACATTATAATATAAGTTTAATTGATGAATTAAACTTTATATTATAAAATTAATTTTGGATGTGATTCAAAATTAATTAATGAGAGAATTAAATATTTGAAAGAGTTCAAATATTAAATATGAATTAGATTCATATTGAAACTATAGGTTAAATTTAATGTGAATGAGATTCATATTAAAACTATAGTATATGAGAGAATTATTTGAATAATGATTCAAATAGTAAATTAATTAAATATATGATATTTAATTAATGAATTAATTAATTTAATTTAATTAAATGTGATTTAATTAAATTAATTCTATAGTTAATATTAATGTACATTATGATGCACATTAAAACTATAGGTTAAATGAGAGAGATTAAAATTGAATATGATTCAATTGTAATGTTAATTAAATATGGATATTTAATTAATGTGGATTCAATTAATGAGATTAATTGAATGGCCAAATTAATTCAATTTAATATGATTCAGATTGAATTAAAATACCTTATGTTATAATTGATTTAATTAATATTGTTTTAATTAAATTAATTATAATTAATTAATTAAATGATGATTATTATTTAATTAATAGACGGCCAAGATCGTTTGGATTAGATCCAACGATCGAGATTAAGTAGGGTAATAACTCCCTCCCCACTTATCGTAAAGTGGAGAGGGGTTACCCATACGCTCTCTCACTTTCTCAGTTTAACGTAGAACAGAGAACTATTATTCTCTAGAATTCTCTTCTTCTCTCTAAAAAAAAAATTACAGCAACTTGTTTGCTGGAATTTTTCCCTCCTAAGACTAGATTGAGATCCCACAATCTCTACTTCAGTAATCCAGAGGATAGCGGGTGATCCGTGATGGTGGTGTCTTGATCGGAGATCAAAGAACATTTTTGGAGCATAGTGCAGTTTTTGTCTCCAATCACGTAAGTTTTCATGTTTTTAGATATGTAAATGCATGCTTAATCTAGTTTAGAAAATAAGTTTCTAATTTTGCCCAACGTATCGGTATTCGAAATAATTGAAATTAAATCACGCTCGATTAATTTCGCTTCCGCTGAGGATTCAATTCCTTCAGGCACGTCTGTTCGGGAGCATGTCCTGGATATGATGGTCCAATTCAACGTGGCAGAAGCAAACGGGGCGGTCATAGATGAGCGTAGTCAGGTTGCATTCATCTTAGAATCTCTTCCGAAGAGTTTTCTGCAGTTTCGAAGCAATGCAATGATGAATAAAATAACATTCAACCTGACTAGCCTCCTGAATGAGCTACAACTCTATCAGTCTCTTCTTAAGAACAAGGGACAGATAGAAGGAGAGGCAAACGTTGTTCACTCTAAAAGAAAGTTCGAGAAGGGTTCATCCTCTGGAACTAAATCTGTAGCCACTTCTTCAAAGAAAACTCAGAAGAAGAAAGGAAACAAGGGGAAAGCTCCCAGTACTGCTGCTAAAAGCAAGGGAAAAGCCAAAGCTATGGCAGATAAGGGCAAGTGTTTCCACTGCAATGTAGATGGACATTGGAAGAGAAACTGCCCAAAGTACCTTGCTGAGAAAAAGAAGGAAAAGGAAGGTAAATTTGATTTACTTGTTTTAGAAACATGCCTGGTAGAACATGATGAGTTTACCTGGATACTTGATTCAGGAGCAACTAATCATGTTTGCTCTTCTTTTCAGGAAAATAGTTCCTTTCGGCAGTTGAACGATGGAGAAATGACACTCAGGGTCGGAACTGGAGAAGTCATTTCAGCTAAAGCAGTGGGAGCTGCGAAGTTATTTTTTAGAAATAGATTCTTACTTTTAGAAAGTTTGTTAATTGTTCCCAAGATTAAGAGGAACTTAATTTCTATTTCATGTTTGATTGAACAATCGTATACAGTTACTTTTGATATGAATGAAGCGTTCATTTATAAAAATGGTGTACTTATTTGTTCAGCCAAATTGGAAAATAACTTGTATGTTTTAAGACCAACCGAAAACAAAGCACTTTTAAATCACGAATTATTTAAAACTGCTGAAACTCAAAGGAAAAGGCAAAAGATTTCTCCAACAAGTAACAACACTCATCTTTGGCATCTTAGACTTGGTCATATAAACATCGATAGGATCGGTCGTTTGGTAAAGAATGGACTTCTAAGTAAGTTAGAAGATGATTCACTACCACCTTGTGAATCTTGTCTCGAGGGAAAAATGACAAAGAGACCTTTTACTGGAAAAGGTTACAGAGCCAAAGAACCCTTAGAGTTAATACATTCGGATCTATGTGGTCCAATGAATGTAAAAGCTCGAGGAGGGTACGAATATTTTACGAATATTTCATCTCATTTATAGATGATTATTCAAGATATGGTTACTTGTACCTAATGGGACATAAGTCTGAAGCCCTTGAAAAGTTTAAGGAGTTTAAGGCTGAAGTTGAAAACCTATTAGGTAAATCTATTAAAGTACTTCGATCTGATCGAGGAGGGGAGTATATGGATCAAAGATTCCAGGATTATATGATAGAACATGGAATCCAATCTCAACTCTCAGCCCCTGGTACACCTCAGCAGAATGGTGTGTCAGAAAGGAGAAATAGAACCTTGTTAGACATGGTTCGATCAATGATGAGCTATGCTCAATTGCCTAGCTCGTTTTGGGGGTATGCAGTGGAGACTGCAGTATACATCTTGAACAATGTTCCCTCGAAAAGTGTTTCTGAAACACCTTTCGAATTATGGAAGGGGCGTAAACCTAGTTTGCATCACTTTCGCATCTGGGGTTGTCCAGCACACGTGCTTGTGACAAATCCTAAGAAACTGGAACCTCGTTCAAAACTGTGCCAATTTGTTGGTTACCCTAAAGAAACGAGAGGTGGTTATTTCTACGACCCACAAGAAAATAAGGTGATTGTATCGACAAACGCCACTTTCTTAGAGGAAAACCACATGAGAGATCATAAACCACGCAGCAAAATAATATTAGGAGAAGCTACTGAAGAATCATCAAGAGTTGTTGATGAAGTTGGACCTTCAACAAGGGTTGATGAAGGAACTAGTTCTTCAGATCCATCCCGTCCATCTCAAACGTTGGGAATGCCTCGACGCAGTGGGAGGGTTGTATTACAACCTGACCGCTACTTGGGTTTAACTGAAACTCAGGTTGTCATACCTAATGATGGCATTGAGGATCCATTGTCCTATCGACAGGCAATGAATGACGAAGATAAGGATGAATGGGTCAAAGCCATGAACTTGGAAATGGAGTCAATGCACTCCAATTCTGTATGGGAACTTACAGATCTACCAACTGGGGTAAAACCCATAGGGTGCAAATGGATCTATAAGAGAAAAAGAGATGCAGCTGGAAAGGTACAGACCTTCAAAGCTAGACTAGTGGCAAAGGGTTATACCCAAAAGGAAGGGGTTGACTATGAGGAAACCTTTTCTCCTGTAGCCATGTTAAAGTCCATAAGAATTCTCTTATCCATAGCCACATATTATGACTATGAAATATGGCAAATGGACGTCAAGACTGCCTTTCTGAATGGTAATCTTGAAGAGAATATCTTCATGTCTCAACCCGAAGGGTTCATAGCCCAAGGTCAGGAACAAAAGGTTTGTAAGCTCAATCGATCCATTTATGGATTGAAACAAGCGTCCAGATCATGGAACATTAGATTTGACACTGCAATCAAATCTTTTGGCTTTGACCAAAACGTTGATGAGCCTTGCGTATACAAGAAAGTCAACAAAAGGAAAGTAGCTTTTCTAATACTTTATGTAGATGATATCCTACTCATTGGGAATGATGTAGGATACCTCACTGACATTAAGAAATGGCTAGCAGCCCAATTCCAAATGAAAGATCTGGGAGAGGCTCAATATGTTCTGGGAATCCAAATCATTAGGGATCGTAAGAACAAAACGCTAGCTTTGTCTCAAGCAACGTATATTGACAAGATGTTGTCTCGATATTCGATGCAAAACTCCAAGAAGGGACTACTACCCTTCAGACATGGGGTACACCTGTCCAAGGAACAATCTCCTAAGACACCTCAAGAAGTTGAGAACATGAGACACATTCCCTACGCCTCAGCTGTGGGTAGCTTAATGTATGCTATGCACTGCACTAGGCCTGACATATGTTATGCAGTGGGAGTAGTCAGTAGGTATCAGTCTAATCCAGGGTTGGACCACTGGGGAGCGGTTAAGAATATCCTCAAGTATCTTCGGAGAACGAGGGACTACATGCTTGTGTATGGAGCTAAGGATTTGATTCTTACTGGATACACTGACTCTGACTTTCAAGCTGATAAGGATTCAAGGAAATCCACATCGGGGTCAGTATTCACCCTCAATGGAGGAGCAGTAGTGTGGAGAAGCATCAAACAAGGATGCATAGCAGACTCAACCATGGAGGTTGAGTATGTAGCAGCTTGTGAAGCAGCTAAGGAGGCAGTATGGCTTAGAAAGTTCTTGACTGATTTGGAAGTGGTTCCGAATATGAACGTGCCCATAACACTATACTGTGACAACAGTGGGGCTGTAGCCAACTCAAAAGAACCTCGAAGCCACAAACGGGGTAAACACATCGAGAGGAAGTATCACCTGATACGGGAGATTGTGCAACGAGGAGATGTGATCGTCACTAAGATTGCCTCGGAGCACAACATCGCTGATCCATTTACGAAGGCTCTCACGGCTAAAGTGTTTGAGGGTCATCTAGAGGGTCTAGGTCTACGAGATATGTATGCCATCTAATCTAGGGCAAGTGGGAGAAATGTATAATGGGTATAAGGATGCCCTAGTTCATTGTATTATTTATATACATGATATTTCCAGCTTTAGATTATTGCATTTACATCCCACTAACTAGTGTTTTAGTTCAAGTGGGAGTTTGTTGGGTTTTATGCCCTAAAACTCGTAGATAGTGAATGTAACCGTTGATCGGATATTAATGAAATAATATTGATATGTTTTTTATTAATTGTTATTAGTTATTTTATATTTGTCTTTGCCTAATAATAACCCTAATCCAATAAACTAGACATCCAAGGCTGTAATATGAGTCTTGAACTATATGTAGCGACATATGGGATCATTGTTCAAGAAACAGCCTAAAGGGTCTATAGTATAGGGATAAGACTGGGTGCCTTATCCTGGTGACACTATGGATACGGCCCACTTTGTATTTGATACAAACGCTGCGATCCAACGCGTTCGTGTAGGAGACATGCGAGTGGGGGTATCCTATGCAATGAGTTTGCATAAGACCGGACCGCGAAATAGTAACCACTGGTTATAACACCGTTAACTAGTTGGTTTTCTATTTCACTAGGACGAACTAGACAACTTAGTCTTAATCCTGAGTTGATTATGGACTCCTGCTCATGAGAGATTGTCCTTTGATTTGTATGGGTGAGAGTGGCCAATACGCCGACTCAATAAGCCTACCACTTTGGGGACAAGACCGAATGGGGAGCTGGGAACATAATCGTACAAGATGGAATTCACTCCTTCCCGACTTTAGGGAAGCAGATGAGTGTTCCCTTAAGTGGTTACTCCGAGTCTTGAACAAAGGGCCCTACCCTCTCAATGGCACGAGAAGGTTTTCTGTTTGATGGTTGGACCACAAACAGGTTGTTCATTAGAGGAGAATTGGTACTTAAGGAAATAGAGGTAACCCAGGGGTAAAACGGTAATTTGACCCAGCTGGTGTTACGGACACTCGTGAAGGACTAACTAGTCGATATTGGTCTATATCCGTGGACACAGAAAATATGTCTGCAGTGAGAAGAGTGCAACTGTGAGTCTACAGTGGAATGAACACACAGTTAACGAATATTGATTAATGTGGTTAATGAGTTTGACCAATTAATCTCACATCGTTGGAGCTTCTGATCTGCAGGTCCATTAGGTCCCACTGGTAGCTCATAAAGTAATTTGAGGCAACTAAGTAATAAATGTAAATTGAAAATGTTCAATTTACTAAGGGAAACAAATATAATATATATTGATATATTATTATGAGAGAAATTAATATTTGAAGAAGTTCAAATATAAATTTATGGAAGTTTGAAAGAGTTCAAAATAATGAATTAATTTAAGGCCTAAAATGTGTTTGGGCAAATTAATTCTAGGCCGGAAATTAAATATGTGATATTTAATTGGTGGTTAATTAATTAAAGAATTCATTAACCGGGAATTAATCAATTATGGAAATAATTAATCACTTAAGGAAGTGATTAATCATTTATGGAAATGATCTAATCACTTATGGAAGTAATTAGTCATTTGTGGAAAAGATTAATCAATTATGGAATTGATTGATCATGATTGATTAATTAAGGAATAAGATTGAATCAATTTTGGAAAAGATTGATTTAATTGAATATTTTATTCATGGCCTCTCTTCTATAAATAGAACACTAGACCTAATCTATCAGGACACTTGACACTCTTGCTCTTGCTCTTAGACTCTCAAAGACAAGACCTAGAATTCTCTCTAGCCTCCATCTTAGAGAAAGACTCCCACAAGTCTTTTGCCTCCTAGACTTAGAGACATACCGGTGTAACCTCTGTGGTTATTGTGTCATTCAAAGGAGAATTTTCCAGCGATCACAAGAAAAGGAGGCTGCTGCGTTTTCGTTCGTGGAGCGTCGTTGGCGAAGAACGGTCAAGTCTACAACGAAGGTTTGTAACGGTTCTTCCTTCTTTCTTTAGAAAAGCATGAAAATAAATTTAGATTTATTTTTAAGCATGTTTAAACTGATTTTCCAGCAACTTTAAAGAGTGTTTAAAGTTTGTTTGAGTTTTCGTAACGGTATTTTAATGTTAATTAATATACGGCGTAAGGTCCAATCGATGCGCTTCCGCTGCGTGGGGACTTTTATTCCCTTCACTTCATTCCTGTTAAACCAATCTTCCTGTATACAAAATAGGGCATCAAATTTATACTAGCACCTAGATCACACAAGGCCCTATTGAAAGATACTTCTAATATAATGCAGGGAACAGCAAAACTCCCTGGGTCTTTTTGTTTAGAAGGCATCTTTCCAGAAACTATGGTACTACTACTTTCAGATAATTTAAAAACTTCTTTTTTCAAACTTTTCTTCCTAGAAAGCATCTCTTTCATGAATTTCCCATAATTAGGCATGCTATACAAAGCATCTACTAAGGGAATATTCACAGACAATTTTTTAAACATCTCTAGGAATTTCTGAAACTGCTCATCTAATTTAACATTTTTAAAGCGTTGAGGAAAAGGTAACTCCCTGTAGTCAAAGGTTGGACATTCGCCCCTCCGCTTGGGCGGGCTAATATGTGAGCCTTTGTCATGATGGTTGCATGGAACCACTTCTTCCTCGTTCATTTTCTCTTCATGCCTGTCATCTTTTTTCTTTCCTGCAAAAAAGTTAGAAACATCACAATTAAAATCAACAGAGTTAGGAGGATGTTGGGACCTTTCAGAGGAGGCTTTTTGTGTCTCAGCCCTTTCATCTTCATCCATGTTCTTCTCTTCTTTCTTCTTCTTTTATGAATTGTTCTCCAACTGTCTACCACTTCTCAATGTCACCATCTTGCACTGCTCTCTTGGGTTAGGTTTAGTGTCACTTGAAAATTTTCCCTTCTGAAGGGCATTCACCGCTGAAGCGATCTGACCTATCTGAACTTCCATATTTTTCAAAGCTGTGTCGTGGTTATTAACTGTCGTTTGGAGATTCACATTCAACACTTTTTGTTCTTTGATAAACATAGCCACCATCTCCTCCAGGTTACTCTTCTTTTCTGTCGCACTGGATGATGCAAAACCTGGCGGTGGCTGCAAAACATTCTTCGTGTTTGAGTACGACAAGTTCTCATGATTGCGCAGACTAGGGTGGTAGAAGTTCGGTACTCCTTAAGTAAATGGTCTATTTCCTACATACTGAACTTCTTCCACATCTTGACCTTCCTTCTTTGAATACCCTTCAGTTAAGGCGGAAATGGACTTGACCACCTCAGATGAAGTCAGCTTGTTCAGGGCGTTTGTCAAGGATGTCATCTGTGCTTTCAACGAACTTGACTCATCTAATTCATAAATTCCAGCCTTTTTAGAAACTGCTCCCCTCTCAGTCGGCCACTGATAACTGGTTGCTGCCATTTCCTCTAGAAGATCCTTGGCTTCCGTCACTGTCTTGGAAAGAAAACTCCCACCTACTGATGTGTCTAGAACTGTCTTGGTGGATGGGTTCAATCCATTGTAAAACAACTGCACCTGGAGCCAATCTGGATATCCATGCTACGGGCATCGCCTAAGCATTTCCTTATATCTCTCCCAAGCCTCGTACAACTGCTCCTCGTCAAGCTGCCTAAACATTCCGATCTCAGTCCGGAGCTTCGTGGTCTTGGCAGGTGGGAAAAATTTCGTCAGGAAAGCTTGACGGAAAGAGATTGTCACGGTCTCTTGTCAAATAAATTTATAATCCACGATTCCTAAAGCTAACTTGTAGCAGTAGTGGTCGGGGTCAAACACAGGGAGCACGATTATAACTTGTTTATCTTAGATTTATTGTGATGACCAGACTAATGGGGGGTTTTTATATTTGGAAAAGAAAGTAAACAAGGAAAGAAAACTAATTATGGAAAACAATAGAAAAGGAAAGTAAAGAAAGAAATCAATACCTTAAAGATCATGCAACCGGGTTAGTCATGGTAAGTTCAATTCAATTAAATCATCAATTTCACTAATAAGTCAAAACAAGTTTAAGCCTGGCGTATTCCGGCAACAAACCGAGAATCATGATCCAACTATCACAAACATGCAAACGCTAAGTTTGATTCTAGTTTAAATTAATTAATATGCCTATTAACTACTCTAAACCGCATTGGGATCTAGCCGAATTAATTCACATGCAACGGGAAACAAACCACAATTACAATTGATTAAATCATTTAGTTCTAGGGACGCATGCGTATAATCATAACGTTAACCTATTTGCTACTTAGATTTAGCAAGTAAATTTAGAAAGGGCGCGGTCAAGGTTGTCAATCTTTCCTACCACGATCTAAACTTATAGAAAAAGAACTAAAATCACATAAACATGCTTTGAGAATTCAAACAAGAAATTTCATTAAAAGAATATGAACTTACTCTTGACACCCGGTTACATGAATGAAGAACTTAGCCTCTTATGGAGCAAAAACAAGCTTGATACATAAAGAAAAGCAAGAAGAACTAAGAAGAATGGTGGAAAGGGGGAGAGAGATGGACTACAAAGTTGTAGTGAATTGTGTATTGAGGGATGATTCTAAACCTACACCAAAGGCCTCTATTTATAGGGATTCTTGGCCTTCAATTCGTGGTAAATTGGTGCTGAATTGGGTCTTCAAACATGGGAAAAATTCCAGCCAAATTTGGAAAATTTCAATTTTGGAAACTGCCTAGCGTCGCGACGCTGTGCCTTCAATTTTGGAAAATATTTCTCGGATTGCCCTAGCGTCGCGACGCTGTTGAGCAAGCGTCTCGACTCTGTATGACGAGCGTCTCGACGCTGATGAGGCTCCAGGGGCAGAATTGTCATTTTACGCTTCGGTTTCACTCGTTTAAGCCCTGAATTGCTTCCAAAGCTCTGGTGAGGACCTATAGACATATTATACTCATTTTAAAGCATTTTTCGCAAGGAATTCAACTAAGATAAGCAAATTGGGAGATTCTAAGTGTATAACAAATTGGTCTTATCAAATACCCCCAACCTAAACCTTGTTAGTCCTCAAGCAAGCATAGAATAAGGTCAAGAATAATTGAGATTTATTTAGTTGCAATTCATATAGCTCCAACCTTAACATTCAAAAGAATCATTCAATTTATTCGAAGCATGCTAACACATTTAAGCAATAATTAAACAACTCAAAATTTTTCATGAATTTCTCTTGCGTGTGTGTGTGGGGAGCTTTCCTAAGGTGCTCTTACTAACCCGGGATAACCATATGAGTACCTCAACTCGTTTTCCCCCTACACTGGCCAAAGACCCAACCTTTAAGTAATTCAAATAGTCAAACGAGTAATACATTACTAGGCACCTGAAAAATAGAAACAAATTATATTTTGCATTTATAAGATGGCACTAGCTTTCACACACCTATTGCAGGGACCCATAACCCGAGTTTAACCCTTTGGTTGGCCTAACTGATCACAACAGGGGTAGCTCTTTTTGCCTTAACATTTTTAAACATTGCAGAGCGCTCAAAAGACGTCTTTTTTTTGTCTTTCTTTCATTTTTTTTTCTATATAAGAATGATTTTACTATTAAGCACACCAGGCATATTTTCTTTTATCATTCCTAAGCAAGGCATTACAAGCAATCATTTTTGAAATTACCATCTAGTTAGATCTAGCCTATCAAGGTGACAACAAACATATGGAACCCATAAGACGGTCCTAAGCTTTCAAAACTTCCTAAGGAAAAGCTAAGTGCTCAATGTGTGCAAGAAAAAATCTAGAAAAATTTTAAAAATTGGTCAATTTTTGGTAAATGCTTCACAATGCTTAAAACAAATAGAATAGTTCAAAAGAATGTCTCATTGATCTTCATAACTATACTTTAAGCAACCTAATAAACTCAACAATTCGTCTCATTTTAAAATTGCTCGAACTCCGATTCAGATCAGTTCCCAGGTAGGAGGTGTTTCGTATACCGTCAACTTAAATACCTCCAACCTTAGACAGAACTTCGCCTATTCAGGTTCTCATTTATTTATTTATTTTTAAATTGCTTAAAATAATAGGTCCAATAAAGCATAAAGCAAACATGCATATGTTCTCACCCCCAACCTAAACACTACATTGTCCTCAATGTAAACTAAGCATGCAACCTAAAGGACAAAAAGTAAAAGGGAACAGAAAACCTCCCCTGTTTAAGCATTGGTTGGCAAGGATGGAAACTTCCACGGCTGGCAAAAATTGAAGAGATTTGGTGTAGGGGTCCTATAAAACAATAAAGAAAGACAATTAAGAAAACATTAAATGAATAAACTACTAAATTGAAAAGAAAGGGATAGAACTAATTGGGTTGCCTCCCATAAGCGCAATTTTTTAAACGTCGTTATGCTCGACGGGGTTCTCATCTTCCTGTTAGGGCACATAAAAATTCTCGTATTTCTTTGGGCCCTTTTTTCTTGAATCCACAAAACCTGCAAACAGAAGCAGGCTTGCCCATTTTTCATGGGACCCGGAAGATGCATTGTATTTTTTTAATTTTTGAATATATGAAAATTAGGAAAATTTAAAAGAAAAAGACTCAAAGGATAAAATTTTGTGAGACAGCTTAGAAGATAAATCAGATGAAGGGGGATCAAGGGGAAGAACAAATTCAGACTCGTCAGCCTGAAACTCTATCACCTGAATTTCCTTGCAATCTGGTTCAGACTCTTCTTTAACCTCACATGATCGATCGTGAGATGGCAATGGACACTCAATTTCATCATCAACCTTTGCAGCGAAGGGAACTTCTGTTGTAAGGATTGTCTCTTGGGTCAGTTGTGCTTGTTGCTCTACATGCTTCTCAAGTTTTG